>JAKSZU010000011.1:63937142-64625442 GCA_026018925.1 Tupaia tana
ACAACTCGTGTGAGCATATTCATACAACCACATACACACCACATACTGCACTTAGGGAGTCTGACATGCGGCTCCTGAGGCCCTCTGGAACTGGAAGGGTGAGAGAAGTTGATTGCCAAGTCTGTCGGCCCTCCCCTCAAGGCCAAGGTCGTGCTGAGGGCCCCCACTCCCCTTCATTTTCACTTTTCTGGGGAGAATGATGGTCTCTTAGGAAGTCTCCAAGGTTGGAAATTGATTTCTCGATTTCCACATGCATTTTGCTTCCAATTCAGGGCATAGAAAAACACAAGCTTTCCCTCATTGATCCTCCTAAACAGCACAGCAGCCGGAATCAAAGGGGCAGGGGGTGCGGGGGGGATCCCGAGCGTCCTCCATGGTCCGGGGAGAGACGCAGCTTCAGAGGAGCCGAGCTCTTGTCAGTTTTGAAGGTCTGGAATGTTTTGTTTGTTTTCTCAGTTTGTTTCTTCCCTCTTTTGCAGCAAACGGCGCAGACACAGGAGGCTCCCCTAACTGGTCTCCTGCTGAAATGCCCTTTTCCCAGGAAGGGGCGGCTCCCTTTCTGTGAATCACTCACTGACTAACCACTGGGCCCCGCTCCAGGACTCGGGAGATTGACCCCACTGAACAGCTGGGTGCCTGCTCGCAGCGTCCTCAGCACAGACGCTGCCTGGACGGCCCACGGGCCGAGCCTTGCGCCTGCAGATGCCCCAGACAGCACAGCAGGGAGGAAGCCTGCTCTCCCTGGCCAGGGCCTCTCACTGGCCTGGGGACTCGGGGTATAAGGGCAGCCAGCGGGACACCCCTCCCTCTTAGCCCCTGAGGCCCCTTGGGCTGCCTTGGCCATGCCACTTCGTGGTGTGCCTCAGTGCCAGTTCCTGTCTCTGCAGGCACCCTCACCTGTTCTCCCGGCAGGTGCCCCTTGCTTGTCACCCCAGCGTGTCCTCGGCAGAACCCCAGACACTTGTCATTCCCCGCTTCATGGACCGCTGTTTTTCTTGTCCTCCTCTTTTGTAGCAAGAAGGAAACCTACTCCAGCTTCTAGAAGATGCAAAGTGATCCCATGTTTTTCAGCCCTTCCTCTTCTTGTCCTTGTCCCAGGCCTGGCCACCCCCAGATCCTCGGTGCTAGGGGTTGAATTGCACTGCCTCCGGAACGGATATGGTGTGGGGTTGACGTCCTAACCCCAGTACCCACAACGTGACAGTCCAAAAACACGGTCTTCAAAGAGGTGACGAAGTTGAAAGAGACCACGAAGGAGGGCCCTAATCTGATTTGGATGGCGTCCTAAGTAAGAGGGACTCTGACACGCAGAGAGACACCGGGACATGTGTGCACAGGGGAAAAGACCAGGACAGAAGGTAGCTGTCTGCAAATCAAAGAAAGAGACCTCAGAGACAGCAAACTGGGGCCAGGCTGTGGCGCTGTGGAGACACGACTGGGCTCACGTGGGAGGGATCCTAGGTTCAAGTCCGCCGTCTTTCCTGCACACTCTGGGCACACATGCCCATGAAGTGAGGCTGCCACTGTGGGTTCTCAGCATCGGGACCCCACTGCAGGTGTGTCTCCTCTCTGCCTCCTTCTCTCAGGGATGAAATACATGAATAAACTTAAAAAAATCGGAAAAGAAGAAACAAAAGCTGCCGACATCGCTCTGTTGGACTCCCAGCCTCCACAGCTGTGAGAAGCCCGGGCTCACTGTGCCACCTGCCCATCTGCGATCCTTTGCTAGGGCAGCCCCAGAGAGCGAGAAGGACGGCCACTTGCCAAGCCAGCGTGAGACAGGGTTGCACGCTGTGCAGGCACTGGCTGGGAGCGTGTCAGGTACGCTGGGCCTTTCGTTCTTCTCTGCACGGCCTTGGGCAAGCCCCTCCTCCCTCCTCCTCGGTTTGCTCATCTATAAAACACAATGACCATCCTCACCTGCCAAGCTGGTTCCAGAGATGGGATGGCTTCTCAGCACCTGCAGCAGGCCCAGCATGGAGGCAGCCCCTCCCTGCGGTGTGGGCGGGTACCAGTGGCTGAGGCTTGCTTGCCCTTCCCCACCCAGATCACTGCCCCCTGGAGGGACCAGCAGCTAGCATAATGGCTATGTCGCTGGACTCCCACGTAATCAACCGCGGTTCGCGTCCTGGACCCGGTGGCTTAAACTCACGCCGGGAGTGTGTGCGTGCGTGCCCAAGATCCCGAGAGGAGAATGGAGGAGAAGGGATCGCGGCGTGGCCATCCCCCCCTGGGGGGTGATTTCTTGCTTTCTGTCTGTCTCTGTCTGTCTGGCAAGCGCACGCGCCCTATAGCAAAAACCTCTCCAAAAAAAAAAGCCTCCGAGAGGTAGGAAACAGGCCGTGGAGCCCTAGCCTAGTGGGCTTGAGCTAAGTTTTGCACAGGGACCCCTGCAGCTGGTCCACCCCCACCAGGGACGTCCTCGGCCAACCTCTGCCCTGCAAGGCAGGCATATGCCCGTTTACTGCTGCTAATGGGTGGCCACACTGTCCCCCAGGACAAGCACACAGGAGGCCACCCCACGAAGAAGGGAGGGACCCAGATTTGGGACCACAGACCACACCCTCTCTTTACCAGCTGTGGTGCCATTTACTCCTCCGGACTCTCATGGTGTCAGCTGTAGGTGAGAGCCATTGGTGTCACCTCATCACATTAGTGGGCGAACAGTCAGGTCTTAGTACAGCTGGGACCACGATGGTGAGAGGGGAAGGCCTGTTTGTCACAGCGGAGAAGACGTGTGCCAGGAGGGCGAGCGTGGTGCTGGGGCCTCCACTCTCCAGACTGGTCGCCTGTAAAAGGATAGCTCTCAACCACTCACTGGGGACATTCCTGAGCTTCGGGAGTCCTGGCACTCACAGCTGGGCTCCCGGTCTGGTTATGGATTCAGGACGGTTCCTGTTGATTAATTATAGTCCGTGAGAGTCTGTCAATATACATTTGGGTCAATTGTCACTTGCTTTCTCTCTCTCTCTCTCTTTTAAAATTTGTTGGAGGGCATGTGTGTTCAAGGGAGAGAGAGAAAAAGAGAGAGAGAGAGAGAGAGAGAGAGAGAGAGAGGAGAGAGAGAGAGAGAGAGAGAGAGAGAGAGAGAGAGAGAGAGAGAGAGAGAATGAGAAAGCACCCTCCAAGGGAGATGGCCTCTATTCTCTTCTCAGGATTTTGGGCACGCATGCACACGTACCTGTCATGATTTGCAAGCCTCTGGGTCTGGCACTCAAACTGCTCAGTTGACCAGTTAACTGCCTTAACTACCATGCCCTCTGCTGGCCCTCAGCAGTCACTGGACAGTGCGAGGACTGATGGACTCAGGAGCTGGCAGGTCTGTGGACAGTGGTGGGACACAGACACGTGTGGGTCCCTCGGGCAAGGTCTCCGTGCTCCTACCTGTCTGATGGGCTGGCCCCCGGGCTCGATGCTCCTGTGTCCCTGTGCAAAGGGTGCCCGGCTTGCCAGAGGCCTGGGGGAGAGGGCTGTGCCTGGGGGCCAAGCAGTGGGAGGGTCAGAACCTGTCCCCCTGCAGGCCCCGCGATGACGCACGGAGCCCTGGGGATGAGGAGTCAGGCCTTGGGAGAGGCTGACTCTCTTCTAAGGCGAGGTGCAGCCCGGATCGGACACTCTGGGATTTCTGCTCTGCCCTGTCGTGAGGCTGAGGAAGGGAATTGACCAAGTTGACTTAAGTTTAATGAGCCTGCCACCCACCGAGGAGAATAAATGGAAGAAGTCCCATTATGGAATCCTTGGCTTTAGGAACATGGACATCGTCTCTGCCCCGAGTGGCTCAGCTGTAGCACACGGTGTAGACAGTCGCCTCTCAGCTGGGATGGGTACAAATCAGGACGCCGAGGTCAGGCCGTCCTGTTTCCTCTGAGCGTTGAATGCGCTGTGCTGTGCAGCTTTTATTTTTTTTTAATAGCAGATTTGTTTTCCTCTGATATCAAAGTGAGATTATTTTTCTGAATTCATGTTCACAGTGACAAGGGATTGTCCCTGGATGTGTGTCGGGGGAGGCGGGGGGGGGGGGGTGGGGCGCTGCAGAATTGCCACCTCTCAAACAAGTGTGTGGAAAGCCAGTTGTCGGAGAGAGAATTCCCACAGACTCACTGCGTGTCGCCGCCCTCCTCCCCTCCCTCCCTCCCTCCCTCCCTCTCTTCTCTTTCTGAGTTCTTATATTTATGTATATTTATTTATCTATCTGTCTAATGACTACTAAATTTTAGGGGTTCTGTGGAAGGAGGAGAGATGGTGCTATTCTTTCTGGGTGGCAGGTTGTATTTGTCAAAGATGATTGCAAAAATGTCCCCCATTTCAGACGTGGCCCTGCAGCTTGCCATCCAAGAGCGAAGTCTATGAGCTGACCTAGTGACTCTCTCATAAACAGCAAAGGGCAGGTGACGTCATGTGACCAGGAGTGACTTCCAGGGCCAGGTGGGAAGAAGCCAGGCAGCTCACTTTGGGGCTCTAAGCAGTCTGAGTACCCTGAGCCCACGATGCTGGGGGGCCACATGCAGATGCTCAAGTCGCCAGCCCAGCTGAGTTCCCTACCATCGACTGCCAGGCCAGTGAGTGGGCAGGCTCAGATGTCCCACCTGGTCGTGGGGACGGTGAGAGGAAGAGTATTCGGGCACAAGCAAAGGTCCTGTGGCAGGAAGGAGAGGCTGAAACAAGTCCGGTGAAGCTGCAGGCTATGGAGTGAGGAGGGGTGGAGAGGACAGGGCCCCCAACCCACAGACAGCCTTGCATGCTCCGCTGGGCAGGGCTTGCATAAGAGAGGGATAGGAGGCCGCCCAGCAGGGTTGGGGAGTAAGCGGCCCCCATGGTGGCAGACGGGGTGGCTAATGAGCATGCTCACCACATGTGTGCACGTGCATGTGTGTGCCCAGTCAAGCCCAGCACACAGCACGCATCCTGGGACACGACTGGGCCCTGCACGCTCACCACCTAGAGCTGAAAGGCCGCTAAGTGGAAGTCGTGCATGCAAAAACCAAAGGTCCGGCAGGACCAAGTTTCTTGTGGGGTTGCCTTGCTGCAGAGGGCCCCGCTGTCTTTCTTCCCTAGACCTCAACTTCGAATGTAATTGCACGACCTTGGATAGGTCATTTCACCTCTCCGGGGACTGGGCGATATGGATGATTTATCGGTCCTTTCAGATTCCGTGAATCCAGGAATCAATCCTCAATGACTTTCCCATCACGAATAAAGTGCTCTAAAACTTACATAAATAGATGAAATCGGCCAGCGACTTGGAATTATATTTAATGTGGTTCATTATCATAATGTGCTCTCTCCGGAGCTGTCTCTGGTCTCCCTAAAGCCCGCCTTATTTCTAGGGTGACACGAGGGTCAGGAAAGGCAGTAAGTGTCCTGTGGCTCCCTGGGAACAGGCTCGTCACGTCAAAGTACAGCAGAGAAACAAATGTCATGCTCATGACGGTGGCCTTGGCCTGGACGTGCTCGCCCACCCAAACACTGCCCGACGTGCCAGGACCTGGGGAGCTGTGCTCGCTCTTAGGAGATGGACGCGCCCGGGCGCCAGCTCACAGCGCTCACAGCAGAGACTCTGTACCACTGGAGACGCAGACAATGGTGCACTCGGGTTCCAAGTCACTTACTCTCCCTGGGACTTTGGTCTGGTCATTTTACCTCTCCTAGCAGAAGTTTCCTCTAAAATGGAGGTTACAGCGCCAGCCTTTGATGGGTAGTACACAGGCCACGTGAAAGGATCCTGAGCATTCCACGTAGTATATGCTCAGGGAAGGGGGGCGGTTACTCCAGCCAGTCCTTCCCGCCATTCCCGAATGACTGAAGTAGCTCACAGCTGGAATAGCAAACGTCAAACACACAAACGCCAGGGGCCTGCTGTACGGGTTTGTGCTTGAATGGACTGTCCAGAAAACAGAGAGCAGGATGGACCTGTCTCAGCAACCCCATTTGCCGTTTGCGTACAGCGCTTAGTTAAAAATAGAAACAAAAACACCCTAAAACCACCCCAAGTAACATCGAAGAGAGGGGCCCGAGCCCAGCAGGTCCGCTCTGAGTAACCAGCTGGGCCCTGCTCCTCTTCTGGGATGCACACTTTGACTTGGGTTTGACTGGGCATACGTGTGCACATGCATGCGTGCGCATGTGCACATGCACACACACACCTCATTGCTAAGAGTGTGCCAGGAAGATTAACTCCTGTTTCCTTGACACAGTCTCGTCCTGCTTTCCAAGATGAAAAACACATCACCTCCCGCGGCGGCAGCCTCGCTCCGTCTAGTGAAGGCAAGAGGGGAGGCAGGGAGAAAGCGAAGGGAGGGTGCTGTCTGCAAAGAGGACCTCAATTCTCCACCCAGCCCTGAGTCCCCAGCCCGCCAGGCCCCTCTCAGGCCAGCCTGCGGGCAATGGGTCTTCAGGGCAGGAAAGATAAAACGGTTGCGTCTTGGATCCATCTAGACAGTAAATTTTTTGAGTCCCTATAAGCTAAAATCAATATTGGCACAACTGTGTGTCATTAAAATCTAAATGAACATGACAAAGCCAAACTGCTGCCTATTAAACAAATGAGTTTTCTCTCCGCACAGGCACAGCGGGTTATTAAATTCTTTATTACAGGAACATCACCATTTGAAGGGGGTAAAAAGATGCTTTATGAGTCATCTGTATGTGTGGAGCGGTGTGGCCGGGCTGTGCTCTCCCCCAGCGAGCCTGGCGGTCTCTGGCCTCCTCCTCCCATGGGAGGTAAGGTTCTCGGAGCTGTTGGGAGAGGCAGAGGAAAACGGACGACCTGACCCCTGGCATTCATTCACACAGACGGGTCCACCCAAGCGTTACCTTTGTCGATGCATCAAAAAGTATTTATCGAGCACCTACTATGTATCAGGCCTTCCACTGGTTCCTGGGGATATGGTAGTAAACAAATAAAGCGTGGTTCAACTACCAAGCCAAGGTAACTTGCAAGGATCTCGGTAGACCTAGCTGCTGGAGGTCTACAAGCCAAGGATATTTATTTTATCCCCTCACAGGAAGCGTGGAGACTAGGTGGTTCCAGAGTGTGTGTAACATTATTGTAGATCTGGGTGGTTTCCATCTTTGTATGCTGTCCCTCTCATGGTTACAAAAGGGCTGCCATTGCACCAACCATCTTGATTGCATATCCAATGGAAGTTTCTACCTTCACATTTCATTTTATCATTTTAGGAGTAAATTCTTTTCCTGAAGCTCCCAAGACTTCCCAGGTACTGTCGGCTCCACCCAGGCCCTAACTGTGAGGGAGGCTGAGAATGTGGGCCACATGGAATAAGTGTGGATGGTTGCTCACAGGCTCCTGCTACCCCCTAAGCAGTTCCCTTCCTGTTTTCCAGGTGTCTGTGATTCCCTTGGCTTCTCCCCTCCTGGTTCCTGGCTGTGCTGGGTCTCTGTGTACTTCCCTGCGTCTCCTCTCAGCCTTCTCCACCTGCTCTGTGCTCCCAGGGGCTGACTTTCATAGAGACCTTCAAGAGAGTCCTTTGCTGTCTGGCTTCAGTTGGGAACAGTCAGTGTGGGGGGCATCACCAGAGATCAGGGGGTGAGCAGAGAAGCAGTGGGGTCTGGTTTCCCTAACTCCCTCCGTCATTGCTGGGGTGTCCATGTCCCTCTGTCTAAAGCCACAGCTCTGGTGGGCTGCCCCTTCTGCAGCTGCTCAGGCATGGAGCCCTGGAACATTACACCACTCCCTTAGGTGTACCCTACTTTCAGCTCTCTCCAACCACCTTACCCCAGCACGTCTGGCCAGCATTGGCTGGCACACTGGCCCCTGCCTTCCCTCGGGCTCTCTGTCTACCCCCTTTGAATGAGTCACTATTTGTTCTCAACTCTAGTTTTGCCTCTGGACAATTTCCTCCTGGTCCACACCAGCTCTGCTCTCCACAGCTGCCAGCCAGTCTGAACCCACCGTCATCCCTCCCCCGCCATCCTGGACCCAGCCTGGGCATTTGTCCCTGCTCCCACCTGCTCAGACGGACCTCTAGAGACGCTGACTCGATACCACTGGGAGGCTCTTCTGTCTTGAGAGGATGGAGGAGAGAAGAATTGGGCAAAGGAAGGAGAAAGATGTGCAAGGATAGAAAGGTTAAGGAGGCAGATGGGACCTCTCTGGACAGCCTTGTCCTGTCCCTGGAGCCAGTGCACAAACACCAGTGGTGCCCGTGGGATTTCTCGTCTGCACTGGGAGGCGACCGTCTTCTCCGTGTCAGGTCAGGGTGGCTTCCTGGCTCAGCCAGCTCTGAAGAGCTGCCGTTCAGGACTTAACAGCACCTTTGCATCCATTGATCCTAATTTTCACAGTAACTGAGCAAAGTAGAGGCACCAGCCTCCATTTTGCAGAGGAGAAGGCCAAGGCACAGAGATATCTGGCATCTTGTCGATGGTCATGCACGATTCCCGGCAGCGTTCGGCTTTCAATTCGGTGTTCTCGCCCGGTGCTGGAGTTCCTAGCTCCCGCTCTGAACTGCCTTGGGTTCTCTGGGCTGAAGTGGGGTTTGTTCTAATGCTGAAATAGGATAATGACTATCTTCTCTCCATTTGCAAATAGAATACATTAGTACATATGATTTCTTTGATTATTCTGTTGTTCTCCAATTTTTTAAATCTTTCTGGTGCTTATCATCCTATCATCGAACCAGAATCTCATGTAAATGGGAAATGGTTTAGTGCATTACAAAGTTAACTTCGGTATCGCGGGAGCTCGGTGTTCTGCAGAGATTAAGATGAACTTCCCCGTGTTTTATGCTCAGATTAGTGATTTGAGCATCGCTGTTCCATAACTGTTTCCAGATCCTGAAAGGCTAATGTGGACGTGTTAACTTTTAGCATGAATAAACTGGTAGTGATTCTCAGGACGGCTGGGTTAAAAATGGTGTGAGCCTGCACCTGGACTTGGGGCAGGAGAACCGGGCTCCATGGGCGCGAGAGCTGGAACTGTTGACACTCTTGCTGTCTCTTCACCCACCCTGACCCTGACGTGTTCTTCCGCAGAGGAAAGCAAGCTCGTCTCAACTCATCTTGGCATGGGCACCCCTTTGAGTGACAAAGATGTGGGAGAGAGGCTGAACTGGCCTCTTCTCCCCTGCCTATTAAGTAGCAATCACGATGGCATTAAAGATGATCACATATTATTCCAACATGCTTTTGTAATAGTCTTGACAATGGCCAAGCTCCGTCTGCAGACCTTGACCACGACCCAGGAAAGGGCAGTTGCTCGGCTTCAGTGATGAGAGCATTCCTGGCACGCAGCCTCATCAGTCATCCTTGCTTGCTGAGATTCGGAGGTGAGTCCCTCTCTGAAGGTGACACGGCTATAGTGGGGTGTGGAGACCTGGGTTTCTGCTGCTCCGTTAGAAGTTGCAGGATGGAGGTGAGCTGGAGAGGAGCCAGTAGCTCAGGAAGTTAGGGCCAATGCCCTCTTTTGGCCAGCAGAAGAGTGACATGGACACGCTGGGGAGAGATGACCTGCTAAGGGGATGACAGACAGAGGGTCGTGGGGTAGGCGCAGGGAGAGTGTACTAGTGAGAGAACATCTATCATGGCTTGTCTCTTCAATCCTTCCTCACATGGTTATAACATCATATCCCTGCCTTAGAGGGAGAACGTGAGGATGTCAACAAACCATGGCTACTCTCATCTCGAAAGGGCTAGAATGGGGTGGGGCAGTGAGGGCAGGCACTGGAATTCTGGCACAGTGGGTCATGCATTTGAGAATCTTGGGGAGGGGCCAAAGCTCCCTGTCCTTTAAAGCTTGGTGCTGGAGTTCTGTGGTGATCTGTCTTGATGATCTGTCTGCCAGTGCTCCTAGAGAGGGACACTCCTGCCTTCTTTGGAGAGAGTAAGCCATCCTGGAGGTCGCTGCAGGAAGAGCACCAAGGTACCTTATCCTGGGCCACTTGCTTGCTGACCCTAGAAGCCAGTCACTCCAGATAGTTCTACAAGCACCTCCTCACCTACCTGCCTTCATGCATGCCATTCCTTCTGCTCGGACGCCTTTCCTTTCCTGGTTCATCTGGTCTACCAACTTGTTCTTCTGGATAGAGTTCAAAGCCTTCCTAACTTCTGTCCTGTTCCCAAAGCAGTTATCCACTTCCTCATCTACATTTCTATAACTCCAGTTATACCAAGAACACTGCTGTCAGTTTACTTATTTGTATAATATTATTGCATTGTAAAAAGTGACAACAGCTATGAATTGTTGGACACTTACCGTATGCAATGAGGATGCTGTAGAATATTTTTTCTCCTCATGATGTTTTGGTGCAGTTGGTGCAATATTATCCTACTTAAGAATATGGAGCGGGAGCTCAGAAAGGATAGATAACTTGTTCAACATCATGTAGCTGTGGTGGGCCTCTAAAAAGAAAATGAAAAAGTTCAATGTGTGGTACTTGCCCATTTCCCTGGTGTAAATATTCCAATGATGATGATTTCAAGCTACTGATGTCTTAACAAAAAGCTCTCAATATTTTGGAAAGTTCAGCAACAGACTCTCACGAGCTACCATGAGTCTCCAAGCCAGTTCCAATGGGTCACTGTGGCAATGCTTGGCACCTCCAGGGTCTAGACTCTGGGCTGCTCACAGGGGACTGGACTGTAATAATCTGTTAGCCACAGTGCCCTGCAAAAAGTTCATGGAAAAATACATATTAAGGAAAAGCTATGCATGGATTTCCAAGGGACTTTTGTACCAAAATAAATCCATCCTTTAATTCTCTTTTTTCCATGAACGTTTTGGAGTCCTTGTCTGGATATAAATCAATGTTTGTTGATGGTGTCTTAGCCCATTATTGGGTTGCTAAACAGAAATACTGGAGACTGGGCGATTTCTAACAGTTTCTTTGGCTCTCAGTGGTGGTGGCTGGAAAGCCCAAGAGCACCAGGCTGCTGTCTGGCTGGCCTCTGGTCCTACGTCACAACATGGCAGACAGAAGCAGGAAGGAAGGGGACGAGTGCCAAGAGAGTGAGAGACCTTGGGCAGTCATCTTTCATAACTGCTCTGTCTTGTGGAAATAAATTCCTCCCTGCAAGAACTCCCTCTGACCTGTGAGAAGGCTTTAATCTATTCTTGAGAGTAGTGCCCTGTGATCTAGATGCCATTACACTGGGGACCAGGCTGCCAGCATGTGAACTTTCTGGGACAGGCCCTGTCCAAATCACAGCAGGTGGCTTTCTGAGCACAGCCGAGGGCTGCCTGGACAGAGCCCCTGCAGCACTGTGCCTTTCTCCTTGTCCTCTGGGCAGCCACCGTCTGGAGTGAGAAGGCCCCAGGGCTGCAGGCTGTCTGGGGCAGGAGAGGCCTCCAGGCTGGGAACAGATGTCACATCCCCGCCTCTGACAGGTTGACCTTCTGGACAGTCAGGAGAGGTACAGACCTAGCCTTGGCGCTCGGTTCCCGTGGTCCCGCCAGGGCCCGCTCTTGCCTCTTGCAGGACAGGACAAGCAGGGGACCAGCTGCATGGCAGGACGATGTGGCGGATACCACAGGTGAGATCTACCTTGAAGGTGGCTGTGGAGGTGGGGGTCGTGGGGTGCTGTGGAGCACTTGGGGAACTCTGTGTGTGTGTGTGTGTGTGTGTGTGTGTGTGTGTGTGTACATCAGGCCTTTATCCCCCAAATAACGTGGATCTCAGATCTGCTTTTATCCAGATGAGGCCAGAATGAGACACTTACAGTTAGCCACGGAGGTGCTGGCTAGAGGGCCAACCTCTGTCTGAACAGGCCAAGCCCTAGAGAGGGATCACTCCTGAAAAGGACATGTCCAGAGGAGGCTGGGGTCACCATGATGAACAACCTGGTCATAATGATCCTGGGACCATGAAAAGATAAATTCGAGGGCTGGCAGGTGGCGTGGCTAAGGTGCTTGGACTTCCACATGGCAGATCGCAGTTTGAGTCCTGGACCTGGAAGCTTGCTTTCTCACTTTCCTTCTCTCTCTGGTCAAATTACATAAGAATAATGATAATAAATAAACTTTCTTAAAAAAAGAAAAAGAAAAAATGAACCCCATCAAGGCCTGGAGTGTTTCTTAGGTGGAGTGAGAAATGCATGAGAAAATGAGCATCCGTGTTGACTAGACCAGAGATTCCCAACGATGGTGTGTGTTGGTGTCACCAGGAGCAGGCCACCTTCTCGGGATCCTTAATACTTCTTGAACAAGGGGCCTGGCTCTGTCATTGTGCACTGTAAGGGATATAGCTGGCTATATCTGAGAGGTCTGTTAAAACTCATGCTGCTGGGTCTCTGCCTGCAAAATTTCTGTTCAGGAAGTCTGGGCTGGGGCCTGAGGATCTGCATTTCTAACAAGTTTCCAGCTGAGGACTTTGAGACTCCTCCGGCCTGGGAAAATGGAGTAGTCCTGTGAGACGACATTAGAACAAAGGCCTGACCAGACAAGCCCTGTGGCCAGGTCTGCAATCAAGAGGGTGCAACAGAGTTGACCTTGTAGCCTGGTGGTTAAGGGAGCCACATCCCAGCATCCCACAAGGCTGACCATGGTTTGAATCCCAGCCCTGGCAGCTTGAAAACCACACCAGGTGTGTGGGTGTGTGCATATCTAAGTCCCAATGGGACCGAGAAATGAAGAAAAAAGGATTGTGGCATGACCGTGTCCCACTGAGGGGTGCTTTCTCCCTCTTTCTTTCTCTCTGTGAGTACACGTGTTCTCTGGCAGTTAAAAAAAAAAGTATGACAAGCTCAGGTCAGCTCAAACCTTTATTTCCCAAAAGGCCAGAAAGCCAAAGGCCTGTACCAGCCTTCAATGGATGGGAAATTTTATATACACACACATATATATATATATATATATATATATATATATGTGTGTGTGTGTGTGTGTGTGTGTGCATACATATATATATATATGTATGTGTGTACACATACATATATATATATATATATATATATATGTATACACACACACACACATAAATAAAGGGTGTGTGTTGGGAAAAATACATATATTCACACATACATAGAGAGAGATACATATTTCAAAAGATCAGATCTTAGGAGGAATAGGTAAATTTGTGATTAAAATAAACAACTAAAACAAAACAGAGTCCTGGGACCAGCAAGTAGTATTGTGGTTAAGACACTGGACTCCCACATGGCCAACCACATGGCCAATCGCTGTTTGCGTCCCAGACCTGATGGCTTGAAACTCATACTGCGTACGTGTGTGTGCGTGCCCAACATCCTGAGAGAAGGAATTGCGGCATGACCATCTCCTCTGGGGAGTGTTTTCTCACTTTCTCTCTCTCTGTCTCTCTGTGAGCACACATACCGTATAGCAAAAATGTAAATAAAACAACAGAGTCTTAAATGGCTGAGACTTTGAGTCAACTCAACCAAAACTGAGCCCCAAGAAGCAATGCTCTTGTACCTGCTCACTGGCCCAAGGAGTTGTTCTGAGGAGCTCCCTGAACCGTGGAAAAAGGTTAATCTACTGCTGGTGCTAATGGAACCAGCTGGCCTCTCCAAGTGGGGAGAAGACGAGGGGAAGATTTTGAGTTCCCGGGACGCAAGATGGTGGAATCCTGCGGTACTCAACAGCCTGTGGCGAGGCCTGGTGGGGTTTTGCCTGGAGGAGGTCCTGACTATTTTGAGCACATCCTCCACTACCTAATGGTCGCTCCTGGGCCTATGTTAGAGCCTGAACCCCCCACCGAAGCCCCGTCTCTTCCATAGAAATAAGAGGTGTGTAGCCAGGGATTACGGACCTCTCAGGAGTCGAAGACTGTGCTTTGGAAGGTCTGCTGTAATTGTTTGTGAAATTCAGCGTGTATTATTTGTACATATTTCTCCTGGGGAGAGTATCCATAGCTTTCATCAGATTCTCAAAGGATTCTGTGACCCCCTCAAACAAGGATTTATGGAGAGGATTTGTTGAAAGGGGGCTAATCCAATAAATGGTGTTGAGATAACTGGCTTACCCTTCAGAAGGAAATAAAAAAAGTAGGATCCTCCCCCCAGCTCCTTCTGCAAAACAAAGAAAGAAAGAAAGAAAAGAAACAAATTCCAGATAGACCAAAGATTTAAATGTCAAAGAAAAAAAATGAAGCAGTAAAAGTTATAAACGAAGTTTGTGTAAATATGGTCATAATTTGGGGGCTGGAAACCAGTTTTCAAAAGGAGAAACAAAATCCAGAAGCCAGATAAGAAAAGAGTGATTCATCTAGATCAGAAAAATTAAAACTTCAGTGTGGGAAAAATGAAGATGAGGGATGACTGACATCAAAGGGCAGGGGCAGACAGGAAAATGTATTAATATTTGCAGCACCCCTCACAGACAAGAAGCCAACTTATTAATTTACATAGTGTTCAGACAACTTATAAGAAAAGGAAAATTAAAATGAGCAAATAGAAAGATATACATATCCTAGAACAGGCAGTATGCTTTAAAATAAATTCAAGCCTATAAAAAATATCCAGCCAGACATTAATAATTAAAGAGATGCAGCTAGATACCCAAAGTGGGATTGCCATTTTTTTCTGCATAGATTGACTGATATTTATTTATTTATTTGTTTATTTATTTATTTGGAGAGATTTTTTGCTATAGGGTGCGTGCGCTCGCCAGAAAGACAGAGAGAGACATAGAGACAGAAAGTGAGAAATCACCCCCCGGGGGGGATGGCCACGCCGCAATCCCTTCTCCTCTGTTCTCCTCTCGGGATCTTGGGCATGCACGCACATGCACCCAGTGTGAGTTTAAGCTGCCGGGTCCAGGACTCGAACCACGGAATTTGTTAATTTTTTTAGAGAGATTTTTGCTGTAGAGTATGTGCACTTGCCAGAGAGACAGAGAGAGAGAAAGGGAGAAATCACTCCCCTCAGAGGGATAACCATGCCACAGTCTCTTCTTCTCCATTCTCCTTCAGGGTTTTGGGCATGCACGCACATGGGCCCAGTGTGAATTTCAAGCCACTGGGTTCAGGACTCAAACCATGATCGTCTGGTGTGAAGTCCAGTACTTTAACCACTGTGCCACCTGCTGGCTCTGACTGACTTGACATTTATACAGTTTTTTGGTATGGGTGTTTTATATTTTATTGAGTTTTGTGTAGCTTGGCATTTAGATCACAGTTAGTTCTCAGGTATTAGAAACACTGTCATCGAAAACAATCTCGTAGCCAAATCCATGGTTATTTACTTGAGATAAATTTCTGAAGAACCACCAACGTTTAGCATCGTGTAGCTGATCTGATCTTTTCCAAAGTGACAGGAGCAAGCAGGCTAGGGCCAGGGTCCTAGAAAAGGGTCACAGCTCTCCTGAGAATGGCACTCCAAAATCTGAGGTAGAACAAACAGTAAACGGTACTCAGTGGGTGCTTCTGGTACGCTGTGTAGTGTACTGGGCACGTTCGCATTTACTGAGCATTTTGTTTAAGCCTACAAGAAGAAGAAACGAGGCAAGCTTCTTTGTCCTATTACGCACAGAGAAAACAGGATCAGAAAGGTTTAGCACCTTCCCAAGATAGTACAGCGAGGTAAGAGCGGGGGTGTGAGGTGCAGGAGTCTCTGGCCTAGAAGCCAGTCTCCCCCTCGCCAGCTGTCGGTCACGGGCAGAAGCAAGGATTGGCCTTATGCTCTTGGAGGGTGGGAAGACTCAGGGAAGAACAGGAAGGCACTGCCAGGAAGCTAGGAGGAGCCCTAAAGACAATTTTGTCCCTATTTGCAATTTTCCTAGAAGTCACTGCCCCCCTGGGTGCCTGGATGTGTATCTCGTTTTCTTTTTCTTTCTTTTTAAAATTTTGCTAACAACCCACATGCTTGCCAGAGAGAGAGACAGAGAAAGTGTCTCTCAGGAGAGAGAGACCATCCCAGGAGGATGGTCACATCAAAATCCCTTCTCCTCTTGGGATTTTGGATATACACGCACACGTGCCTGGCGTGTTTTTCAGTGACCAAGTCTGGGACTCACACTTGCAATCGGCCATGTGGGATGCAGCCTCCTTAACTACCATGCCAGCGGCTGGCCCAAGGGATGTGCATCCTTTTTCTTTCTTTCTTTTTTTTTTTTTTTTAGAGATTTTTGCTATAGAGCACGTGTGCTTGACAGAAAGACAAAGAGAGAAGACAGGAAGCGAGAAATCACCCCTCAGGGGGAATGGTCATGCCACAATCCCTTCTCCTCCATTCTCCTCTCGGGATCTTGGGTACGCACACACACATGTTCAGTGTGAGTTTAAGCCACCAGGTCCAGGACTCCAACCGCAGTCGACTACATGGGAGTCCAGCGACCTAGCCATTACACCAACTGCTGTTCCCAGGATGTGTATCTCTTACGTGAAAGTTCCAAGTGGGCGGCTTGGGGGTTGTCTGTGTGAGCTGGCACAAGGAGTGGGTGAGTGAATGTTACATAGAAATAGGCATGGGGTGGTTACCCCTTCTTTCTGCCCTCCCTTCCCCAACATTTAGGGGTGTTTGAATGGGCCAATGCCAAGCTCGCAATAGCCCACGTGTGCACACAAGCTTTCGTGGAGCTCAGCAAGAGAAAAGAGCTTTCTGTGTTCTCTGGGGTCCCAGGGAATTCAAAACCCTCTCTCATCTAATTGCTCTTCCTCGCCCTCTAATTGCCTTTGCCTTACTGTTTCTCCCCAGCTAAGGCGACCTACCTGCCCATGCTATCTTCACACAGGTTGGACCTCTCTCCCTCCCCTAATCTCCAATTAAGTAACCATGTTCAAGTCAAAGTCTTGACGAGCAAAACACAGGTACAGAGTGACCTTTTAAATAGATTCTAAAGCTCCATCCGTGTTAGAAGTCCGAGCTGGGCATGCAGAGTTAATTTTCTCAGAGTAATCACTACTCTAAACCACAGCTATGTCTCTAGATCTTCTGTAGCCAAGGGAGATAAACCATAATTCTGGAAACAGCCAGCGTAAGCGAGAGATGAACTGTCCTGCCCGCGTCTGTGACAGATAGTAAGTTACCTTCCCTCCGCTGCTATGGCTCCAGAGTGGTTACCGGCGAAAATGATCCCCAAACTATGGGGCTATTTCTAAAGACATGGAACACAAGGAAAGATAGCGTTGAAAGGATCAAAAGACTTTTTAAAATGTATATATTCTTTGACCCAGCACTGTGGCACTCCTACAAATTTATTTTGAGGAAATAATCTAGTTTGTAAACAGATCTATGCACGATATGTTCTTCGCGGCATCTTTTGTACTATCGGAGAACTGGAAACAAACCAATTATTCAATAAAAGGGACTGACCACGAAAATTAATGTGGCTATTAAAAATCCTGCTGTAGGAAAGCGAGCGATACGGCGGGATGGTCAGGGTACAGCAATGAGTGGCAGCGGCCGGCAGAGGAAGCAGGCTGGAGACAGCCCGTGCAGGTTGCATCTTTTTATGAAGGTAGAAATATTGGAAGGCGAGGGAAAGAAAGCTGGAAGTCTATGCATCAAAACTGTTCAAGAGTTTTCCTCCGGGTGATGGAATTATGGGTAATTTTTCTCCTCCTTATATTGTTCAGTTTCCTACTTTTACGACAGGGAGCTCCCCTTGTAATGAAGGAAACTGCGTTTTTAAAAGAGATAGTTCTATTATAGGCCTTGCCACTCGGGTGCTGTGGGTACGGTAAGCCGTAGTGGGGGCCTGGAGGGGTCTGCTCCGGGCACAGCAGCTGCCAGGTTGGGCCCGGGTGCAGGTGCTGTGTGAGCTGCTTGGCCGGTAGGAGAGGTGAGTGTGGCTCGTGAATTCACTTCCTGTGATCACTCTTGCCTTCCTGATCCCACGGGGGACAATCAGTATCCCAAATTCCCAGCCTGTTAGACATAGTGTTTGATCGAAGATCGAGTTCGTCGGATTACTGTTGGGTTGAAAAATGACCCATTCATCCCCTGAGACAGAGCAGAGCTGGAGAGCAGAGCTTGGTATTTATAACCCGGCCTCCCAGCCCTGGGCCTGGACACCGCACAATTTTGACAGATGATTCTCATGAGAAACTTTCAGTTTCCATTTGATTATGGGCCCATAAACACAGATTGCAATTGAGCAGAGTTAGGGCTCTGCCTGGATTGGACCTGCCAGGGCTTGGGAAGCCTTTCCGGATGGCTCTGGCAGGCCTGCCACCCGCTGGTTCTGGGCAGCTGCCCTCGGTTGGGCCCGGGTTCTGATGCAGTTGGAGGCATCCGCGTGCACCCGTTCTGCGGGTGTCTGCCTCTCCTGTCAGCCAGGAGCACGTCATTCCCACGCATCATTCAATCCTACCCAGCTTTGGGTAGCAGATGTGCCTGCTGCTTCTAGGAGCTGCCAGCCAGTGTTGGCTTGGGGGTTACCATCCCGCCTCTCCATTTCACTTGTTCATTCATTCGTTTGCCATTCGATATTATGTCTCGGAACATGGACCTAGGGATCGCAAGTGGAGCTGGGGAGTCAGAGAATGCAGTCTCACTGCTGCCACCCTGAGAGAAGTCTTGCTCTCAGCGTCACCTGCACTAGTGTAGAGAAAAGCTCAGGGAGCTCCAGGACATGGCAAGGGACACCTAAGCAGGGGTGAAGCCAACCTGGGCTATGAGGAAGGACACATGTCCAGCACACACACTAGGCTAAACCTCATTAGGATTAGAAAAACATAGTAAAGTGGTTGTGGGCAGGTGGCTTCGTGGTTAAGGCATTAGATCCCACATGGCTGACTCTGTGGTTCAAGTCCCAGACCCAGTGGTTTGGAAAACATGGCACATATACCTGAGTGCCCAAAATCCTTAGAGGAGAATGAAGGAGAAGGGATTGCAGCATGGCCCTCCCTCTAGGGGATGATTTCTCATGTTCCTTCTCTCTGAATCTCTCTCTGGTGAGCATTGTACCCTATGGGAAAAAAAAAAAAACTATTAAAAAAAGGTAGTGAGGGACCAGCAGTTAGCGTAATGGCTATGTCGCTGGACTCCCATGTAGTCAACCGCGGTTCGAGTCCCGGACCCGGTGGCTTAAACTCACGCCGGGCGCGTGTGCGTGCGTGCCCAAGATCCCGAGAGGAGAATGGAGGAGAAGGGATTGCGGCGTGGCCATCCCCCCTGGGGGGTGATTTCCTGCTTTCTATCTCTCTGTCTCTCTCTGTCTGTCTGGCGAGCGCACGCGCCCTATAGCAAAAACCTCTCCAAAAAAAGAAAGAAAAAAAAAAAAAGGTAGTGAAATGGGATGTCCCCGTCCCCATGTGGCTTACCATCACTGAGCATTACGGGTTGTAATATAGGTGCATTTTTTCCCAACTTTTTTTAGTTTTGCTACAGGGTGTGTATGATCGCTGGGACATGGGGATTGAGAAATCACCCCCCAGGGGAGATGGCCATGCCCCAGTTCCTTCTCCTTCATTCTCCTCTCAGGACTTTGGGCATGCATTCATACCCACACACACCTGACATGAATTTCCAGCTGCTGGGTCTGGGACTCAAACAGCACAGTTGGCTATGTGGGATCCAGCGTCTTAACCTCCACACCATCTGCTGGCCTTATACATATGTATATATTACTTCTTTCTCCATCTACCTATGGGGAAAATATTAGGGATTCCTTGAACAAGGGGACAAGACAAGCCCACTGTAGGGCAATACCTATGGAGTCTTGAGCCATCAGCTAACATTAATTCAACAGATGTTTCTTGGTTTTCTGCCAAGAACTTTCCAAAACACTGTGGACACATGAGAGGCCAAGAAAGACATGGTTCATGTTCTCAGGGGGCTCCCACTCTGCTGGAGGAAAGAGAAAGACAGAGACCATAGCCAGAGAGACAAATGCATGCACCATGTGTCAAGGGCACAGAAGTGCAATGAGGAGACTTCAGTCAAGGAGGCAAGTGAGAATGTTCTGGTTCATTGTGTCGTTAATAACAAGAAATACCTGAAATTGGGTGACTTTAAAAAGTGAGGTTTATTGAACTCATGGTTTATAGGTCTAAGGTCCAGGGCCACGTCTGGTGGGAGTCTCACAGAGCCAGATCACACCATGAGGGTAAGAGTAGAGCAGAGAGAGGGTTGTGTTCCTCAGTCTCTGATGTCTTTCCCTCTCCTTAGTAACATATGCTTATGACCTTCACCCTAATCTCTTCTAAATCATGGGAGGGTGGGGGGACCAGCCTTGTGATCTTCATCCTAGTTGCTTCCAAAGGGCTCCACTTTTCACACCACAACTGGAAGTTTTCCTCTCTTAATCCTGTTACAGTGGTTTGGCATGCAAATTCTGGGGGTGAGGAGGTGTGGGGATCACAAACCAGAACCATAAAAGAGGGGAGAGGGAAAGGGTGGGCATTTATTTTTTGACACAGGCAGAGATGATGGCAGTATAAACAGAAGTGGCCAGAAGATGGCCAGACTCTGACTCCATTTTGCAAGTAGAATTTCCAGGGCAAGAAATGAAAGAGAGAAGTGGGAAGCGATTCTAAGGTTTCCAACTTGAAAATGAGAGGTCGAACTACAGTTTACTAGGTGGAGAAATCTGGAGAAGAAGCAGGTTTGGGAAGATGTCTTCCATACCATACCCCCAGCACCATGCCCTCTGTCCTGGGGACTCCCACACACCCCTGCTCCTGGCGTCTCTGCCGGGGCTACAATGGATGTTATGTATCTGCCTCCCTTCCTCAGCGGTTGCACCATCTACACAGTGCTCAGTGTTCAAACACAGCAGCCAGCATGAGAACAGCTGCTCCCATAAGGCTCCCCAGCCAGTGCAGAGTCCCTCAGCGTGGAGCCCAAGGCCACCTTCCAGCCCAGGGCACAGAAGTCAGGTGATCTGCACCATCCTGGGTCTCACACCTGTGGGTGCTGCGGTCTCTTTGCTACAGCAGCTCTGGCTCATTCTTTGCGGGAACACGGGGCCTACCCTGTGTGTTGTAAGACCTCCCGCCCCAGGCCTGGTCTGCACCAGCCTCTTTTTGCTCACCAGCTGCTTGGCCTCCATCCTTTCATCCCTGCTCCTGGGAGGCCCTAGCTCCACATTCTGCACAAACACATCTGGACCTCTCTAGACCACATGACAGGAACATCTGCTGCCAGAAAGAGAAGGACACGGCGGCCCTTTGGTAATCACTCCTAATTGTCTCCGGCCCCAGGGCACTCGCAATTTGGTCATGGGTTTAAGGACTTCCAAGATGTTCCTAGAAGCATATTGCTGCTCCGGGCTTGGCCGCCCTTCTGTGGTCCAGCTGGCGATGTTAAGAAGGCACAGGAAAGGGAGCAGAGGCAACTGCAGAGCAGGGGCATGTACACATCTCTGTCCCAAGTCCTCCAACTTCTGTTAGACCAGGACGGGCATACCAAGAGGGACAGTAAGGCCACGCAGCAAATGCCCACCATGCTCTTAAGCCTCGTGACCTTGAGAGTCCTTGCTGATGTCTACCTGCCAGGTTTTCCATCTCTTTGCCTGAGGGCATTCTCTGAAGCTGTAAAAGTTTGCTTTGCTGGAAGTGGGGGAGTTAACCCTTCCTCTGGAGCATCCTCCCCAACGACGGAGGGGACGAGGTGTATCAATACCCCAGTTGCCTTGCCCTCAACTGGGAAGACTCAGAAGCATCTATTTGGCAGGTCTGCAGAGACATCCCCCATCCTCCTAGCCGCCCAGGAACATGGGGTTAAGTCCTAGTTGCCCCCATGGGAACTGGTTTGGTAACCTGCTCCTCCCATGCTGCCTGCTTCCCCTTATCGCCTCCTGCTTCCCTAATGGTGGTCCTACACGGCCTAAGGGTTTGCTGTACCTTCCTTTCAGGACCTGCTTTTGGGTGAGCCCACACTGAGGCCAGGGGTGGCAAATGTCACAGTCCATGGATTTATGGATTGTATTTAGGGCATTTCAAACAAGCACCAGGAATGTGTGCATGTGCTAGGGCAGGAGGAGCACTTGGGGACTGTCCAACAGTTTTGCTCTGGGCCAACTCTGAATGTGGCTCAAGTCCAGAAAAAGGCGCTTATAATCAGCCCTTTGTGAAGTCACTGGGGGGAAAGAACTCCTCCTTGTCCTCTGTCTCTCCACATACAGGAATCATAAACCATCTAAACCTCCATATCTGAGTCAGAGAGTCGAGCTGAATTTGGTTAGCTAGTGTTGACATCAGACAAGACTTTGCCTTAGATCTTAGTGTAAGAGTAAAGAGAGTACCACAGTTCTAACCTCGGCCAGATATGTCAACGCGGTCATTCATTCGTTGTTACCATTAGCAAAATGGAACTCCCAGTGCCCAGGGTTCCTTAGCCTCCTGACTTAGCTCCCATGAGTGTTTCCAGGTGACATAATGACAGTTCAGGCATAGAGTCACGGCAGCCAAGCTTTTCATGACATGGCATAGAGGGCAAGCCCTCATGACTGTCACCACCTTACCTCACCCACTGCCCCGGAGCTCACTGTTCTCATGTTCCTCAATGAACAAGCTTTGCAGACATTAGTAACTTGTTTCTACGATGATCGCCCATCTCATGCATCCTGGACAGAGTGTCTGGAATGGTCAATACAGAGGACCATCTCGTTCCAAATCAATGAAAGAGCAGCATGATCGGAAGAGAGCTGAAAGCACAGATGGTCTCTCATTTGCCATTGGTCAAAAGAACAGATAAAACCCCATTCAGACTGAGCTTCTGATACCCTAGGCTTTAGGCTCTCGTGAGGCATGGGAAGGGAGTCTGCTTCAAATTTGGGCAGATGGGAATATTTGCAAATACTTCCTTGGTTATCCCATAACACAAAACATCCTGTCTGGGGTGGGTGGTTGTAACTAAAGGGACTGAGCAGACCTCAAAGAAACACCTGCCACAGAAGAGAAGTCTCTGTGTAGCCAAGAAAGGCTTTGCATAGCTGCCTCTTTGTCCAAGGGCAGAGTTCTTGTAATAAGCAGCCTGGGCAGAAGTTTCTGAGCATGAGAGGGAGAGCCAGGTTCCCTGGTGCCCCGCCTCAGAAGCGTGGACTATGGCCTGGAGGAAGATAGGATAGGCATGGGCAGGATGTCAGAGTATCAACTTGGGTTGTGTCACGGCCAGCTGTGGCACTGGACTGCAGCAGACAGTTTCTCCAAGAACTGATGCTAATCTGAGAAGGCATCTTGCCCAACCAAGCTATCTCTTGGTCCCAGACTTGTCCAATTTTCTTCCCAAGGACAGGCAGCCAGCACCGTGCCCTCTTTGCAGTAAGACTATGTTGCAACCCTGTAGGCGTTGCAGAGTATTCCTGTGTCATTCACGAACATTCCAGCACAGCACCGGGCCAGGGCTCTGTGCAGAAAGGCTCTGAGACCCCTGTTACCCTCTGGGACTGGAGTGGCAAATAGCAGACAGGGATCTCTCCTATCTATCTCCTGTGCTCCAGGAAGATAAAATTCATGCTATTCTTTTTTTTTTAAATAATATATGCATTGAATTTTTATGAGAAAGAGAGAAAGAGGTCTTATGCCATGTTTCACCCCCGGCCTTTAGCCAGTCCCAGCTCATGGGCACGTGTGTGCCCTCGTACTCAGGGAGGTCTCTGGGCACGAACCAGGAGGCTCCCATGCAAGACTGCCTCTCTAGCTTCAGCCTTCGGGGTATCCTAATGTCCACCTGAGATGTAGCTTCAGAATCCTCCTCAACACCACACTCCAGCAGGCAGCCACTAACACTAAGACCCAGAGCTGACATTCAGAGTGGAGACTTACAGTTGAAAGCTAATTCACTGACACAGATACACGTGTAGCAGGTATGCAGATACCTTGATAAGAAACGTTCACTGATTTATAACAGCAGAAGTGATCAGTCATCCCGTCTAAAAGTTAGGGGGTTTTGCCACCCTGTGAGGTTTCAAATCAGAGTATCATGTGATTGATATCCTTGACTTTGACACGAGGGCCACCCTTGTCCAAATTGGAAAGATATAGCACTTTGCTGGCCTCTCCCTGAAAGCCCCGTGCAGGATTCAAGCCCCAATAGAGAGTAAAGCAGATAATGCTTATAACCAGCCCTTCTTAAGGGTCAACCCTACAGGCGCTGAGGGGGAGAGCTCCTCCTTGTCCTCTGTCTTCTCATAAATGGAAACATGCCCCTGCCTCAGAATCGTAAGCCATTTAAACCTCCGTTTCTGAGTTGGAGATCTGGGCTGAGTTTAGGTAATGAGTGTTGACCTCACATAAGTCCTTTTCTTTTTTTTTTTTTCTTTTTTTTGGAGAGGTTTTTTTTGCTATAGGGCGCGTGCGCTCGCCAGACAGACAGAGAGAGACAGAGAGACAGAAAGCGAGAAATCACCCCCCAGGGGGGATGGCCACGCCGCAATCCCTTCTCCTCCATTCTCCTCTCGGGATCTTGGGCACGCACGCACACGCGCCTGGCGTGAGTTTAAGCCACCGGGTCCGGGACTCGAACCGCGGTCGACTATGTGGGAGTCCAGCGACATAGCCATTATGCTAACTGCTGGTCCCATAAGTCCTTTTCTTAACTCTTAGTCTAAGAGGAAAGAGGAGCATTCTCTGTAAAAATCTCTTTGATGTCAGCTCTCCTTGGGTAGATGACTGCCAGAAGTCATCATTTGAAGCAAAAGTGGTACTGTCAACCATCACACCAGGGACCAGACGGTGGTGCAGTGGTAACATGTGACACACTGTGAGGCTGACCCACTTGGGGAGCTTCTGGGTTTGCATCTGAGGCCTCCCTGTGCATGCCAGGTGTGCAGGGGCCCATGTTCTAGGGCTGGCGGCGACTGGAGCTGGGGGTGGATTGTGGCATTCAGATCTTGTTGGGAGGACTCTCTCTCTCTCTCTCTCTCTCTCTAATTTACTCATGGAAGAAATAAATAAACTTTAAAAAATAAAATTGCAAGAAAAATAGAGAAGTAAGACATTCGTGGGACACAGAAATGGTTTATTACCTGTTGATGAAGACGTGTTTAGTATTCTCAACTGGACTGGTCTGAGAAGTATTTCATGTTGGGTAAATTCTCTCTACAAACTAAATGATGTATAGAAATTGAATGTATAATAATAATAAATAAATAAAATTCAAATAAAATAAGAAAATAAAGTTCCATACCAGAACAACCAGGCAGATAGGGCTGTATAACCCCTGGACTCACAGGCTGTCTGCTTTGGCCTGGGAAGGTGTGTGTGTGTGCTTGTGAGTGTGCAATGGGGCACCGAGGGAAAGCCCAGTGTCCCCACCCAGAGGTCCTCCCCTTCCTCAACACTGTGTCCCCTGGTTTTTGCTGCCACGTCTCTCTCAGGTGCGAGACACAGATCGATGGGGCTCCTGGCCGAGCTGATGAGGCTCCCAGGGGCTGGAGCAGATAATTAGGCCTCTACCCAGCTCTCAGCAGCAGGTAGTGCCGCTGCAAGGGCTTTTTCATCGTCTCTAGGGTGGGAAGCTCCCTTCCTTCCCTCCAAATCAAGAGCCTGCTCTGAAGCGATAGGAGAGGCGGCTGGAGAATTGGTGGGGCTGAGCTACCCGGCAGCCTGGCCCCGCGCAGTCTGGGCAGACCCCGGCTGGCTCCCTTCTGGCTGTTCTTCCCTGTTGTGCCCCCTTGGGGATCCTCTGCAGCTACAGGGGTGCTGACAGAATTCAGTCAGTCACAGGAAGAAGAAACTTCAGAGATCTTAGAAACTAAAGCCCCTGTTTTAGAGAGGGAAACAGGTTCTGCAAGGGGAGGGGCTTCCTGGAGCCTCAGGAAGGGGGGGGGGGACCTGTCCATGCTGGCCCTAATGCGTGGGTGTTGGGGACCCCAGCCACCACTGCTGGGCGGTGGAGAAGGAAGGTTGGGCACACTCCACACTGGCTGAGCCTGGGGCCCTGTTCTGAGCACCCCTGTTGGAAGAACAGGGCGGAAGACTCCCAGCACACAGTGCAGAGCCCACAGAACCTCAAACGCATGGACTCCCAGCACACAGTGCAGAGCCCACAGAACCTCAAACGCATGGACTCCCAGCACACAGTGCAGAGCCCACAGAACCTCAAACGCATGGGCAGGAAGCCTTGAGCCAGCCGGCGGGGGCTGAGGCCGGGGGCGTCAGCTGACCCTGAGCAGCTCCTGGGACGTCACGCTGCCTCTCAGGTCTGAGGTCCCCGACTGCCATTCTGTGATGGACTCAAACCCAGCAGCCAGCCGTGAGCGAGAGCGGTGCCTGGCCCCCACCAGCACCACGGGGGGCCTGCCCAAATAGCCAACGGCACAGACGTCTCTTCTCTTTGGGATGCATTGGAAATTTGCAACCATTTCTCTTCCTAAACCCTCTCGGCTTCATAGACATGTGTCTGCACAGCGAGGGCAGAGGCCCTGCAGGCCAGGCTGGAGAGCAGGGCCCAGCGAGGGGTTCTGAATGTTCAGGGGAAATCTGCTTTAGGAAAACTGTTCCCGGCACTGGTGTGTGTGTGTGCGTGTGGAGGAAGGCAGGGGGTACGGAGGCCCAGTGACAGCGCTGAGGGAGATTCCTGATAATCACGTCGATCGATAACAGCCATCTTCTTCCTCACGCGGTGGCCCGATGCCCATCACCCTGGCTTGGGCTGCCATGGCTCTGTCTCGCAGAGGAGGACACTGAGGGCCAGCAAGGTCTCACAGCTGTGAGTGACAAATGAGGGTGGGAGATTGTTGGCTGTTGGGGGCCCTAGGCTGCACGGCCCCTGAAACTGTCATACTTACACAGAGTCAAGCTCGGCTAGAGAAACTTCCGTAGGAAGTGGTTTTGGCCCTAAGAAAGCTGCTGTATGGGTGCGGCCCCATGTGCCTTCCATCACCCGGGCTGCACGGTTGCAGGCTGACCTCAGAGCAGGTGACAGCTTTGTACACCTGCGTGTGCTCCTGACCCCGTGGGCAGAGCAGAGAAGGCCGCAGCCTATTGACTGCCCATCAGGCGGGTTTGGGTAGCTACCCCAGGGCTTGATCAACATGGCAGCTCTGTCTTCATTACGGTCCCAGCCAGCGGCCAGGACCAACCTGCTAGTACCTTGGGCCCTGGGGTCACAGCTCTCCACTGGGCACCCCAGGCCAGGGTGATGCGTGCAGAGGGAGCTAGGCTGCGTGCAGCCACGTGGAAGGTACGGCCGTACTCGTTTTCTGCGGAGAACCACAAAGTCAGCTCCTGGCAGGGGTGGCAGAGCTGGCTGCTGCCAGAACAGCTGGAGGGCAGCGGGCAGCTCCCTGGGCTCGGCCCTCACGTGCCCACTGAGCTGCGGCCAGCCCAGGCCTCTCAGCCAAGCAAGGCAGGCCTGACCTCCCAGCTCGGCGTCCAGGTCAGCAGAGGCGGGGCGGAGAGTGTGTAGGGTAGAGGGGGGCTGGCAGAGGGGCAGGGAGAGGGCAGCCAGAGGCCACACCCACCTTTCCTGAACCTTGAAAGGGTCCTAGGAAAACCCAAAGGGGAAGCCACCTCTTATTGGCTCCTTTTACTGAAATATCCGCTCCTGGCTGAACCCAGAAGCCCCCAGGGGGCCACGGAGGTTCTGTGTCTCCTGATGTCTCAGTTGTGACTCCTCCGGGCTGGCTCCTCACTAAGCAGTCGGGGCAAAATGGTGCCCACAGCTGGCCTTGGGGCAAAAAGGAAGTTTTTCCTCCTCAACCAATATAAGCCAAGCCTGGGGCCAGCAGGTGGTGTGGTGGCTAAGGTACTGAATCCAACATGGCTGGCTCTGCAGTTCGAATCTTGCATTTGGTGGCTTGAAAAACATGCCAGGCATATGTGTGTCTGTGCCCAAAATCCTGAGAGGAGAATGGAGGGGAAGGGATTGCAGCATGGCCATCCCCCTGGGGGTGATTTCTCACTTTCCCCCTCTGTCTCTCTCTAGTGCCCTATGGGGGTAAAAAAATTGGAAAAAAAAAAAAAAAAGCCAGGTCTGTACCTAAACTGGATCACAGGGTACCATGAACCAATCCCATGCCCCCGATTGCTGGCTCCTGAGATGGAGGGACGGGTGACATGACCCCCGGCCCAAGAAAGGCAACAGATGCTGGAGGCCCAAGAAGCCATCCCTGCCCCCTGACAGGGACAGCGCTGCCTGCACAAAGGTGTGTCCGAGAGAAGCTTGTCTGTGGGGAGAGGCGAGGAGGGGGTGCACACGTGTGGTTCACTGCTCTGAGCCTGACAGGCCCTGCCCTCAGGAGCGTCAGTGAGGCCATGGAGGTGAGTGCACATGTGGGAATAAGGGGCTGAAGAGGGAGTCCCCTTGCTCCCCAGTAAAGCCTTACCATAGAACTTAGCAGCCCAGCAACCACAGCTGATGTTTCCCTGGTGTGTCAGACGCCATTAGGCTGTCCACGTTGCGTGCCCTCGGATCCCTCCACCCCTCTAGGCGTGCTATGGGGATCCCTGCTGAGTAGGTGAGATGGGGAGCAAGCTGCCTGGCTTGGGTCCTGGGCTCTGCAATCACTAGCTGTGTGACTGCAGACCAGATGCCCAGCCTCTCTGTGCCTTGGTTTGCTCATCTGTGGGAGGAGCCAATAGTGGCCCCTACCACACAGGGCGTAGTGAGACTGGGGCAGGTTGGCGTGGTGCACGGAGGATCTTGGCCACTGGGACTCCATGCTGCGGCCAGGCCAGTGGTTTTCAGAGCCTGCAGGCATGTGCTTTGCAGCTCTGAAAAGACCTGCCCAGTGCAGGGCTCTGGGGCACCCCTCCCTGCAGCCGGGAGTGCCGGCAAGTCTGAGGTCCTGGGGGACCTGAGGATGCTGAGCTGGTAAGGCTGTGCGTTGCTGTTATTAAACCACCTGGCTGACTCTGCAAGTCTGAGCTGAGTGGAGTGGGACTGGGGAGGCCCTGCTCCCCTTGTAAGGAGGTGTGGGATAACGCAGGGGTAGCGGCGTGGGCAGATGGAGCAGATGCAGGCGGGTGAAGGAACCAGGGGAAAAGGAGACCCTCCGTGCCCCGCTTCTCAGAGTGGGGTCAGTGGGCTGGTAGCATCTCATCACCGGAGACCTTGTAAGTAACGCAGCACTCAGACCGCCCGACTTCCCGCATGGGAATCTGCTCTTCAGTACAGTGAGCTGTATGCGTGGACGTGTCTAAGAAGCACTGTGTCTGTTATGGTCAGTCTCCCCAGCCATGCCGAGCTTCCAACGAGGTTCCAGAAATGAAGGTAAAGAGCCATGGGAGGCAGGGAGCACCTGGGGTGCAAGTCAGAGGCTGAGCTGAACCCCAGCTTCCCGTGCTGCTCTGCCTGCCCCGGCGGCCACCAGCTATGAGCGGTGACTGCGGTCCTGATGTAAGCGAATGGAAACGCACGAGGTCCGGTGAGGTGTTTCAGTCCCTCCGTCACACAAGTCGCATCCCAGGTGCTCCCAGCCCCATGTCCCCCCCCCCTCCCCCCCCCGCGACCGTGACTATCATGTTGGACATCACGGACCATGGACCAGTTTCGTCACTGCAAAACATTCTACCGGGTGGCTCTGGCCTAGTGTTCGGTCACGTATCAAGGAGTGTGGCCTGTGTTCTCACCAAATCGTGGCTTCCCTTTTTGGGTGGCAGGAGAGGGTGGGTGCACGTGAGAAACACGTAAGTGACAGATGTGCGAGAATGCAGAAGGGTGTGGGGCAGGGGTCCTGCAGGCTCGGGAAGCAGCTGCAAGAGCACATCTGGTGCAAGTCGAGGCTGGAGTCAGTGAAGGTGCGCGGGGAAGAGGCGCTAGGAGGGAATGTGTAGGCCGTTTATCTCAAATTTCCCCCGTACCATCTCCCCTTCCGCTCAACAAGCCAAGGTCTAGAAGCCTAGAGAAAGGTGGGTCCTGGACTCCGAGCACAGTGCTGGGCGTTTCTGACCGTGAGACAGTGAGACGGACCTCTGCCTGTGGGGAAGGCTCCCACCAGATGGATGTGAGGTGCTGGAAAGGAGACCATGTGGGAGAGGGCCATTCTACAGTTCAAGAACCTTTTGTCTTGCAGGAGATGGTCAGAGGGATGTGGCCAGGTGGGGGCCGTGCCAGGAAAGGACATTTTAGGCCAGGCTAGGAGTCTGAGGGCAGAAGATAAGACGAGGACCTGGGTTGTCTGCAGGAGAACCAACATTCCTGTTCTCTTCCTTGGGGTCCACACTTCTGTGCTTCCTCCTCTTCTACCAGGTAGGTGGACCAGATGACTGAGTTCTGGCCCATGGACTCTGGAGGAATCTGGGCAGAGGGATATCATCACTTCCAGGGTTGGGCCCTAAGAGGCTCTCTGACCTAGCAGCCTAACAAGATACAGGTGACAGTGGGGACTCCTTGGCCCTAGTAGACAGCAGAGATCTGGGTGGAAGATGCCTGGTCCCCAAAATACTAAAAAGCATTCCAGCCAGCCCACTTTATTACTGCAAGAAATAGTCTTTATCGTGTTAATCTGGGGGATATTTGTTACAGCAGCTGGTCTACCCTGACTAATACACTGGGCATGGAGTGTGCTCTGAAATTCCCATCTCCCTAGCAAATGCCACAGCCTTTGCAAGATTCTTGTAGGTCCTTGAAGAGGTCATGTTCTCCTCTCTCCCTATGCCTCTTGCTCTTACTTCTTGTCTAGGAGTTTGGTTGAGATCTCCAATTGGTCCTTCAGTTCCGAAACAGTTCCTATGACAGCATCTCCAGGTTGCTGCCACATTCAGAGGACACCAGGATTATGGGAGATCCAGGGACAGAGACAGTCCCATCCAGAGGCTGTGTCCTTGCCCATCCACCCCTTTCAGGAAGCCTTTCCCGCATGTCCAGCTGAAGAACGACCTTGTGTATTCTTAACAGAACTTAGTTGATGCCTACCTGTCATGGCCTGCTGTGCTGTGACACAGCGCTCGGTGCTTGGCTTGTCTGACTTGTCACTCTACGGGATCCCAGAGAATCCCGTTGTTTGTACACATAAGCAGCAAGAAACCAGACACATAGATACCCACCGTGGTAAGCAGCTTCTGACGTGGCCCCCAAACATCTCCCTCCTGGTGTTCACGGCCTTATATAACCCAGTGTGGGATAGACCTAATGTCTTTCATTTTACTTTTCTAAAGTTGATTTGTGTATTTACTTTGTGGGGTGAGGGGAGAGAGAGACTGGCAGCCTCAACCGGGTCTCACAGTGTGATCCTCCTCGCAGCTTCCCAGCCGGCCAGGGTCACGGGCATGGGCACACCTCCCACGTGTACAGGCCGATCCAGGAACTGAACCCTGGTCTTCTGTATGGCCCCAGCATTACGAGCAATGCCCTGCCACTGCACCACTGCAGCGGGCCTTGACCTGGCGACTTTTTCTTTACTTTACCTTCCTTTCTTTCTCTCTTTTTTTCTTTCTCTCTCTCTCTCTTTTTAGGTTTTTGCCATAGAGTGTATGTGCTTGCCAGAGAGAGACAGAGAGAGTCAGTGAGAGAGAAAGTGAGAAATCATCCCCCAAGAGGGATGGCCTACTGCAATCCCTTCTCCTCCATTCTCTCCTCAAGATTGTGGGTGTGCACGCACACACACCTGGCACGATTTTCAAGCTGCCAGGGCTGAGGCTCAAACCACGGTCGGCCATGTGGGAGTCCAGCACCTTAACCACAACACCACCTGCTGGCCCCAAGAGCCGGTGACTTTCTAACAGACAGAATACAGTGGCGTGATCGGTCAGGTTGAGAAGGCTCGTCTGCATCCTCTCAGTTGCAGGCGCTCTCATCCGCTGCCGTGCCTGACTGATGGACTGCCTTTAATGAAGCGAGCGGCTGTGTTGAGGAGACTCATGTGGCAAGGAGCCAAGGTGGCTTCTGGCAACCAGCCAGAAGGAAGCGAAGCCCTCAGGTCAACAGCCCATGGGGAGTTGGATCCTGCCAACAATCCTGGAGTGAACTTGGAAGTGATCCCAGCCCCGGACAAGCCTTCAGATGAGATCTCTGGCCCACTCCTGGACTGCCGCCTGTGGGGAGCCCTGAGCCAGAGGACTCCGTGTCTCCTAACCCTGGGAGACAATATCTGGGGCTTGTTTAAAGCCAGTAAGTTATGGGGTCATTCTGAATGCAGATAATTATTCCAATGAAAAATATTATAACGAAGGAAGGGAAAGTGGTCCTCGTGGTTACACGGCAGAGTCGTTAGGATTGGGTTGATGGTGATGCGAGAAGTAGAAGGAGCAATGGCACAAAGGTGAGACTCAGGAGGGGACAGAGAGAGGACTACATAGCCACCAGCCACCCTCTCAAGTGCAGCTGCCTGGTGATGGCCCCTGGAGATTCCTGGGGCGTTGGGTGGGCACCTGCTCTCCTCGGTGTCTGCTCCTGAGGCCACCAGGCTCTCGCTCCACATTCTGTCCACGCTGCTGTACATATTAAAACGCCCCGGAGGAGAGATTGCAAAATAGGGCTGTGGGCAAGATACAGAGCGGAGTCGGAGAGAGGAAATGAGAGAGAATTTCTCTTTTCCCATTCCTGCTTTGGTACATTTATTGCAGACGGTGCTGCCGGCGATAAGGAGCAGACACTCGTGCCCTGCAGGCTGTGGGTGGAGGCAGTTCCACCGAGGGTCAGCAGAGGCTGGAGATGGGCACCACCGAGTCCGGGGTCCTGGAAGTCCTTGTGAGGCCTCCGGAGGACTGCCCCGGATGCTGTTTCTGAGCAGAGCCTGGGGTCCAGCCTTACTGGCTTCACAGCAGGCCAGCAAGGCACCTGAGTGGGCAGGCATGGGGTGGTTTCCAGGCTCTCCAGCCTGGGTGGCAACTCCTCGGTGGCAGGAGAAGCCCAGCTGCCACTTGGTTTTCCTGAGTCCTCCCATCTGACTCTTCCTCTCTCTGTGTTTACTCTCTCCCAGAAACTTCTTCTATCACTGGCTTCTTTGCATTCTGCTGCACACTGTCACCTCCTTGCCCAGTGATTGCCAGGCTTCCTATGGACCCGCCTGCTCCTTCCCCCAGCCACCTCTAATCCATCCTGCCAGCAAATTCCCTTTGGAACTCTGCTTTGTACCCATCACTTCCCTGCTTAAAAAACAATTTGTCCAAAAACCACTAGCAGGACCAAGTACAGAAACTGCTGGTCTGACACACAGACCCTCAGCTATCCCTTCTACCATAGCCTCTGGGATCCACCCACGGAGCACCCAGCCCATGGCCAGCAGGTCCCCCTGGCCGCCCTCCACCCAAGCGCACCTTGAGCTCCTGTGTATTCCCACCCCTCCCTCCCTGCCTGGCTGGTCCTGACCTCACTCTCCCACACCCTTTCCTTACAAACCCTACCCTTCTCCTTCAGGACCCAGGTCCAGTCTTCAGCTCCAGCGAACCTGTCCTGACGATCGAAGCTCTGAGGCTTCCTCTGTCCCCTGAACTCAGACAGCTCCGCCTGTGCAGTTCGTTTGTTAATTAATCATGCACCGTCTGCCTGGGGTCCTGGTTTTCATCTGGTAGCCTTGTGCTGACAGTTAACTCTTTGAAGGAAGTTTAGACTTTGCTTGTTTGTGTCTTGACTTCACGTCCCGTGGTGACCTCGTTGGGTCAGATGCTGTGACCATGCCTCACAGTCCTCAGTGAGCTCAGATGAGAGTGGGCTGTTCTGGGAGTGCAGGGTCTCGGGCTCTCACCTTCCCTTGCACTGTTCTCTCCGTCCACTTCCGTTCATTCACGGGTTCATTCACTGACCTCCCCTGCAGGAGGGCTCATCCGTGAATGGCATTTCCTCGGGGTCAGTCCTCTGCCTTTCTCCCCCCTTCACTCTCACCTTGCCTTCCACTGCTGCCCGTACGCTGATGGCTTCGATGTCTCCCAAAGTGCAACCCGAAGGCCAGCTCCCCACCGGGCCTCTCGAGCCCCATGTCCCACAAGTTCCTTGAGCCCCACACATCCCAGAATGAACCCATTGTTCCCTGGGGCTGTCACAGCAAAGCACCACCAACAGGACAGCTTACAGCAAGAGCTTTATTCTTGCAGCTCTGGAGACTAGAACCCAAAATCGAGACGTTGCGGGCCAGTGTCCCCTCTGAGTGCTCTAGATAGACTCTGCCCTCGCTCCTTCTTCGCTTCTGGTGGCTCGCAGTGATCCTTGGCTTTCCCTGGCGGCATCACTCTGATCTTTGCTTCTGTCTCCACGGCACCCTTCCCTCCACGTCGCTCTGTGTCCTCAATGGCCCCCTTAAAAGACGCCAAGCTTTGGGGCATCAGATTTAGCCTCACCCAATTCAGCAAGACTTCATTTTAATGAGTTACCACCGCACAATCCTACTTCCAAATAAAAAGGTTGCTAGTGGGAGTATATTTTGGAGGGACACTTCTCAAGCCAGGACACTCATTCTCTTACCCCTCAGAGAAGCTCCATTTTGGTAAATTGCACCCCTACCATACTAGTCACCCCACTCGGGAGCATGGGAGGTGTGCAGGTCCCTCCTCCCCATGTCTTAGCTCCATGTCAATTGCTCCCCCACCTTAAAGCGGCTCAGAAACACTCATGTGTGTCATCTCCCTAAGTCGCAGATGTGGCCCTGACACCATGGTCTTGCATCATCTGCAGCCAGAGCCGGCTGAACTGGAGGGTGAATGGCAGGCAGCACGCAGACCCGCTGGGGCTGCCTCGCTTCTCGCTCTCACTCTCGGAAGAAACAAAGTTTTTCAAAAGATAATTCTTTTCCAAATTGCCTCCGCTTATGACATTTTAATACCCCAGGTATACCATATAGTTGACCCTTAAACAACACAGGGGTTCGGAATATCAACCCACTCACAAGGTCAAAATCTGTGTCTGTTTCGACTGCTCCAAAACTTAAGTAATACCCTGCTGTTGACTGGCAGCCTTACCAATAATGTAACCTATCGATTAATTCGCATTTGAAAGGCTATACATATTATATACTATATTCTCACAGTAAAATAAGCTGGAGAAAAGAACGTGCTATTAAGAAAATCATAAGGATAAGAAAATGCATTTACAGTATTTAGTAAAAAATATTCACGTGGTTCAAACCCACGTAGTTCAAGGGTCAGCGGCTTATCTGTTTATGTGCTGTATGTACGGATGTGGATGTGCCTTTAACCAGAGAGAGTAGGATTTGGGGATCCCCAAGAACCCGTTTTGCCTTTTGGGGTATGCTATCTCCCCACCGAGAATGTGTGGCCTGTGACAGTAGCTTCCTGGGTGCCCTCCCTCGCCCTGCGCCCGTCCCCATGCTCCCTTTCCCGTTCATCCTTCCAACTTTAATAGAACCCAAGAGGGAGCGTGTCCTGCTGGAAACTCGTTGCCCTGAGAGAATGTCCAGACCTCTCCATGTGACATTGCCTACAAGCTGGGCCCCATGGCCTCCTGCAGCCCTGCTCCAGAAATTCAGGATGCTGATGGCTTCTGGGGCTCCCTCTGCCTGCAAGACTGGGGTCGAGGGTCACCAGGACCCTCGCCTACCAACACTCCAGAAGACTGGGATGCATCTTGGATGCCTGCTGGGCCTGGCCAGCCTCTCACCGTGGAGCCCATGGCACTACCTACAGCTTCTCTACCGGGCTCGAACACACTAACGTCAGAGGCTGTTCTCACCCGTGTCTGTGTCTCTGTATCTCCAGGCCCTAGACCTACAAGGTTGACCTCGGTGTATAACAGGGTGATTGAATGAATGAGTGAACGAATGGTGGCTTCTCTGCACTGCTGCTACTGCGCAACCACCTTGGACTCCACCTCTTCACTTGCCCTAGCACCTCCAAAGGCTGCCCAGCAGCTCTGCAGACCGCCTGTCCTCCTCTGGGTGTGCCACGTGCAGGCGTCTTACCTGCACTCCTCGTGGCCTGCCTCTGTGACTTAGCTCTGCTCTGTGGCTGCTGGCCCTCTCCTCTTCCCTCACTCTTTAGCGGAGCTCCTGCGAGACTCCCAGCGGTGCCCTCCTGCCCGACCCTTGCCTCTCCCCTCCGCTCCCAATGCGCCTGCAAGCCACGGGTGAATGGCTCTGCCCACTGTGCCCTCCCACAGTTTAAGCCCCTCCAGGCACCCACTTCCCTTGGTGGGGACAGGTTTTCAAGACATGCCCCTGGGAGTGTGCATGGGAGGGGTCAGACAGGAAGAAGGTCGGCCCTGCATCATGGTGGGGACCGTAGTGAGGAGCGGGGAGGCCGACCACGCTCTCCTGTCCACAGGGGTAGGCTGTGGCAGTAAAATGGGCATTTATCACCCACGTCCGGTGAACCATCAGGACCCCACTCCAGGCCTCGGTCCTCTGGGACAGATCCCAGACACAGACCACGTCGACACTGCGGGGAGAGAGTTTGAGAGCCACGTGTAAGTGTCAGGACGAGAGCAAGGCAGAGGCAGCGCCCTGTTGGGAGAGGTGAGGTGGTGAGAGCAGAGGGTGGAGGGGCATGGTAGGAGCGACTGGGAGAGCCATGTCCAGTGTGGACAGATGCAGAAAAATCTCCATGGCCCACTGCCACCTTTCCTTGTAGCCGTGTGGTCCTTTCGCCCTTTATAGGGGCCAGGCTTCTGTGCCCTTAAGCCAGGTCCATTTGGCCGGACCTGCCAGACTCAGTGGTCACCATCATGCTGAATGCACCCCTGGTATGAGAACCCCCTGGCTGCTGTAACAAATGGTCACCACGGGGTGGCTTACCGCTACGACAATGTGTCCTTCTGGAGTTCTGGAGGCCAGAAGTCCAAATTACATTTCAATGGGGCCAAAAGCAAGGGGTTGGCAGGGCTGTGCCCCCCAGAGCTCTAGGGAGAATCTCCGGCTGCGCTCTTTGGCTTCCGGCAGCCGTTCTGTTTGCTGGAATCGTGTCTGGCCACCTTCCATCATCCTCTATCCCTGGGCTCATGGCTGTCACATTGTCCTCTTCTGTCGGTGGCCAGATCTCTCTCTGCCTTCCTCCATGGTTGCATGTAGGGTGCTCCCAGGTAGTCCAGAACAGGCTCCCTGTTTTGAGAACTGTAACTATTCATTACATCGGCAAGGCCTGTCTTTGCCATGTAAGGCTCTAGGCATTGGGACGTGGACATCATCGGGGGACTCGGACTTTGTCTACCATGCCCTCTTTGGCCCCTAGAGATGATACAAGTGCTTCTCAATCTCAGGTGCATGGATGGATGTGCATCTGGTACCCACCCTCGCCTCACCCTGTGCTCAGCGACAGCTGCTGCAGCTCCGCTCCTCCCTGGCCCCTCTTCTCCCTCATCTTGAGGCCCATGGTGATATTAGGTGTGGAGACAGTGCTGTGACCTTGGAGAAACACGTGTGAGGCCTCAGTCTGTCCCATGGCTCCAGCACGAGTCTCCCCAGGGCAGCTGCAGCTTTGCCGGGTGTGAGTTGCAGGTCCCCAGGGTGCCAAGTCTCTGGTCCTGGTGTCTAGGGAGGATGATGGGGTTGATGGCCATGATGGGTGCACCCCGTGGGGAACAGTAGGGAGTCAGGTTCCAGGCCCTTGTCTCCCTGCATGTGCAGGAGCTGAGCGGGCCTGGGCTTCTGCATCTCTCAGGTCAAAGAGAAGAACTGGAGTTGTGGGCACCTCTGCGTGTGCTCACTAGTTGCAACTCAGAGGAGGGGAGGGTCTTCCGGCGGTGACCCAGTGCTCCCGCCGACATAGCCCAGGGCCGCTGCTGGGCTGGTCAGCCCTCACGCCGTGCTTGGGGACCGGATGGACCGACCAGCCGCAGCAAAAAAGCACGGGATGAAGACAGGAGCCCCCAGGGATGGCAGGACAGTGGCGACATGAGTAGCAAGAGCAGACTCGGAGTCAAAAGAACTGCCTGTAAGTCCCAGCTCCCCCGACTCTGTGTGACCTTGGGGAAGTCACTTGACTTCTCTGAGCTCCTTGGGCTCATCTGTCAGCCAGTGAGTAACAATACCTCCCTGACAGTGCGGCTGTTCAGATCAATGAGATCTTGGATGGATTTTATAAATGCTTCCTACATGCCATGAATGTTTGCTATTTCAATCCCTATGCTACCCGTGAAAGGTTGGATAAACCCACGGTGATATTTAGAAGCTTCTAGAATGGGATGAGAGCTGGTGACTCTTGCTACTCTGGGCCCTATGGAAATGGAGGGACAACGTGGGGAACCCAAAATGCGTTCACGTGTAATGAAGCAGAGGCTCCCTGACTTTGCTGCTGTTTGTTATTCTTGGGAGGAAAGTCCCCAGCCTACTTCTGCTTAAAGCAGGGCTGTCTGGGGTGATGCGTTGACAGGGTGATAGATGGCGACCAGGCACGGTTTCTGACACCCAGGCACATACTCTGCATTCTTTATCTGCGTCCGCTGGCGGAAGGCTGCAAATAAGCAATCCAGTTCCAGGGATCCCTGATAAAATTCCATTATGGGCCCAGGAGGCAGTCACGCTGGATTCAGTAGTGCGGCGGGCTGGGAAGGCGGGGGCATGGCGGGAACAGGACTGCCACCGGGGAAATGTTGGCCGAGTCGGAAGGCTCTTGCCCCAGGAAATCCACGAGTTGCTGGTCTGAACGGACACTCGAGCTGTCTCTGACGCCTTAGCCATTGGAGATGCGAGGAGAAGGACGTGGTAGCAGCCGAGGGACACGATGAGGCCACCAGGTTGAGCCCAGGTGCTGGGGTGAGTTGGTCTTACTGAGATGCTGGGCTTCCCCCTTGGGGACTTGAACGCTGCCTCAGTGGCCTGGCTCATGCTGGTAGCCACAGCTGGCTCACCAGGCCTCCTGGACGCCCAGTGACGACCCTGTAGCGCCCCCTTTTCCGACTCCCAGTGTCACGCCTGTGGTCACTGAGGACATGGTCTGGGCAGCCATGGATATCAGTCCTACTTCCACCATTTCCCAGAATTGCCCATTGGCTTCAGGAATTTGAGGAGTTTAGGAAAGGATGACAGATGCCGAGGTGGGAAGCAGGGTCGGGAAGGAACCCCCAGGCTTCCAGCTCCTCCGCCCCACCCTCCTGACCCTGGCTCTGTCCCTTCTCCCTTTTAGCGTGACCGACACACTCCATCCTAGACTCACAGAGAGTCATTCCTCCCCCGTCGAGCTCCGAAGTCCCAGCTCCTACCTGCACGGCCTTGCCGCGGACTGTCGGAAGCAGGCTGTGCTGTCTGAGAGGACCCTTCCCCAGCCACGGGGGAGGAAGACAGCCCATCCCTGGGCACCAGCAGCTGTGGCTCCCAGAACAGCTGTGCGAGTGTCACTCACCAGCGTCCAGTGCTGTCACCGCCGTGTCCGCGCCCATTTTACAGACGAGAAAACGAGGCCAACAGGGAAGGAAAGTCCCTGGGCCACGGTCACACAGTAACCCGGGAGGCCTGGCTCCTGGCTTCCTGTCATCTCACCACCGTAGACATAGACTGCAGAGAAAGCCCCCTCCTCGGCCTCTGCACCCCCAGCCGTGAGAGCCGCGAAGCCCTCGGAGGTGGCACGTGAGGCTCCCGACCCAGCGCCCCTCCGGCTCTCACCGAGCGCTTCTTCCCTAGGACAGTGGCAGGGCCGGGTCAGGGCTGGGAGACCCGAGTTAGCATCTCGGCCTTGCTCCGTGCTCTCTGCTTCGACCCACGCTAACCCCTTAAGGAGAATCTCTTGCTCCATGAAGGCATTGGAGACAGCCCTGGCTCGGGCCGAGCCTCCTTATCAGGAACGAGATCCTGCTGCGAGCATGGTTTTGGGGCCTCTGCCAGGCTCGGGGATCCTGTACCCCAGCACTAGCACTTGGGGCCACAAAGGAGCAGGTGGGCCGTGGATGCCCTGTTGTGTTTCCTCTGTTTTACCGCATTAGGGGATGGACAGTGTCCCCCAGATTCACAGCAGAAATCTAACCCGCGAACTCACAAAGGCTGTGTCGGAGATCAGGTCTGTAAAGAGATAATCAAGCTCAAACGAGGTCCCCGGGGTGGACCCTAATCCAATAGGACCTGTGCCCTGTGAGAAGAGGACGTGTGGGTGCAGGCACGCAGAGGGAGGACCATGTGAGGCACAGGGGGGTGACGGTCACCTTCAAGCCAAGAAGAGAGGCCTCGGGAGAAACCAGCCCTGCCGACACCTGGGTCGGACCTCCAGCCTCCTGAACCCCATTGTTTAAGCCTCCCAACCTGCGGTCCTTGGTCGTGGCCGCCCGAGCAAAGTAATCCATGCATTGAGCCCAGTGCCCCTCTCAGGGGACCAGACCGGGCTGCGTAGCCGGGGTAGAACCATGCCCAGAGCCACGCGCACAGGCCACAGGGAAAATGGAGAGGCACCAGGAGGGAGAGGCTGGACAGCCTCTGACGTGGTGCAGAGGAGCCAGGGCACCACCTCCTTTTGTTATGATGATGAACCCTGAGAGAGAACTCGTGGAGTGTGGGATTCTGCAGGGCCGACGATGGCTGCAGAGCCACACCGGGACCCCTGCCCTTGGCTCTCAGACCTTCCGGAATGTGAGCACTCGCCTCATTCCCACTCCCGGGCGTGTGATCCTGCAGAGCAGGATGTTGCCGCACCCCGGCCTCCTCCCGCCACCAGCCCTCCCTGCACCTGCAGCTCCTGCCTTGTGGACCTGGCTCTGGCTCCTCTGCCCCAACTTCCTCCCCTGCCTGGGTCTTTCCCTTGGCCTGTCTCTCTCTGTCCAACTGCACTCAGATCAGGGTCCTCTCCCTACTGCCGGGGTCGTTTCCTGTCCGGTTCGTGTCTGGCTCACCACGAGTAACCAGCATTTCCACGCTCAGCCTCCTCCGTGGCAGCCAGACACGGAGGGGCGAGTCCCTCTGGCTTCATCGTGCCGTCATGCCAGGGCTCGCTTCACCCTCCTCCCTCGCAGCCCCGTCTCCTGGGATCCACAAACCCGATAGTGAGTGTGTAGGTACTAGTCGCCGCCAGGCCTGGATCAGATTTTACATTCTCTGTTTTCCATTTTTGAAAAAACACATGTTAGCCGCAGCCGCCCTGCTCTGTTCTCTGCAGAGCCGTGAGACCAGGGTCTGCTTTGCTCCCTCTCGAATATAAACGTGCAAATTGTTTTGGCTGACTCTTCCTCCTCCCCTTCCTCTAGTCTTCTCTTCTTTCCTCTTTCCTTCTCCTTCCTCCTCCCTCTTTTTTTTTTCTTAATGTGTACCTTGAGTCAAATATGTTTCTGAGAGTTAATGTCCCCACATGGGACACGATTCTACAATTCAACGAGACGCATGATCCATTTCCACCTGGGGGAGGCCTTGCCCCTCAAACAGCTGTGGCGTGGACACTGCCATTTCCCACACTGGGAGGAGGCAGCAGCGGGACAGAGGCAGCCGGTCTGGGCCGGCTGGGATTGAGGTGCACGCTTACCACCCCCTGCCTCCCCACGGCTGCCCCCTCCCCCGGCGGGGCCTCTCTGGAGGCGCCGAGGTCCGGCCGACCTCCCATGTGGGCCTTCTCCAGCGCACTTGGCCAATGGCCCTCTGGCCCGCTCGTCCTGCCTGCCTTTGCCTGTGAACTGGGCCTCAGTAGCTGGAGCGCCCCTCCACCTTGGGGTGGCTCTCCAGAGAGGCAAAGCCACCTCCTCCCCACAAGGGAGAAAGGACAGGGACCCCCCCCAGGCAAGCAAGTCTTCCAGATTCCACTTTGCTTCTGATAGAGTTTCTTTTCCTTCCTTTTTTTTTGGAGAGGTTTTTGCTATAGTGCACGTACGCTCACTAGAGAGACAGAGAGACAGAAAGCGAGAAATCACCACCTGGGGGGATGGCCATGCCGCAATCCCTTCTCCTCCATTCTCCTCTCGGGATCTTGGGCACGCACGCACACGTGCCCGGCGTGAGTTTAAGCCACTGGGTCCAGGACTCGAACTGTGATCGAGTACATGGGAGTCCAGCGACATAGCCATTATGCCAACTGCTGATCCCACTTCTGATAGAGTTTCTGCCAAGGTTCCCAGCCATCCTCCCTGGAGCACCCAGGAGAGCAGGGGCCGCCAATGGCTGCAGACAGTGCCAGCCCTGCCTGGGCTTTGGCAGGACGGATGGGATCACCTCGAGACCAGCCCAGATGCCATCTGCATGAGCCCCGTCCTGGGCAGGGAAGGTGCCCCTCCACCTTCCTCCTTCTCACCTGCCCTGCTGTCCCTGGCTCTGCACAGCACAGGCACTGTCACACCAGCTCCCGAGAAGGATTTAATCAGCCTCTGGGCTATTAGTCCCCAAGTAGTAATTGAAGCAGCCAATTGGACCTCTCTATCAGGCCGGGAGCTGCAGGGAGACAGCTCTCGGAGCACTTCCGCTGCCTGCTAATCTGTCTGTCTGGCATTTTATCTGGAGCCCGGAGCTGGTGCCGGAGCACCGAGGCACTCTGTGGTATTATTATTACTTAGCACTTATAACGCACTTCATCAGTGAGAGGGCCGGCGCCATGGCCAGAGCAGAAAGCTCAGCACAACGGGGAGAAGAGATAGGGATCTCGCTCCGCTCCAAGGTGCCGGCTCTGAGGCCTGTGTCTTTGGGCTCCTGTGATCTGGTTATTAGTTTTGTCTCTCAAGGAGAAAACCCACCTTCTTTTTCCTGATAGATGGGAGTCAGGTGGACAGCAGACAGAGAGAGGGCTAGAGGCCGAGGGAGCCGGAAGGGCTCGGCCTGGGCTCCCCCAAAATCAGCCAGAGAGGGAGGGGAAAGAGAGCAGGAACGGGGAGGAAGCGAGGAAGGATGCCATGTTACTGTTGTGATACTGTGGGTCACTGGGGCTCAAGCCCACTAGGAACCTGGGGAGACAGAGAAGAGTACCCCAAAATTATCCTACCCAAAGGATGAGTAGGCTGGCATTTTTAGTTCCCTGTGTCCAATCTGCTGTTGGCTGGGGCTGCTCCCAGGGCATGGACCTCCCTGGCCGAGGTGCCCTTGGCCAGAGAAGCACAGGTGCTCGGGGCCTGAGCGGCCGTGGAGAGGTGGGCGGGGCCCTGGCCATGGGCAGCAATGGTTGTGGGGACCCAGGTGTTCTGATCAGACGACGAGCCCGGAAACAGCCCTTCTCCTTCCTGGGCCCCAGCCAGCTCCGGCTGTCCCCTACATCTCATCCCGTCATGCCACCAAGTCCAGGCCAGCCTGCAGAGGACCGGGTCTCTGTCTAGCTGTTCCACTTCCCCTGGGCCTGGCCCAAGTGGACATTCGAAGAGAGGCACAGGGCACGGTTTGGGTTTGCACACTGGCTCTGGCCTCTTCTAGTTGCGTGAGGTTAATTTCATCTCTGAGCCCTTGTTTCTGCATCTGTGAAATGGGCATGAATGCCACCTGGCACTGCTATGCCCAAGGGTTGCATGGGAAGTGTCCATAAGGTCCTAGTGCCTGCCATGGGCCAAGGGTCCCTTTCCTCCCCTCCACCGGCCCTGGCCTGCTCCAGCCCCACATCCCATCTGAAATATTTGAGTGACATAGATGTCCTCTGAGACTCACTTTCCTTGGGTGGGGGACTCCCTGCTCCTAGGACACTTCACACTTGTCCCACGCAAATGGCAGGGAGGTGGCCCTGCTGGCTACTCAACCTCCCGCCTGGTGCCGGGGGTTGAAAATCTCCCTGTACTCACCAGGCCACGACAGAACACACGCCATCCCCTGAGGGGCCAATTTATGCCCCGGCTTAAATATCTTTTAAAACTCCTTCCCCTTCCCGGAGACGTGGGAGTTAGCTGCCGCCACTGCTGGGGCTCCAGGCTCTTCTTCAAAGGGCGTCCCCCTGGGCAGATGGAAAACTTGCTAGGAAAAGCTTTTTTCTCTTTTTCTTACATATTTTTTTTTCTCGGTCACAGAATTCTAGCTTCTAACTTCCACAGAGCAATCAGGGGGCCCACAGGGACCAGAGATCTCAAGCCCGAGGGGTGCTTCCAGGAGGAGGACTCCCTAATTACCCCACCGACTCCGGAGTCCTGCTTTTCGCTCCTGCTGCTTGGCGGGCTCCTTCATGGCCATCGGAGGATGCAGGAAGCTTGTTTTCTGTGGCCCGGCGAGTGTAGTAGAAACCGGGCATGTATCTATCTGGAGGGATGGCAGCATCTTCAAGGACAGAAACTGACTCAAGTCTTTGCCTGAGCCTCCCACAGGCCTGGCCAGAGGCCTGGGCTGGGGCCGAGGGTGGTGAGGCTGCTGCCGATTGAGCGAGGGGTGGGGGCAGCATCTGAGCAGGAGCCAGTGTCTGCAGCTGAAGGGATCCATCAGGGCTGAAAGGTCTGGAAGCCCTCTGTCATATTAAAGACCGATTCGGTGCAGATGAAGAGGACACGGCATCCATTCTCTGGGGCTTGGGGAAACCATCCATCCTCTGGAGCAGCTTGAGAGCAGGCAGGGAGGCTCGGGGCAGACCAGGGAAGGACCACAGGAGGAGCCCTATCCTGTGTCCCAGAGAGAGGCCTTAGAGCCTGGGGAGTCCGGGCTCTTTGTGGCCGTGGATCTCTCCCGGGTGCCAAGTACGCTGCCTCCTCCAGGGGGCCGTCTTCTCAGCAGAGCCCCCCAAATGTTCAGGGGCTCTCACTCTTTTTTTATTTTTTAAATGAAGTAATGTTTTCATTCATTTCTTTAGTCTTCTATAGAGCACATGCATTCGTAGAGAGAGACAGGGGCACGGGCGGGGGATGAGAAAGCACCCTCCCCACGGGAGAGCGCCACGCCACAGTCCCTTTTCCTCCATTCCTCCCTTGGATTTGGGGCATGCATACACGTATGCCTGGCACGTGTTACAAGCTGCTGGGTTTGAGACTCAAACCATATAGTCAGCCTCGTGGGATCTGCTACCCTAACCACCATGCCACCTGCTTGTCCTCTTACTGTAAAGACAATTCGTCGACATCTTCTGGGTCCAGGAGCCTGCCTGGTGGGGGCCCTGCTGGTCGGCCACCTCCCTGCCTCCCCGGTTGCATTGCAGCCCAGGGTCACTGGGGATCAGCCCTACTGTGGAGGGGCTGTGGCTTCCTGGTAAGGCCAGCCAAGAGTAAAGACGAGGACTGAGGCGGGGACAGGGATCACCCTGGGGGAGAGAACCTCTGCAGCCCGAAGGTCCGGATGCTGCCCAGAAGCTGGGCCAGGGTGCGGGGCAGGGGCCTTGTGCTAAAGGAAGAACAAAGAGAAGAGAATGGGCACCTGTGGATGGCCAGACCCTTAATGCTTCATCTCGTAATGTACGTATGGCCCGGTGGTCTAGAGAGCGGGTTCTGGAATCGACAGAGCTGGGCTCGAATCCCGGCTCCCCTTGTTCCTTGCTGGCGGCATCGGGCAAGTGACTTAACCAGCCTAAGCCCCGACGTGCTCAGCTGTACAGTGGGAACAGCGGGAGTCTTTCCTCCAGAGCGGCTGCGAGGATTCAGTGAGCCCCCTCTCCAAGCCCGCGGCATGCATGACCCCTCAGGACACACCCCAAATGCCAGCTCCCCCGGCACCAACAGTGCTGTGGCACAGAAATCAGGCTCTCGTGTCTGAAGATGTGACACGGGGGGTGGGGGGTCCTGAGCCACTAGAGATTGGCCCAAGGCCGCCCTGTTGGAGAGCAGTAGCGCTGAGACCCCAGGCCCTTCCCAGAAACATCCTCCAGCCTCCACAGGGAAGGAGATAAATGAGCCTGGGGCTAGAGAAGTGCCGGCCGGCTCAGCCACGCTGGCAAGGGCGGACAGGCACGACTGCCAAGCTCCTGACAGCTAACGGGGCCGGGCAGGGAATTTTCCTTGGAGCTGCTCCCACGCGGACCCTGGACTTGGAAGGTGGCTCTGCTGGGAGACCGTCCACTTTTAACCTTGTGCAGGGCTTCGTCCTTCTGTGACCTAGAGAGGGATGGGGCAGCAGGACGGAGGCGAGGCGAGGCGAGGTGGAGGCTGCGCCCCGCACTCACTCACTCAGGCAGAATTGACTCTGGATAAACAATTACAGTCTATTTACCTCCAACCATATGGTGTAGGGGAACAGGTGTGCGCGTAATGAAGAGCCCAGCTCCAATTAAGCGTCTGGGAACCCGGCCGAATTCCTGCTGAATATTTTGCTCGGGCTTGAGGCCCACTTACAAATGGGAGCTACAAGGGACTGTGGCTCAGTGCAGGCAGAAGGGACACTGGGTCGGCCATGTAGGCGCCGGGGATGGGTGTGGGGCAGGGGCTGCCAGCAGCCAGGTGTGGAGGCAGAGCCCCGGGGGGCCGACACTGGAAGCACCGAGGGGAGTCACTGGTGGCACCTCGTGTCTGGGCAAGGCCATCCGGTACCTGCCTGGGTGAGAAGTCTGGAAGAGAGTCCCATCAGACCACAGGGCCGGACCAGTTCTTGTCACTCTCTGCCAAGGTCCTCTCCACCCTGCCTGCCACATGACTAAATGTCCCAACCTCGAGTGCCAAACATTCAGCACATAGTTTTGAGCACCTACTATGTGCTGAACAAGGCACTGGGGACACAGCCCTGGCTCATGTTGAGTCTGTATTTTGGGGGCTGGAGATTTTAGACATTTCAGGGGGAGGGAAGAAAATGAGGAGGTGCTCGCACAAATAAGCGGCGAGGGCGAGGGGGCAGGTTATTCGCCCCTCCCCACGCGCTCCTAGCCATGGTACAGGCCCAGCTGGAGCAGGCCCCTCTCTGACACTTCCCAGATGCCCAGGGGCCAGTCACCACCTCCTCTGGGCGCTGTTGCTCTGGTCGGCGTCCCTATTCCAGCCCTGGGTGTGTTGTGAACAGCTGCTCCTGCGCCCTCTCTCCCCAGGGCGGTGCCCTTGTCCAAGGCGAGGAGGGCGTCCAGCTCACCCGCTATTTCCAGCACACAGCGCAGGGTCGGCGGGCAGACACAGGGTCCGCTTTCTGTAGAGATGGTCACATCTTCCTGCCGAGAAGACCGTCCACTCTGGGCTGGCCGGACAAGGTAGGCGAACTGCACCGCAGCGTCGGAGAGCGCCAGCCTTCGGAGAGCCCCCGGGCCGCAGTTGATCACAGAGCCGGGCAAGGTGCCCCTCGCAAGTGTTCGGGAGGTGTCGAGCTGAGCCAGAAAGAAGATGAACAGCTCCCGTCCCCGCGGTGGGCTGATGGGAGTGGAGCGAGGGCACATGTTCCCATGCATCTCCCACGTCAGTGTCTCCGCAGAGGGATGAGGCCGCATGAGGGGGAGGGCGGACGCAGCCTGCGACTCCTCTACGGGTTGTCAGGAAAGTCATGTCGTATTTTCCTGTGCTTTCCTGTGCACACATGGTCATGACTTTTCTGACAACTCGGTATCAAGCCGCAGGTTCGTGGCTGGAGAGGAGACCGAAATGGGAATTTTTCATGTTCTGTGGCCTGGGGAATATTTTGATTTAACTTCAATCTCAGGTTTACTCATTGCTTTAGGACTCATCCAATCCAAGTCAGCACCTTGAACTCCCCTGCTCGGGGGGGGCCTCTGGACATTCTCTGGAGCACGTCCTTCTTGGGAGATGCTGACACCCCCCCGCACCCCCTGATGGGGCTCCCTCCAGCTCTGTCTGATTAGAAAGGGGATACCTTCCAGTAGACATGCACAGCTGGGGTACAGGAAATGGGTAACAGATGATTGCAGGGAAAACCAAGGTTTTGGAAGAGGGACTTGCACAATTTCTGGGGATGCAAGCTTTCTGGAGCCAGGGTTCAGGAAGATTCCAGCCTCCAGCCCTCCCCTCCTAACACAGGAGGCAGGACACAAACTAAATGGGTTTCGAAGTGAGAAACAAATTGGATTTTTAAAAAATGCTCTGGTGCTAATGATCAGAGGGGTCATTCATAATCCTGGAGTAGAAAGTGTGTCTTGAAATCTATGTTTTGCGTTGACAGCTTCTCCCTAATGGCCAAGATCTCACACGTGATAGGGCCATAAAACACAGAGCTCAGGCTGGCCAGCCCTGCTGCTTGTCAGATAAGGGAGACGACAGGCTGTCCATGCCCAGGGCTCCGGCATGGAGTGCAGGTGCCCCACTGGTCTAGGCTCCCGGGCCTTCCCCGGCCTGCAGGTGGAAGGGGCAGGAGGAAGGGGGTTTGGGGGCAGAGCTCTCCTTGGAGCCACAAGTTTCCAGAATGCGGGCAGGCACGCTCTACAGGACACAAACTCCATGCTTTACAATGAAGGGTTCCATGTTCAAGTCTGGGAAATGCTGCATGATCTGTCTCCTCCCAGAGATTCTAAATAACTGAGAGACAGGCCTGCCTATGCAGTGTCTCCCCAGAAAGAAAATCTACTTAGTTTTGCATAACCCAGTGGTTCCCAAACCTGTCTGATGGTAGAACTCTGGTTTGGGGTTGTTTTGTTTTCCTTTTTGTTTTGAATGAGAGCCAGCAAGAGGAAGAGAGAGGAATAAAGACTTTCTTTCTTACTCTTTTATTGCCAGAGGATGTGGGCACTCACCAAAGACAGAGAGAGGCAGAGAGAGAACCCCCCAACGGAGTGTGGAAACACTGCAATTCCTTCTCTTCCATTTGTCTAGCCTGTCAAGACTTTGGGCACTTGTGCACATGCGTCCAGTGTATTTTTTAAACTGCCAGGGCCATGATTCAAACTGCCATCAACCTCGTTGGATTCAGATCCCTATACACAAGCACTTAACCACTGCACTATGGGCCAGTCCCAGTTTTGGTTATTGTTTTGACAGGATCTCGCCATTGTGACCCTCTGTCCCAGGCTCCCGGTTAGCTAGGACTGCAGGCACCTGCCACCGTGCCCATCTTGTCCAGAGCAGCCCAGAAGCCAGATTCTTGTGGCTCCAGACATGTACGGTGACACTCTGCCCCTCGGACCTCTGTGGCTGGGCCTACGGCACCCTGTTTTTATACAACTCCTATTGACGCCCGCAGAATCAACGCTTCCCAAAACCTATGGTGGCCATGCAGTGGCCAAACCTATGCTGTCACTTGCTGGGGTTGCCATAGTGGAACACTACAGACTGGGGGGATTCAACAGTAGAAATTTATTATTTACTTATCTATTTATTAAGTCTTAGGTTTTTGCTATAGGGCCTGTGCACTTGCCAGAGAGAGACAGAAGGAAGGAAAGTGAGAAATCACCCTTGGTGGGGGAGGGGGTAGTCACATTACACTACAATCCCTTCTCCTCCATTCTCTTCTTGGAATTTGGGGCACACAGGCACACACGCCCAGTGTGATTTTCAAGTCCCTGGGTCTGGGACTCAGATGGTGGTCGGCCACGTGGGAGTCCAGTGCCTTCACCACCATGGCACTTGCTGGTCCCTAGGAGTCATTTTTTTCACCCTGTCTTCTCCCTGTTCCTCACATGGTCTTCCCTCTGTATCTCCCCTCGCACGTGACTGCCCCAATCCTCTTCTCACAAGGGCGCCGGTCATCGTGGGTTATCCCCCCACCCCCCAATGCTCTGTCTCCCTTGATTAGCTCTTTAAGGACTCTGTCCTCAGGCACAGAACATTCCGAAGTGCTGGGGTCAGGACATCCACGTACAGGTTGGGCTTAGGGAGCTACAACGCAGCCAGAGTCCTGGTGACTTGGTATTGTGAGAGCAAGAGGGGGCAGAAGAGGGTGCTCCGGCAGGGAGGCTCCTGCCGCCCCCAGGTGCTTTTCTGCACAATGGCGTGTCATCAACAGTGGCCGTGTTGTGAGGCATTTGAAGGATTGCAAAGTACTTTTCATCCTTATAACCATCCATGAGGTGATGGGTCCTATTATTAATTCTACTTCACAGAAGAGGAAGCCTACACTCAGAGAGGTTGAGTCACTGATTTTAGGTCACCCAGGAAAGAGTGGAGTTAAGGACTATGACAGTGGGCTTGGAGAACTGACGGCAGGCTGACGGCGGGCCACTCCTGAGCTGGGCAGCAGAGGCAGGAGGCATCTCAGGGCTGCTTGGAGGGCTCCCCCGGCCTCAAGCCGGAGCGCTCACAGGTGGTGTTTATCCTGGCCAGCCTGGGCACACGCTGGGCCCATCCATGTTCCCTCCTTGCCAGCTGGGAAACAGGGCCAGTCCCTGGAGCTCCCCACGGGAGTGCAGAGGAGCCCGACTGGCCGGATGCTCCTTGTACCTGCCCGTGAGAACTGGAAGCCAGCCCGGGGGAGAGGTGCAGATTTCTAGGCTGTCTCAGGGGTCAGGCTGGGATGGAAGGGGCAGGACATGGAGCACAGGGAAATGCCATCCCAACTTTCCCAGCCTCGCCTCGCCAACAGGAGGGCCCGTGAGGAAGTGTCTTCCAGGAATGAACACCTCAGAGCCGACCTAGCTGTGAGAGAAGCCAGAGGATCTGGTTCTCTGGGGCGGAGAGGGTGGACCGATTGCACAGGCTAGAAACTTCGGCTCACTCTGCTGTGGCCATCCTGACCTGGTCACCTGCAATTTGTTTCCTCGGTGCCTCTTGGCAAGCTTTCCTGCCAGGCCAGGAGGCCTGCTCTTCATGGAGTCTTCCTCTTGGTCAGGAGAGGTGACTGTCTAGGTGACCAGACTGCATGCCCTGGCCCTGCTGCCTCTTCTCAACTCGCTAGCCATTACTGTGGTATTGGCGGTCCAGATGCCCAGAAGGAGTACCAGCCATCTGGAGAGATGGGCCAGGGCCAGTCCAGACCCAGTCCTGAGCTACAGGGCCGGGGGCAGCTTGTTCACTGCCTGTGTCTCAGGTTCATCGCTGGGCAAATGGGGCTAATGAATGAATGTCAAGGGCATGGCCAAGGTCCCAGGAAAAGTGCTTTGCAGACCTGCAAAGCAGCTGTGCAAATGACAGCTGTGAGCAGAGCCCGGGAGGGGGAGCGAGGAGGACGGTGGGGAAACCTGCCAGTTATCCACCAGCAGGCAGGAGTGGCGGCAGGAGTCTACCTGGATGATGCCAGAGGGCATCGCACTGGGTCCGTTTCTGGCTTGGCCTTCAGGAGGGCAGGGTGAGCAGACATTGTGTGGTCCGCCCGAGAAGGAAGGTGCTCCTGGATTTACGATTGGGCTACATCCTGATAAACTCAGCGTGAGCTGAAATATCATAAGTCAAAATGCATTTAATACACCCAACCTACTGGACCTCGTAGCTGGCCTAGCCCGCCTTCGCTGTGCCCGGAACACTTACATTAGCCTGCACTTGGGCAAAATCATCCAACACGAGGCCTATTTTATGTCCAAGTGTTGAATATTTCATGTGGTTTATTGAATACTGTACTGCAAGTGAAAACCAGAATGCAATTCTTATTGTTTCAAGCCAAAGTTATTGTCAGCTTTTAAAACCAAACCAAACCAAACAAATGGCAGCCCTTCGCATCATAAAGTGGGAAAACTGTTAAGCTGAACCATCCTAAGTCCGATCTATCGTACCTGGAACAGCTGCAGGACCTGAACACCACCCATCCCCAGGGGGCGCTGTTCACACAAACTACGATGCCTTGTGACAGGTGCACCCGCCGAGACCCTGGGGGGAAAGAACTCTGCCACTTACTGTTTCTCCTGCAGGGGCACCTCAGCAGAGGGGTGGGGTCCCCCTCACTCTCCAGGCAGCCTGCTCATTCGGAGACAGTTCTGGAACTCTTCTCCTGAGAGGGGCCCAGGTATCACCCGGGCTGGCTCACGTCGGGCAAGGCCTGGCTAGGGAGGAGTGAATGAGATCTGGGGTGCAAATTTAATAGGTGCTCACACTCAGGTGCCCGTCCTACCCTTGCAGAAGCCAAGGGCGAGCACCTCCTCAAACCCTGTGTCTTGGGCACCTCTTGCTCACCTTCGTCTCAACCCTGCTTTGGGGAACCTCTTTGGTTAGGTTTTCTGCCCAGTGGCACTCACCACTCACCATAGGCACCTCACCCTGCTAGGTTACAATTGTCCGACTCCTTTGTGTGGGAGAAGAGCAAACAGGTTCTCCGCCCGGGCCCTGTGGGCATGAGCTGACAGTTGGTGTCATTGACTAAAGGGTCCTGGGATTTGGTTTTGCCCAGGGAAGAAGAGAGATTTGAATGGAGGACATAGCCGGTTGAATGGTAGCCCCCCAAAGACATGTACGCATGTCCAACCACCAGAGCCCATGGACATGACCTCCAATATTCATGTGCTGAGGTTTCGTGGTAAAAGGATGAAGAAGGTGAAAATTTGATCTAGTTATTGCGTTAATGGGTGGGGCCTCTGGGAGACTTCCAATCGGGTGATTCGGGTGGGGCCCCAGGATTGAGTCCTGGTGGGCTTACAAGGAGAGGAAACAAGCAGGCAGAGACCCACGTGGAATAGGGATCACGTCTTTTGCCTTCCACCGTGTCATGATGCAGCCCTCCCCGAGAGAGGGCTCCTGGTTGGAGACTTCCAAACCACGAGGTGAATAAACTTCTATTTCTATAAATTACTACCAATGAAACCGATTAGAACAAATGGGGAGTTTGGAAATGTGCCTATGCAGGCTTGGCCACGCTGGCGCATGGGGGAGGACACTGCTGCAGAGCCTGGAGCCATGGGGAGGCCTGGGTTTGAACCCCGGCTGGACCTGAATGTGCTGGGAACACCTGTGCCCACCCATAGTTCTGGCTGGCTGGGAAGCTCCTGGAGAGGTGAGAGCCCATCAAGTTACCTATTTCTCTCTCGCTCTTTCTCTCAAGAAATAAATAAAGTAAACTTAGAAAGAGAAAGAGAGAGAGAGAGAGGTTCCTGGTCACATAGCACTCTGGTGAAGGCGGGATTTGAACTGGCTTTTGGACTCTGCAGCTGGGCTGATCTTCACTGTGCTGTGCTGTGCGGCCTCTGGGCTCTCACAGACCCTCACTGCAGGGTCCTGTCTGTTGGCCAGGCATGGCCGTCCCAGCCTAGCAGAGACGGGCAGGGGTCCCTGCACGTGGGCTGTCCCCAGACCACCCCCGCGTGCTCGGGTTGGCCCCACACTTTCGCACATTGCCCCGCTCCTCTCAGCCGGGGACGATGATGAGACCGGTCCTCTTTAGCTTTAACACAGCAGGGGCTGAGCAGGCACAGGCTGAGCAGGATGGGAAAGTGCCACCGCCATCGAAGGACTCTCCAGCCACTGCCCAGTGGAGGGGACACGTTGGGCTCACCCAGGAGAGGCTGGGTGTCCTGGGACAGGAGGGAAAGGCAGCCTGGACAGCAGCCACCCGAATACCTCTGCCCAGGGGTGGGCTGTGGGCAAACAGCAGTGGCCAGTTTCCACGTGCGTTAGGGCCAGACAGCCCGGGTTCCCTAACTTCCCTTGGCAAACTTTCACCTCCAAGCCTCTCTGCAATCTCCGCAAATCAATCTGGTCCCTTCGTGGGCAAGGAGTCCTCACTCCTGGGGCCCCAGCGACAGCGGCAATCTTCTACCAGCTGGCTGTTGTGACAAAGTGCAGGGAACTGAGGCAGGGGCCCTGGTCCCTAGGAGGGCCTAGCACCCCCCACCCCCCATGGCCTTCTGAGAGAGGCAATCCCCACAGAGGTTTTAGCTCCATGCCTAAAAACAGGACAGACTCCAAAGAGAAGCGTAAGAGCCAATTAAGGGCCCAGCCCGGCCTGGCGGCTCTCATCCAGGGAAGCACAAGCCGCTCGGGCTGCTGAGAAGGAGCAGTGCGTCCTAATTACACGCTCCTCCGTGACAGGGGGTGTCAGAGATGAAAGGGATCAAACCAAGTGGCTCTCCTGCGCCCCTCCCCCAAGAACCAGAGCCGCCGCGAAGGCGATCAGGACGCAGCGCTGAGACAAACCGCCTTCTCTGAGCCCGCTGCCTCTACCTGGCTGCACCGCAGTTGCGCGTCCGCCGCCTTGCCGGGCTCCTCCAAGTCATTGCAGTTTTGTTGGCACAGACGAGCAGGAGAAAACCAATAAAGCTCTTCCTTCCCCCGCACCTGCCTCCCTGCCCCACCACCAGAGCCCTTCCTGATCCAGGAAACTCGTCTGGCCTCCCCTCGCTCTGCCTCTTCTCTGTTTTCCTCGCTAGCTGCCTCCACTCCGTCCTGCCTCTCCTCGTCTCTGCTCATCTCTGCATCTCTTCCCCCCTCCCCCCTTAAATATTTACCCCTTGGAGCACAAGGGAAAGGAAGGACTGTGGGCTCCTGCTTTCTTCTCCCCTCTGATCTTTCACAATAGCGATGATAAGGCCTGGTGGTGGGGCCCACGCGTACACGCTTCCCGCTGGCCCCGGTGGGGCGCTTCCCTGCCATGATCTATTCGTCCTCACAATATGTGATCGGGGATGGAAACAGAGGCTCGGAGACTCAGGCTCACACGGCCAGACAAGGTCGGGCCCGAGATGTGGGGCTTGGCCTGGGTTGCAGGGGAGCCACCACCCCGCCCCACGCTCTGGCCTGGGCCAGGGGAGGAAGGGGCAGCTGGAAAGGAATGTTTGAAAGCAAGACCGGAGGCACCTCTGAGGGTGTCTCCTCCACTGGAGAAGGCCGGACCCCAGTGGCAGGGGAGGACCAGGGTGCCAGGGCCCCCACGGACCTCGGCGGGTCCTTCCCAACTGTGCTGCAGCAGCGACGGGCCCTCATTTCTGGCTCGCTGCTGCGAGGGGCCCCCCATCCCGGATGCGGGGAGGCTGCATCCTGCAGGTGTGCTGGAGCCCAGCAAGGCCGAGACACAGGAGGGCCGGGCTCTCAGAGGTCAAGGTGTCCAACGTCACTTAGCAGGGCCCAGAGCCCTGTTCCCTGCCCTCCAGCCTGACAGCCTTACCCACTTTCCTGCACCTTCAGTGTCTGCGTGGCCTTTCCAAAACCTAAACCTCCACAGCGCAGTCCTTTAAACCCTTCCCGCAGCGACACCGTGCCCATCCGTGCGTGGGAGGGAAGGTGTCCAAGGGCCTCTGGCGGACATGGGCACTGGCCTTGATGGCGGCATCTGCTCCTGGGGCACAGAGTCAGGACTGGGGCTTTCTGATGGAGGGTTTGCTAGTGTCACTGCAGCCCGTTGCCTCCGGGCGAAGGAGTGTCTGTGGGGGACAGGGTGCAGAGGGGAGGAGGGGAGGCAAACCCCACCTTTTCTCCCCATCTGACCATTTCCAGCTCGCACTCACAGCAGAGCACCAGGAGGGATCAGGGGTTCTAGAAGTGGCCATTAAGAGAGGCAGGAGAGGCCGGCCCCAGCTAACGTGGAGTGTCTCCATTACCATAATAAGTAACCACTTAATAACTGGCTTCTCCGCTAACTCTAATTGAAACATGGAATGATATTTCCGGGCGGAGAGCAGCAAGCCCCAGTCTCAGCAGACATCTCCAGGGGCCGCCTGGCTTCACGTGGTGAAAACCGTGGGCCCTCCTCGGGTACCCTGCTGGAGCAGACCGAGGCAGCAGACAGCAGTTCTTGTGTGGCTGCCAGGAACCACAGCTGATGATAAAAGCCATTAAAGGTCAGCTGGGAATAGAAAACTATTTATGTTAAATGTCACCGATTAAGCCGCAGAATGGGCCTCGGGTGGGGAGCAGAGGGTGAGGTGAGAAACGCTGGTCACCGGGCTGCCTCTGTAGGGGCTGGAGGAAGGGCGAGGCGGCATTGAGAGGGTGGGGAGCCCTAGATTTCTAGGCTCCCGGCAGCCTCGGGAGGCAGGTGGTTGTCTTCAGCCACAGGTGATTGGCCAGGCTGGCTGCCTGTCCAGGTTGCTAGGCGACCCGAGCAAGGCTTGGGAAGAGAGGATTGAGTAGATCTCTCACATCATCACAGAAGGGGCCCGGGAGTGTCTCCAGGAGGGCGAGCGAGATGGAAACTGGGGACGATTTGAGAAGGCAGGACAGACTGTGTTCCCTTACCGAGGGGCCTCCTTGCTGTCTCTGTCCAGGCTCAGCGTGGGAGCCCGCTGTCATAATTAAGAACTCCTGTGCTCAGTGGCCAGGGCAGGAAGTGGCAGAGAGCCTAAACACATGGCCTCACAGGCCAGAGGGAGGGCGCTTCGGGTCTCAGGGCGGTCGGGTCCTAGAGGGCAGCTCCAGGAGAGCTGGGGACCCCTGCAAGGCCCCCGCGGCAAACGTGCTGGTGCTCCTCGGCCTGGGCGAGAGCTCCGCGGTGCATCTCAGCTCCGGCCATACACAAAACAGGCCCAAGGAGCTGTGTGCAACAGGTCTGCAGCATCCCTCGACATCAATCAGATCACTGAGGCCCCACTGGAAACGTGGCCATACCTCTCAGTGGCCCCTTGGGGGCCGTTCACTCTGCAGGGCGAGGCAGACGCTTCGTTCCCAAGGTTCCAGCCCCCCTCCCTGCGTCTGGCCTGCCTGGCCCTTATGTCAGCAGCACAACCACAGGGACTGCAAACTCATTTTTGTGCAGGTGTAAGCAGACATAATTAGGAAGGTAAATCTCATGGGAGGAGAAATAAGGCAAAATAAATAAATAAATAAATACTACCCCAAACCCTACCCTTGGCTTTAAGTCAAAGACCAGGAGAGTGGCTTGGGGCCATGTCATGGCTGTCCTCGACAGTAAGGACCGTATTTGCACCATTCAAAGGGGCCTGAAGGAAAGGCTGCAGCCACCTCACCCCCTGATACCTCCACAATGGGGAACAGATCCCCCCAGCCCATAGCCTCCCAGGAAGGCCCTCTCCCTCCCACTTCCCACAGGAGTGTGGAGGGGTCAAGGAGATCCCAGGAGGCCCTGAAGTCCAGACAGGTGGTGCAGTGAGTGGGGGTGAGGATGGGGTGTCCAGTAGTCACACAGTCATCAATAGACAGGAAATGGTGACCGTCAACCACCAGCTCTCAACACCAGCCCTGTCTGGCTCTGGGAACACAACGCTAAATAAGATCGGTATCCTCGTTTCCAGAACCTCGCTGTGAATGGGGAAGATCAATATGTTCCCAAGTGATTGGAGTATGTGGGAACCGCCACTAGGAGAGAGCTGGGTGCAAGGACTCGACGCTCTGGGGTGCACGGTCGAACGGCTCAGGCAGAAAAGGAGGGCAGATGCTTCCAAGAGGTGGCGCGTGCACCCCCGGGCCACGGAAGGTGTGGGGAAGAGCTTGAGCCGAACGTTCAGGCCAGGTGGTGAAGGGCCTCGGAAAACTGCGCTTAAGAAGTTAATTGACAGTCAATTCTGAAGGCGAGAGGGAGTTATCCACTGCTGCCGGGCAGGAGAATGAGGGAGCCTGGCCTGGATTTTACTAAGAACTCTCTGGAAGCTACGGGGAAGATGTGCTCATCACGGTATTTCTCAGCCTGACTCCTCGGAGTCATCTGGAGGGCGTGCAAAAACAGATTGCTGGGCCCTGCCCAAAGTTCCAACTCAGCAGGTCTAGGCTGTGGCCAGAGAACTGGCATCTCCAACAAGCTCCCAGGTGCTGCTGGGGGCCCGGGGATGACGTCGGAGAGCCACTGAAAGATGGAGCTGGAAGCGAGAGACCAGTTGGAGAGAAACGGCAGTGAACAGATGACGAGGCGATGGCAGGAGGGGCCGCTCAGGTCTCAGGCCAGGCAGGCAGCAATGGGGGCGGGAGAGGCAGGCCCAGGATGCAGCAGCAGAGTCACAATGTGACCTTGGAGCAGCAAGGGATGGAACAGGCAGGGGCGTACACAGGGAAGGTGGAAATGGGACTTCAGGCAGGACTGAGGTCCTGGGGGAACGAGGCTCCTGGGGCTGAGGTCAGCGCTCCGGAGAGGTGAGCTGCAAGCCAAGACACTTCAGACTGCCCTGCCTTCAGACAACCGGGCCCCAGATCTGCAAGACCGTCACAGCCACAGACAGGCCTGGATTCGAAGGTCAGGAGCATGCAAGGGTCGCGAATCCGGCAGATGAAGCCCAGAAATAGCACAGGTGGGAGAGAGCCTGAGTCACCGCGTGGCCAGGTGCCAGCCCAGCTAAAGCACCCTGTTGCTGGCCCCTGACTTGCAGACCAGACTCAGAGCATCAACACGGACAGCCTTACTCCAGGACCTGAGCCTGGTGACATAGGCCCTGTTCAGACTGTCCCAAGGTCCCAAGGCCTGGCTGCCATCCATCTGCCTGCAGGAGCGAGACACCTCTTGGGAGGAGTGAAGAGCTCAGCCACGGGCAGAGCCACAGGAAGTTGATCTCATTGGCTACTGCAGCTGTTAAGGCAGAGCCAGTGAGCGAGGCCCTCAGGAAGAGGCGCTCACGAAGTCTTGGCTGGTGGGACCCAGACAGACACCACCTCCAACTCGCCGGTGCCAGATTCCTTTCAGCTGCTACCTCCGCCCCCGAGGCTGTCCTCGATCTTGGTCCTGTTCTCTTTCTTTTCTATTCTGTCTTCTGCATGCTCCTGCCAGTCTGAGCCACTCAGCGGTTTGTTTAAAGTACACACAATATTTGACCGTGATGTGGGAAGCCAGTGTGGAGGCCCCACAGCTCTGAGCGGGGTCTGAAGCACATGTCATTACTCGTGTTACCCTGGGACGCAATCACCAATGAGTGGGGTCTCATGTTGGCTAGGCAGTCAGGGACAGGAACCAGCACCCCCTCTGCCAGACTCCCCACCTGGCTCTGTCCCAGAGACCGGAAGCAAGATTATTCCTAGAGAAAAACACTTCTCCCAGAAGCCTCAAACTAGCACAGTGACTTTTTTTGAGTCAATGAGGTCTCCACCTCCAGAATCCACTCACCTCTGAGCATCGGGCTCCCAGGGTCCGAGTCCTGAGCTGTGCTTGCTTCCGAATGCCCTGAACCCACAGCCTCAAGCCCCCAGGCTGTACTCCACTCCACCCTCCACCATCCCTGGGTCCCCAGCAGCACCTGGGAGCTTGCTGGAAATGCCAATTCTTTGGCCAGTCCAGACCTGCTGAGTTGGACACAGGCCTTGGTGTCACCATCGGGGCCTCCTTCCCATCCTCTCCACCCCCATCTAGCAGCCCCTGATGTGGGCCAGGCATGCACTGTCTCTCCGGGTACCATTACTAGCATGGGCATCTCTCCAAAGCCCAGTTGCATTTTGCCGATCGCTCCTTCAGACTGAGGTTTCTCCCTGGCCCACAGCGATTTTAGTGGAGGCTGTCTGGGCCCCCAGGGAAAGGGGAGTGTGTCTGGCTGAGTGGCCTGTCTAGAGGAGATTTGGAGGATAGGAGGCAGCCTAGGAAGAATGACCCTAGAAGTTCAAGACTTCTTGGCTGGCCCAAGCGCTTGCTCTTTAGCGCCCCCTGTGGGCAGCCTGGAGAGGCAGGCCCAGGATGCAGCAGCAGAGTCACGATGTGACCTTGGAGCAGCAAGGGATGGAACAGGCAGGGACATACAAACAGGAAAGGTGGAAATGGGACTTCAGGCAGGACTGAGGTCCTAGGAGAACGAGGAGGCCTGGAGGTGGCCATTCCGCTTCAGGGGGCCTGGGACTGATGGGTTAGGGCACGTGAGCTCACCTGGCCAACTTCTGCTTCTGCCAGGAGCAGCAGGGAGGCTAGAGAGGCTGGGGGCATGCAGAGCTCACCCTGTGGCTTCCTACTCTTTTCTTTGAGCCTTTGGAATTGCTTGGTGGATGCCCAGAGGCACAGTCACGGGGAAGAGAGGGCTGTCACAAGTTTAGAAGAGGAGAGGGGAGAGAAACCTAAAACCTCCTTGCAAGGACTCTCCTCTGGATGTAAAGCACAACCATACCTACTCTACTCCTGCGTCTGGAAGCTGACACCAACTCAGCCCTACCCCACTGCCTCGTTCCCTGCCACCCTAACCCTGAGAGGGAGGGACAATCGTTTCATCAATTTTGAAATGTAAAAATGGAAACTCAGAGAGTTTAATACTCAGACTAAGATCACATAGCAAGGATGTGAAACCAGGGCTGTCTGTCCCCAGAGCTGACTGTCAGCTGTGACCGCTTAGTAATTGAGCACTCATTCTCAGTGCTACCTGGGCCTGTGGGGGCTGGGCGCTCAACACCTCCTCATCCACTGCACCAAGAACTGCCAAGGCCAGCGTACCAGCGGTGCCCACGGTCAGACTCTGACCGGGTTGGCAACTCTGGCTCTACCACCACTTCTTATGAAGTTTTATGGGAATACAGCCATGCCCGTTCACCTGAGCATTGCCTGCGATGCTGTCCTGCTACTGGAACCTGGCTGAGGAGGTACCATGGGAACCGAGGGCCTGCAGTGCCTGAAATGTTTACCCGGCCATTTACAGAAAGTCTTATCTTGGCCAGCGGGGGCTGTTACAAGAGAACTCCATCGTCAGCTGCTCAGGCACAGTTCTGGAGGGTGAAAGTCCCAGACCAGGGCCCAGTTTGAGGGCTCTCATCCCGACTTACAGGAAGGAGGAGGATGCTCTGTCTCTCCCTCTTCTTAGATGCATATTAATCCCACAACAGTGCCCCGGCCTCATGGCCTCACCCAGACCTCCCCCAAAGGCCCCACCACCAAACACCATGGCACTGGGGTTGGGGGGACACAAGCATTTGGTTCACACCACGTGTCGACCTCTGGCCTTTGATAACACGCATGCTCGCCCGTGTCTGGCAGAGATGGTAGTGGCGTGTGCGTGTGCATGTGCGTGGATGTGGCATGTGTACATGTGTGTGCGAAAGGTCCCGACACCCAGCTCCGGTTCTGCAGCAGCAGGAGCAGGTGCTGGGCGGGCTGTGCTCTCCTCTCTAAGGGAGCCGGGTTCCCGAGCTTTCAGTCAGAACCCGCAGCGGCCGCTCTGGGCCTAGATGTAAGTACTGTTCCCCTAATTAAGCAATTATCTTCAAGATAGCTGCTCCCATCTCCAGGCGCTTTCTGAGGAGAGCGCAGAGCAGGGAGGCTGGGGACGGTGCTTGGGAAGTCCCCAGCTGTAGAGACACCCCAGCCCTGAGTGTCCCTCCCAGCGGAGGACAGTGGAGGAGGAGCGTGTGGGCTGCAAAGGCCCTGGAGAAGGGCATGGCTGCCCCGAAGCTGCCGTCCCTGGAGCCAACACGCACATGGCGACTGACTCTGACTTGTCATGGGAAGTCTGAGCCCACAGGGACCCTCCCTGCCCCGCCCAGAACTCAGAGCTGATTTCAGGGAGGCCCTAGAGGGAGTGTGCAGAGGCCTGGGTGTTTCCTAGGCCAGAGGAGAGGGAGGTTTCGTCCTCACCTGGGAGGGGAGAGTGGGCCACCCCGAGCCACCCTTCCAGGAGCAGGAGCTTCCCTGTCTTACTCTTAGGACTCCACCCCAGGAGCAAAGGTGGGACAGCAGAAAAAAGCCACCTTTGGGGTCAGCAGGTGACATGGTGGTGAAGGGGCCAGACTCACACATAGCCAACTGCAGTCTGAGTCCCAGAGCTGGTGACTTGGATTCTCATTTTCTCTCTCTCTCTCTCTCTCTCTCTCACTGTCTCTCTCTAGTGAGTGCCTCTATCGAATTTTTAAAATAATAATAATAATAATGATAAATTAAATTAAATAAATAATTATTTCTTAAAAAGAAAGCCACGCTCTGCAACAATGACCTGCATGGCGGGTTCTGGGTCTGCACCCAGACAGCTCCCTGAGCACCCGTGCCCCAGGGCTGGCTAAGGCCAGGGGTGGATTGTGGAGTCAAGGCCCTGCTGGGGGTGCTCTCTCCTTCTCTCTCTCTTGCCCATGAAGAAAGAAAGAAAGAAAGAAAGAAAGAAAGAAAGAAAGAAAGAAAGAAAGAAAGAAAGAAAGAAGGAAAGGAAGGAAAGGAAGGAAGGAAGGAAGGAAGGAAGGAAGGAAGGAAGAAAGAAGGAAAGAAAGAAAGGAAGAAGGAAGGAAGGAAGGAAGGAAGGAGGGAAGGAGGGAAGGAAAGAAAGAAAGAAAGAAAGAAAGAAAGAAAGAAAGAAAGAAAGAAAGAAAGAAAGAAAGAAAGAAGGAAAGGAAGGAAGGAAGGAAGGAAGGAAGGAAGGAAGGAAGGAAGAAAGAAAGAAGGAAAGAAAGAAAGGAAGAAGGAAGGAAGGAAGGAAGGAAGGAGGGAAGGAGGGAAGGAAAGAAAGAAAGAAAGAAAGAAAGAAAGAAAGAAAGAAAGAAAGAAGAGAGAGAGAAGAAGAGAGAAGAGAGAGAGAGAGAGAAAGAAAGAAAGAAAGAAAGAAAGAAAGAAAGAAAGAAAGAAAGAAAGAAAGAAAGAAACTTTAAAAGACCAGACTTCACCCAGTCACGGGTGGAGGAGTATGGACAGTCCTCGACGGCAGGCAGACAGCCCATGGATCCCCTCCACCATTTCCCGAAGCCCGTGTGCACGGCTAAGCCGGCGTTCAGAGAAACGCTGGAAAAATTTAGTGCATGTATGTCCCTCATGCAGCATGAGCTATATTTATACCAAAAATCCGCCCATTGTTTCCTTTCATTCTGTCATTGAATTTAACTGGAAACAGTGGAGTTTTACTTACTTAATCTGGCAACTTGGTCTGGGGCCCACATCCCTCCCCCCTATAATTCCCGAGCAAGGAGGAGGTCGTTTGTCTCCAAGCAATCCTTGGACCAGCCGAGGCAGCCTGGGGAGACCGGAGACGACGGAGCAGCTCCTCGCTCCACTCCGAGAGCAGGTGTGCAAAGCCAGCTTCCTCACTGATTCCGGTCAGAGTGCACGTGTGGAGGAGGTAACCCGTCTGGGCGGCTTCGTATCCTGGGATTGGAGCGTGAGCGAGAGGGAAAGGAAGAGGAGAGAGGCCCTCGCTCTGGGTGTTAATCATTACTGACTAACTGGGGGAAACAGGGTAAAAAGACGACTGCTGGCAGAGGTGTCTCTTTGTGAAAAGGCAAAATGAAGATGGGATCGACAGCCTTGTCCCCGCGGAGCCTGGAGCTTCCCTGCTTCTGACGGACAGTCACCTGGACCCACGCAGGGGGTCTGGGAGGACAGAGAGGTCCCGTCTTCCCAGTGGACAGCATTGCTGGGTACAGGCTCTTGATTCCAATCTAGCAAGCACGGCGTCCAGGCCGGGTCCCAGCCGGGGCTGGGTGGGAGGACGCCAGGAAGATGGAGATTGTGCAGGGCTTGTCCAGACCCTAATTCAACTGGGGGAGGGGAGCTTCACTCTCCAGGTGGTCAAAGACCCCCACCCCTGCTTACAGGACCCCTGAAATCACAGGTCACGGTGGGGAGCCCCACGGAAATCCCCTCCGGTGCCCTTCCCTGGGTGGAGGGGTGCCAGTGCCCATTGGTTCAGCTTCTACCAGTGCTGGGGCTTGCCCCACGATAGGGGTGTCCAGGCATCCCTTCCAGTGGCTAATGGGCAGTCAATCAGTGGGTGAGACAGGCGTGAGGGCTGCCCCAGGGAGCTGGGACGGGGGGTGCAGCTGAGGACCACGAAGGAGAGCCAGGCTCGACTGGGGCAGCCCCAGGGAGACCGGGTGCAGAGAGCACGGGGTTCCAATGCATGGAGCTCCCACCACCCCCGCTGCTGAGCCCAGCAGAGGCAGCCCCAGGCCCACCGAGTCCTGCGGGCTCAGTGGATAAAAGCCGCTGAAAGTTGCACTGTATTTATTTATTCCCTGGAAGTGCAGCTGGACCTGCATAAAAGGAAAAGGGCAAAGCACGGAGAGACTGTAAAAGGAGAGTTTAGTTTTTATGCAGTGGAACCTGGGGAATTAATTCCCGGCTGACAGAGGTCACGCGCAGTAACGGAGTTTTAAACAGGCCGGAGCCAGGCTGGCCGCAGCGGAGGCGGGCAGGCTGAGGGTGGGCGTGGGCTGGCCTGGACGGGGTGGGCCCTAGAGCTGGGCTTCGAAGCACACGAGCAGTAAGGGCTTTACAGGGCCAATAGCTCACCTCTGGTATTGTCAGGCCCCAGCCACTGGGCACCCCTGTTCCCCAGGACCTGGCTGGATGTCGTGGGGGTCATGGCAATGGGTCAAGTGGGCCCAGCTCTCGACGCTGTCTTTGTCTTTGGGGGTCCCAGGGGTTACACGGATGTGGCTGGGGCCATTGGTGTGGCAGAAAACACTCGAGTTAAAATCCTGTTTCCTCTACGTAAAAGCTTTGCCATCCTGGAGAGAAGCTTAGTGACTGCCTCTGTTTCCTCATCTAGGAAATGGGAATCATAGGCGGCCTGGTGAGACTGTTTTGAGGCATTATGTGACTAGAAACGGGCCGGCACATATGGCTGTCGGGCAGGGCAGGTTCCATAAACCACTTGATTGAATTTTGAGCAAAGTACTATGATGACCCAGAGTGACGCATTTGTTGAAGAAGTCTGGGAAGGCCTCCTGGACGAGGTGACTTCTGGTCTAGGTTACAAAGGATGATGAAGACTCACATGAGTGGAGAAAAGAGGCAAAATTTCTAGGCAGGTCTCTGGGATGAGCAAAATTAAAGTGTGACAGCAAGACTAACAGTGGGGGCTTGGTGTCCTTGGGGAGCCTTCCCTTAAATACCTGAGCTGAGTTCAGGGTGGGGGTTGGTGGTAGAGCAGCTGGTTCATTCGCACACTGAACGGGCCCGGTGGTTGCAGGGGCAGCCCTCCGTTTCCAAAGGCACACGCCAGCCACACCCACACGATGCGATGGGGAGACGGGGACTATTTTTCAGGACTCGGAGAGAGAACCGGCTAGAGCCATCAGCTGGGAGCAAACTGCCAGCCACACGTGCGGTTTAAACTCCCTAGAAGCCACATTCCAAAAGGGAAAAAGAAACAGGTGAGATTACTTTTAAGCACATATTTAATTTAACCCAATATATGAAAAATATGATCATTTTAGCACATAATACGTATGAGAGAATTATTCATGAGATAGCTTGCAATTTCTTTTTCATACTAAATCCTCAGAATCCCACGTGCGGGTCCCCCTTCCAGCACCTCGCTGGCCTGATGTCTGGCGCTTACAGCCACCTCTGGCTTACAGTCCGTCGCCCTCTCGGACAGCACCGAGGCAGAAGCTCATAGGGACACCTCCCCACTCCCCAGTCCGGAGACGGCCTGCCCCCACCCCCGGGTGTTCTCCACACAGGCACATCTGGAGGCCATGGCCAAGGGCACTAGCTGGCCGGGCTGTGGCTCAGGTACGTGGCGCTGACCTGAGTCCAGCGTCCTCTGCCTGCAGGTGCTGTGGGCAGGGCCTGGGAGCACCTTGGAGCAACCCCCAAGGGCCTCCCGCAGCCTGGCACTTCCCGCTTTCGGCACCAGGGCAAGGATTCTGGGAACAAGCTGAAGATGCCATTGAAATAGCAGGAGGGGACCGGGAGAGCGCCAGCTGGAGACACGGCGGCTTCGGCGGATCGCGGAGGAAGTGAGAGCCGCGAGAGGAGACCACCAGGCTTCTGCCGGCACACATTTGAAAATGCACCCAGCTAGAGATTCTCTCCCCAGCGGGCACAGGCGCTGGAGGTGTGATCACAGAATCGATTTATTCGGTGCTTATGAAGGTGCCAGGGACGGTGTGTTACAGGCATGAGCCCATGTAAGCCTCCCAACAACCTGTGAATCAGGTCCTATTTATACCCTTATTTTAAATATGAGAAAACAGAGGCACAGAGAGGTTTAGCACCTAGTGTGAAGACACACAGCTAGTTAGTAGAGTGGCCAGGACGTGGGTCCGGGTCGGGCTCTATCGAGGTGTCAGCTTTTCCCCCTCCGTTCTCAAAGCTCCTAAGTGCTCTGTCCACCTGGAAGCAGTGGGGAGATGGGGAAGTGGGGAGGCTGTTCAGTAACCGTGACAGGAAGGGGGAGGCTGCCGTCTGGCACCACCACGCCGTGAGCCCCAGATGGTGGGGAACCTGTGAGTGCTTGGCCGGGCTGGAACAGGATAGGGTGCAGACAGGCGAGTTCCTGGCAGACAGGCCCCGTGGGGAGGGTCTCACACGCCGCCCCAGAGGCAGCACCGAGGGAAGGGAAGCCTGTGACCTCATCGATTGGGCCGATGGCCAATGACATCACCAAGCGGGCCAGGAGCCAGGCCCGGCAAGTTATTCATGGAAAGGGCTGGTGGCCAGGAGCAGCCCCTGAGCTATTTCAGATGTGGTTGGGATAAAGCTTCCAGCGGGCCTGGTGGGGCCGCCGGGGCCAGGCTGGCGGGTGAGGAAGGAGGAGGGCTGGAGCGGTCAGCCAGTGGACAGTGGATGGGGGACGGTCCCGGGAGCCTCCGCAGGGCACCGGGCTCCTCCTTCCTGGAATCCACCCATCTCCAGCCTCGCTCCAGGGCAGCCCCTGGCTCCGAGGCCCTCTCCTGGGATCTGAGACCAGATGAGCTCAGAAAGGATCACCGAGCACCAGATCCTGTGTGCATCTACATTGTTTTAATTAGAAAAAAGTTTTAGGTTTATTTCTTCTGTGAGCAATAGAGACAGAGAGAGAAACAGCGCCTCCAGCAAGGTCCTGACGCTGAGACCCACCCCCAGCCTTGGCTGGCCCCAGATGGTGGGTGTACTCACGGAGGTCTCCAGACGCCAACCTGGAACCTTCTCAGGTGGGTCAGCCTCTCAGAGCACCACGTTTTCCACTGCACCCCTCCCTGGCCCCTGTGCATGTGTGCAGGGGTCGTGTCCCTACATACATGACTGTCACATGGGCTTCCATGTCAGTGGGGATCCTTGCATGTTGGTGCCCCGAATGGTCACGTGTGCAGTTAGTTGAGAGTACTGGGTATGCGTGCATGTGGGGGGAGAGGAAGGAGAGTGTGCGTGAGTGCTAGCAAACGGAAGAGAGGATTGGCCAGGGGAGAGGAGTCGCTGCAGGAAGCTGGGAAATATCATTTCAGTGGAAGATACAGAGGCACTTAGAGAAGCTTCAGCAAAACTAGACAAACCTTTCAATCCATTTATCAAAAATGCCAGCAGCTCCGCCGCCTGAGCAGGTGCAACAAGAATAAAATATTGAGCAGAACTGGCGATTGTGGGCCTGGAGGAGGCCAATAAATAAGAAGTTACTGCGATGCCTGCCCTGACTCCGATGGGCTCAGGCTCACTCCGGCTGGGCCCCCCGCCCCTCACGTCCTAGGTCTTTAGGCCCTGGCCAGAGTGAGGCTGGCAGGTGCCCGAGTGCCAGATCTCTGGGGTACTGACTTGAAGCCTCAGGGGAAGATGCCCAGGGAAGTTGAGAGGCCGGATCTGTCCCATGGACCAGCACGAGGGTGGTGGCAGCTCATGGCTACACTCCGCCCTCCTCTCCTTTGGCATTCTCCATGAGGGGACCTAACCCACGGGACTCTGCGTGGAGCAGTGGTGGCTCTGTGGGCCCTCAGGGGTAAGGCAGCAAGGGTGGCAATGGGACTGGGTAGTGACTCTTCCCCCATTAGAGACCCCAAACCCAGGCCCCAGGCTGGCCCTCTGCTAAGAACCCTGCTTTCTACCCCTCATGTCTTGAGTCCATGGGCCATTTGAGTGGTGGGTGAAGGGATGGACATCATGTGACAGGCAGCTAGGTGGGGAATCCCATCCTCTGGCACCTCCTCTTTCATGCCACTCCATCCTCAACCTCAGAAATAAAAAACAGCAATTTTTCCAATGTCCCTAATTGTAAGGCCACAAAACAGGATGTCTCAATATTTTTTTTTTTTTGGAGAGGTTTTTGCTATAGGGCGCGTGCGCTCGCCAGACAGACAGAGAGAGACATAGAGACAGAAAGCGAGAAATCACCCCCCAGGGGGGATGGTCACGCCGCAATCCCTTCTCCTCCATTCTCCTCTCGGGATCTTGGGCACGCACGCACACGCGCCCGGCGTGAGTTTTAAGCCACCGGGTCCGGGACGCGAACCGCGGTCGACTACGTGGGAGTCCAGCGACATAGCCATTATGCTAACTGCTGGTTCCCATCTCAATATTCTCAATCACTCTCTCGCTCTCTCTTTTCAACAAAAGAGTAAGGGCACCGCCTCTCCTCTCCCCATCACACACAGGCAACTCGGGGCCCAGGGCACTGCCCCTCCAGCCCACCGCCCCTCCGTCATACAACGTGAATGGTTACAGCTTGAAACCCAAATCGAAAGGCCGAAGCTGCCCGGGAGGCTCCATCCAGGGCAGTGGCTGCAGGAGTCTGTTCTCTGACCTTCCCCAGCCACTGCCAGGGAACAGGGCGCTGCAGTGTGTCTCTCTGGGTTGCCCGGCTAGATACCTGGAATGCGGGACTTAGAGTTAACCCACAGTGGGGACTGGAGGGATGAAGTTAATGAGGGCAGTGGGTCACCTCCCTGCTTTTGGAAATGTGGCCGGTGGGGCCCACTTCTTCTAGAATGCTCTTGGGAAACACATGCCCTGTCCGCAGACTGCTCCTTGAGCTGCCCGATCTTTGCCTTGCTGCAGCCTCTGTCCTTGCTTTCTGCTCCCAGAGGGTTGTGTTTTCCGAGTTCTCATGTGGGCTGGTCCAGTCCAGAGGCTCGTAACTCCTTCGAACCTAGCCCCGTCCTGTCCCTCCACCTTGGCCTCCTCCTAGTGCAGGGCCTGCAGGAGCTTCAACGATTACACTGGTGCACCTGGTGAGGACTCCGGCACTGCGGCTGGACTGAGCGTCCCCTTCTTGTCCAGACTCCCTCCTCCTTTGCAGGAATGCACGTGGAACAGCAGAAGGATCTTTCTGCCAGGCATCTCTCTAGGATTTTAGCCACGATTCCCCCCGGGAATGGGCAGGGGTGAGGGGAGCAGTGCTTTGGTTCTCAGGGCCTTTGCTGTTTTATTGCATTTCTCATAACCCTGCAAAATGCCTCTTCAGACTACTGGCCCCAGGACCCTACCCCTCTTCTTGTTTCTTTCATTTGTTTCCAAACTGAGGGGGCCTGAGATGGGGGGCGGGGATGAAAGTTGCCAGGCAACCGTCCCAGCCTGCTCTTTTCTCAGCCTTTGGAAATCTGGGGTGCTGGGGTGCAGTCCCACAGGACCAAACTTTGCAAGGCACAGCGCTAAGCAGAAAGACCTGGTCTCCAGCCCCCATCTGCTTCCCAGCTGCGTGCAGCCCTGGCTTTTTTAAAGATTTGCATTTGGGCTTTTGCCAGAGTTGGCGCTGTAGGAACCAGGGGCTGGGCCTGCAGTGAGTTGGTGAGGGGAGGGTGCCATCCCACAAAGGCTTTTCACCGTTCTCGTGTTTTCTCTCAGGCTCTCTTAAGGAGATGTGTTCAGATGATGATGATGATGGGGATGATGGTGATGGTGGTGATGGTGGTGATGGTGGCGATGGGGATGGTGGTGATGGTGATGGTGGTAATGATTACGGTGATGGTGCTAATGGTGGTGACCATGGTGATGGTGGTGATGGTGGTGGTGACAGTGGTGATGGTGATGGTGGTGATGGCGTTAGTGGTGATGGTGGTATGATAATGGCGGTGATGATAATGGTGGTGATGGTGGTGATGGTGATAGTGGTGATGGTGGTGATGATAATGGCGGTGATGGTGGTGATGGTGGTGAAGGTGGTGATGGTGGTGGTGGTGATGGTGGTGATGGCGGTGATGGTGGTGATGGTGGTAAAGGAGGTGATGGTGATAGTGGTGACGGTGGTGATGATAATGGTGGTGATGGTGGTGATGGTGTTAGTGGTGAAGGTGGTATGATAATGGCAGTGATGGTAATGGTGTGATGGTGGTGAGATATGGCCATGTACTTACACAGTGCCAGGTACTCTACTTGTCTTCTCTTTCATTAGCACCATGAAGTAGATAGAGCTATCTCCATTTTTCATGTGGGGAAACTGAGGGTGAGAATGTCTCTATAACTCACCAATGTCCGTAGGTAGTAAGCGACAGATCCTGGACCCACACCCAAGGCTGGACGACTCCGAAGCACTGCTCTTGTCCAGATGTCTTTCTGTTTCTGCAGGGAAGATGGCTTAAGGTAGAGAACACTCAAAGCTTAGCCTGAGCAACTGGCTCATTTCATGGTGCAGTTGGACCAGGACCAGACAGGGGGACAGAGCAAGGGATGCCTCTTGGTTTATGGTTTGGGCATTGAAAGTCCTGCCTTCTGGAACCCCTTCAGTCCCAGGCAAATGGAGACGGCTGACCTCTGGTGGAGTGCTCATAGAGGAGAGTGTGGAATGGATGGAGGGACCATGGAGAACAGCGTGCACGTGTGGCTTCTGCCGAGTCAGTGAGCAGAATGGGATCTCTGGCATCTGCTCTCCTTTCTCCACTGGGTGCTATATATGCCCCTTCCCAGTCCTTTCCCCACCTGCACACACCCCAGGCCCCGACCCTTGCCACACCGGTTTGGCCCCACCTGAGTCTGCTCTGTCTACAGACGGTGAATGAAAGGAGCCTGGTGGCTTTCTCCGTCTCTTGCACCACAATCTCCACCTCCCATAAGTTAAGTCAGAATGGGGCAGGGGCCCGTACTAACAGATGCCGGGTCCGGGACAGCTGGGGTCCTAGAAGGTGGGAAAAGGTGACAGGATATGGAAAAGGAGGAAGACAAAACTCTGGCAAAAAAAAAAAAAAAAAGTTCAATCAGATTTGTAAAGGGCACAATTTACAAATCCGTCACATATTTTACTAGGCCGGGATTTACGGATTAGCCTGTAATACTTAGGCGGCTTTTTGTAATAAAACCCTGAGCTGAGGCAGCCTTGGGGAAGTGAGGAGGAGGAAGGAGCCTTCTCTCTCTATCTCGCTTTCATTTTCCCAGCATTTTTTGATCTAGGCAGCCCCATTAATCTGTGCTTTATCTGCCTATGGAGAAGGATTGAGCTCTTTATTGGATTTTTGTCAAGAATAAATGATTTAGTTTGGGATATTGTGGAAACGATTTTTGTGGTATTACACCATCTAATAAATGAAACAGCAGGGATCAATTCCTTTCTTGCAATGTGTTCAACAGGCAGGGTGAAATATACCCCACAATTATTTGGTATTGCACTCTATAGATATTTATAACCGAGTGCGACTGCATGCATATGGGTCTGCCCGGCATGGGCACCTGTCTTGTCCTGGATGATGGTTCCATTAGCCCCAAAGCATTAGACTTGGGAGTCACGTGACAAGCCAGGCAGAAATGCAAATCAAGGTTGCATTAGCAGTCAGGGTGGAGCCCGGGAGAGTCAGGTCTGGGGGTGAGGGCTGGGTAGAGAGATTGAATTTACCAAGGCCATTGGCTAGAGAGTGTTTCCCAAAGGTTAACCATCATGGCCACGACAGGCCTGTCAAGTGCCCATCGTTGGGGGACACCATGCTGAAAACTGGGGTGCCAATATCCCCATCCTGGGGGCCCTAGTCCATGCCCCACTTCCCTCTCTCCATGGACATGGCTTCTAGGGGAACTGTCTGGAAGTACTTGGAGTCAGGAGCTGGCTTTCTGCCCGGGTAGGCGTATAAGGTTTATGTCCCTGAAGGCTCACAAATATTTATCGAGAGCTTATTATGTGGCAGTGCTGAGCACAGGCCTGGCACAGAGTAAGCCGTATGTAGGTACTTGTTCATAGACTGGTCAACAGAGAGCCTTCCAGACGCCGTGCCCACCCCAACACATGCTGTCCTTACATCAGGAATGGGGAGTTATAAGGGAGGGTCACAGGGCTTGGCAGGTTCTAGCCTAGAGGTGGGAAAATGGCTTCTCCACCTTCGCCCACTTCCTGCTCTAGAGGGAAAAGACTAGAAGAACTGCAAAGACGGGGAGCAGAAACAGTGGTCCTGGGCAACAGGTCTCACGCCTTGTGGAGACCCCTCCATGAGACCATAAGCACCAGCAGAGAAAACACCATGTCTGACGTTACTCCCCGGGAACTTGGTGCACTCTGCCTCAGGGGTAGTGTTTGGTACCTGTTCATCAGATGACTGCCTGGAGGAATGGACATTGATATCTGATGGGGTCCTTTAACCCAGGCCTTTATGGAATCGGGGGCATCGATCTCTAGCAGGGTCTTTAACTTGGGGCTTTATCAATAACCATTCATTTTCTTGATGGGCCCTGTCTCTGAGCCATACGCTCTGAAAATGTCGTCCGAGACTGAGAGATACTACAGCTCTCTGTCTCTCTATCTTGAGCAGTCTATTTTTGTACCATTCTGTCGTATTGTCACTGGTTGTGTTTTCTATGCCACATCAGGATTTGTAGAGCTTTGTTCCGATGGGAGGGAGGTTTTAAGTACCTTTGGCATAAAGAGTTTCTTCTATCAGTTCAATGGAAACAGGGCTCCCCATGCGCAGTGCCCTTGTGAAGAAATACAGATGCTAAGAGCCTTCCTGTATAAAAGCTAAGAACAAGGCCCACCCTGACAGGGCAGCTCCGAGGCTTGCCTGTGAGCGAGGCCCACACATTCATATGGTTGTTTCGTGGGCAAAACAAGATGGGGCCCAAGGATGGATGCTGGGGTCCTTCTGGGAACCTTCCCCCAACTCCCCACTAGGGGGCAGTTTGGGGGGCTGTTTCCTTCTAACTCCTGAGGTTGACTTTGGAGCTGTCTTTGTGGATCCTGGCCTTGAGTCCTTTGGGTTCATTGTTGCTTTTCTTGACTCGCTAAGTGGCCTTTAGATCAATTGGAGATGGAAAGCGTCAGGACGCTCGTTATTACTTCAACCACAGACTCCTTGGGAAGCCTGTTCCCTTGCCTGTAACACCTCTGTAGCAAGACAGTCGTTGTCATTCCATGTGTTGTACCGAGATGTCCTCCTCAGGGGGAGTTGCCGCACGTGTTGGAAAACACTGCCTGCCTTTCAGCAACCCTTCCGCTGTGTCCTTCTGGCCACAGAGCTCTGAGCGTCACGAGGCAGGTCTCTCATTCTCTGCCCTGTCACCTCCACGGCAAGCTTTTATTTTATTTTATTTTACTATTATTTTATAATAGCACAATTTTAAAACATGCATTTTTCAGGATTTTACTTTATGGAACATACAGGATTTTACACTGTGGAAAGGTGGTCTTTAAAACTGATACAGAATTATCAAGGTAGTCTTTTTTTTTTTTTTTTTTTTTTTGAGAGGTTTTCGCTGTAGGGCACGTGTGCTCGCCAAACAGACAGAGAGAGACAGAGAAATAGAAAGCGAGATATCACCCCCCCAGGGGGGATGGCCACACCACAATCCCTTCTCCTCCATTCTCCTCTCGGGATCTTGGGCACACACGCACACGTGCCCGGCGTGAGTTTAAGCCGCCGGGTCCGGGACTTGAACCGTGGTCGCCTATGTGGGAGTCCAGTGACATAGCCATTATGCTAACTGCTGGTCCCAAGGTAGTCTTGATAAAGAACACTTTAGTCAGGAAATGTGGTTGGCATAGCTGGCTGTTCATTTGGAGAAAATAAAAGTGAAGTCCTGTTTCATCCCTTGAATTACAGTAACTCCAAAGTGACTAAAGATTTAAATATATTTTTAAAAATAATTTATAAAATCCTAAAAAAGAAAAAAGTTAGAAGATAATATAGGAGGATATTTCCCCTCCTTTTCTACAAACTTAAATTTGCTTTTTTTTACATTCAATCATTGCCTATCATTACAGCATCCCAAATAAATGGAGAGAATCCAGGGGGGGAAAAAAAAGAAGCAAAACATTTAAGGAACATGAAAAAATGGAAAATGGTCTGTTGATGATAATGTGGATGGTAATATCTTTGACCAAACCAATACATGAATACAGTGTATTCATGAGGGGATAGTCACTTCGAGCTTTTTAGGGTCCCCATTGTTTGCCCCCTATTGCTACCACCCGGCTGAGCTGGGGATTCCTGCTCCACCCCTGCCCCTAGCTGCCCACTCTCAGCACAGAAGCCAGGGCTATCCCCGGCTTGGAATCCTCCACGGCTCCTCTGTTCCCTAAGAGCAAGACCCAGCTTCTCACCATGGCCTCTAGACGCTGGCAACACGGCCTGAGTAACTACTCTGCCCACCCGTGCCAGCCACAGCTAGTGTGGCCCCATAACCCAGCGAGGCTTCTGCCTCAGGACTCTTGCACCAGCTCTGCCTTCTGCCTGGAATGCTTATTCCACACAGACCAGCATGGACGACATCTTTGCCACCTTGAGATTTTTATGCAAACATCGGCAGCATTGGGCAGACGGTCAGAGTGCAGACTGGAGCCACACGGCCAGTCCCAAGCACCTTTGCGGCCACTTGCTAGCCGCCCAGCTCTGCAAACGTTAGTTCACCTCTCTATGCCTCAGTTTTTGCCTCTGCAAAATGGGGGTAACAATGGCATTGGTAGGGTTATAAAGAGGACTAAATGCATTAATATTTATAAAGTGGAACCACCAGTTGGCGTAATGGTTACGACACTGGACTCTCACGTAGTCGATTGTGGTTTGAGTCCCAGACCTGGTGGCTTAAAACTCATGCTGGGCACGTGTGCATCCGTGCCCAAAATCCCAAGAGGAGAATGAAGAAGAAAGGATTGTGGGATGGCCAGCCCCCTGGAGGGGGGTGATTTCTTGCTTTCTGTCTCTGGCAAGCACACGCACTCTATAGCAAAAATCTCTCTTTTAAGAAATATATATATATTTATAAAGTCCTTAGAGCCTGACACAGCATAGGTATAAAATAAATGATAACTATGGGGCCAACACAGACCGCCCTCTTTAAACATGGCTCCTCACCCCGGTCCCAGCACTCCGGATCGCTCACTCCTGCTGGACTTCTGCCTCGACTCCATTGTATATCTCCCCTCTAACTTACACGGTAATTTACTTAGTAACATTCAGCAATTATTTGTGTGGTGAGCTCATATATCCCCTCCCCTCCAAATTAGAACTCTTTGCTTATTTTTTTTTTTTTTCTTTTGTTAATGCCAGAGGGTATGCACACACCCTGGAAACAGAGACAGAGAAAAACCCACACAAAGGGGTGTGGTCAAACCACAGGCAGTTTTTCTTCATTTCTCCATGCCACCAGTATTTGGAGCTTGCACCCAGCATGTTTTTCATCTGCTGGGATTTGAACCGTGGTCAGCTATATGAAATCCGGCTCCCAATGCACAGCATTTAACCACTGCACTATGGTGCCAGTTCCTGCTTGCTTTTTTTAAGACTGTTTTTCTGGTTATGTAAATAAAATGTGTAGAAAAGTTTCCCCTATGGGAAGCCAGTGGTGTAGGTCTCATTCTGAACACAAAGGACTTAAGTGAAATTCTGGAGTGGTTTCCATCAGAAGATGGTCCCAAGTGCAAGTGTATGAGTTTTCTTTTCTTTTTTTTGGAGAGGTGTTTTTTTGTTTTTTTTTGTTTGTTTTTTTTTTTTTTTTTTTTTTTTTTTTTTTTTTTTTTTTTTGAGAGGTTTTTGCTATAGGGTGCGTACACTCGCCAGACAGACAGAGAGATAGAAAACGAGAAATCACTCCCCAGGGAGGATGGCCACGCTGCAATCCTTTCTCCTCCATTCTCCTCTCGGGATCTTGGGCACGCACGCACACACGCCTGGCGTGAGTTTAAGCCACTGGGTCTGGGACGCGAACCGCAGTCGACTACGTGGGAGGCCAACGACATAGCCATTACGCTAGCTGCTGGTCCCTTTAGAGAGGTTTTTGCTATAGGGTGCGTGCACTCGCGAGAAAGACAGAGAGAGACAGAGAGACAGAAAGTGAGCAATCACCCCCTAGGGGGACAGCCATGCCACAATCCCTTCTCCTCCATTCTCCTCTTGGGAATTTGGGCACACACACTCATGCGTCTGGTGTGAGTTTAAGCCACCAGGTCCGGGACTCGAACTGTGGTCGACTATGTGGGAGTCCAGCGACACAGCCATTACACCAACTGCTGGTCCCCAAGTGTATGAGTTTCTTATTGCTGCTGAAACCAGTTACCTGCAACTTAGTGGTTAGAAACAGGTAAATTTAGTATCTTAACGGTTGTGGAGGTCGGAAGTCCAAAATGAGTCTCGGGGGCTAAAATCAAGGTTTCGACTGGGCCTCGTACTGTTCTGGAGGCTCCAGGGAAGAGCCTGCTCCTCTCCTTTTCTAGCCCATGGAGGCTGCCTGCATGTCTGGGTTCGAGGCCCTTTCCGTCCAGCAATGGCATCGCTCCAACCTCTGCTTTTTTTGTTGTATCTCCTCCCTGACAACCGACTTTCCTGCCTCTCTATGAAGGACCCTTGTGATTACACTGGCCCCATCTGGACGACCCAAGATACCCTCTTCATCTTTAAGTCGCAAATTTAAATAGGAATGGTGTGCTCAGGCAATTTTTTAATGGGAAATGTTGCCTGATGTTTCCTAACATAGAATCACTTACATATCATGTATATGTATAATTTGATCTCGTTTTTCTCATGTCACTGTCGAAATTCACATGCGTATGTGAGAAGTGTTCAAAAAGTTCTGAGAAAATGCATATTATGGAAAAGTTATGCATGGATTGAAAATTTTTTGCACTGAAATAAACTCATACTTTAATTCCATTTTCCATTAATGTTTTGAAGTCCCCTCATATACATACATATCAGTATATGCTTTTGCAGGTACTTACATATGCATACTCATGTGTGTGCACATACACATATATTTGCACAGATATCATAATATGTGGTACATTTTATTTTTTTGGAGAGGTTCTTTTGCTATAGGGCGCAGGCGCTCACCAGACAGAGAGAGACATAGAGACAGAAAGCGAGAAATCACCCCCCCAGGGGGGATGGCCACACCGCAATCCCTTCTCCTCCATTCTCCTCTTGGGATCTTGGGCACACACGCACACGCGCCCGGCATGAGTTTTAAGCCGCTGGGTCCGGGACGCGAACCGCGGTCTACTACGTGGGAGTCCAGCGACATAGCCATTACGCCAACTGCTGGTTCCCTATGTGCTACATATTAATATAAAGATCTGGAGGCTACATACCAAATGCAATGATTAACAGTAGTTATGGTGTGGGTAGCTTTCCTTTTTATATAATTCAAAATTATTTTTCTGTATAATTATAATCATTTTTCTTTATAATTCTGTAGAATTTATTTCTATTATAAGAATGTCCTTTTTTGTATTTTAAAAAGCTTTTGGGGGCCAGCAGATGGCATAGCAGTTATGTCACTGGACTCCCACATGGCCAACCGCAGTTCGAGTCCCAGACCCAGTGGCTTGACACTCACACCGGGCACCTGTGTAAGTGTGTGCCCAAAATCCCAGAAGAATAAAGGAGAAGGAATTGTGGCATGGCCATCCATGCTGGGGGTGGGGGGGAGATGATTTCTCACTTTCTATCTCATTGTCTCTGTCTTTCTGGTGAGCATATGCACCCTCTAGCAAAAATCTCTCAAAAAAAAAAAAAAAAAAAAAAAGCTTTTGACCCAGCTGTGCTGTCAGCAGATGATACTGGAGCTACATGGGAGGATTTGAACCCTGGTTTGTCCTGAACACACCAGGTATGCCCACACACCAGACTCTGACTGGTTGGGAGGCTGAGGGGAGCATGGCAGGGTGGCAAACCTTGCCAAGGGTACTACCCTTTTCATGAAATAAATAAAATCTAAAAAAACTTTTAAAATAAAGAAAAAATAAACTTCTTACAATAAAAATTGAAGAAAAATTAAAACTAGATGGAGTAAAGGCACACTGCAGGGCACATGGAAAACACCGACACACGTGAAGAAGAAATCCCTTGACTGATTTATTTCTAGTCTTTTAACATATAGCATGTGGCTTGTGTGGAGTATGTGTTCAATAGTTTTGTGCCCTGACGTCTTTTTACTGGCTTATACCGTGAGCATTTTCCATACCATGAATGATGCTTTGCGTATGTATTTTTAATAGCCGCGTACTATTCCTTCCTGGATATGGCATCATTTATTTATGCATCTCCCATCAACTGCCCTCCCGCCCTCCTCCCCTCCATTAGTACCTTAACTACTTGGATGAGAAATGGTGGCTCTCACATTCTCTGGGCAATGAATGTATATCTGAAGCATTTCAGAGAATATCAAAGTCGCTACTTCATTAATATAAAGAGGGCAGAGACCAAAGCAAATCAATATCTCTGCGATGTGCTCTCCTTCCAGGAGCAGAAGGCCTTAGCGTCAGGTTCCAGGGAGTAAGGTGACCCGCCCTGACGCCCCGCATTACCTCACACAGGTCTTCACGTCTTCCCTTTTCCCGGGGAGTGCCCTGAACAGAGCTACCTGGCTTTCAGCTCAAGAAAAGGTAAGTTCAGGATAAAAATGAAGTTGGGACCTGAGCTTAGTGATGTTCCCAGGACAGGCCTCCCTAGGCCTTGCCGTCTGTCCATTGGTGTGGAAAGTTCCATCTTCCCAGTGGCTGGACAAGAAATGCAGGAGTTCCAGGGGAAGGAAGATGGAGACTCCATCATTATCATGGGATTTCTAATCAAAATAACAAAGCCCCTCTGTGCTGCCCCAGTGGGTCAGGAGGGGCCTTCCCGGGACCACCTCCCCTTCGGCGTAATACTTCATACCCGGCTGGTGACTGATGAAGCACTTCCGGCTGCTCAGGAAGAACACCAACTTATGCTGGTTTTGATAACGATACAATGACAGGGGAGCCAGCTGGTGGCTTGGTGGTTAAGGCAACTGGATCTCACATGGCTGACTATGTGGTTCGAGTCCCAATCTGGTGACTTGAAGAACACTCTGGGAGCATGTGTATGCATGGCCGAAATCCCAAGGGAAGAAGGAGAAGGAATTAGGGCATCGCCATCCCCCCGCAGGGTGTCTCCTCCCCCGCCCACTTGCCTTATTTCTCTATGGCAACGCACGTGCTCTGTAGTAAAATTTAAAAATAAATAACAAGTAATCTTAAAATAGCTCTCCCAACAACCAGCAGATGGTATAATGGTTACAATGCTGGACTTCCACTTAGTTGACCATGGTTCAAGTCTCAGACCTGGGGGCTTAAAACTCATGCTGGGCACATGTGCATGCCCCAAATCCTGAGAGAAGAATGGAGGAGGAGAAAGGACTGCAGCATGGCCATCCCTCTTGGGGGTAATTTCTTGCTTTCTGTCTCTCTGGCAAGCACACATGCCCTATAGCAGAAATATCTCTCTCTCTCTCTCTAAAAAAAAAAAAAAAAAAAAAAAAAAAAAACCCAAAGAACAGCTTTCCCACCTTTGGAAAAAAAACCTTTTGCATGGAAGAGATCTAGGAGAAGAGGTTAATTGAGGGTTGACTCACAATCTTGCATTTGCGTAAACAAGGGTTAAGTGAAGTCCTTTTGCAGGAGTTATTTACTTGAAAGCTTCAGCCTCTCCAGCACAGGAAGAAGCTGCTGGGGAAGGCTGTGCCTGACCCCTGACTTGGTCCTGACACCCAGGCCTGGGATGTTCAGTCCTCCCAGCCGGGAGTTATACTCTGAGTGTATTGTGAAAAAGGACGCATATAAAAATCCAGTCCAGAGTTCCAGGGATTCCTGATTCAACATCCCCCCTTCCCTGCACAGGGACGATGCTCTTTTTCACAAGAGGACCCATTAGATTTTAGAATTTGATTGAACTTAACTCAAAAAACTGCATAAATATTTTTGGGACTGTGTGCAGAGATGAATAAGGCTGTGTGGTCATGGGGGTTCTCGGTCTAGAAGGAAAACAGATGTGAAAACAAACAGCCACCGTGTGGGGAGGGGCGAGCAGGCCAAGGGGAGCTATTGGACGATGATGGTGGGGATTTTAATGTCTCTGTATTGACTGACATGCATGGTATTCCTTCTGGAAAAAGAACTGTAATACACTGTAAAGTTACATGTGACTCAATGTAATATAAACAAGATTATGATAATAAATAAATTTTTTAAAAAAGGCACCAGAGGTGCCTGAAGAGGGGAGGAAGAATGCCTCCCAGCAGGACCTAAGGGGCAGTGAGTGACTTCTGTGAGATGAGGTAATGACACCAGCTCAGGAAGCTGAGCACCGGCACTGAATCCCCAGTCCCAGCTCCTGCCCAGGGCCTCTCCAGAGCCACAGTGGACACCCAGATCTCAGACGTGGGTGGCTCCCTGAGCAGCCTAGGTCCCCACTCAAGCTAAGTGGGATGGGCCGTTTTCACCCACAGGTGCTGCCTGGACAGACATGCACCTGCTCAGAAGGACAGCTCGGCCTATCTCAGCAATGCTGCAGTTCTGACAAATGAGGCCTAAGTGCAGGAGGCCTCTGGAGCCCACAGTTCCGTCACAGCTGCTGCCTCCAGTAGAGACAGGCAGGAATGGGGACTTTAGCCAAGAGGGGACCGCTACCAGGGATCACTTCCCCCTTACCCGCACAGCTTTTCCTCTGCAAGGGAGCCTGGAGAGGCAGTGGGAACCAGGCCAGGGCTTGCTAGAGCTGTGGGCCTAAAGGTGGGGCTTTGGAGAAGGCAGACCCCAACCTTTCCACCAACCTTACCTGTTTGCAGGGTCCTGAGACTCTGCCCAGCCCTGAGGTTGAGACTTCCAGGAGTCTGATTTGCATGTGACATGTTACATGCTTGCTCATTTTGTTTGTTTGTTTTTAAGTTTTTGCCATAGGGCACATGTGCTTGTCAGAGAGACAGAGAGAGGGAAAGTGAGAAATCACCCACCCCCCCGGGGAGAATGGCCATGCCGCAGTCCCTTCTCCTCCAATCTCCTCTCGAGATTTTGGGTACCCATGCGCAGGCACACACACAAGCACCCAGTATGATTTTCAAGCTGTCTGGGACTTGACCCACAGTCGGCCATGTGGGAGTCCAGCACCTTCACCACCATGCCACTTGCTTGGTTTCAAGGTCCCCTCCACTCACCACTGCCCTTTTTCTGCTGCCTCTTTCTCTGCAGGTTGAGCTGGAGCAAATTGATAGCTGACGGGGGAGGAAGGTGTGCCTCCTCTCTGCTCCTGGGACAAGTGTTCCCCATACAGCATGACTGGGGAGAGGCCAGGGCTGCAAACTCACAGGGTGCTTCCTCTAGGGATTTCAATACCCCTGAGGCAAGGTCCTCGTTGTCACCCAGGGATCTGTTAAACAGACTCTGATTCCGCAGGTCTGAAGCAGCTGCTCCAGCATTTCCAGCAGGTCCCCAGGGGAGGCTGGCGCCTCAAGGCTGGGTCTGTGATTCTCAGACACGGCCTTCACTGGAACCCCCTGGGTGCTTTGACATGGACACTGGGCCCCACCCCAGAGATTAAGGTTTCACTGATCCAGCCTTGGGCACCAGTTGCTTTTAACATGTGGTTTGGGCTTCACTGTGGGGGGACAGAGTCAGACAGGCCTGGGCTCGCATACCCTCCTGTAGAGTGGCGATGACAGTGACAGTGTCTCAGTTGTGAGGACAGGATGACTTGGAAACCCATCCTAGAGTGCACACAGCCGTAGGTGCAACTGTGAAAACCCAGATTGTTAAGGGACCCCCCCCCCCCCCACCGCCCTCGCACACACTCTGGGTCACTTACACAGAGCAAAAGCAAGCCCTGGCCCAGAGCCCCACAGGGAGGGACTGTGATAGCTTTGGTCATCCATGCACCCAGCGTCCAACGTCTCGACACCTCGGGAGCGCACATCGACTGGCAAGGGGTCAGCCCTCACCGCCAGCCCGACACACTGGGCTTTATCTGTGATGGGAGGGGAGAGGGGCTTAGAAAAGAACTTTTTCCTAGTGAACGCCCCCTGCCCTTGATAATCACGCTTTCTTCCTTGGCAGAGCGGGTGAAGAGAAAGAGGAAACTCATTCCCCAGAAGGGCAGCTGCCAGTTTCCCACTCGGAGGAGATTGAAATAGCTTTTTCAGATCCTCCAGTTAAGCCGACACAGCGGCCCCTCCAGCCCTCGCAGGCCCCTCCCCGCAGCGGTATCTCTGCTCAGCGCTCTCTCCACAGCGTGCAGATGTCTCACTTCACAATGGAGAAGCGGGGGCTTCAAAGACAGTCCGGGTGCAAATAGCCTCAGAAAGCAGGCCGGCTGGAGCCCCGGCGGGGAGGGGCCTGGGGAGGGCTGCAGGGCCCAGGCCATCCTTCACAGGGTCAGTCCCTGCCAGTGGAGAGGCCCACGGGGTGTGAGGAGAGGCAGTGGGGTTTGGATCCCGGGCTGAGAGTGATCTGAAGATGACACAGCTAAAAAAGCATCACTTAAAGGTGCCGAAGGTAAATGCCACTTCGGGGCCAGCACCGCTCCCTGGGCTGGGAATGAGATAATGAATTATTACCCAAGGAAATGAAACTGCTAATAAATTCTAAAGCAAAGCTGGGGGAGGTTAAACTCCATTTCTAAAAGGGGGCTGGTGATTTATAAAGTGTCCTCTCTCCAGGCCTCCTCTCTCCATCAGCCCCTGGCCCTTTTGTGCCTCCCCATAGGTCATCTCCTGACCCTCTGGACGTAGAGCCCCTCCCTGTGGGTCCCCTCTCCCCACTTGTCTGTGGCTGTTCTTTTTCCTCCAGTTTCTGAGCCACTCCCACCCCAATGGGAATGTAAAGCCCAGGTGGTAAAATTTGCACCAATTGCTTTCAAGAGCTCAGTCCCCAAGGACCAGCCAGAGGAAATCCGTCTTCCTTAGGAGTCCCTTCCGAACTTGAGCTGACAAATTACGAGTAGGAACAGCTCTGAATGGGCAGTCAGGCTGGGGAGTGCAGCACTGGCCAGGGGGCAGCTGGGCCCAGGGAGGACTAAGCCACTTAGCTCTGAGCTGCACCCCAGCCCAGCTCCCCATTCTGGAAGCTCCGCTGGCTGCAATGGTTTCCTTCTCCCTGCTTCTTAGCTAATCCCTCACAAGCTCCATTCCTGAAACCTTGGGCCCCTGGATTTCTCTCCCCCCTCCTCCCCTGCCTGAAGCCATCAAACCCCCGCTTCTGACCTCATTGCCCGTCTCCGCGGAGACAGGCCTGTGAAGTCACTCATGGAGGCCTGCGAGCCTTCAGGTGGGTAGGGTAGGAGCAGCAGTGCCCAGGAAAAGGGAACAAAGAGCCTGTGTTTGTGCTGCCCACCCTAAATAATGGAAACGGGGTGGGTGGCCACGGAGGTGGGAGGAGGAAGGCTGCAGCCCTCCCCAGCTCAGCTACAGAAGGTAGAAAGGCTCCCCAGCCCTTTCACCCCAATGCCTAGGCAGACCCCACACCCCCCAACAGCTGTGCTTTCAAAAGCCACATGAATAAGGGAAGGAGGGGCGCCAGTGTGTGCCAGACTCAGTCTCCCCAGTGGACCATTTTCCTCAGCCTGCCCTGCACCTGCCAACAGGTGTGACACTAACTCACATGCTCCACTGCGAAAGCCAGGATCCTTGGGGCTCAATGGTAGCACAAAGTAAACGTGACATGGATGGTAGCACAGCGGCAAGACGCCATGCTCTGCAAGGCTGACCCACAGGGGAAGGTTCTGGGTTCATAACCAGAGACCTCTCTGAGGACACCTGGCACACATGTACCTATAACCCAGGGCTGGCTGAGGCTGGGAGAGTGGACTGTGGCAGGAAGACCCTGTCGGGGTACAGTCTCTCTCTCTCTCTCATGGAAGAGATTTTCTGTGTGTGTGTCTGTGTGTGTGTGCAGCATAATCTCAGACTCAGGCTCCCTATTCGCAGCCAGGTGTCTGTAGGAGGCCCTGGTGCCAAGTGGCCCTCAGGACTAGCCTTGAGACCCTCTGAGCACTCCCCAGCCTCCCTCAGTGTTGGCGGGCCCTTTAATTCCAGCCAGGCATCTAGACCAAACAAAAGCTGGAGAGCCTCTCTTGTCTGAAAACCCCCTTTTTACTTGCTTCAGGTAACTGCCTTCCAGTCTGAATAATTCTGACAAATTAGGCTCGCTGGACTTCAGGTGTTTCCATGACCTGCTGATTTGCATGTTTATGAATGAGTGGCATGGAACAGGAGCTCGAGCCCATGCAAACTCCTGCCCTCAGGGACCCAGGAGTCCCTCCACTGTGCCCTTACTTACCTGCAGAATGGAGGGAAGGAGGGTGAGCACAGCTGCGAGCAGATCAGTGAGCAGGCGCTGAGCCTGACCCCTCCTGGGACTGGGCTATGTCTTAGTTTCTCCTTCTGGATCTTCTGGCCAAACAAAGGCAACTGTTTAAGAACTGCTCCCCCCCAAAAAGGATGGAATAAAACAAGCAAATCTATATTATTGATTGTTCATACCTAAGGAAAACGAGGAAAGAGGATTCCCATAGCCCAGCCAGGAGGTGAAGAGTTAATCCTATAATCTGGTCTGCAGGGGAGCACCGCAAGGACTGAAGCTATTTTCATCCTGAGTGTGCAAGCAGCATGCCTGATGCTGGGGTGGAGCTGGGGAGGCTGAGACCAATCCCATGCATTAATTGAGCGCCCAAGGTGTATAACACCTGCTCCCGAGGCGTGGTGGAATTGCAAAGAACACGGGGGCTCGCCTCAGCCTTCTATTACAGCATGAACCACCCCCCTTTTTAATTTCTGCTCTATGCCCAGTCTCCCCCTCCTCAGGCCACAACTCTCGCTGGGTGCCGTGAAGTACCTACAAATGCCTAATGACCTTTTCAGAGTTAGACCAATTACACTTGAGCGAAACAGCTTAAGCATTTCAAAGTCACAGGTGCACACTTTCCTGGCTGTCAAAGGCTAGCTCACCAGTCCCTAGCTGCATTCGGGACCCACCTGGAGAATGTTTTAAACTATGGGTGTCCGAGTCCCACTCCCAGACAGTATGATTTAATTGGTATTCAATTCAGTGGCATTTTTAAAAAGCTCCCTGGGTGATTTAAACATGCACCGAAGTCTGAGAACCACTGAGCTGGAGGATTTCAGGTTTTTGAATTGCTTAATGAGGAGTCTCTGGGCTCAAATTGATCAGAGTGGTACTCCGCCAACCGGGTCAGGACACACATGGATTCTGCTTGCCAGGTAGGCTGCCATCTTGAAACAAAACAGAGAGGCAAGGTTTCCTCGTAAGTGTTATTGTTATGGATTTTAATGAGAATCCGAACAAGTGTAGATTTGCACCAGATAAAGTCTTCACTAAACTGTCTATTAATTGAAGGGGGAGGTGGTAGGAGGGACGAAGTAGCATTTCGTCAACGTCTGTTGCGTGTGAGGAACTGTGCTTAGAAGAATAGACTGATATTTCATTTATTCTTCACGACTCTCTGCCAGATGGCTCTTATCCCCACTTTACAGATGAGGAAACGAGGCTCAGAGAGGAGTGTGACTTGCCCAAGAAAACACAGCTAGTGTGTATTGGGAGGCGGTTTCCACGGACTGCTTACATTTCTGTATGCATTGCAGGCAGAGGTACTGACTGCTTTGTTCTACTCTAGTTTTACAAGGATGTCTGCATGGAGACCAGTTCTGGAAGATACAGTGCTACCCTCTGGGGCAAAGGTAGGCATGCTCACTGTCCCTTGTAAAAGACTCAGATTCTCTGAGCTCAGGGTCACTCTTGTAGTGTAATGCACATGTGTGCAGGCACCACCTGGCTCTCTTTGAGGACTTATGAGGACTGCAATTTGGTACACTGGCACACAAGCCATGTTCGTCTAGCTACCTCTGCTGCTGTAATAAACTGTCCATTGTCTCAGATTCATGCATCTGCCAGCATCGGTGACACTGTGGTAGGCCAGGCTGACTTGTGAACTTGCAAAGAGGGCCACCTTGCCCAGTTCCGGACAATTAGTGGTGAATATGGCTTTCCCCCCCACCGCCCCCGCTATAGGGCACATGTGCTTGCTGGAGAGGCAGAGAGACAGAAACTGAGAAATCATCCCCCCAGGGGGGATGGCCGTGCCTCAATCCCTTCTCCTCCATTCTCCTTTTGGGATCTTGGGCACGCATGCACGTGCCCCCGGTGTGATATTAAGCCACCAGGTCCGGAACTTGAACTGAAGTAGACTACGTGGGGGTGGGAGTCCAGCCACAAAATCACTATGCCATCTGCTGGTCCCGAATATGGCATCTTAATCTAAATCTGTTTTCCTCCAAAGCGTGTGCTTTTAGGAGACAGGTGGCAGGAGGTGATATTCAAACAGAACAAGTTCATACTCTTCAGTGACAGCGCTTCCCCCCAGGTGTAACCTCACACTAGACAATTTCCTTTCCCTTTTCAATGCGATCAGTAAACAGGTTGTAGTTCTATCAAGAGTGAAAAGAAGCACAAAATTTAGGCATGATAAAATACTGTGTGGGTTCCAAATTCCACATGATTTTAAGCTCTGTGCTAGCTCTTCCTTTCCCTCAAGACCATAGAAACAAGCTCTAGCCCTTGAGAGAAAATCTGAGTCTGACCTTGCCTCAACACCCCACACCCACTCACCTGCGGCTGTCCAAAGCCGCTGATCGCCTATTACCTGCTCAGTTGCCAGGTCGGAGAGAAGTGTTTTTTCCTGTGCTGTTAGCACCGCCGACTCGCATGCCCCTTTACTTGTGACCATTCCTCTTCAAGGTCTGGATTTTTAAGACCGATTCATCTTGTGAGTCTCTTTTGCCTATCTTCAAAAGCCCTTTTCTAACACAGTTCTTCACTTAAGCCAACGAAGTTACAAGGAAAGCTTCCTTTGGAGAGGATGGCTTCCTTTCGGTCTAATTACCTTCTCTTGTAATAAATGAGAATTTAATATGCAATGGAGATTTCTGGTAGCAGGTTCTGTATAATTTTCAGCTGTTAATTGTTATTATTAAAAATTAATAAAAATAGCTACACTCGATGTGCCAAGAACGTTTAAAGTGCTTTATAAAGTTTCTTAAGTCTACTTAACAACTCTGAAAGGAAGGTATTTTAACTCAGAGAAGCCACAGTTTCAAGGAGGTTAGATGTCTTGTACATATTACATGGTCTTGTGCCTGGTAAGTGGCACAGTTGGAAATCAAGTCTGTCTAGCCCCAAAGCCAGACTTCTCTACACCCAACTGCCTCATTTCCTAAATAGCCTTACTGAGATGCAGTGTACACGCTATGCAAGCCACCCACTTAACCAGTGCGGAGTAATGGTTTTAGTGTATTCTCAGCTATATACAACCATCGCCAGTCACTATAAGAATATTTTCATCACATAGGAGCTGACAGGTGACGCGGTGGTTAAGGACACTGGACTTCCACATGGCCGACTGTGGTTTGAGTCCCAGACTTGGCGGCTTGCTTTCTCACTCTCCCTTCCCCTCGCTCATTCTATCCCTCTCTGGTCAAATTAAAAACAAATAAATAAAGTTAAATAAAATAATTCTTTTAAAAAAAGAATATTTTCATCACCTAAAAAAAAAAAAAAAAAGAAAAACACTTGTACATTTTAGTTCTCCCACTCCCCCCCAGCTCTAACCAACTGCTTTCATAAATTTTCTTTCTCTTTTTTTCTTTTTTTGGAGAGATTTTTGCTATAGGGCACGTGCACTCGCCAGATAGACAGAGAGAGACATTAGAGACAGAAAGCGAGAAATCACCCCCCAGGGGGGATGGTCACGCTGCAATCCCTTCTCCTCCATTCTCCTCTCGGGATCTTGGGCACGCACGCACACGTGCCCGGCGTGAGTTTTAAGCCACTGGGTCTGGGACACGAACCGCGGTTGACTACGTGGGAGTCCAGCAACTATGCTAACTGCTGGTTCCCATAAATTTGCTTTCTCAAGAAGCCATACTTCATTGGAATACATTTATATGTATTTATAAATCATTGCCTCTTTAGGTTACTGAGAGGTTTATATGTTGCCAAAAAGACAAAAATAAGAATAAAAACACAGCCATGCCTTCTCGCTGATGTTCTCCAGCGTTGTTTATCCCCTCCTTTTGCCCAGAGGCACTGAGAAGAGCCTCAGAACTCTGTTTAGTAGTAGGATCTGGGTTGATGGTGATAAAGGTTAGTCCCCCAGAGTTCATGTTCTGTAGTTTGGACTAAGTATAATGGCTTGGGAGGTGGTGAGACCTTTAAGAGGCGGAGCCTAGTGGGAGGGCACTGCCCAGTCAGCTGGGCACGTGGCAGGGCCAGGGGAAGTGGGAATTCTGTTTCCTCTCTCTGCACATGCCTACCTCTCTCTCTGGGTCTCTTGGCCATGTTGGAATGTAGCCCAGTGCCAGTCCTGCATAATTGAGCTTTTCAGCCACCAGAATCATGAGTCAAATAAACCTCTGTTCTTTATAAATTACCCTATCTCAAGTTTCTTGTTTAGCAACACTCTAACAGACTCATACAAATGAGGGCCCCAGGAAACATCTTCCAGCTTGGACTTATCCTTGTCTATTATGAGCAGAGAGGAGGCCTCTCTATCCCCTTTCAGACACAACCAATTCCCCTCAAGAAACCCCTCATTGGTCCTACTGCAGGCTGGCTTCCTGGGAGGTTGGCCTTGCCTGTGGAAGACTTGGCCAGCATTGGTTTAGTGTCAGCTAGAGTTTGCAAGGAGCTTGATGTATGTGCGTTTTCATTTGGGTTCCCCCAAAGCTGACCCTGAAGATTTCAATGGCTTGAAGTATTCGTTGGGAGATACAGGGACTGCTGATGGGGTGGGGAGGGCATGGGGATGGGGAACCAGGAAGGAGAGGCAGGCCCTGCTATGTGCTACTGAGCCAGCTGCCCTGTGGGAAACTGGCTCTAACTCTTGTGAGCAAAGCAGAGTACTCTGCACAACACACACCACAGAGCTACGCCTGGGGGGGGCGGGGGGTGAGGACGCTGGGTGTTTAAACACTGCCTCCCAAGAGCCTTTGCTGAGGGCTGCTTCAGGGGTATTAATCCCTCTTCTCTCACAGCGTGAGCAGAGCAGCAGTTTGGGAAAAGCCCTGAGGCAGAGAAATGCAGATCCTGGCAGCTGGAGGTTGGCAAAGTTCACAAAATAGCTGGGTCTGAGGGGCATGGTGGGCACCCACAGCATCTGCTACAGCTCGGCCCCGCCCGAGCTCCTGCACATGCAGGTGAGTATACACACACACACACACACACACAGGGGATGGCGGCAGGGCTGAAGTCAAGCATTTCCTCCATGCCGGGCTCCACTCTCTCTCTGATGGTAGCCAGGGTGCTCTTTCCCATAGTAATGAGGGCAGCGACGAGTTCATTAAAGGTTTATCAGGAACCAGCTCGTAAAGATCTGTGTCGTTCACCGTTGAAGTTAAAGAACTTCCCACCAAGCTCCGTGATGAGTTGGGGACCCCCAGGCAAGATCTCTGGGGGTGGGGAGACAGACGGGGAATCAGCACCACCCCTCTGAGGACACAGGGAGAGGCCTTAACTTTGCAAAACTCATCTGAGAGGCTGACTTCTGAGCTGCAGCCCTGCCGTCCCTCCACTCCACCATGACACAGGCCCCGGAGGTCCAGGGGCCCAAGCCCCAAAGACCCCACCCCCATCCCCACATACACTTTCCTTGGCTGTCCCCTCGGAGGAATGGAACAGGAAGTTTGGAAGGAATGGAAGAATGGAAGGAACTTTGGAGCTCTGGGCAGCCCAAGGCCACGTCTACCTGTGGCTAGTTGGCAGGGTGTTCGCTCACGTGCTCATTTGCTCACTCGTTCATTAGGTGACAGATTCACTGACTCATTCTCTTCTATGGATCCGGGGTGGAGGTATGAGACGCAGTGACAGGAAGGCTTCTCTCAGAGACTGAAGAGTCCAGGCGAGTCTAAGGTGGTCTGGAACCCCGGCGTGCCTCCTCTGCAGCCCAGCTCGGTCACGTAAGGGTGATGTCTGAGCTCTCGGTGGGCTGGCAGCACATCAGGAGAAGCCCGCATCCTTCCCAGCCCTGTATCCTCCCAACCCAGGGCTGTCCCTGGAAATAAGAACAATCTGGCCAGTATGGGGTGAACAGATGGGTGTGCACCTTAGAGTAAGAGGCCACTTGTATGTTTAAAACCTGTGCTTCCACGTTCATATGTTTTGTTATCAATGTGCACATGACTGTGTCTGTGTTCATCGTCCTTGCGTGCGTATGTAACTATGTGTATACGTGTGGGAGCATGTGTGCACCGGCGTGTGTGTCTGAGAGAGAAGGAGGAAGCATCTTTGGTAAGTGGAGTTCTGCTCTGCAGCATTTCAGGAGAGGAAACCTTTTTGCTTCCCCGTATCTGGCTTTGGAAGCCCGATCTGCATTTCCCGCACAGGTACGGCTCCCTAGATTTTCAAATATTTATACTCCTATATTTAAAATCTGTGAAATCGCTCCCTCTTTCTCACCCTTGACGCTCTCGTGTGTGCGCCTCTCTCTCACCCCTTCTGTGCTCGTGTGCACACTGCCTCTGTCGCTCTCCCAGCCCTAAGCCTCCCCTCTCCACCTTGCTCGCTCTCGTCCCCAGACACGTCTGCATGTGGGTGAAGAAACGCCCACACTGAGCCACACTCCATACCATCTGGGACCACGGAGGGACACATGGGAGCCACCACTCTGGCCTGTGACAAACCCTGAGTGCCCAGCCAAAGAGGACGTCAAGACACTGTCTCCTGCCCCTCGAACCTCAGTGGCTCTGAAGCCAAGGTCTGCCCTTGGGGAGAACATTCTTTAGCCTGCAGCTCAGCTCCAGGAGGAGGAAGAACTAATTGCTGTTTGCCCAGGGCTTCCGGGCGAGGCACTGAATAAACTCGGCACTGGGTTTCTGGCGGCTTAGGGTCTTATCTCTGGGAGGTTATGATGTCTCCTGATGCCGATGGAGGTCGAGGAACGCACCCAAGATAGTCCGAGGACCCTGTAGCTAAGCTCTGAGCCTCTGCCTCACACTGACCAGCTGCCATCTCACGGCTCTCCGCGCTTTGCCCTGTGCCCCAAACGCGTCTACTCTGCATGTCTGTCTGTTCATCTGTCATAATTCCGCTTAAATGTTGTTTCCTTTAAGTCCCCAGGCAGGTTAGAGTCCTCGGTTGAGCTCCGGAAGAACCTGCACTAGCTTCTATCACTAAGAGCGGTTTCTCCGACTGTGGAGGATCCCTCCTGGACGGGGCAGACGGAAGGTGCAGGCAGTCATATGGTTGCTAGAACCAGAGTCCCTGCATAGCACGTGGGGAGGCTGGTCTGGACTTAGGGTCAGAGTAGTCAGGGGTCAAGGAGGTAGAGCCCCAGGAAGCATGTCCTGGTAAGGCGTGGATGAAAGACTTACAGATAGATGCCCTCCTCTGTCTCTAAGAGGAACCGCTCTCGGTAAGGCAGCTGGTAAGTGACTTACAGATATTCTTGCTTGTTTCTCACAACCCTTCGGTAAAGATGGGGTTATTATCTCAGTTTTTCATGTGAGGAAACTCAAACTCAGAGAGGGTAAGTAACTTGCTCAGGGTCCCACATTATGGGACAGAGCCGGAAATCAACCCAGATGTGTCCAACACAAAGCTGGGGCTCTTAGTCACTGAGCCGTCGGTGTATCGGGTCACAGCATTTGACTATATTAAAGCAGGGGTCCCCAAAACCCAGGCCATGGATTTTTCCTGGTCTGTGGCCTGCTAGGAACCAGGCTGTACAGAAGGAGGTGGGCGTAGGTGAGGGAGCGAAGCTTCATCTGTATTTACAGCCGCTCCCCATCGCTCATGTTACCACCTGAGCTCTGCCTCCTGCCCGGTCAGCGGCAGCATCAGATTATCCCGGGAGAGTGGACCCCATTGTTCTGCCATGTGAGGGGTCTGAGTTGTGTGCTCTCGTAAACCCTCACCCCCACCCCATCCACGGATAAACTGTCTTCCACGGAACTGTTTCCCGGTGCCAAAAATGGGGAGTGCTGTATGAAAGGAACAAAGTTTAATACCTAAGTTTACATCCTTTAGTTGAGTCAAAGCCTTGAGGATTTGGAGACTAAGCAATTCTCGGGGGAAAGGACGCTTGTCTCTCCTTCCTGCCTCCTCTGATGTCCACTGTAACTGTCCAACTGTCCCTGTAGAACAGCACCGGTAGGGTCCCTCCTGGTTCCCCCACATGCTACATTTACATCCTGTCCCCATGTGTCCCCTCCCCTAACTCCACCTGGACCATGAACATCCCAAGGAGAGTGACCTCCCTCCCTTCACGACCCCCATGGGGGAGCAGGGATGTGCTGGCAGCTGAGTGCTGCTACCCGACAAGCCCAATGGTGGGCCCTTACACAGTCACCCTGAGAGCTCTGTTCTAGGTATGTCTTGTTACCCCCCCTCTCACAAAAGAGAGCCCTGAGGCTCAGAGAAATAGGGTTGCTTTTCCAAGATCACCCAGCTAATAGGATCGATGTAAGGGAAGTTTTCTGCCAGGCCGGCTAGTGGCTTGGTGGCTGAGGTGACTGGATCCCACATGCTCAGCTGCATAGTTTGAGTCCTGGACATGGCTGCCTGAAAAACACACTGGGCCCATGTGCATACATGCCCCAAATCCTGAAAGGAGAATGGGGAAGGGATCATGGCATGGCCATCCCCCAGAGGAGGCTTTCTCATTCTTTCTTTCTCTCTCTCTGATGAGTACATGTGCCCTATAATAAATAAAAATAAATAAGTAACAAAGAAAAGCTTTTTGCCTTACTTAGGGTGGATATTTTTAAAACTATGAAAGAAGTAACCATTTTTCTGCCTTTTCTAACCTGGAGGAACTAATTGGTATTTGCCCAAAGCTTCGGAGAGAGCTGTTGAATAAACATTGGGTTTTTCCGGAGGCTTGGGTCTTATTTCTGGGAGAATTACGAAGTCTTATGTATAGAGCAGGAGGCAGAGGAATCCCCCAAGACCTTTCCAGGCTGAGATATGTGTCCCCCTCCCGCATCTCACACTCCGTGTCTGTGCTACGAACCTCCTGCCTCTCCTGCCTCTCGGTGGCCAGGAAAGCACACCTGAGAGCTGTTCCAATCACTGGGTCGGGTCGATTGAGACCTAGAGGGAGCGAGGGGCTTCAGACTTCCACCGTGACAGGTAATCGGGTTCCTCAAGGGCATGGCCTCTGCTCTCGTCTCCTGTCAGTGCACCCGTGATTAAGGAAGGCCAAAGTTATCAGGTCACGTCTGGGTCCATTCCAGGGTCAGGTTTAGCAAAACAAAACCATACACATCTTGACCTTGGCATCTGAAGAAAGAGAATGGGTGGGGCTGTGAGTTGGAAACCACGGAGCGGTCATGAGGATGGCATCTGAAGTTGTGCGTTTGTGTCCATACCCACCCTCAGCCCAAGGTGGCCAGAATGAACCACAGCCCTGGGCTCCCAAGCTCTGGGCTCCTAGCTGGGTTTGGCTAGCGAGGAACCTGACCAGGGATGAGAGGTGGGAGGAACGTAAGGCAGTTTTCCTTGCTCTGTGGGATCATCTCGGGGTGGCTTGGTCCCACCTCCAAAGGTCACTGCTCTTGTCATGGCGGCCTCTTCCACACGATTTGTCCTCCTGGGCCGTGCTAACCTCCCTTGACCTCTCAGCCTGAGGTCATGACAGCTCTCATCCGCAATTAGCCTTGAGTTACTGGCTTCCGTTCTCCTGCCCTCGGTTTTGAAGACGTTCCCTTGGTAAATAAGCCTGCCCTCAAGTAATCTAATTTGAATGTATTTCTATTTCAGACCATGACTAATGAATCCTAGATTACAGGACTTTGTCACCCTGGATTGAGTTTGACAACAAACCTTGGGCTAACTCGTCTACCTTGTCATGTGCTGACTCACTACTGCTAGTGTGTGAGCGAACACAGGTGTTCCGCCCACGTCCGCTTGCTACCCTGCCCTGAAACTGCACGTCTAACAGGCCGCTACGCACACTGGAAACTGGGGTTCCTCCGACCAGTAACTGTCCCTGTGGGGAAGGAGGGGTACGGTCAGGTCATCCTACTGTCCCTCCCAGTGACACTCTTTTTATCTTGAGGAGAAATCTGACGAGGAGCTCTGCTTGTTTGCAGCTTTTATTGACCTACTATGACTTTTGACTTCATGGAAAGAGTTGGTTATTGGCCAAGAGTGATGAGCTTAACGCAGGTGGCTTAGTAATATTCTGAGTGCCAGACATGACATGAATAGTCACCCAGCGGATCTGGCGAGAATTCTGAGCTGTCAAACCAGACTGTGTAAAACGAGGCCTCTCTCTCTCTCTCTTTTTTTTTGTTTGCATATATATTTTAATGACTTGAAATTCCTTTTGGATTATCTGGATAGCCCTCTTTTTATAGAAAACAGGGAAACAATCAGTTGCTTCTTCTTTGTTCTGTTATCACTAGATCGTCACAGAGCAGCCAAACTCGTCAGAGTCCGGCTCCTGTGGCTTCCCAACTGTCAGAACGACTGCCTTGGCGTAACTTCTCTCACACTGAGTGACATGTTTGGGGTAGATGCACCGACCATTTGTTTGAAACAATGGGTGGAATTCCAGCAGTTCTGCAATGCAGGTTAATTACTTCTGTTACATAAGGATGGGTGTCATAACTGCCCTGTTAGATATATGATCACATGACTGTGATCATCACTGGGGATTTATCTGTGACCATTGTGAGCATCTGCTAACTCCTGCTTTGAAAAAGAGCCATACCCAAGTCATCACGTAAAACCTTGAGACTTTGAAGCCCAGCCATGGAAGTATGGGCTCAACTGGGTGATACCGCAGCCATATGAGAAGGCCCAAAGCTCAGATGCCAGGTTGTCTGATCTATGCCGACTGGCTGGAAGGCTTGGGGAAGGATTGTGATATGGCCAGGTCTGGCCTCTCTCTCTCTCATATATATAAAATAATTAAGTAAATAAACTTCAAAACTAAACCATAGAACTGTGGGCATTTGTCTGTTGGAGTAGAGCCAGATTGTCTAGTCAGGTTGGGATAAGTGATGCTGCTATAACAAAGAGTCCCAAAACTTCAGTCCTTTGAACCCACAAAGATTTACATCTTCCTCAGATTGCGTGTCCATATGGCCACACTGGGGATTGGTCCCATGTGTCACCACAACTCCAGGTGCCAGGCTTCCAGAGCACCCCCTACAGGGCAATTTGCCAGTCTCTATGGCGGAAGGAAAAGAGAACACAGCAAAGCACGTGCCAGCTCATAAAGCTTCTACTCCAAGATGGCACATCTCTCTTCTGCTCCTATCTCCTGGGGCAAAGCAAGTCATGACAGAGTGGATATGTGATCCTACCAAGTTCCTAAAAGGAGTGAAAGGCCAGATGTTTGAAAGCAGGTGCAGAGATGACAGCACTAATGGTTTCTTAGGGAAAATTTGGGCCCTGCCTATGAAGTACCTGCCTCTGTAGAAAGGGGAGAGACTGTCTATTTGCAAGACTTTGTGTGTGTGTGTATTCCTACTTTTTACAAAAGGAAACTGTGTTGTTTCCTAGGGCTGCCGTAACAGCCTCGGTGACTGAGAACAATTAAAATTGATCCTCTTACAGTTCTGCAGGTCAGAAGTCTAAAATCAAGATGTCGGCAGCCCCAAGCTCTCTCCAAAGGCTTCAGGGGAGAGTTCTTTTTTACTTCTTCCAGCTTCTGGGGCACCAGGTGATCTTCACCTTGTGACAGCCTCACTCCAGTCTCTGCCTCTGTCTTTACACGCTGTCTTCTCTGTGGGTGTGACTGTGTCCAACTTGCCTTCTTCCTATCAGGACAGCCCACCCCATCCAAGATGCACTTGAGTTTAGCTTGATCACATCTGCAAAGATCCTGTTTCAAATAAGCCTCACACTCACAGGTACCAGGGGCTAGGACTTCGACATCTCTCTCCAAGGAGACATAATTCAGCCTATAACAAATACCTAACATCTACTTGATTGATTTTCTCGAAACATTAGTACACACTTCAGTTGGGTTTGGTTTCTTTTTGGGCTAGTCAAAGCATCCGAATGGCCCTCAATCAGCAATGCAGAAAAACCCACAGCCCGATCCTCTGTCCTGTCAGAAATAGACCTTTGTTTGAACTGTCGGCTACTCAAGTTTTATCAAAAGCTGGGCAAGGACCAGCAGTTAGCGTAATGGCTATGTCGCTGGACTCCCACGTAGTCGACCGCGGTTCGAGTCCCGGACCCGGCGGCTTAAACTCACGCCGGGCGCGTGTGCGTGCGTGCCCAAGATCCCGAGAGGAGAATGGAGGAGAAGGGATTGCGGCGTGACCATCCCCCCTGGGGGGTGATTTCTCGCTTTCTGTCTCTATGTCTCTCTCTGTCTGGTGAGCGCACGCGCCCTATAGCGAAAAAACCTCTCCCCCCCCCCCCCAAAAAAAAAAAAGCTGGGCAGTGAGGGCTGGCCCTGTAGTGCAGTGGTTAAAGGAGCTAGACTCTACATGGTTGGCCATGGTTTGGGCTTGGCAGCTTGACAACACACCAGGAACATGTGCATGCATGCCTGAAATCCTGGGGATGGAGGAGGAACGGAGGGAAAAGGATGGCAGCTTGACCGTGCCCCACTGGGGACTGCTTTCTCGCTTTCTGTCTTTTTTTTCCCATCTCTGTCTTTCTGTCTCTGTCTCTCTCTCTCATACATGCACCCTCTGGCAATAAAGAAATGAAAAAGGCTGCCCAGGGAAACCCACCATTTGTGGAGGCTCGCTGGAAGAGTATGGAATCCATAGTTTCATCACTGGCTTACATATTTGTGGGTTGTTTTTGTTTTCCTTCTTTTGCTTTAGCTGAGGAAACCCTTTTTTCAAATGAGACTGAGGAGTGGGGAGTTCTCCAGCAGCCCCAGTATATACGCCCAATGAAAGGAGAGGGCGCGCTTGCGGGCACAGCGGTAGGGCACTGGTTCGGCTCCTTGGTCGGCCCGTGTATGCAGGATATGTGCCTTGACTCTGCTGGTTAGGAATTCTTGGGCGGAGATGATGACATGAAGCCCTGTTGACAGTGCTTATCTTTTTGTTTTTCACTCCCATGAAAAAAGATGCAAAAGAGTCTTTATAAAATTCATGGGAAATGCATTTTGTGAAACTGCATAGATATCAATTTTTTTGCACCAAAACTCATCCTTTAATTCTATTCCATGAACTTTTGGAAGCCCCTTCATAAGTTAAAAATTGTTTTTTAAATGAAAGAAAAAGCAAGCGTCTCTGTGCAGAGAGATGCTGTCCTTTGTGGGGAGACATTCAGAGTGCTGTCTCCCTTCTTGGTCTTCTCCTGGGGGCCGATCACTGTGTTCAAAGGACCGTGTTCCAGGGCGCGGCTTGTCTGCGTTTCCCCCTTGCCCTTGGCCAGGAAGACCAGGGCAGCTCCCCGGTGCGCAGGCCCGCCTGCCTCTCCCTGGTGCTCACAGTGGATGGTGGGCTTGCGCCCTTGTGCCTGCATCATTCTCCCCAGGCCCTGAGGCTGCTGAGCCTCCATGGGGCCGGCTTTTCCTCCCACACAGAGACTCCAACCCTGGAGAAGGTAGGAGTTGTCCCAGCAGCCCTGTGGCTTACTAAGCTTAAGCAAACCAGCGCGGGCCTGCCGAGCCCGGTGTACTCCGTTGCTCTGCACTGGGATGGAGCTGACCGTGCCCCCGATGCCATCGTGGTCTGTGCCACCTCCTCCCTTGGGGCCTCCTGGATTGGGCAATAGGTCAAGGGGAGAGTCTGAGCATTCACGGCTTGTCCTGCCCCACATGCTATTTGTTCATACCCACAGCATCCTGGTTCCTCCTGTGACCAAGAGAGCATGTCCGGAGGCCACCCCATACCCCACCCCTTCCCCTGGGGTAGGCAGCACCGCTTGCTAGCCAGTTCCTGGGCCTTTGTGGATCCTTAGCACAAACCAGTGTTTCTCAACATGGGCCGTGAATCAGGAACAGCGGGGGAGTGTTTGAGCATGGACACTGAATGCGGCCTACAGCATGCCCTCAGTGTCCCCGAGGAGGGGCCCCAGCTCTAAGGACTCTGATGCCCTTGAGTTTGAGAACCACTGGCCCGGACCTCCTGAGTTTTATCCTTAGATTAGGTCAGATCACTCAAGACCTTGGCATTGTCTGGCCTGAGTTGCCCCTGCCTCCATTTGGAGACCCTCCAGGAATTGTCCCCACGGCTCTGCCAGTGCGTTTACTCCAGACGTGACAGAGTTCTGGCGTCTCTCACTGTCTCAGCCAGCTCCACCATGCGAAGCGGTGTCCCAGAAAGACGTTACGTACTTGGAAAATGAGGTATGAAGGACAAGGAAGGTTCCGTCATTGATCACGTGTGTCTTTCCATACGGGCTGCTCGAACGCAGACTCCAGAGAGCGGACCAGCTGTAGGGATCGTGAGCGCCCTGTGGCTCCAGGAACTGCGTGTCACCTTCACCTCCGGCTCAGGCCCCTCTATTTCCCTTGGTCTTGATTTTTTTCTTTTATTTTACTACTTCATAGAAATACGTGTAAGTGCCAGGATACTTTGGGGAATAAAGTTTATAGAGTATACGAAATTTATAAAAAACAAACAAAAAGGTGGCGAGTCTGATGATGACCATGGTAGTAAAGCTTATGCCTGAAGCCAAAGGACAACACGCGTTAGGTCAGTGAATGCTCCCTAGGCTTTAGGGTTCCTTATATACACACCTCCTCCAGGAAGTCTTTCCTGATCACCTGGACCAGATTTGCCACCTCGAGCTGAGCAATGCCTGGTTTCGTTCTAGTCGTCCTCACCAGACTGTAATCTTGACATGGGCAGCACCTGTCTTTCTCCCAGGTGTAACCCCAGGGCCCGGCACGTGGCCTGCAGCTGAGTAACCACCTGACGAATATTTATCGGGTGAGCATCAGGAAGAGCTGCAACCTCAGCTGCTCAGTGCAGTCAACTAGAGAGAGATACAAAGCCCCAACCACCATGAGAAAGCGACTCACAGCGGAACAGGAGAGGGATGGAGAACGGTAGGCAGGAGCGAGGGAAGGGCCGCTGGTTGGAAGGAAAACAGGTGTTCTTTCTGCCTTAGAGGAAGGGGGCGAAAGCAACGGCAGTACCTGAGCAGCTGCGGTTTCCTAGGATCCCAGCAGGGGCATCTTCACAACCTTCTTACCCCCACTTTACAGATGCGAGGCCTGAAGCTCCAGGTGCCTAGACCGCCTGAAATCCACAAAGCCCGTGAGCAGTGGTGTCAGATTGGGGCCAGGGGGTCCGTGGCCTCAGTGCTGAGGGACTGTCCTCTGCAGCTCGGGGATCCCCACCTACTGCTCACTCCATGACAGTGCTGCCCTCCGCCCCTGGAATGGGGTCTGCTCCCAGTGGGCCTCCTTCCGCGTGGCTGACTGGGAGAGTGGCAGTGCAAGGGTGGGTGGAAAAGCAGGGCAGCAAGTCGTCTGCCTTGGTGTCCGCATTCGGGCAGGAGGCCGGAGTGCCAAGATCATAACCGGGGCCGACTGAGGTGAGCAAGGAGGAAACTGCATTCCTCACCATGCCCATGAGCTGGGGTGGCCGTGGGGGCTCTGGGGAGGTGGCTGCCGCTCTCATCACTCCTCCCAGATCTGCCTGCAGGAGCGCCAGCCAGGCTGCGCTGGAGGGTGTCAGGCCAGGACTGGCCAGGGGCCCAGAGGGGCGGGCAGCAGCTGGGCCCTGCTTGAACAGCATGGGAGCCGTGCTCCCCAGGGCCGGCGGCCCTCCTCGCAGCTGCAGCGGCTCCTGAGCCAGAGGCTCCCTGGTGGATTCTGGCCACTTGCAGTCTGCGGTCTCCACGGGTGGGGGGAAGCCTCCTCCAGACACGCCAGCCCCAGAAGGTGGTGCCAATGTGCACTCTGGGGGCAGAAGGTCCTGATTGCCCTTCGATATGGGGACTCTGCGGACACCAGCAAAACACATCGGATTCAAAGGCTTTGCTTCCGCGGTAGCTGCCCATTCTCCAGAACTTAATTGCTTATGTGAAAACAAAAATGAATGCAGGAGAATGGAGGCTTTGGAGAAGTTGCCCCGCATACCAAGGCCTTAGAGTCCTAGAAAGCACTGACCCTCTTTGAATCGCTATCCTGACAGCACGGGGGCAGAATCTTCTCCCAGGCTTTAACTCAACACTGAGCAGCCAACACTGTGTACTCCAGAGGGTCTGAGGGTTGACCAGGGTGAAGGGAGCTGCACATGCCCTGGGATCAGAGGCCACGCGCCCTGTTTTCTAGAGCTGTTGCAGCCTGGAGCCGACTCCCAGGTCCTGTTGCAACCACTGTTGTTTTAGCTGCTTTCTCCGCATCTGCAGACATCTCAGACTCCCGGGCCCTCGTCAGCTACAGTTCAGCGATTGCCTCTATTCAAAGGGTGCAGAGCATCAAATGATAGGGGCCTTCAGAAAGTTTGTGGGAAACATGCACTTAAAAGAACCGTGCTTGGGTTGCAAATGTTTCTGTACCAAAATAAGCTCAAACTTCAATTTCCCTTTCCCATGAATTTTTTGAAGTCTCCTCAGATACTTCCGTTTTTCATGGTAGATATAAACTGCACATCAGTAAGAAGTTTCCAACCGGGGGACTAGCAGTTAGCATACTGGCTATGTCGCTGGACTCCCACGTAGTCGACCACAGTTCGCGTCCTGGACCCGGTGGCTTAAAACTCACGCCGGGTGCGTGTGCGTGCATGCCCAAGATCCCGAGAGGAGAATGGAGGAGAAGGGATTGCAGTGTGGCCATCCCCCGTGGGGGTGATTTCTCGCTTTCTCTCTCTCTCTCTCTCTCTCTCTCTCTTTTTCTGGCGAGTGCACGTGCCCTATAGAAAAACCTCTCCCAAATTTTTTTTTTTTTAATTCTGGAAAGTCTCCTTGAAAGAGGTGCATTGCGAGGAAGGGAGATTTGGGCCATTGCCAGGGCTGAGCCAGGCAATTTCTCAGGAGTTCTTGAAGCCGCCATTTCATTCCTCTCCACCACAGCCCCTGACTGCCTGCCCCTCTGGGGGACTAGACAAGGACCCTGTGAGTCGGAGACCTTGGAAGAAGCAGAGGGAATAGACTGTGGGGAAGCAGCCGGGGAACGGGGTCCCCAGCACGGGAGGCACAAGCCACAGGTGCAATTAGTCAGAAAAGAACTTGAGCTTAAAAACGGCTGGAGGCCATGGAGGGGAGTACGTACGTTACTGCCCGGGATGTTGGTGGATAACAGAGTGGGGCGGCGGCAGACGGAGCACAGTTAATTAGCATGTGGGGGAGCAGAGGTGCGCTTGAAAAACAATAGTGCCTTTTCCCCCTCGCTAGAAGGAAAAATATTTCCAGAAAGACTGACACGTTTATTATTTTCTAACATAATTACCTTATTGTGAAGTATTTGTAATGGAACACATTAGCGACGCTAAGCACCTGCCTGGTTTCCCTTAATGCAGTTTGGTTCGGCGGTGCCAGGCGTAGAACGTAGTAGGAGGCTGGCAGGGTGGCGGTGGCGGTGGCGGGGGTGGCGGCGGCGGTGGGAGGGGGCCTAGGGACAGCAGTGAGGGACATACCTGATGCCTTTTCCTCTCCTTCCGCACTTCCCAAACCAAGCCAGCCCTGCAGCCCTCCTTCCTTCCCTCCCTGCCTTGCTCAGCCCACTGCCGCCCACCCTAAGGACCTCTGCAAGCAGGTGACATCTTGGTGGCGGCTTTAGAGTCCCCTGATGGTCTGAGAAGGCTGCAGAAGCAAGGCACCTGGAGGAAAAGGATGGAAGAGTCGGGAGGCACGAAACTCAAGCGCTCACCCAAGACCCCCCTGCGGAGCTCCTCGTGGGGCCTTTGTGCTCCTGGGGGGGGGGGGGGAAGAGGGGGGTCTTTGTAGAGGAGGGCGCATGAGAGCCTCATCCGGGGAGGTTGGTTTTCTGTCTTCTGGACCAAGGGCCCCAAGTCACGCTCCCTCTCTGAACTCCATGTCCTCACCTGTGCTAGTGGAGGGCAGGTGGCCAGCGTCCTAGGGGTCGACATATTCACTGGTTATGGGGCCAGCGAGTGGTGTGGTAGTTGAGGCACTGGACTCCCACATGGCTGACTGTGGTTCAAGTCCCGGACCTGGTGGCTTGCTTTCTCACTTTCCCTCTGTCTCTCTCTGGTGAGCTCACGTACCCTGTAGCAAATTAAAAAGTAATAATAATAAATACATTTTTTAAAAAATTGGTCACTTCTTGCAAGAGACACCCCTAGCCATTGCACCCAGTCCTTCTCCTCTATTGTTAGGGGTACCCCGACCAGACAGGGACACGCCCAGGTTACTCTATCCCAGGAGAGGGGCTGGCTCCGCCCTCCCGCTCCTCCACTCACCACACTCACCACGGAAACCCGGAGCTGGCGCCATGCCCAGTAGGATGCCCCTCGCCCACCTGCTTCTCCTCAGCATTCCTCGCGCCTCTTCCCCTCTCCACTCTTCATCGCTGGCTTCTTCTGGGGTTTTGTCCACGGTCCTCCTCTCTCCTCGTTTTCTGGACCCTTCTATGGCTTGATCAAGCAGATACAGGCTGTATCTTTCTTTCAAGCTCAGCTCTTTCTTCTGAGCTGTGGAATTTTCAATCCGGTTGCCTGTGGGACCTCTTTATCTACTTAAAAATCACCGTGCCCCAAGTGGAGCCTTTATCTTCGCCCCAAATCTGCTTCTCCCCCTGCTCTCTGTTTCAGAGACCGGCCTTCCCTACTCTCAGAGCTCAGAAACCCAAGAGGCTCCCCAGGTCCCTCCTCACCACTCACAGCACTGGCCCTAAAACCAACCTGAACCCGGAAAGGCCCCAGGACGCTCTTTTCTATCTTCACTGCCATTGTCTTCCTCTTCTTCTTTTAAAAGTGTATTTCTTTCTTCCTTCCATGAGTGAGGGAGACAGAGAGAGAAAGGCAGAGCAGCTCAGCAGGGCCTTGGCGCCCTGACCCACCCCGGTCCTGAGCCGGCCTGGAGCAGGGGCCCGCACAGACCTGGTGTACCGAGGCAGGTCACTGGATTTGAACTGTAAACCTACCCATGTGGGTCGGCAAAACAGAGGGTCACATTTTACTGCTCAGCCACCGTGTGGGCCCTGTTCTCCTTCCTTGAACAGAGTCAGGAGGAACCTCATCCTACTCACCCTCCCTATGGGGTGTGCCCAGAGGCTGGACCTTGGGTAGAGAGTGAAAAACGATCGCGGAGTGAATGAGCCTTCTCTCCCTCCATGCCATTGTTCACGTTGCTGTGTCTGTCCCCTGACTGGAAACCTCCAAGCCCCCGTGAGCTTCAGGAACGAGGCCCTCCTCTGTGCTGTCCAGCCTTCCACGGCCTCCCCTCCCTTTCACCCTCCCACCAGCACCCACGGCTGCCTGTGGTCTCTACTCAGAAGGACCCAGCCCGAGCTCTGAGCCTCACTTCGCCGTCTCTCTGGCCTGGAGCATCATTTATCTGCCTCTGGTCCCACTTCTCTAAAATCATTATTCTTGTGATCTGCTGCTAGGTAAGGAGTCACCCCAAATTAGTGGCTTAAAACAACAGCCATGACTTTATGGCCATATCCCACAGCTCCGGGCTTGACTAAACTCACATAGGCAGTTCTTGGTTCATGGTCTCTCCTATGTTGCAGTTGGAAAGTGGCTTGGGCTGGAGTCCCTGCAGGCTTTGTCACTTGGGCTTCTGACTGGTCAGTGGGGACCGTCTACACCTCTCCATGTGGCTTAGGCTTCCCTCCAACATGGCTGCCATGTTCCTATAACAGAGAGAGAGAGATCAGCAGAAACTGCTTGGTTTCCCTAACCTGGCCTTGGGAAGCCTTCAGCATCAGTTGTGTTGCATTCCTCTCAGCGTTGTCACAGGTCCTGCAGGTGTCGAGGGGAAGGAGACCTAGACCCCGCCTCTCGACGAGGTAGCGGCAGGGTTCTGAGAGAGCGTGCACATTGGAAATGTTGTTTTGGCCACTTGGGGAAAACACAACTGGCCCCATTTGGCAACCCCTTCTCTAAAAAGCCCTAGAATGCCCCCCTTCCTCCTCGGGCTGCTCCCGTGCCTCTGAAGGCCCTGTCTGACCTCACTCTCTGTGCTCGGCACAAAGCACTCGCTCATTCATGGCTTGGAGTTGATGCCTGAGTGAGGAGCTGAGCACCACTCAGCCGACCTGTATCAGGGGATGCTCTTTCCAGAGCAGACCAGATGCTTCCCACGACGGCCACCCCTCCAGTTAGGGTGGTCCAAGCCCACAGCTAAAGCTGCTGCCCACCCCAGCACAAGCCTGCCCCCCACTGCCGCCACTCAGGATGGCCTCCCTTCTGAGGTCTGTGACATCCCGCAGTGGGCAAGGTGCAGACCCTCTCCCCAGAGGCCTGTTTCTCCACAGCACCACCTCCACCTTCTGGGTCTCTTGTAAATTTCCTGCAGCGAAATGAAAAGTGGCACTGTCAAAGAGGGAGGAGTCAAGGCAGGAAAGCTCAGAGGGCTGGCGGGAGGCAGAAGGGAGGGGAAGGTGAGACTGTCCCTCCCTCCCTCCTTGTTCCCTCCTGCCCCCACAGCCCCCACCAGCCCTCTGCAGCCCTGGAGGGCAGAAATATCCCTTCTTATTTCCCGGCACCGTTCCCCAGCTGCCTGGCCCAGATTGCCAGGCCTTGGGAGCAATTGTTTGCCAAGCCATTCAGCGGGGCAGCTCCCTCGTGGGCACCCAGCCCCACTGCCTGACAGGCTGTGTGCGAGGGGACAGGCCTGAATGACTGTAATATGAACCGTGAAAGTGGATATTAAAGGCTTTATTACAGGGTGAGGACTGCTAATTGCAACGTTCCTTTCAGGAAGCTGGAGCTGATGAGTTTAAGCAGCGGCACCCAATTATTATAACTCTGTCAGCACGGAGAGGGAGCGGCAGGGATGGGAGGAGGCAGCTGAAGGCGCAATTACCTGAACTTTATCCGCGCACACTGCCGGCCTGGAATTTTAAAAGGAGACTGCTGCTGCTCGGGCTTCCTCCCTGTCATTGCCGTGTTGTCATTGACAGCTGATTCTCTCGGCCCCTCTTGGCCTCCCCCGACTCTTTCTGGGGAAGAGGTGGTGTTTGCGTCCATCATCTGAGACTCAAGTGCCAGCACAGGCCCGGGGCTGAGATCAGAGGTTGTCCAGGCACCGTGGGATGAAGCCGCCTGGCCTGCCATTCTGCAAATGAGAGCAGACTCAGGGAAGACGGGCCTTGCCCAGGTTGCCAGCTGCCGAGTGGGCAGGATCCCAGCGTAGGGCTCCCGCTCCGTGGCTCCATGGCTCCACGGCCTCTCTCTTTTATTTATTTATTGACTTATTTTGTTTTTTCAGTTTTTGCCATAGAGCATGTGTAATCACCGGAGAGAGACGGAGAGATGGAGAGTGAGAAATCATGCCCTGGGGTTAGGGGGTGGCCACCCTGCAGTCCCTTCTCTCAGTTGGGCATGTGCAGACACACACACTGCTGGCATGAGTTTCAAGCCACAGGGTCTGGGATTCGAACTGTTGTCAGCCATGTGGGAGTCCAGCGCCTTACTTACCACACCACCTACTGGCTCCCTGACTGCATATTCTAAGAGCTAATCAGGATCATTCTAGGCAACCAAAGTCGTCTTAAAATTCATCGGCTGGGCTAAGCGTTGCCCACCGAGTACCTGGAAACCAGACTGCGTCTTCTGATGCACTCCAGGAGGGTACCGTCCTCACTGGGAGAGTCCTCGTGATCATCATCGTCACCACTCGCCCAGCAACCTCACTGTCTTACACCCACAGCGTGTCTTCACAGTCCTACAACCCAACGCTGTGGAGCACCTACTGGTGCCAGGCCCTGGAGATAAAGAGATGACAGATGTCTCTGTCTACAAGGACCTCACAGCTTAGTATAGGAGACACACAAGCCAACGACAATTACAGTACCATGCGGAAAGTGCTAGATAAAGGTGCACACACACACACACACACACACTATGCTGTCTTTAATTTGATCACATAAATTTAAGTGATTGCACATGAAAAGCGGACACTACACGGTGCGATCTGCTCTGTGCCAGTTGAGCAGTGCAGAGGGTCAAGACTGAAGTCACTGTCAGGAAGAGAGCTCAGCGTCCCACACAGCGGGCAAAGGCAGGCTTCCTAACAGGCAGGTGTAATGGATGGTTCAAATTCAAAGGCAGTAAGGAGGGCTGGCGGGGAGGAGAGGTGGGTTTCTTGCCTGCACCCAAAGGGTCCACATCTGCAATATGGACTCCTCCTTGTCGCCATTTGGCTGCCCAGGTCTTAGTTGTTGGGCTACTAAAACGGAATACCACCGTCGGGGCGATTGACAGATAACAGACAATGATTTCTTGTTCTGGAGACTAGAAAGTTCAAGATCAAAGCACCGGCAGACTTGGTGTCTGGTGAGAGTTCCCTTCCAGTTTTATACATCTTCTCATCTTTTCACAGGGTCCTGACATGATGCTAAGGACCAAGGATCTGTCCAGAAAAAGGTCTCCCCCACCAATGCCTTTTTTTACGACAGAGTGCAGAGTGCATGTACAATCAAGAGAGAAGAAGAAGAGAGAGAGTAAGCGACCAGCACTGGGCACATGTACTGGGAAGGCTGAGTGACCTGAAGTTGAACCCCAGCACAGGGAAGGAGTGTAGATGCTGGCTGCAGGGGAGCCACCAATCAGAACAGTACCAGTTTCAAAAATGGACCAATGAGACTGCTGCTTGAGTTGACTAGTCATCCTTCATTTGCATATACAGAATAAATTGAAGGCTAGCGTAGGAGGTATCCTAAACACATCAGGAGACAACTTTTTGAGCAAACCCACCTGTCTCCTGGTTGATGTCACCAGTAACAAAGCCTTCCTCCTGGACAGACCTGTGTGTCAGAGGTTTGCTTTTTTGGCAGTGCATGCCTCTTCCTGGGTCTGTTAACAAGAGTAACATCTTCCATGGGGTCCACTTCTCCAGCCTGCTGGATCTTGGGCACTCATGCATGTGCCTGGTGTGCTTCAAGCCAACAGAGCTGGGGATGCGAACTGTGGTCACCATGTGGGACCCAGCCTCCCTGGAGCAGCAGGTTACCCCTGAGCCATGGTGCTGGCCTGTCTGGGGTCTCTTTTATAAGGTCATTAATACCATTCATGTAATACCATGATGTAGTCAGGAGGCTAGGCCACTTCCCAAAGGCCTCACCTCCTAAAATCGTCATGGGATTGGGGAGGGGGGTGTTATGTAAGACACTGCTGCTCTGTGTGCTGAGGTCACTAGGAGGCCTGGGCTTGACTCCAGGCCCATCCTAGGAAGCCAGGCACAGTGGAACATGCTATGGTCCCAGCTACTCAGGAGGCTGTCAGAGCAGGAGGACTGTGACATAGCAAGACCCTGTCTAAAAGGAAAATAAAATGATGACAACAACAACAACAAAGCAAACAAGACACAAGACACAGCATACCTATCAGAATGATAAAATGAAAAATTGGCCATTCCAAGAATTGGTGAGGATATGGAGCAACTGGAATGCTCATATATTCATGGTGGCGATCTAAAGTGATCCAACCATTTCGGAAAACAATCTGACAGATTCCTATAAAGCTAAACGTACACTTACCATATGATCCAGTGATTCTACTTCTGCATATTTACCTGACAAGTGCAAATGTGTGGTCAAAGACCCATATGCTAATGTTCACAAGAATTTATTCTTAAAATCCCCAAACAAGGAACGACCCAGATGTCTGCCAACAGGAGAATGCATATAGAACTGTGGCACAGTCATACAATGGCATCTCCTCAGCAATGAAAGAGGAAGATGGGCCGGCCCTGTGACACAGAGCTTAAGTGTTGTGCAAAGAAAGCTAGATTCCATGTGGCCGACCACAGTTCAAATCCCAGCCACAATAGCTTAGAAAGCATGCCAGTTCTGTGTGCATATGTTTTCCAAATCCTGAAGGGTTAGAAAATGGAAAAAAAAAAAAAAAAAAAAAAGGATTATGGGATGACCAGCACCCACTGGGGAGGAGTGCTTTCTCTCTTTTGCTTGGGTAAGCACACAGGCCTTGGCAATAAAAAGAAAAAAAAATGAAGATGATGAATTACTGGTATGTGAAGCAATGATATGAATCTCAAAAATACTATTCCAAGTGAAAGATACCAGACACCAAAGAGCGAGCATGGTGTGATTTCATTTATATGACATTCCTGAGAAGGCAAAACTCCCCATGGTGACAGAGAGCAGATCAAAGCTGCCTGGGGCTGGGAGTGGGGGTAGGGACTGACTGTACACAAGCAGGTTTGAGGACACGTAGTGTGGCCCTGTATTTTATGGATGTGATAGTTACAGGGATGGATGCATTCCTCAAAACTGATCGGACTAAGTACATGTTGTTATGTAAATTATATCTCAATAAAGTTAATTCAAAAAAATGAATGAGTGAAACTTCTCTATTGCTTTCCAATAAATGAAGGTACCATACAAAAATATATACATTTCCACATATGTATATAAACACATAGAAACATCCAAAAGGATATATTCAGCAATGACTGTAGGTGGAGGGAGGGTCTTCACAAAATTCATAGAAAATGTGTATTATGAAAAGAAACTATGCACGAATTTCAAAATTTTTTTGCACCAAAATAAACTCATACTTTAATTCCATTTTTTCATGAATTTTTTGAAGCCCTCTTTAGTTTTGCAATAGGACCATGTGTCCCCATAATACCTTGTGTTTAGACTTTCAAAGTGGGAGCAGCAGAAGGAAACAGATTTTTCTACCATCAAACCTCCCTAGAATGCCTCTCACCTGTTGGAGGCAACCATTCCCTTCAATTATTTATCAAGTGTCGAGGCTTCTATCAATATAAGAGGAGACAAGTCTCTTCCTTGCCCTGCTCCAACTCTTCCTTCAGCTCACTCGAAAGAACTCAGCAAGCCCAGAGTTCAACGCTCATCATTTACTAGCTGGGGGACCAATTTACTCAATTTTTTTAAACTTCACTTTTTCTGAGTCATAATAGCACCTGCCACCTAGGGTCTGTGAAGATTCAGTGAGAAAACAGAGGTCAAGGGCTTGGCACAGGACTTAATAAATAGGAGCTGAGATTGATATTTTATTATTATTACTCTGTCTTATTGATTGGAAGACACCGTTTTTTCATATCTTAATATTTCTGGAAATGGACGCAGTTTACAATCGATGTCATAATTTGTTTAGCTGCGTGTTTTTTTTTCTTTTCTCAGTACATAACATCACGGAGCACCTTGTGATCGGCGAGGGCTTCAATTCTATGAAATATGGTGATAGCATCTCTCTCAGCCTTCCAGCGAGTCTCTGTCGATATTTAACCAACATTAGAAACAGGAAGAAAGCAAATCCCCCTGCCAGCCTAGTGAGAAGGAGGAAAAGCAGCAATGTTTTAATTCAACGATCGCCTCCAATATCCCGACAATGCAATCTTCCATCTAGCACAGCTGTCCTTTAAGAAACGCCCAGCCATGCAGACGTTCCTCGGGTACCATCTCCGATGCCTCCTGCCAGCATGGCCCAGGCTGGTTCCCTACTCTCCCATCAGGTTCCCTCTGTCCATCTCTTGAGCACCCCCACTTTTGGCTTCCTCTGCAACAATTGCAAGTATCTTTGGGGTGGTCCCCGCCCTGCACCTATTTCCCCATGCCACAGCCATCTGAGAACTCTGCATGAGCATTCTGCATAGGCAGCTTTTTGGTGGATTCTTGTTAGCAAGTCACAGAAGCCAACCCTGGCTACCTGGAAAGAAAGAGATTGCCCTGGAAAGAAAGCAGTGGGCTCATTGAGTTGATGGGAAGGGTGGAGAAAGAAGCAATCTGGGGAAAAACGAAAACATGTAAATGAAAAACAGTAACCCAAAGAGGGCAGGCAGTGGGAACGGAGTGTCCGCGGGCTGCTCCTGGCATGGTGTGTGCTTACACCACTAGCTGTAGACTCTGGGCCACCGCCCCACAGTGCTTGCCTCCGCTGTCCCTGTGACTCGGTGTCACTCGATAGTTGAGATCCAGCTCGGAGTGTCGAGTTATTTGACACAGCTATGTGTCCTCACCCTACTTCCGGTGGGCAGTAGGATTGCTGGCCTCTTTAAGCAGTCCACTTCTCCTGGCATTGCAATGGGGAAGTCTTGCCACGTAGGAAGGGCGTGGAGATGTGCTGTACAGGAACAAAGTGGCCAATATTGGCTGCACTGGTTTTTAGGAATGTTTGCATTTTCAATCCCGGAGGCTGATTTGGTGGTGTTGTGTCTGAAATAGGCAAGTGAAGATCATTTTTGCAAATTCTCGGCCCCTCCCCTCTCCTGCTACATCAGACTTTGGGGAATGTGGGTGGAGCCCAGCAGTTGATTAAATAAGCCCTCCAGGTGAATTTGATGCACTCAAATTGGAGAAATGCTGGTTTAATCCTAACCTTGACTGCCCATAAGAATCATCTGAGGCGTTTTTGAAATATTCAAGGCTGAGGCCCCACCCCAAAGCAATTAAACCTGCCTGAGTGAAGGGGCTTTCTAAAAAAGGCTTCCGAAGTGATTCTTCCTGCAGTTAAGAGGTGAAAAGACACGGGTACACCTGTGTTTCTGTAGAACCTGTCTGACTCGGGAACCGCTTCGCTGTCTTTTGAAAGTAGGTTCTTGTCTCTACTACCTGGAGAGTGTTGTAACTGTCCCTTTCTTGATCCATCTCAACAAAGGAAACTCCAGCCCTTCTTCTGGTGCCCAGGTGGTTCTCATCCAGGGACAACCAACAGTGGCTAGAATAGGTCGCAGAAGCTGGGTTGGCATATAGCACAGAGGTTAAGTGGTGTGCATGGGAAGCCAGGCCGCAGTTCGAATCTCAATCCTGGCAGCTTGGAAAGCATACTAGGCATGTGTGGGGATGCCCCAAACCCTGAGAATAAAAGGAGAATGGAAGAGAAAGGTTAGAGCATGACCACACCCCGTGGGGTGCTTTCTCTTCCTCTCGGTGTCTGGTAAACACATGTGCCCTCTGGCGATTAAATAATACATCAGAGGGGCCAGCAGGTGGTGTGGTAGTTAAGGCACTGGACTCCCACATGGTTGACAACGGTTCTACTCCCAGACGCCGTGACTTGAAACTCACACTGCGTGTGTGTGTGTGTGTGTGTGTGCGCGCGCCCAAAATCCCAAGAGGAGAATAGAGGCAAAGGGACTGTGATGTGGCCATCCCTCCTGGGGGGAGGTGATTTTTCACTTTCACTCTCATTGTCTCTCTCTCTCAGGTGAAAGCTCATACCTGATGGCAAAAATCTTTATATATGTGTGTGTGTGTGTGTGTGTGTGTGTGTGTGTGTGTATAAAATCATAAAATCAGAAAGCCATGGTGGGGCCAGCCAGGTAGGATGGTGGTTAAGGTACCTGGATCCCACATGGCCTACTATAAAGTCCCCGATCCCGCAGCTTGAAAAACACGCTGAATGCATGTGTGTACATGCCCAAAATCTCTACAGGAGAGTGGAGGAGAAGGGACTGCCGTCTGGTCATACCCCCCAGAGGTAATTTCTCACTTACCCCCTTCTCTCTCTCTGTCTCTCTTTCCAGTGAGTACAAGTGCCCTATAGGAAATTTAAAAAAAAAAAAAAAGAAAGAAAGAAAAGAAAAGAAAAAGAGAAAGAGAAAGGAAGCCACCGTGCACCCCCCCCACCCCCGCACAGTACCCCAGGGGCTCTTCTTCTCACTCTCTGAAGGCTTTCCACACTCACCTTGCTGACATGCCCTCCCCGCTCCTCCCACCAGACTGAGGAGACTGGGAGCGAGCAGGTGTTGCTTTGCTTAAGAACAGCTGTGTCTGTTTAAATCAAGACTCTTCTCCCTCTCTCGATTCAGGTCCTTGTCTGCCTCTTGGCTTCCTCTTCTTCTATTGCAAATGAGCTTGTTTCACCTGCTGGAGGATGTGGCCGGGGGCAGCTCATGTTCAGAAAGATCCCAGAGGGAGGAGGGCATCTCTGAGGCAGCGTCAGTGTGGAAAGTGCTGGGAAGGCTCTCAGAGCTGAGCAGGCCTCTCAGACAGAGCCAGGACTAGGGCACTCAGACCGCAGGTCGGGAGCTGGGGCCACGACCATCGCTGCGGGCAGGGGTGCTGGGAAGACGCACCCTTGCACGGCTGCAGGTCGGTGTTCCCTTTAGCCACTCCTGGGTGGACCCAGGCTTCCTGGGGGTCAATACGTGTATTCTCTGACACAGACTGTTTTCCTTCTATGGGTCAAAGGATCAGGGGTCATTTTAACGGCAACACAAAGGCGCACCATCCAAGGGCTGGCCCTGTGGCCTAACGGTTGAAGGAGCTGGATACCACACGGCCAACCACGTAGCTTGAACCCACAGCTGCTTGAAAAGCACGCTGGGCGCTTTTGTGTGTGCAAAGTCCCAACAGGAGAGAGAAATGGAGAAGTGATTGTGGCATGACCATGCCCCACTGGGGGGTACCCCTCTCCCTCTCTCCCTGTCTCTTTCTCTTTCCAGCAAGCATGCACACACTCTGGCAATTAAAAACAAAGAAGAATGTTTTAAAGGACAAAGCGGGCTGACCTGTGGCACAGAGAAACATGCTACTCAAATGAAGCTGGATCCGTATGGGAGAGAGCCAGTTTGGTCCCTGGACAACCTTATAGGCCAGGCATGCGCACACAGCCATGGCCGGCTAGGATGGCTGCGGGGAGACCGTGGCAGAAACCTATAAATGGAGCTTGTCTCCCTTCTCTCCCCTCCCTCTCTCTCTCTCTCAATTCCTGCATCTTACTGCCATGAAAGGAAGAAACTTTATAAAAAATAAATGAATAAAAGAGCAATGAATGTCTTCCCCAATCGCCGTGCATCTAATCCAGGGATGACAGCAGGATGGGAGGGTGTCCATTTGAAGAGCTGCTGGAAGCCAGGCTGTGTAACCCACGGCAGGGGAAAGTGCGGGGCCTGCTGGCTCTCATTAATTTGCAGAGAGGTGTCGGTGAACTTGTTCCACATGGCTCATAGGCAAAATTATTTCCTAGCTGGCCACACGATTAGGTCGAAACTCTGTGGCATGGAGGTCGCAGTACCTGCCCACTCTCCAGAGTCTTCTTCCCACAGATCACAGAGAGGACTGTGATCTGTGGGAAGCCGGGGCAGAGACCAAAGCGCTGGGCGTTCTATTCAGACAAGACAGGCTTCTCGGGTGCCCGCGGTGAGGGGAGACACCACTCCCTCTTGGACATGGTGACTGGGACTTTTAAAGAGGGAAGGAAGATGGGGCAGAAGCAGGCTATGGAGAAATGGAAAAGGGGGACGTGAGAAGGGGCCAGAGGACTCTGGGGCCAGCAGAAATTGGAGAAGGGCCACGTGGAGGACTTCTGAGGATGGTGTGGCCACGTGAGTTGAGACAAAGCACAGTCTGCAGTTGGGAGCACTGCATGTTCTTGAGCAAAAACTCAGGACGTGTTGGGGCTCCTGGAGGTGCATGGCCCAGTGCAGGTGGAGGCCAGGCTGCACAGTGGGTAGGCCTCTCTCAGTATTTGACCCTTTGTGCTACAGGAAAGTTCATAGTTCATGCCAGACATAGACAATGAGGGGCAACAAGGGGGATGGGGCTCAGCTTTGTCATCTTTGCTGAGAGTCCCCCCAAGCCCTAGTATGGTGCTGGGCACTCACTATGGTTTGGACAATAGTTTGTCCCCCAGAGATCCATGATCTGACATTTGGTCCCCAGAGCAAAGGCACTGGGATGTCATGAGCTTTAAGAGCCCAAGCCTAGGGGCTGGTAGGTGGCATGGTGGTTAAGGGTACTGGACTCCCACATGGCCGACCATGTTTCGAGTCCTGGACCTGGTGGCTTGCTTTCTTGCTTTCTCTCTCTCTCACACTCTTACTCTGTCCCTCTCTGGTCTAATTAAAATAAATAAATAAATAAATAAATAAATAAATAAAGTTAAATTTAAAAATAATTCTTTAAAAGGAAAAAAGAAAGAGCCAGGCCTAGTGAGCAGTAATTGGATCATGGAAGTATCACCCTCAGGAATGAATTAATGCTGTTTCATGAGACCTGGTGAGTTCTGGCTCTTGTAAGAAAGGATTCGTTTTCTGGGACTAGCAGGTGACATAGTGGTTAAGGTGCTGGACTCCCACATGGCCAACCATGATTGAGTCCTGGACCTGGAGGCTTGGAAAACACTCCAGGTGTGTGTGTATGTAGGCCCAAAATCCGGAGCAGAGAATGGAAGAGAAGGGATTACCACATGACCATCCCCAACGGGAGGCGATTTTTCACTTTTTGTCTTTCTTCAGTGAATGCTAGCATCCTATGGCAAAAACCTTAATAAAAAAAGAAAAATAAGAAAGGGTTAATTCTCAAGAGAATGGGTGGTTATAAAGGGAAGATGTCTGCCCCAGGTCCTCTGCATGTGCTCGCCATCCTCTCTGCTTGTCAGCTACGTAACATAGCCAGCCTCATGCCTTTGAACTTTCCGGCCACTGGAATTGTGAGTCACATAAACCTCTACTCATTATAAACTACCCAGTCTCGGGTCATTCTGCTAGCAACACAATAGCAGACTAAAGTCTTACCACTGTTTGTTGAATTGACAAATGACTACATGCTTAGGGAAGGACACTGTGGTCTCCCATCTTTCCCTCCTGGGAATGCCTGCCTAGGGCTAGATTTAGCCAGGCAAATGGGTCAGAGTGTTTACCATGAGTCTCTCCAGTGGTATTTCAGCAGCAAGGAGACTTCAAGGAAATAACAAGGGGCTCACAGATCTCAGTCCCTGAATCATACATTGTACTTTGAACAAATGGGTTAAACTCACTGAGTGCATTTCCTCAGCTCTGAAATGAGTCATGATGATGTCTAGCTATTTGGGTTGCTGGAGGAGTAGAGAAGATTTCACATCTAATCTTCCATGGGTATAAGAGGTTATTTCCTCTTTATCCAAATGGTCCTAATCATTTTGTCCTGGCATGTTCCCAGAGATGAGCCAATGCCCACCTTTTGGAAGACAGAGAATGCCTCAGCTGCACAATGGTCTTCATGAGGAAAGGCTCTGCTCTCTGGTAATTGGGATGCTGAAGTCACCCTGGCCCACGGGCTGCATCGGATCTGGACACGCAGGTCCGGTTCCACACACATCAGGACCTCCCGAGTGCTAGAACCAAGCTGCCTTTGCCTGGCCTTCAGATCCTCAGGCCCACTCCTGACTCACTGAGTCACAGTCCTGGTAGCAGGGATGAGGGCCTGAATGTGAACCCACTTTAACCTGACTTTTATGCCCCTCAATTTGGGGGATGGAAAAGTTCTTCACTGGGGTGAGAGTGTACCCTGACCCCCCCACCAGCCCAAAGTCTGCATGGGCTTCACAGCAGTGCCTCTTCTCCAGGGTCCAGGACCCAATGTCACCCAGAATAAGGCTCGGTTTCCACATAATGGCCCGTCCACCTCACACAGAACTACTGAAAGGCCCACGTATCTTTATGAGGCCACACCCAGCACACGCAGCCCCTCAATCCTCTTCTTCCTTGGGTCTACCTTCCCTTAAACCCTGAGATTTTGTTCAGTGGAGCAATCTGCTGATCTACCGTGTCTGGACATGACAGATGTTTCTGGAAGCTAGTCCCCATCTCCTCGTCAGTGCATTGCAGGGAGGGCGGGAAGTGGTGATGCTCTCAGATTCTTGCTGCTCAAGCAAGTGATCCAACCCTGGAGCACCCACGTGATAGGGTTTCCGATGGGAAGGGCTGTAAGAAGTGAGCAGAGCCAAAGAGAGTTCTGGGTTTATGGCAAGGGTCCTGAACCCCCCGGGCTGCAGACATGGGCGTTAGATTCTCATGGGAGTGCCAGCCCTACTGTGTGCTTGTTTCATTGTCTACTGCAGGTGGTAGTGGTGAACTGGATCATCCCTCCACAGGGGCACTCCATGGTGCTGGGAAGGTTGGGGACACTGGTTTATAGGTTTCGACCATGTAGTCAGAGAAGGAACTTCAGCCTGGCGAGTACCTTGGACAGCCACCTTCAGCCCTCAGTAAGTTTGACACTGAAGAAGCGAGGAGCTCCCGGAGCGCGCCCACTCACCCTGGTAAATGGGCTGCAGCAAGTCATCGAATCCACCTGAACCAATTAAGACAGGCTTGCTGGCGCCACTATACAGAGCCCGGGAAGGTACCGAGGCGACGGCCCAGGTCAGCAGTGGGGCTGAGAGGGGTGGGTAGAGGGGTGCTCATTACCATGTGGCTTGCCCAATGCCCCACCTGTAGGGGGCGGCCTTTCTGTCTCCATTTCTGCTGGGGCTGCACCCTCACCGCACTTTCACTGAATTAGCCCTGCAGGGCTCAAAGGAAGCGCTTCAGAGAGATCCCTTTCAGATTAGCATGTAAAATTTAATTACGGAGGCCTGGGCTATGCAGCGTTTAAGGCCACTTACTAAGCCTGGGAGCTATGGAGTCCTCCCACCCTTGTGCATGGGGAGGCTGGGGCAGCCTTTGATCAGGAAATGCTGAGGAAATCTCAGTTTGCATATTAAGGTCAGGAAATTATCCTTTTGCTTTTCTCACTAAAAGGCCAAAGGATTCTTCTTGTGGAGAAAGTGCAGTTCCAGAACTCCAAGCGAAAGCAGGGACCTCTGCAAGCCTTCGGTTCAGGTCCCCATCTCTAAGTGGCTTTATAGCCAACCTCGACGACCAATGGAAGCCACAGGGGCAAGGGAGGAACACCTCTGTCCCCAAGGAACTCAGAGGCAAGCAGGGAGCTAGACAAGCCCCCCCGGGGAGTAGACACAGCAGTCGGAGAATGGGGGGAGGGGTGGTTTGGTATCCTCCAGGGTCCTAGTCATTGATGCACTGGGGCAGAAATCCCTGAGACTGGGTGAATACAGAGAAGCAGGCTTATTCAGCTCGAGGCTGGGGGATCTGAGCTCAGGGGACCACTTCTGGTGAGGCTGCAGCATGGCACAGGGCAGTCTTGAGCAGAGGAACTGTCCCTAAGTTCCCTGCTCTTATAAATACACCACGACTCCATCATAGGGGGCCGCCCTAATGACCTTATCACACTCCGGGAGCCACCCTGGGACACCATGAAAGGCCACACTTTCACTTAACATCTTTATAATCGAACCAAGTCCCTAGGCATGAATTTGGCGGGCATGAACCATTGCATCCAGGAGGGCTTCCCAGAGGAGGTGGCACTTCCTCAGTGTTTTGAAGACTAAATGGGTGTTATTTTTGGCCTAAGGGCAGTGGCTTAAGCAGGAAGATGCTGCTTACATGGGGCTGGGGCTGCATGGGGGCCCGGCTTCTGTTCCCTGTCCAGTCTAAACTGGTGCAGTGGGTGTACCTGTGGTCCTAGCTGATGGGGGTGGGGGCCTGGGACTAGAGCAGCATGGTTGGGGAGACTGTCCCAAATACCTAGCTCTACATCTTTCTCCCCTGTTTGTGCACTCTCCCTTTTTCTCTCTCACATACACACACATACAAGAGTAACTGGCGAATAAAGGAGCGGGGTGGGCGTGGGGACGGACACTCCAGCCAACGCTGAAATGTTTGGGAACAAAGCTTTTTCAGTCCAGCTCACCCCTCTCCAGGAGTTTCTCTCTTGCTTGGCACCTATCCCCTAAGGAGGGAGTAGGTTGAGTTGCTCCAGGGTGGCGCGCGGCCTGTCTCAGGTCCCCAGCACGGAGCCAGCAGCCCCCCACTCAGAGCCGGCCCTCACCGGGTCTAAAGCCTGTCCCTTCTACCCACACTAGACAGGCGTGCTCGCTCTCGCTCTCCTTTTCAACCTCGTCGGATTCAGAGAGCGAGGCAGGATGAGTGGATTTATCGCCTCAGATGAATTTCGAGATGAGTAAGAACAATCACAATTAGAATCACATCGCGGAGAGAGGACTTGATCTCCTTCAAGGAGAGAGTGGGCCTGGCCTTGCCAGCAGCCAAGCTGCTCCTTAATAGGGATTTAAATGCCACGATGGGGAGAGACAGAAGTGTGACTCGGGAATTCCACCACCTTTGAAGGGACGCTGTGACGGCTTCTCCCCCGCTGTACTATGGGGGACCGAGCCGCATATAATTACTCATGACAGCGTGAAAAGGTCCCCTCTCCCCAGACGGGCCTTTGCAAACTCCTCGCTCACGGCTCCAGCCTTCTCTCTGGGCTCTTGCTGTCCCTTCGGGTGGGGGGAAACCCCACCGGTCAGCGAGTTTTTCTGTAGCCCCGTGAGGCTAAACGAGGGCTCTGGAGGACAGGGGTTTGCTCATGGTTAGTGAGAAAACCAAACACACTAGCCTGCAGACACTGCACTCCTGCCGGGGGCTATGCACACTTTCCCTTTGCTCTTGTGACTTCAGAAATGAGTGTTCTTAACTTTATTTTGTAGATGAGAAAACAGACTCAGAGAGGTAATGAAGCTGGCTTAAGGAAACACAGCTGATGGTTGGAATTTTTTTTTTAAGTTTTTGCCACATGGCGTGTGTGCTTGCCAGAAAGGAGAGAGATAGAGAGACAGTGAGAAGGAAAGTGAAAATTACCCCCTGGGGGGATGGCCATACCACAATCCTTTCTCCCCCACTTTGCTCTTGGGGTTTTGAGTACACATGTACACGCACCTGGTGTGAATTTCAAGCTGCAAGGTCTGAGACTTGAACCTTGGTCAGTCGTGTGAGTCCAGCACCTTAACTACCATGCCACCTGTTGGCCCTGGATTTTTTTTTTTAAGATTCTTTTTATTTCTTCCATGAGAGAAGGAAATTATAGGTAGATGAAGGCACCTCCTACAGGAGCATCACACCGAGATCAAGCCCCAGCCTCTGCCAGCCGGGGTACATGGCAGGGAGAGCCCTGAGTGCGAACCTGGGACCTCCGCACATGGTCCCAGCAGTGCAGAATGTTAGTTACTGATGTGCCACTGCAGCTGGCCGGGTGGGTGGAATTTAAACCTGGGCCTGTGGACCCAAAAACCTGGTGGCTTCTCACCTTCCCCTTGAATGCAGGCGTCCAGGAACGAGGACAGCAGGAGTGCTCCAAAGTCGCGGGCAGGAGCTGCTCCATCAGACTCAGACACCATCCGAGTCTGCCTGCCTGCCTCTTCCCCGATCTTCTGGAACAGTCCACAGAGTCCCCTGGAATTGGGTAGGGTTCCTCTCAGTTCAGAGCCACAGCCTTCCTCCTCAGCTGCTGTCCTAGTTCAGTGTGATCAGAGCGACCTTAGCTCAAGGCCTGTAAGGAACTTTCTCTGCTCACCTGCAAGAAAAGCTCAGCCCTGACTTCCCTCCCATGGGGGCCCACAGCTATGGCCTGCAGGACCCTGGGCAACCCTGCCTGCCGCAGGGGCCCTCTAGAACTATCTGGGGACAGTTTGGGTGTCACATCTGAGTGGACGGCGGGGGCTCCTGGCATCTAGCAGGTGGAGGCCACAGTTGTTAAGTATCTGACAGTGCCCAGGGCGGACCACCACAAAGAATGATCCACCAGAGTGTCCCCAGTGTGGTGGCTAAAAACCCCGATTCAAAGGGTGCTGACTTGGAAGGAATGGGAAGAAGCCCCTTAATCTCAGAGGCCTACCCACCACCCTCACGCGCTGGCACCTGCTCCCAGCTCTGTCTGGGGTAGAAGGCACGCAGACGAAAATGCTGGGCTGACCAGCGCTGCCTAGACGTGACAGCTGAGCATTAAACTAGGCAGGGCCCTTCCAAGCACAGGCCAGTGGGACTGCGGGGTCGCCCACCCATAAAGATGGAAGGAACTTCCTGCTGGCCCTGGAGCCCCTGGGTCCTGTCCTCGGATCAGGCTGGCTTCTGCTCTGAGTACACCATCCCTCCGAGGCTCTGCGGGCCCAGAACACACAGAGGGCAGCAATGCCAAGATCCGGGGCAGCAGCACACCTTCCCTCTGTGGAAAAGAAAGCCACTTTGGCTGCCAGGAAACGGGGGGGGGGGGGGGGGGGGGGGGCAGAGCAGGATGCTGGGAGATGCCGGGGTCTCCCTGGTCCTGCTGCTTCTTGAGAGGAGCCAAGGGTCAGGATGCTGAGAGGGCTTTGGGGCCCAAAGCAATTTAGAGGAGGATGGAGAACATGGAGGGGAGGGAAGCTTTTAGTTTCCCGGATGGCCTCCTCGAAGCTGGCAGCCTGCAGGGCTGAGCCGTGGGGCTCTTTCCTTCCCATGCCCTGCGTCTGCAGAGTGCCACTCTGACCCACGGGAAAGGAGGGCGGTGCAAACAGTGCTCAGTGTGAGGACTCACCCGAGAAACTGCCTTCTTGTCTTCCACGTCTGGCCCCTACCCAACTCTCCCCACCGCCCAGATAAGCAGTCTCCGCCATCTCTTTCCGTGGGGTTGCCTTTGTCCCGGACCCATCTTTCCCCAGGACGTTACAGCTGTGCTGAGGGTGTTTGGCAAACCACCTCCATGCACAGAGGGTGGCCGGAGCCGAGGACGGGCACCCTGTCTTCCTTCTGCACAAACATCCCTTGCAGATCACATCCTTTATGGCACTGGAGGAAAGCCCTGCTGCCTGCTCTGGCAGCTCCCAGGACAGACGGCTGTGGAGGGTTCCAGAACCTGGGCTGCCCTTTCAAGAGCGGAGGGAGAAAGAGCAGGAAGAAGGCCCAGGGCTGGGTGCTGGCCCACTCCCCAAATAATGCTCACAGGTCAGAGCCTGTGATGCGAGCTGCCGTAGCTCCCGCAGCTCACCCCGGAAGTGGGAACCGGTGCCAGAACTATCTGAGTCCCTGTTTCCTGATGTCCTAATAGGAGTCAGCATGGTATAGAAGCTAAGAGCAGGGATACTGGGACCAGACTCTCTGGGTTCGAATCCCAACTCTGCCACTTCCTGGCTGTTTGCCCTCAATGTCTGTGAGGCCTAGCCCGTCAGGGTCATTGTAAATAGTTTAGCTTTTGTAAAATGCTTAGAATGCTGCCTGGCATGTGATAAGCCCTTATATGAATATTTAAATAATTTTTAAATGTAATTGCTAAGTTTAATCTCCATGGTAACCGTAAGAGATAGGTGCTATTATCACCCACATTTATAGATGAGGACACTTGAAGCACAGAGAGGTTGAGACACATGCCCTGAGTCACACAGCTGGTCTATAGCAGAACGTGGATTCAAAACTAGCAGTCTGGCCCAACGCCCAGGACTTGGCCAGGACCGTGTCCTCTCTCTAAGGTGAGGACGGGGCTTGAGCATACAGTGCAGTACTGTGTCGGGGTCAGGAGCCAAGCTGGGTCCTGGCTCTCCCCTCTACCAACCTGGGCCCAAATTTCCTCACCTGAGACAAGGAGGTTCCACTGACGTTGCAGACGAGTCTTCCAGTTGTGTGGCTCCAGATGGCCCAGGGGTTCTAGGCAAGGACAGGCCCCAGGCCTGGCCCCAGGACAAGGAAGGACCGGGTGGGGGAGCAGCTGCCCAGAGCAGGGAACATGGGATGGTGGCTTCGTGAACCTGCCGTCAGCATGATGAAACCCTACAGCTAGGGCTGGGGACAGCACTGGAGCCAGAGTGATCTGAAGGGGACTTAATCGTCGCCCTGGTGCCTGCCAGCTCGGGTCCAGTGAAGGCCTTGTCTGCATCTCGCCAACACCCATGACCGGGATGGACCTCCCCTGGAATGCCTGCCCCGACCCTGCATGCTGTCCCGTCTCCTCTTCTCCAGGGGGTCTAGGCTGGAAGAACTGATCTGACATCTGAACTTGTCCTTGCCTGGATCAGCCACGGAGAGGGGATGGAGCGGGGGGACTCTGGCTCAGGCCCACCTCCCTGGCCTCCTGGCCCAGTAGTTCCTCTTCTTCCTCTGGGTCGCTCAGGACAGAGTCCCGAGTAGCCCTGCTGGTGTTGGGGCGAGGGGCTGGCGGGGTGACCTGGCACAGAAAAGGCTCTGGCCAACAGCAAGCTGGACTCTAGCTAGTCTGGGGGAGCAGGGATGGTCCCCCTCCTCTCTGGCACTTCTCCCCGAGCACAGCTCTTGCCTTGCACGCACAGACACACCTGGCCCCAGGCAGCTGACTTCGGACTGGCCCCACCTCACAGCATCTAACCTCATTAAAGTCCCTGAGGATCCTCAGCCTCTTTAAAGTAGCAGTAGTGACCACACCTCACAGCACGTGGGGCGTTTAAGCAATTCCCTCACCCCTGGCCAAGCAAATCAGGGTCTAGGCTGAGGGTTTTAATTTAAAAAATGAATAAAGTTTATTTATTTGTCCTGAGAGAAAGAGAGAGAGTCACCCTAACAGGGTCTTACACCACAATCTCCCCTCAGCCTCAGCTGGCCTGAGTCCCAGCACGGCGTGCTCAGCCCGCCCAGAAGTGTCCCAGGACCTCGCCCCTGTGGGCCGAGTTGTAGTAGCGCTGCACCCTGCCGGGCCCCAGTATTTTAGTTTAGTTTAGTTTTTGCTATAGGGTCCTTGTGCTCACCAGAAAGAGACAAAGCGAGAAGTCACCCCCAAGGGGATGGCCACGCCACAATCCCTCCTCCTCCACTCTCCTCTCGGGATTAGGGGCACACACGCACACGCCTGGCATGATTCTCAAGCTGACAGATTAAGGATTCAAACAGTGAAGCTGACCATGTGGGATCTACGGTCTTAACCTGCACACCACTTGCCGGTCCAGGCCCCAGTATTTTAAACTAGGGGGTTAGAATGTGCACCCAGGGTAGAGGGCTATTTCCCCAGAGTTTGGGGACACTGGCCAGGTCTTCCCCAGGAAAACAGGAAGCAAGGAAGCTGGTATCAGTTGGGATCCTTTGCCGGGGCCAGGTGGGTGGGGAGATGTCCCAGAATCCAGTGGCCCACCCTCCACTCAGTGGGCCCTAGCCTAGGCCAGCTCCTGCTGAAAAGTGAGGCAGGAAGCCAGGGAAGTGGGCCCTGGAATAAAGGAAGCCAGTGCTGCAGTCAGGCCTGCCCTGGAAGGGGTTGGGTGCCCAGGAGAGCAGCCTTATGCAAATGAAGCAATTAGAGACCAGTCTAAAAGAGCAGGAAATCCAGGAAAGGCACTGGGGGCTCAGAGCAGGGAGTGATGTCGTCCCTGAGGAAGGGGCTGCAGGGCCTGGAGCTGGAGGGCAAGGCCTTCAGTGGAGGCCTGCTCAGGAGGAGAGGTGGTGGCATGGAGAGGTGGCAAGAGGGCAAGCTCCCTTAAGGAGGGGCCGAGTCTGCCCAGAGCCAGAGCCAGCTTTGCTATTTTCGAGGTGCTTGTCCTTCAAGGGTGCTCTGATGCGAAGAACCCGGCACTCTAAGAGGAGCCCACAGTCCCCGCCAATAGCCACGCTGCACTCTGCGCCCTTCCTTCTCCTCCCCAGGGGACGCCTGCCTTCCTCTGTCCCCCTCGGGGACCTCCTCGCTCCCTCCTGTTTGCTCCTCCCTGGTCTTGCCTCTCCCACTGGAGTGATTCACTCTCTCAGCTTCCCTCCCCGCCCCTCTCCAAGGACCACTTCTCAAGAGCATGGCCTGTGCTCACTCGCCTCTCACTCGCTTTGGTACGATTTTCATGGTGGGAAGGTACAAATAACATCAAAGTTACCACGCTAACCATTTTAGTTCATTGTAGTGATTTCTTCTGAGAGAGAGGGAGGCATGCCAATGGGTTTTCCTGCCGGGCTCATCCCCCACCTCTGCTGGCCTGGACCACAGACACACACCCCAGCATGCAAAGGGAGGAACTGGGATGCGAATCCAAGACCCTCCCCACACAGGTCCAGTGTGTGACCATGGCACCACTCCCTGGCCCCGTATCTTTAACCATTTTAAAGTGCCATAATTCAGTGACGTTAAGCACGTTTGAAATGTGACATAGCCACTGTGACGAACTGTTTCCTGAACGTTTGTTTTATCCCGAGCAAGTTCTGTGACTATTAGGTAATAAGCACTCCCCACTCTTCCCTTCCCCAACCCGCACCCTGATAACTTCTATTCTTTCTGTCTCTGTGAAATTGCCTACTGAAATATCATATCAACGGGACCACACTGTGTGTGACTGGCATCCTTCACTGAGTGTTTTCAACCAAACACACACACATTGTGGTATGCGTCATTCCTTTTTCGGGCCACATAATATTCCATTGTATGGATGTGCCACATTCTGTTTATCCATTCATCCATCGACGGGTATTGGTGTTGCCCCTATCGTTGGCCTACTACAAATAAAGCTTCTATAAACATGTGTGCACAAGATTCTGTAGGGGTATGTTTTATTTCTCTTGGGTCTATGCCTAGAGTGGAATTGCTGTGCCATGGACTAATCATATGTTTAATCGTTGGAGGACTTGCCAGATGTGGTACAACTGGCCGTCCTGCCTCCTCTCTTGCCTCTTTCAGATCTCCCTGTCACAGAGCAGCTCACGTGATATTTTAATAATGAGCTTCAAATCATATTACTTTAAAAAAAACATCAGAAGGGATGTGTACTTGCCAGAGAGAAACAGAGAAACAGAGAGAAGGAGAGGGAGAGGGAGAAAGCACCCCTACACAGGGGTGTAGTCACGCCACAATCTCTTCTATATTTCTATGTCCTGTTGCAATTTTGGACACACGTGCACATGTGTCTGGCATGCTTTTCAAGCCTCTAGGACCAGGATTCAAACCACGGTTGGTCAAGTGGAATCTGGCTCCCTCAACCAGCAGGCTATGGTGGAGGCCGTCTTCTCCCTTTTTATAAGGACACTGTCATATTGGATTAAGGACTGACCCGACTCCAGTAAGACCTTTTCTTAACTATTTCCGCGTGTAATGACTCTATTTCTCAATAAGATTATGTTCGGAGATCCTGGGAAAAACCCGAATTTGAGGGGACAGGATATTCAGCAGTATGTCTCCATGCCTGTCCCCAGCTGTTTTCTCCCACTGCACCTTTCTTATTCCCCTGGGGGCCTTGGCAAGCGGATAGTAGGTGATCTTGTTGTTTACTGATCCATTTCCCCCGCTGGTGTGAAAGCTCCCCAAAGCCAGGCTTCTTGTCTACCTTCCTCATCACTCTGATCCTGGAACCACTGCTTGGCTTAGACTAACTTCATCATTCTTCAGGGGCTGGACAGTAGCACGGAGGTAGAAGGCGATGTTCTGCGAGGCTGACCTACTTGGGGAGGTTCTGGGTTCACATCTGGAGACCTCTCTGAGGACACTGGGCATGTGAGCACTCACGATCTGGGCGTAACGTAACACCAAGGCCCTGCTGGGGGTGCTGTCTCTCTCCCTCTCTCTCACTCTGTCTTTCTTTTTTACTCGTTCACGGGAGAAAATCAACTATTTTTAAAATTTTCTTTTCTTTTTTTTTTTTTTTAGTAACTTTTCTGAAACCTGGAAGGAGAGGAAAAGACCCCAGTTCTGCAAGAAGCAGCCCGGACGCAAGGCATGCTGGGGCCTCAGCAGTCTGCCAATGACTTGGTGGCAACCACTGTGAAAGCTGTCGGAATCAAAATGGAGTCACTTGTGTCAAACCCTAAATAAATAGGTTAGGAGGTTAGGAAGGAGGGGATCTCACACATGGATGCCCGATAATAAGAACTATCAGAGACTGCCCGAAGCACAGCAGACACTTCTGCAAGGACGTCTGCCAGCGGCTGCCTGTCAGCCTTGGACAGGTGCCATCTTTGTCACAAATCCTGTAGCCATGCGTAACTGCTTCAAACGACACGTGCAGCCCCTCATGTTACCTTTAAGACCTTGTCTTCCTGACCCCCGTGTGTGATCTCACGCACGCCCACCCCGGAATGAACTCATCATCCTGAGGGCATCTGTGTCTGTCGTTACTAAGGGTTGGCACCGCTGAGATGCCTGGGCCGTCGGTGCAGTCACCAGTGTGTCTGATGAGGCCTGCGACTCCAGCTCCCTTCCATGTCTGTGGTGACAATGTCAGCTCTCAAGGGCAGGATTCCGCCATCCCACTCTCTCCGCACCACCGAGCACCTGTGCCAGATGGGCATTCAGAAAACATGCGCTGCTCACTCGGCAGACTCAGGCTGGTTCCCGAGAGAGCAGCTGCTCCCCCAGGTGCCTGTGGGATGAGAATGAGGCCCCTCGGCCACATCGTCATTCCAGCCTGGTGTTTGGGGCTGTCCAAAGGTGTGCTCCTTCCTGTGCACCGGGGGACAGACCGGGTCTGGGGAGGAGGCCTGCGGGCTTGGTCATCCCAGGACCTTCGGACCTGAGGCGTGACGATGAGCTGTGCCCAGGCCTGGACAAGCTGGCTGTGCTGGCCGTCTGCCTTGCTCAGCCTCTGCCGGGATGGAGGTGCTTTGAGCTGGCTGGTGAGGGATCCGCGGCAGGAGAGGAGGCCGCGGCGAGGAGACAGCTGTGAGCGCGTCAGCGCGCAGGACGCACGCTCAGGAGCCCGGTGCAGAAATAGAACCGCGGGGTGTGGTGCGTGTTGGTGTCTGGCATCCTGTGGCTGCTCTTTGGTTCTGAGGTACCTGCCAGGAACAGAGTGGGGACTGGGAAGCCGAGGTGCAAGATTGCACCAGCGGCTCCACTTCTGCTTCCCTCACTCCGCCGTGTGACTTAGCAGCCTCTCCCGCCGAGGAGTGGAGTCTGTTTCCCACCTGGGCTAGCTCCTGAGGTCTGCAGTAACAGGGCGCCATGCCCTGGGGGGTGTAAGTCACAGAGGCAGCTGAAGTCAGGGTGCCAGCAGGCCATGCTCCTGGCCAAGGGGCCCAGCCATAGCTCTCTCCTGGCTTCTGGCAGCTGCTGTCAATCACTGCCATTCCGTGGCCTGTGGGCACACCACCCCGATCTCTGCCCTGGCCCACAAGTCTCCCTCGTTCATCATCCTTTCTTATAAGGACACCAGTCGGTGGAGTTAGGGCTCACCCTAAATCTAGGATAACTGCAACCAGTGACCCTGAATTTAAGTATGTCTTCAAAGTTTCCTTCCAGGGAAAGCCATATTTGGAGATGTCACATGGACAAGGACTTGGGGAGGACACTATTCACCCACCACATTGCCCCTTGGACTGGAACTGGCCCGGTGTTGTTCTGGCCAATAGAATGTGGTGGGAGCAGCAGCGTGTCCCTTCTGGGGCCACAAATCTGCCCTTGCTCTCTGAGCCCTGAACTTGCACACAGGAGGTGAGACAGTGCAGTGGGGGCCCGCCCAGCACCCCAGCCCCAGCCCACCCAGCAGCTGCACAGAGGAACCAGCTGAGCTCGGTGAAGCTCGGTGGGATGCCCAGACCAGCTGAGCCTACCCTAACTTGGCAACCCACAGGGTGCTGGAGACTGGATAAATCGTGGTTGCATTAAGCTACCCAGATGGGGGTTACTGTCACGCAGCACCAGATGATCCAGAGGCATGACTGGACCAGGGGAAATGGAGGAAGAAAGAGCCACGTCTGCGGCTATCCGGGCATGAGCAAAACCAGTGGCCTAAGATGTGGACCATCCGCTAGCGACCTGGTGTCTTCCGAGCCACCCTTGGAAACAAGCGAAGCCACTGAACTCACCATGTCCCAGATTCCCTCCACAGCCCCTTCAGTGTGGAGCCATGTATGCAGTGGTACCCAGTGAAGGCACGGAGGCGGTGGCGATGGTGACCATGGCAGAAGGTCAGGGTCACAGCCACCAAGATTCGGGGGAGAACTAAGCTAGCCTCTCCCGCCAGCCGCTTCCCCATCTCTGGAGCCCAAGAGGCACAGAACTCCTGGGTCTCGCAGTCACGTGGCAGCCGAGAAGTTGCCAGTTTGCAGTCCCAGCGGTGGCCCCCCAACCTGGCCAGGGCCACTGATTAAGAGTCAGAGAGCCAGCCATCAGCAGGAGCCTCAAAGATGCCGCCTGAAATTAATCACCTGCCTTGCGAGGGTATTTATTTTCTTCTTTATTCCTGGGGAGAAATGGGCCGTGAACTGGACATTTCCAGAGCAGGCGGCTGAACTTTCCGTCTGAATGGGAACAACTTCCTTTTAAGGTGCAGCCATTTGCTCTGTGCAATTCCACCATTAAAGGACAATGGGCAATTTGTGTGGACCTGGGATGTCGGTTTTGTCTAAAAAGTGAGCGTGTGGGGAATTTACTCACCTGGCTGTGACTGCCCGTGGAAACAGGTTATTTAACAGGACTTAAATACTGTGCTCCGAAGCCCAACAGCAACGAGGAGGCAGCTGCAGAATTGGAGCAGCGAATTTCCCTCCTAGCGCCTAATGAGAGGCGGCAAGAAAAGCGAGAATGACAGGCGAGAGACAGGCAGAGACGAGAACAGAACCGAGTCACATCGCAGGGTGGGAGGGCGCCCACTAAGAGGGAACGCCTGCTATTTTTAAAGGTGATATTAAAATAGCTGCGTATTCATTCAATCACTTGTTCACAAGTTTCACTCAACAAGTGTTTGTTCAAGGATCTACCCGGCTCAGGCTTTCAGATGATGTTAAATCAAAGCTGATACCAATCCTGTGGGCTTCTCGGAGGAGGCATTTTTGAAGCCAATTCCTAATCTGAGTTTCAGACGCTTCTATAAATCATTCCCTACTAACCTCCTGAACTCCCTTGACCTTGCTGGTTTGCTAAATGAGGGAATGAGTCAAATATGGGGATTACTATCAAAAATTAGTTATTCTGTGTTCTGAGCGATTGATAGGATCACAGGTCATTGTAGTGCCTCAGTTTTCTCACCTGCAGAATGGGCATCATTACCCCTGACTTTCGCAATTAAACAAAGGTGTAGGGCACGGGGCAGGTGTGAAAGACATGTGGTTCTGTTTCTTTTTTTTCTTCTGTCTTGGTTTTGACTGGGCTACATTCCCCTCTTCCTAAAAATCTGCCCAGGGGTGTTCTCTTCTAGAGAAGCTCCCCTCTGCCTCGATGTTCTTGAATTGGGGCAGCCCCGCCCTTCCCAGCACAGGGTGGTGGCTAAGAGTAGGGGTAGGTGGTGCTGGCCAGGTCAGAGCGTCATGCCATAATTCACCCTGCCGTGTGAGATGGAATGACACTTACTGTCTTTCATTCTCAGTTTCTCCTTGGAAACACCATACCTGCTCTGGGGGGCTGTTAGGGTTAAACGAGGGGACCCGTAGGAGATGTTTTCCCTGCACGTGGTATGTGTTCGGTAGGAGCCGGCGGGTAACCAACGTTCGCGTGGGCCACGTCTATGCGGGCGGTTTCCTGGAGGACTGGAAGTCTATCCCACAGCTGTCATTGGTAAAGCAAGCTTTGCTCTTACTGGAAAAACAAAAGCAAACGCAGCCCCGGCCAAGCCCACCTCAGGAAAGAGGCTGTCCTCCCCCTCGACGGAGCCCTGCACCTTCCGCAGACAGCGAGTTTCAATTCAGACTTAATTCGCCCAATTACTCCATCTGTTCACAACTTAGCCCCTTCCAACGCTCACAAAGAGTCTTTGAAGACGGACTGTGCTGGGCGAGGGAACAGAAAATGCTCAATTATCTGTACAAACAGCAGGAAGAAGCAGTCTTTTCCCATTTGGCTCAAGAATGTATTATATGACCTCTTTACACTAAAGCCTGCCTTCCTCATTCTGTTTCTCTTACTCTAATTTCAAAATGGCTTTTCATTTCCTGCAGAAGCCTGGTCTCTGCTGGGTGGGAGGGGGGAGCAGGGGTGAAACAGGAGCAAACGTGGACGAGCGGTACAGCACCCCAGTGGCACGTTTCCCAAACCCCAAATCAGGACCCAGGGCCCGAGAGGACTGAGCACGAGTGTATCTGGGAGAAGGCAATCTGGGAGACATTGTCTGGTTGCTGAAATATTGGCATTTCAGTGGATTGGGTGCATAAAGGAATAGAAGTCTTGAAGTCAGAGCTGCTCTAAAAAAAATCCAATGTGTCTGGGTGTCTGGTAGCCACTGTACATCCAAAGAATCTACTCTTGAATTTTAAGTCTGCTGCAAAATGAAAAATTGGAAGTGAGTGACACAGCACTGGCAATCCACAGGCACCGCTGACAGCCGGGCTTTCCCTAGGACACGACGCAAAAATACAGCTTCTCACTGTCCTGAGCATCAGTTACTATTTATTAACTAACTGTCATTAATTATCGGCATACTATCTGCCTGGTGGGTGGTTCCTCAGGTCTCTCCTGGGCTCAGGAGAGCAGAGGCTGAGCCTGGCTGCTCTGGGCAAGGTGACATTCTTGGTGTATCTATTGAATGAATGAACCCAATGGTTTCTAGAATATGCTGGGATTTTTAAATATTGATTTCTCCCTTCCATGAGAGAGGAAGACGAGATCTTCACACTGAAATCCAGCCCCAGCCAAGCCAGGATCACCGGACTGTGAATGCGTACCCGGCATGCACAGGGAGACCTCGGGATGTGAACTTGGGACCTTCCCATATGTCTCAGCATCATGGAGCTTCATGCCACTGCTGCAGCACAGCAGCTGGTCCTGGAATGTGCTCGTGACAGGAGAGTCGGCACCAAGACATTGTGTTGGCCACCTGGGCCCGCGAGTGGCTCCCTCTGCCTCCCTCACTGCCACCCTAGAGGACTCCAGCAGCCTCTGCGGACCGGGGAGGGAACAGAACATGGCCCACCCCAAGTTCCCTCGTCAGGCCTACTTGGAACTCCAGAACCTGTCCCATCTGTTTCCTTCCTCTGCTTCCAGTGCTGTAATCCCACATGTATAGAATGTGAGAGGCAAGGGGGGCCGGGAGTGTGGCTCTGCCTACCCGCTGCCCGCCCAGACCATGGGGCACCCTCTGAAGCTGTCTCCCCAGCCAGCAGGACCCATCAGGAGCAGAGCCCCCAGGCACGGTCTTCTCCCATGTGTCTTTTTCTGCCCGGCTCCTGGTCACAGTAACACCTCCGCTCCCTCCTGAAGTTCAGGCCTCCTCTGTTTCACGCCTCTGACAAGAGCTACCACCTGGTTAGTGGCGATTGTCCAGCCTGCCCTGTGTCGGGAGGGGATGTTGGGAGGAAAGCGTAGCTTTTTTCTTTGCTAAAGGGTGCGTGTGCTCGCTGGAGAGACAGAGAGACAGAAAGTGAGAAATCGCCCTCCCAGTGGGGATGCCACACCGCAATCCTATCTTCCCCATTCTCCTCTCAGAATTTTGGGCACACATGCACATGCGCCAGTGTGAATTTTAAGCCTCCGGGACTGGGACTTGAACTGTGGTTAACTACGTGGGAGTCCAGCAACATAATCATTACGCCATCTGCTGGTCCCAGAAAAATGTAGGTCTTCAAAATGGGGTAGGGAGAAGAAGGAAGGAGAACAAAATACATAGAGGCACGAAAGAAAGCAATTACATTGAAACGATTATCAAACTATTTAAGAAAACAAATCTGTAGTCATTTGTATTTCAGAAACCAAATATATGATCATCCGTGTGCTCCTTTATTAACACGTTAAATAACAAGATCTAGCAGCAGGTCTAATAACGACCATAATTTCAAAGTAGTGACGAGTGTAAACAATATTTTGAAGTATCTGCCATAACAGTAATGTGATGTGAAAATATCTCTGCTTTCCATGGGTGTGAAAGTCTCAAGTGCTGCTAATATTTCTGCAGTTCGTGCCTATATTCATAATTAAAAGACATAAGAAATTCCACCTCTCTCTTTTAAAAAAATATTTTTGTCATAGGGCATGTGCTTACCAGAGTGAGACGCGGAGAGACAGAAGGAGAAGGGAACATGAGAAGCTTTTCCTCCAGTCTCCTCTTGGGATTTGCGGCACTCACGCACATGTGCCAGTGTGTTTTTCAAGCCACCGGGTCTAGGACTTGAACCACAGAGTAGGCCATGTGGGATCCAGTGCCTTATCCTCCATGCCACCTGCTGGTCCAAGACGTAGTAAGTTTTATTTACGGTAATGAAAATAAGGATGCATGTTTTTTCCCCCCATCCAAGTTCGCAGATGCCCCAAATTCCATCACAGGCCCTAGGATACAAGCCTATGTTAGGTTTCAGGTGCTTTCGAGGTGTCTGGTGCTCCAGTCACATCACAGAGACCCCATCCCTTAGCTTCAGGGAGTGTATGGGTGGGGCAAGATGATAACCATTCTCACCACGGAGAACTGAATGAGTTCTCCAGGCTATCATTTTTCTGTTTGATTCAAAATAGATGCCGAACACTTGCGGGTAAAGATGAGCTCGGAGAGCTGGTCTGCCCCCAAGCATATAAATATGAGTCCAGGCTGCAGCATGTATGACAGCCGCTTCGCCCTGTATCCGTCTTTTTTTTTTTTTAAATAAAAGCTTATTTGTTTTATTTTTTCATGAGAGAGAGCTAGTGCATGCCGCACGTGTGAAAGAGAAGAAGCGAGAATGAGAGAAAGAGACGGGCACCCTCAACAGGTCTAAGACGTGCCGACCCTCCCTGCGCTCCATGTGTGCACCCAGCGTGGTTCAGGTAGACTCGGGCTCCCAACCAGAGGTCAGCCGTGAGCTTCCGCACAGGCCAGCAGGCCCCTGCCTGTGCCACCAAGGCTGGCTTCTGCCTCTGTCCTGAACATCTGCCTCCCTGCTCCCCGGGCCCCTGCCTTCCTGCAAGCCCCCAGTGACGAGGGCTGCTGAAGTCCAGGTCTTGTGGAGGTGTGCTTGCCCTCTCTTGCCCACTCTTCCATGTCATAGCGGCCTTAAGAAGACCTTCACCTTCTCAGTCCAGTTCTGTCACTTATCCCAGGCAAACCTGGGCCCAGGGACATCGAGAAGCTTGCCTGGGTCACACAGCCAGGCAGTGGTAGACACGGACCTAAACCACTTCTCCTGGCCGCCCAGCCAGGGCTCTTCCTGCAGAGAACCGGGGAAGATTCCCAAAGGGGATGGAGGAGCAGTCTCTCCTCGGAGCGGGCTTCCTCTCCCTGTCCACTGCTCTCCCTGTCACCCCAAGGGGTCTAACGCATGGTGTCTGCAGACCCCATTCTGGGAAGCCTGCTGCCAGCCTGCCTCCCTCAGCTGGGAGCCACCATGAAGAATAGGAGTTCCACCTCCCTTCAAGGTGCGTGTGGGGTAGGGGCGGGAATAGCCAGAAACAGGCATCCTCTCCTTCCCAGCCTCCGCTGGGCTGCTGGCCCAGCTCTGCCCTGCACCCCGGGGGATGCTCGCCCTCCAGCCCATCCTGCTCCTGAGAAAGACAGATGGACTCGAGTCGCGAGGACACAGGGCAATCCGGCGATGGAAAATGGCTGCCTGGAGGGAGGCACTGGACACTTAAGGCCCAGGGGCTCAGGGGGCAGGTGGAGGTGGGGACAGTGCCGTGGAAGTTTGGCACTGCACTGGAGCCAAAGGACGGAAGGGTGAGAGTTGTTCCAGGCAGTTGAGCATGTCACATAATTACAGGAGAAAAATTAGGCCGGAGCCTGGCTCTCTCCGCCTCAGTCTGAGTGATCATCGCCCTTATTATAAAGCAACTAATTATTAGCCCGGCTCATTAGCAATTATAAATCTCTAACTCCAGAACTTCATTAAAAAAATGACAAGCTAGCACTTAATTATTTCCCCACTGCCTGGACCGTGCATAGCACGAACCCGCCTAGCACCCATGGCCTGGGGGCAGGGCCGGGCCAGGCACCTGGGAGGGGTCTGTGCTGTTTCCTATCCAGAAACCTGGGTGTCCCCACAGGGCTGCAGTCAAGCGCGGACCTCGGGCTGCCGTCCTGCCTCTACCCTGACCTATCGTGTGGCTTTTACGATGACTGTGTTTTTCCACCTGTAAACTAAGGGGTGTGGGTTAGACAGTCCTTCCAGCCCGACATTGAGTTAGATGTTCCAGGAAACAGCCTTTAGGTCAGAGTAGACGGCAGTTTGAATAGACTCGGTCCCCAGACGGAGGGCCCATTTCCAGCCCTGGCAGGAGGCTATAACCGTAAAATACCCAGACCACAACATTTAAAGAAAGAAATGGTTTGTATGAGTTTGTTTCAGACCCATGAAATTGTGTGGCAGTGTGGGGATAGGGACCTGGGAAGGATGGAAGAATAAAGGCTAGTTCCTCACACAGTGTTTGTCATGGGTTCAAATCCCAGCCCTGTAGATTACAATAGTTCTCAAAAGCCTGGTGGCCTGACAGATATGAGTAAGCCCTACCAGGATGTGATGCAGAGTCTAGAGGATGTCTGTGGATTAAGCCTAGTTCTCTCATCCTAAAGATGACCTAGGAGGCCTTCCTGAAAGAAGCGACCTGCTGCAGGTCAGGGCTGGATGAGCAAACAGGTAGGCAAATGCACAGATGTCCAAACCCCGCCCACAAGGCTCCACTGAAGTCACTGGACGGGTAGCTGGGAGCGATGGGCACAGCTGAGTGACAACGGTCACAGCGCCGCTCTCAAAAGCGGCGGGGTGCAGAACTGCAGGTCTCGTGCATGCTCGGGCGGGCAGTCCGGTGTGGGAGACCAGGGGCCAAAGCAGCCGTGACCAGGTCAGTGCTCTCGGGGCTCTCACATGCTCTGCGTGAGAGGTGCTTTTACAACACCTCAGTAGCCAGGGAGCTCACGTAGCTTCTACAACAACCCAGGTGGTATCCCCACTGGACAGAAGGGGAAACTGAGGTGCCGAGAATGGGCACACAGCCTGCAACAGAGGAGACGGGCTTTTAACTAGGTGGTCCGGCTCCACGGTCCCCCTGCCTTTTAACCACTGGACTACCCTGCCTCTTGAAGAAGCTGACACCAGCCTGGGGAAAGGGTGAAGCAGTGACTTCCTTCTGCCCCCGGTGCTAGCTGGCTGGGAGCTCGCACACCTCCATTGCAGCCTCCTCTCCTCCCACCCGGTGTTCCCAGACACAAGGGCTCCTGGGAGAGCGAGCCCTGGTGGGTCAGAACCATGTTACTCTTCCCAGAGGCGACAACTCCCAGCAGTCCCAGCATGTCCTGGGACCCATGCAGACATGGAGCACAGCGTCCTCTGCTGGCTGAGACAGGAACACACCCCAGAAGAAGCCCAGTCCGAGGAAGCCCAAGCTAATTAGGCCTTTGGAGTAACGGTCATTTAGAGACACACTACAAAGAGTTTCTGGGGCTTTGAGAATGAGAAGGCAGGTCTAGGACAAAGATGAGATAGCACCACCAGTTGCCAAAGACATCCTACGTTCAAGACCGATGGGCAGGGGGGTGTCCCGGGGATAGGTCCCCAGCCTGGGAACCCCGGTCTTCTTGGCAGAGCAGAAACTGTATTTCTCAGGGCCTGAGGACCCCACGGCTGTCCTGAGTCAGCTTGGGAGGAGGTTGCTGGTGCTGACAGTGGAGCTCCCAGGGTTGGCAAAGGTACACAAATGGGCCTGCAGTTAAATCGGCATGCACGGGTGAGCTCTGCAAACAGATTCTGACCAGGTGGCCTAAAGTGGAACTGGGCCACGTCTCCACCTAGGGAGCTCCCTGACTACCAAGATATTCAAGGCGAGTGGGGGCCCCTGGCAGGAATCAAGCACCAGGTGGGGGCAGGTCTGATGAGGCATTTCCCATCCTTAGCCCATTTTTCCCTCCCACTCCCAGAGCCTCCTGCTCCCTGTCGCCTCCTCCTAGTTCCCTCCGGCTGGGAAGGCCTCCCTGGGACAAAGGCTGAGCCGGAATCCTCTGCCTCAGGGGTCAGAGGCCTCGTGCTTTGTCCTCCTGGCTCCCCGCTCAGGCTCCAGGGACACTGCCCTCTGGCTGCAGGTGGCATGACCTCACTCCGCAGCAGCCCGCCCTGCCACCCTCACTGTCAAGCGGGTCCCAGGGATGCCATGGCAGGTGATGGCTTCCTGCCTGGGAACAGCACCTCTCAGCAAACTGACAGGTAATTGGCCCCTAAATCCCCCGGGAGACACAGGGAGGATGAGGAAAAATTACGGCTGTGGAACTGAGTCTTAAAAATTATATCACCCCTGCTGACAGCGTAATTACTCCTTTTTCTTGAGATTTAGTGCAGATCGCCAATCCTTAAGCAGTTGAGGAGTATTTTAAGGTGCTTCCTTTTCCAGGCTTCCTCCTTCCCCTGGCCTGTGGAGAGGAAGCTTCCCCCCCTCCTGGGAAGCAAAATGTCCTGGGCTGGCCGTGTGAGGGGCCACCCAAGTGGGCAGATGGCCACCACGAGGAAGGGGCCTTGGCCCAGGCATGACTGTGTGTGGGCCCCCGGGCATCCATGTGGTCCTGGCCACCTGTTTGAACAGGAGAGGAGGCTTCTTGGCATCCCCAAGCAGACCAGAGGAGCACCCACCAGCCCCTGGGTGTCCCACAGAGGCCACCTGCAGGCACAGCCCACCTTTGCAGCCTGAAGGTGATCTTCCCCACGGAGCAGCCTGCAAGGTCCAGGGTCAGCCTCTCCTCCAGGCCCTAGCTGTGGACTCCATGACCATGGTGGCCCAGAGTCTCTGGTTAGCAGTGTCTGGCTTTTCACTCAGGTGAGGCATGCAGTTCTCCTGCCTCTGGGTCCACGTGCGAGGCCCCCTCTGGGGTGTCCTTCTTGGAGGGGAGAGGCCAGCTCGCCTTCGCTTCCCCTGAACTCTGTACGAGTCGGCCTAGGACCCAGGGCTCTGCGCACTGAAGTGCCAGCCCCAGTTCAGGACCCGCTGGTATCAGGCACCAGAACTCTGGGACTTAGTGTTGGCTTGGCTGTCGGGACAGCACTCAGGGAGGTGGAGGCTGAAAGTAGGGGCAGAGAAGCCCGGACTAGCCCTGCAAGGAATCGGATCTCTGCTGCGTGGAATAGGCCTCAGCTCGGTCCCAAAGTCCACGGCCCGGGGCCAGTCTGAGGGGACAAAGCAGCATGTGTGGCCGACAGACTCACACCAGCTCAAGAAGGCATGTTTGGCCACTCTTAAGTGCTCAGGTTTGCACTAGACTTAGGTCAGACTCCGCAGAACAGGGAGACACCTCAGTGAGGCCGAGGGCATGCAAGTTTCCTGAGGCAGCCAGAGCTAGGCCTGAGCCAGGGGCAGAATCCTCCTGTCCTAAGACCTTCTCTACCTGGATTCTCCAACAAGACCCTCGTGGGGCCTGGAGATGGCAGTCAGGTGGCTTCCCAGCCTCTGCTCCCCCAGCATGGCTGTGCAACCTCATCACCACCACCTGCCCCAGCTGGGCGTGCCCTCAGCATTCCAGCCGTAACCCCACCACCTTCTCCTGAGGGAACAGGGTGTAATAAACAGTTACTGGGCACCTGCTGGCTGCCCAGCACAGGACATTTTACATACATTAACTTAATTCTCAAAGCAACCCTCCAAGGAAGGTGTTATTAACCCTGCTCTACAGATAAGGAAACAGAGACAGAGAGTTTTATCGACTTGCCTATTGTCACACAGCTTCTTCACTGCAGACAGGATTTGAACTCAGGACTCCTAATCCCTAGCGTAAATGTCCCTTAAGTTAATACCTAAACGTCGTAATCATCTTGGAAGGTGGCATCTCTTCCCTCTTCTTGTTTTCCTCTGCTTACATTATGGTCATTTTTCATGGGGTGGATGTGCCGGTTAGTGTCATGTGTCAGCTTGACTTGGCCCTGAGGTGACCAGATATTTGTCAAGCGTTATCCTGGGTGTGCTTGTGAGGCTGCTTCTGGGGGAAATTAACATTGCACTCAGGGGACTGAGTAAGGCAGATGGCCCTCCCTGCTGTGAGTGGATCACTTCCGGTCAGCTGGAGGCCTGAATACAAGAAGGGGCTCCTCTCACCTGACGACTTGGGCTGAGAAACTGGTCTACTCTGGCCTTTGGACTTGGACTGAAGCATTAGCTCTTCTTGGGTCTCGAGCCTGACAGCTGCATGCAGGGTGGGTGCACTGGACAAAGGGACGAGTCACATCCCGAGTGGAAAGTCATGGGGCAGCATGAAATGTCACATGCTACTCAGAACTAGGCACAATTTAAAACTTCTGATGGTTCATTTCTGTAATTTTCCATTTAATATTTTGGGACAGTTGACTACAGGTAACTGAGAGGGTGGCAAACAAAACTGCAAATCAGGGGGACTACCTAATACAGTTATTTCTGCTTATGCACACATGCACACTTGCACACACATGCACATGCATGCACACAGGCTCCTGTTGGTTCTGAGACTATACCATGGGTCTGTGGACTTTGTTTCATGAGCCCAAAGGTCTCAGCCTGCTCTAGGCCCGGCCGTTGTTCCAGCCGGCCCCAGGAATGGCACTGGCAGAGGCCGGCCTTGGAGAGCAGAGGCAGGGAGAGCGGCAGAGGTCTACCCAAGGGCAGCGGAGCAGTCTGCACTGGCGCGAGCAGATCCGAGCTGGCTCTGGACGTAAACATCAGGCAAAAATAGCCTTGGCTCTGTCCCAAGTCCAGTAACAATGACAGAGCACAAAGGAAGTGGATATTTTGGGCCATCCAGAATCTACTCGCACTCTCAACATTTGGAAAAAGTCCCCAGTTCAGAGTTTGAGCGTAGCAGTGACTCACATTGCCAGCCGCCCTTGCTGTGACCGGACTTGGCACTGATGTGTCCTTCCCGGACCTTTTGTCTGGTGCTGGCCACACAGAAGCAGGAAGAGCTCAGAGCTTGTGGTCATCAGGGCAGTGGCCACCGTCCACTTTCCAGGGGACAGAGGTCCTGCTGTATCTGTGCCCCCAGCGTGTGGCCCCTGGCGTTCCCAGGACATGGTGGAGGGTCCTCACCAGACCAGTCCCAGGGCATGACTTTGGCATTGTCATCCAGACCAGCCCTCCCAGAAATCCTGCAGCCACCCAATGTCCTTTCGCCAGCTACCTTTGCTGCTTAAAGCTGCAGAACCAGTTTCTGTCACTTGCATCCATGACCCTGACTAAAGCCACCAAGTCCAGACCAGGCACTCCATCTTCTACCACGTGATCTCCTTCAGTCCCATCAGGCCTTGAGGAAGGTGGCAAAACTGAGACTCAGGGAAGTTAAGTAACTTTGACCAGGTCACAGAGCTTTGGCTAGAGCTTGGCTTTAAGTCCAAGTCTTAAAGTGACCTCAACGAAGTTGTGTCCTCAGCTGCCGTGACCCCCAGTTCCTTTTCTGCCTGGATTCTTTGCCCATGGCCTTCATCACACCAAAAAGCCAGGAGAAGGAGAACACCCGACACCAGGGATGGGCCCAGGACGCATCATTTCCGAGCTGAACTTCTCCCCCTAGTCTTCAGTGAGGCTTCGGCGCTCTTGAACTCCAGCCGCAGCCAGAACACGGCCCTAATGTGCATGCACAGGCTGCAGATGAAAAGCTGCCCAGTGCCCGTTCATTAATCCTCAGCGGGCGTTCCAGGCGGCGGTGATGATCAGCCTAATGCAGAGGCCCATGAGCGCGCCAGAGCTGGGAGCGCGCCCGGAGCCCCGGGCCAGGGCACGCAGGCACCACCGCCACGCTTTCCCATCCACCCTCATGCCCTAGTGGCCGCATCAGTACTTTGAGGCTGCCTGGCAGGTGGGCGAATGAGCTGCTTCTGGGCTATAGGAAGCTCGCCCGAGAGAAGAGGGAACCTAAGGAATTTGAGCCAACAGCCCCACCGAACCCCATTCTCTGCCCACGGTGTGTGAGCCGGAAGCCGCTCTCCGGGTGAGGGTGAGTGGAGATGGTCATTTTTCTGGCATTGATCCGTGGGGTTTTCATTTGCTGGAAGTGGCCTAGAGCCAGGAGTGCAAGACGGATCTGGGAGGGCTCCCCCGACACTGCCCGGGGAGGAACTGAGCCAGCCGCTGTGGGAGGCAGGGGTGGGTGAGACGAACCCTGCTCGGAGCCCGAGTGGCCCAGAAAGGGTAGCCACCCGGGTTGTTTGCTAGTCTTACAGATCACTGGAGCCCCAGGGAGGCACGGGCGGGGAGGCTGGAGTCTGTGTCCCGCACCACTGCCCGGAGTTGAGCTCCTGGAAGGAGGTTAGCACACCCTCAAGCACTTGGCAGTCTAGGCATGGGCTTCCTGCCTGGGGCCTGGCCTGTCCCTCTGCTCTCCGCCAGCCTCCAGTTCTCCCCACTCAGCGCTCCCACCACTGCATCACCAGCCTCCTCTCTGACCTCTGACCTTCTCACTGCTCTGGACTGCAGCTCCTTCTTGTCCTTCCAGCAGGTGCCTTCTCTCTGGACACAGGAGGCCATGCAGAGGGCACCTCACGATCGTGGGTCTGTTCTCGGGACTCAGATACCACCCAGCCCCTCCTGAACATGCCTCATGCCGCCATGCCCACCTGCTGCCCCGCCTCCCACAGTGCATGCATCGGCCTCTGCCACTTTGCAACAGCCAGCCCCAGGCAGGTTTCTTCAACTCCTGAGCCTGGGCTTCGTGACCAGTGCTGTGGACGGTACCCGCCTGGCAGAGCTGTCCTGAGGTTCAGTGAAACTCTTAGGTTCAAGGTGGGGAGATTCTTGCCCCCTGTGTAAGTAAGCACAGCTGCTTTCTAAGGAGTGGTCCTCGTCCCTGGAGTGCCCTCATGGGTCCGGACACACGGAGCTGGGCCTAGGGCCAGGGTGAGTGCCAGGGAAAGCTGAACCTCTTTATCCAGCAGAGAATCTAGCGTTTGAGGGCAGGGTGAGGGTGAACAGTGCAGGTGGGAAGCGAAGAAGAGGAGCCGGCGAGATGGAGAGAAGAGGCAGGGGTGCTACTGGGGGCAAAGGGACAGTGGAAACGGCACTGCAGGGCTGGCCACAGGACTTGGTGGCTCAGAGGCTGTCCAGCTGAGTCCCTCCATTTCCCTCCACGACCCCAGAGGCTTCAGAAGGCTGGGGGGGGGGGGAGCAGGAGGGATTCCTCCTTTGATCGCGGAGGTCCAGAAAGGATCTGCTTGCCAAGTGGCTGAGGGCACACGCGCATGCAGGGGTGGCGGGCGCACACCCAGCCAGAATGAAACCACCTCTGCGAAAGCTGGAAGCCAGAGCGGAGGGGCTGTGAGGGCATGGCTGTGGCCTCCCTTGGGTATGAAGGGGGAAAAGGTGACTTTCTCCAGATTTCAAGGGACAGATGTTGGCTGGCTCCCCCTTCTGCCCTGGTATCCAGGGCAGAGCCCCCAGGGACAGGCCAGAGAGCCCTTCTGCAAAGACCCACTCTGCCCCAAAGCAGGCCAGGGAGGGCTGGGGTGGGGGTGCTGACCCCCCAGGGCCATGTCTGGCCTGGGGCTCATGATCCCTGGCCCCCTCCCTGGCCTCCGGACTGGAGCCACACGTGAATCCACGGAGCCAGCAGTGCAGGCCTCAGAGGAAACCCTGTTAGGACTCCCGCTAACAGAGGATGACAATCCCAACCGCACAGCCACTTCCAAATTAGGAACGGATAAATCACTAAACTTGTTAGCGTGCTCAAGTGAAGCTGGGCCCTGGCCAGCAGGGAGGCTGCTCCGGGGGCCTGGCGCAGCCCGCCTGTGTGGGGAGGACAATGCAAAGGCCAGGAGGACCCCCTCCGCCCTCGCCCGCCCCAGGAGCCCTGCTCCACCTGGCTCTCGGAACCTCCTCCTCCCTGTCTTTACTCCTAGGCTTTCTTATAAACCCGTGGACCCTGGAGCCAGATGCTGGGGTCTGAGTCCCACTGTGTGGGATTACCGCAAACAGGTCATTTCACCCCCGCACGCCTCCGTTTTCTCAGCTGTAGAAAGGCACACTAACACCTGCTGTGTAGACCTATAGACAGAGTGAAATGAATTCATTTACATAAAGCATTGAAATAATACCCAGGTCTAGAGTCAGAGCCCTGGAAGAGGGGGTGCTTTGCTTCTCTCCTGTTGCCCTCTTCAGGACGGCCACTGCCACAGACCAAGCCAGGGTGCTGCTCTTGGGGCCAGGGGGATACGTTGTTGTTAATTCTTTTTTTTTTTTTTTTTTTTTTTTTTTTGGAGAGGTTTTTGCTATAGGGCATGTGCACTCGCCAGAAAACAGAAACAGAGACAGAAAGTGAGAAATCACCCCCCAAGGGGGATATGCCATGCTGCAATCCCTTCTCCTCCATTCTCCTCTCAGGATCTTGGGCACACGTGCCCTGCATGAGTTTAAGCCACTGGGTCTAGGACTCGAACTGTGGTCAACCGCATGGGAGTCCAATGACATAGCCATTATGCCAACTGTTGGTCCACTCATTGTTAATTCTTGTGTCCCCTCTGATTTTCCATGGTTGCAGGCTGGGCTTCACGTCTCCCTCCCTCTATCTTGGCAGCATTGTGAACACAAGAAGGATTTGGGTGCAACAGAGCCGCAAGCTCTTTTATTTACTTATTTTTTTAATTGCCACAGGGTGTGCACACTTGAAAGAGAGAGAGAAAGAGAGAGAAGAGCCCCAGCGATGGAGTGTGGTCACACGGCAATCCCTTCTCCAGTTCTCCATCCTGTAGGGATCTGGGGGACCCATGCACACATTCACGTGCCCATGTTTTTCAAACTGCAGGAGCTGAGACTTGAACCACAGCTGCCCAAGTGGGATCTGGCTCCCTTCACCACTGGGCCATGGAGCCCATCCTAGCTTCAAGTTCTTCAGGGGTGAAAAAGAAGATCAAAGTCAGCTTTCTACTCTTCAGCCTCCAGGAGGGAGTGACGCTGTGGTGGACAACGCAGCCGGGCCAGGAGGGTCTAACGCACATGGCAACCCAGTGCTGGGACGGCAGAGGGCGCTGCATCCCACCCTCCTCAGGGTGTGTAGTCTCCATCTTTCGCAGACTTTGAAGACCATCCCTCTGATTCCATCAGGGCCTGGGTCGCCAGCAGCAGACGCCTACGCTGAAGGTGTATTCTGGAAGGACGGTGGGACACGGCATGGACAGGAGGAGAAAATGAAGGCTTGGAAAACGGGGTGCTGGGGGTTCCGAAAGCAGACAGCAGAATTCATCTGGCTGTGACATGTCTGCCACCATGGTTGCTGGACCCAAGCATGGCGCCAAGAAGCCACTGCAGACTCATTCCAACCGTCCCTGTCTTTTCTCTACTATGTCAAAGCCAAAGCCAGAATGTGTGATTGGCCAAGCCAGTCACCCAACTTCACTCTGGCTGTCAGGCGTGGACTGCTGGGTCACCTGACCCTGCTAGCAGGGTAAGGTGAGGCAGGTCCCTCCTTTGGGCCGAGCAGTGGGTGGAGAGGAGCTGGCCACGGTGGGGCTGCTCGGGAGGTACGGAGGTCTGCAGCCGGTCCTTGGCACGCATTCTCCCCTCCCTCCTCCCGGCGTGCTGGTCCAACCGGGCAGTACCACATTAGTGCCTCCCCCACGTCTTCCACTCAGAGCCGGCAAAGCAGAGGCCTCCCTCGGGTGGGGGCGCAGGACTGCGAGGGTGGGCTCCATTACAGAGCACGATTCTGAAGGAGAAGAGGGCCATCTGGGCGGGAAGATGGAGCCGGTGCGTTTGGCTTGTCTCCCTGCATCAGGGCAAGATTGATTTTATTCATAAATACTCGCAGCGAGCTTGGGCTCCAGAGCAAGCTGCGAATGGTTCTAACGCGTCCCCTCGACCTTCCCTCCACCTGCCACCACCATCGCCCCGACGAGACTCTGTTCCTTCCTCCCTTACTTTGTCACCTTCGTGTTATTTAACGATGGAGCGGGCCTGAGAGCAAAGGCCAAAGTCCCTGAAGTTGACGGGGACTTTGACATCCCCGGCCCTCTTACTCTCCCCTCCCTACTCTCTGACTCTCGCTCAGACCCGTCGGGGGCCCCTCCACCTGCAGCCTGGGCGGCATCCACGTGCCTCACCATCAGGCCTTCCTGGGGTGGCCTTGGCCCCTAACTCCGTCCCCACCTCTGGAGCTGTCTCCCCACCAGCCCAACCCTGAGGCGGTCATCCTGTCCTCGCTGACTGATGACACTCATCGGCACCCGTCCTCCGAGGACCCGCTCCGTGTGGATCCGTAGACAATGGCTTTCACATTGATTTAGAGCCTATGTCATGCTGGCTTTGCGGAAAACCCCGTCGGAATTAGCCACCTCAACACGGGGTGCTCAGCAGAACCCGCAACGGGCAATTACAGAGGGGGCGCCTTCTCCCCAGGACGAGAAGAAGAGGGCAGAGGCGCTGAGGGTGTTTGGGCACCCTTCCTGACAGGAGGAGCCAAGGCCCTGCCCGATGGAAGTTGCCCAAGGACACCAGGACATGACTGCCACTGCGCTCCGTGTCCGACTCTTCCGAGACGGGATGAAGCTGGCTTAACCGATGTGCTGATCTGCTCACTCCCGCCTTCCTCCACCAGACAGACGCCTGCCGGCGGAGCAGGCCAGGCCGCGTCATCTGTCGCCGGAATTGTCTTCCCAGCTGCCTCGACCACCTTCCTGTGTCCAGCCTCTTCTCTTCCAGCCCGTCCCATATGGCCTCTGGGGCGATCGTCCCAACACGAAGCTCAACAAGTCACTCTCCCAAAGGAAGTCGGGCCGTGTCTTCCTCCCTGCCTGCAAGACCCAGAGCGTCACTCCACGCAGGCAAGGCGGGCTCTTCTCTCCCTCTGCTGCTGAGGTCTCGGCCACCTCCCGCTCCTGAACGCAGGGACTCAGCCACGCCAATGCGCAGGCCCACACACGCCGTTCCCTCTCTGGGAGCCTGGAACGCCACGCACTCTAGAGCTGCTGCCAAACTGTCTTCCCTCCCACAACCCTGCCGGCACGGGGCGCCCGCAGGCAGGACCGTCTCTCCCCTCCGTACGACTGCTCTGTCGTACGCGTCTGGTCCGTGCACGGTCAGTTGCTGTTAACTCCCTGTAAGTGCTGCGTGGGGAGTCCCCGGATGGCTGGAGCAGACGGAGCCAAAGCCTGACCCTGGCAGAGCGTCTGGCTCATGGCAGATGGCAGTGGCCACAGCAGAGAGCCCCAAGCACCAGCAAGGAACAGACACATGTGGGGGCCCCTCTAATGGACACTGGCCCCTCTGCTCTGCTCCACCCACCAGGCAGCCATGCTGCGCATCCTCTGTTGGTTGTTCACCCACAGTTGTCCATTCAGTATTTACTCGGGGTGGGGACTGCGGTGGGCACCTTCCACACAGCACGGTATTTGTCCACCATGCTCAGCATCGCCTGGGGACTGTAGCAATGAGCTCACTGGATTGGAGACCCGGGAGTGGGTCCAGTCACCTGTGGCTAGCAGGTCCTCCAGAGACGGTGTATACGCAGATGCCAGGGGAGTTACTGTCCCAATGACGGGCGAAGAAAGCAAGGTTCTGCCATGTTAGGTGACTCGCCCAGTGTCCCATGACGAGGCCATGATCTTTCTTTAATTTTTGCCAGAGGGCATATGAACCCGCCAGAGAGAGAGAGAGAGAAAGCACCCTCCCATGGCTGTGGCCATGCTGCAATCCTCTTCCCTCCACCTCTCCATCCTGTTGGGATTTAGAGCATACATATACATGTATCCGATGTTTTTCAAGCTCTATGGGACAGGATTTGAACCCCTGGGTATAAAGGTAAAAAAGTAGTTCCTGCAACCCCATCTCCAACCACAGCCACTTCAAATCCTGGGACTTGTGAATGCACCTTGATTAAGAAAAAGGACCTTTGAAGATGTAATTAGGGACTTCGTGACGAAGTGGTCCTGAGTTACTGGATGGACCCCGCGCGCCATCACCAGCGGCCTTTACACGACAAGGCAGAAGGGGCCTTGACACCTACAGAGAGGAGGAGGGGCGTGACCACAGAGGCAGGGGGGAGTGAGGCGGTCACAAGCCAGGGGTCACCCGCGACCCGCACGTAACAGAGCTGTAAACCAGAAGAGTGATGAGGGAAGGGCCCAGAGAAGGGCTGCCCTGCTGAGACCGAACTTCAGATCCGGGTTCCAGAACAGAGAGAACCCGTTCCTGTTGAGTTTCTTGTCATTTGCTGCAGCTGTCCCAGAAAGTAACGCAGTGTCACAAGAGCTGGTGCTGCCTTGGGGACCTGGTCAGACTCCTATCAAGGGACAGAGGGGTATTCGGGCAAGGGGCCTTTTTCCCTGGCATCTTTTCAGCTTAGAGGGAGAGGTTTGCCTCTCCCTCCTAGAGAGGTGGGCCCTGAGGGCAGGAAGGGGGCTCTGCTTGTCTTTTATTCCCAGGCTTAATAAGAGGTTGAGCTGAACATTTTTATCTTGGGAGGGACTCGAATTGCAGGAGGTGGCCAGGACTTCAGAGCTGGCTCCTTTTCAGAGCTGAGGTTCTCGGGCAGGAAGAAAATCTCAGAAAAAGTGTTTTGAAGCCAGAGGAGGTGGTGAATCATTGCCTTTGAGAGATTCCTTATACATGTTCATCTCTGAAGCAGCCAAATGAACGGAACCCACGACGTGCCTCTCACGCTGTAAAATGCCTGCCAAGCACCTGGGAGCTCGTTAGGAGGCGGATTCTGATGCAGCAGCCTGGGCAGGGCTTGGGCTAGGCCTGGGCTGGGCCTGGGAGCCCGCGTGGCTAACGAGCTCTCGGGGGGTGGGCACCACGCTGCGGGCCCTGGAGTCGCAAAGCCAGAAACCGTTGGCTCTGGAGGAGGTACTGATGTCGCCCACCCCACCACCCTGGTGCCAAAGAGCAGGAAACTGAGGCCAAGAAGGGGAGGCAGCTCTCCCGAAGTCACAGAGCCAAGAATCAATATTCGATACTAATCTAAGCAACTTGCAGAGGTGAAAAAGAGGATGGAAGACCTTCCCTTTGGGGTAAAGGGCCCCCAAAGACTCCCACCCCAACTGGCTCCACCGCACACTCTCCTCCACATTTAAAAACGAACGTCAGCTGTCAGGCTGATCGATAGGCCCGCTCATCTGTGAGGTTTGAGGCTCTCTCCACAGATGTAATCAGGGCTCCGGAGACGTCCTGGCAGCGGGCATGCGGGGAGGGAGCACAGCAATACATTTAATCAAGGAACAGATGGGGAGCTGATAGAGTGTGTAGAAAAATCAGGTTTCTGTGATAACATTCTCTTCCCCCACTCAGCCTCCGCATCCCCTGGCTTCTCCAACAAGGACTCCCGGCGCCAGCCCTGCCCTTTCAAAAGATGTTTTTTCCAGGAGCCTCGGGGCCCCTGGAGATGCGAGTGGGAGCGGGCTGGAGGCTGCTGCTGCTGACCACCCCCAGCCCTGGGCTTCCCAGCTCCTCTCTCTAACCAAAGCCGGAGGAGGCCGGGGAGACCAAGAGTCAACAGGCCAAGCACTCAATTCTCCACGCAAAGGGCTTCTACGGTGCTGTCAGTGCAGGCTCCTGGTAGCTCGCAGAGAGGAAATGGAGCTCGTCCACCTGCAACCTTTCGCCCCCTGCAGAGTCTGCAGGCCTGCAGCCCCCCGTTTCCTCTGGAGGTATCTGGGTCCCAGGAGAGGGGGTGCCGAGACTCCACGGGAGTGGTTCTCGCTGAGAGCAGGTTGCTCCTCGGGGACTTTTGGTAAGATCTGGAGATATTTTCTAACTATCGTAGCTGGGGTGTGGGTTGTTTCTGGCAACTGGTGAGCACCCCACAATGCACAGGATGCCCGGGGAAGCCAGTGACCCCCACTCCCCGGAAGTGTCAGCTGAGCAAGCCCAGGACTGTGCTCTGCAAGCCAGCTTAGCAGGAGCCTTGATGCAGCCTGCCGACCTGCCTGTAGGTGGCGCGCCCGGCTCTTTCCCCATCCCTGTGCGGTCCTCGCCCCAGCATATTCCTGCACCCAGGGCCGCTCCATGCACTCCCCAAACAATCTGGCCCATTCAGGGCCAGGCTGGCGTCCAGCGCTGGCCGGAGCAGGAGTCTCCTGGTGATCATGCCGGTCACCTTGCAGGTGACTGTGACGATGAGGGCGGCACCAGCAGTGTGCAGGCCAAATAGCAGAGAGGGTGTGAATAATACACACATGAGCTGCTCCCCGTGTACCTCCACAGCTGAGGACTTACCCAACCCCTGGAAACCCACCCTGTCAGAGTGGAGTGAGGAGGGCGTCACCTGATGTAGCTGCCCTCCTCCCATTCCCCCTCATGCCTACTGGCTTTATGCTGGACCAGGCTCCTCGGTGACAGGCCCGAGGGAGCGAGGCTGCTCTCTGCCATCTCCCAGACCCGCTGCAGCGGCACCGTCCCTGTCACACACAGATGCGCGAGAACTGTGAGCGTAGTTGACCGAGAGCAGGCTCTTTGACGTCCGGGTCACCGCCCAGAGACTGGGTGACCTCCCGAGGCAGTGGCCTGACAATGCGCTCTTCCGTTCTTACTCCCATCTCCCCAGTGAGGCTTTGGCCTGCGTGCGCGGTGTGATTTGTAATAACGTCAACCCTCTTACAAATGGCATGTTTGGTTTATGCCAGATGCTGAGCCCGATGTGCTCAACATTGAGCATAGCCACGCTGGGGCCACGCTGGGACCACGCTGGGACCACGCCGGGACCAGGCTTCGTCTCCATTCAACAAACGAGGAAGCTGATCTCAGAGAAGTTAAGGAACTTGCTGAGGGTCACAGAGCTGGTGAGTGAGCAGGATGCCCAGGACTCGAAACCTTAAACCCTTGACCAACTCCAAAGAGCATCTCTTCGCAGCAGGCTCCCCTCGTCCCCTTGGTCATGCCTCCATGCGGTCACACACTCGGCGCGGGCGTTGCTAGGAGCTCGTGACATCCGTTGAATCCCTGCCCTGCCCCGCCCAGGGAGGTGGAGCTGGCACCCGCCCTTCCACGTAAAAGACCCTGAGAACTGGGGGTGCATCAGAGGGATGGTTCTAGAAGCAGGACAAATCTGCATTCCTGGAGGGTGGGCAGGGCTGGGGGAAGGGGTGGGATGAGGAAGAGCCAGAGGGCCTAAAGAAGCCAGGTGACGGTAGGTGCAGAGGGTGTCCGGGATAGTCTGACCCAGCTCATGAGACGTTCTGCTTACTGACCTGCGGGGCTGGCTGGCCCCTGGGTCTATCCATGCCCTGGCCTTCTGCTTCAGATTTTCCAGAATACTGACTTCCCACTTGAGAATCCCCTCTGCTTCCAGCTCCCTGGCCCCCGACGCTTGCCCTGACCCCAACAGATGCAGCTGTCTCTGTCTGACCCCTAGGCCCACACGGCCCAGTCTCCTGTCTGCAAGGGTGAGTTTTCCCCTGGTCCCCACTGCCTGAGAACCCTCCCAGCCACCCCTGCCTTTGGTGTCTGTAATGGTCTTCCCCTCTCATTGGAAACTCTTTCATCTCCTGCTTGAGCTGGGACTTGGGGCTTCCCCTGGGCCTCTGAGGTGTTGTTTTTGTTACCAATTAGAATATAAAAGTGCAGCCATTTATCAAAGGTACAGAGAAAGCAATATGCAGTTTGCACTGCAGAGAGTCTATGTCTGCAAAGCCGGGTGCAGCCTCGCCCGGGGAGCACCGTCCTCACCCCAAACCCAGGCACAGCCTCGCCTGGGGAGCATGTCCCCAGCCCAAACCCAGATGCAACCTCACCCGGGGAGCACCGTCCCCACCCCAAACCCAGATGCAGCCTCGCCCAGCGTGCATCATCCCCACCTCACCTGGTCAGAGGCTAGCTCCCTACAATCCCGTAGGCCGGGGGTACTATTTCCATTTCATAGCTGAGGCTCAGGGAAGTGAGAGACTCCTTAAGTGCTGCAAGTGTCAATGCAGCGCGAAGGAGGCTGAGATGGGACGAAGCCTCTGCCGCCCACTTCCGTGGCTTCCTTCCCCACCCTCCCCATACACTGCAGCCAAGGCCAGCCCCTGCAAATGCTCTGCTGGGTGCCTGTTGCAATGTATCCAGAAAGTTCCAGGAACAGGTCTTTCCAATGACATAGGCTGGGCCACGGGAAGACTACACATGCTTTAGATGTGTCTGTGCATTTTACAGTTGACCACAGACCCCACTCTGAGACAATGACACATGTCACCTCCTAGGAGGTGATTCCACGTGCTGGAAACTGCTAGAAGTCCACAGGGCTGAGCTGCCACTTTGCCACTTGGAGATCAGAGGTGAGGAGGTTTAGATACTTTAAACGTTGTCCTCTTGAGAAGGTGAGGATTTATCCTGGATTATTAGAAGCTGTACGAAGACCAACAGGTAGATATGATGGGGAGAGACTTGGATTCGTGGTCGGGATTAACAGTAATAGCTGGGATTCTCTGGGCACTTACGGTGTTCAGGCATGCCGGGCCCTGTCCTTCTAGCATTGGGTTTCCACCTTGGCCTACAGATAAGAACCTTCCAGGACCTTATGGGAGAATGTTGGGGAGAATCCTCACTCTCTCCCAAAGGAGGAGCAGAGGGCCGGGTTGGCTGGGCCTTGTCGCAGGGAGGGCACTGGTGCCTCTCCTCCCTGGCTTTCTATCCCAGCCCAGCGGGGCCTGGCTTCAGCCCGGAGACCACCACTCTCTACTCTCACTCTGTTCCACCATGTCAGGGTCTGCAAAGCAGGCATCGAACCCATGGGCAGCTGACTGGGTAAGAGAGTGAGTCCAGACTGAATGGTGGATCCAGGTCTCCCCAGGCAGAGCCTCATATCTGGATACTGGCTCTTGGAGCATTCTCCACCCTAGCTTTTTTCTGGAAAGGTCCAGATAGCACATATTTTTGTCTTTGTGCCCCAAACAGTCTCCATCGCATCTACTCCACTGCCGTGTAGCACAAAGGCAGCCATAATTCCATGTAAATGAATGATTACGGCTATGTTCTAATAAAGCTTTATTTACAAACACAGGCCACAGCAGGGCCGGACTTGGCCTGTGGGCCAGAGTTTGCTGATCTGCTCCAGAACCATTGGACCTTGAAGACGCTGATCCCTGTTTGGCTCCACAGGTTCAGATGTCAGGGTGAAAGGTCAATGCTCCTGGTTTTCAAGTGGAACATGAAGGATGACTCATTAACTTCCTAAGTCTTCTAAAAGCGCTCTGGGGTGCAGGCTGCAATTACCCCCATTTCACAGATCCAGAAATGAAGGTGTTGGCTCAGCACCTTGGGCTACAGTCACACTGGTGGTGACGTTTGGGTTAGAGCCACATCCAGGGGACTCCAGAGCCCACATCAGTGCTGCTGGTTGGCCTCGTTATAAGAAAATAGATCAGTGATGAAACCCCCATCCAGCCTGGAGGGGACAGTGGTCTGGGCATCCCCTCCCTGCAGCATTTGGGTGAGGCTGCTAGGCTGGGTCCGAGGATCTGGATCCCTCTACGGCTCCCTCCAGGTCCCCATCAGGAACTCCGGGCTCTGCACCACTGACAGTCACCGCCCTCAGCAGCCGGCTAGTCTGCGGCTCTGTAAACACAGCCTTTGCCTGTCTCTCTCCTGAGTATCGTTGGATGCTCCTAAGTTAAGGATGCCTTGATTGGAACCCACTCCTTCCCCAAGGTGGCCTCATCCCCGCCCACTGTCCCAGCATGAGCATCTACCTCCCAGCGTGGAGGTGATGAGGGAGGTTTTGCGTTGTTTTAAAGAACAAAATGCAAATCCACTGTCTGACTCCAATACTAACTGCCATGCCCAGCGGGAGGTCTCTGTCACCCTGCCAGAATTGACAGGAGGAAGCGGTAACAAATGCCATCGCAAAGATGACAATCAGCACCATGGTGAATGTGGGGGTGGGGGCCTGGGTGGCACACAGCCTACCCTATTTTCTTGGGTAGGACTGCCTGCCATTGTACAGATGTGGACACTGAGACTGTTAGAGCCAACAGTGCCCAACCTACTCAGCAGGACTGCAGACCTACAGCGCGTTCTAGGATTAATTAGGTGCCAGGTGCTCTGTCCGGCTCACTCTCCGCCTTATCCAGAGCTGTGGCACAGTGCTTGGCACTCACAGGTGTCTCGTGAATTGGCACTGGGCTTGGGAGGGGAGTCTCCCGAATCAGAGTGCCCCGCAGGCGGTCTGCCTCCCTCCCTGCCGCACCCCGGCCAGGTGCAGGCTTCCTTCGGCCCGGCAGCCAGACACCGGAGCCGCTCTGGGGACGCTAGCACCCGCCTCATACGAGGTAATACAAAGGACTAATGAAGTTAAAGCCCTTGTAAGGTGCCGCAAAGTGGGCACCACTTGTTTATGAGCCTGTGTGGGCCCAGAATGTTATGAGGGAAACAAGAGCCGCCCAGTGAGAGCTTCTGCTGGGCCTGACCAAGCCCAGATGCCATCCCTGGGCAGGGGTTGGTGCCCAGACGGAGCATGCAGCTGCAACGTCAGGCCTCCCTGTGCAGGGCATCTGGCCAGAGCAAGTGCCCCAGCGCTGGCCGGCAGCAGCCCCAGCCTCGGGCCCCACCTTGGGCCCAGGCTGGGCGGAGGCAGCTCCTGAGCCTGGCATTTGGTCCACAGATGGGGGCTGGCATCTCACAAAGGTCTGGAAATAGGTCTGGGGAGGGCAAAGCTATACTTAGTGACTCTCAGCATTTGATGTCGGCTTCCTCCGGGCTTCCCCTGAACCTCTAGTCTGCAGAGGGCAACGGACTTCATGGGAGGCTAGGGTCAGGTCCTGACTTCAGGTCCTCAGGCAAGTTATTCAGCCCCCGAGACACGATCTGCTCCCCTACAAAGGAAATGATATAAGCACAGCCATGTGAATGTTGCTAGGCAGACAACAACCTCCGAGAAGCAGAGGGGGTCCGCTCTCCCATCTGGGAACTATAGTTCCAGGTCCGCTCTCCAATCTGCGAGCTGTGGACAAGGGCAGGGGCCGGCTCTGCAAATCAAGAACAAACCCCTTCCCACTGTTTCCTCTGACCTGGCACCGGCTGGAGGCTCAGGGAGGACTATTCAATCTGCTCCGAAAAATTTCTACACCACTTGCCTTTCTTTCCAAAGGCTTCATTCTAGATGGGATTTCAGGACCCATCGCCCTGCCTGCTGCTCTGGTAAATAGGAAAAGCACCACCGTGGCCTGTAAGGAAGGCTTTCTTCTGGAAGGCGGCCTCGACTGTGGAGTGGTTGGACCTGAGGTCATAGCCTTTCTGGGAGCCCCATATCTACTGGCCAATCGGATAGGTCTATAGGCTGGGCCTCTAGGTCTAGCTTCTATCTTTTCCAAATCCTCTATCTCCCCATCCTACGTGGGGTTGACCCCTAAAAAGCATCACACTCCTCCCTATTCAGGGTTATATCTGGAGTACTCCAAGGGGACAGCATCTTCTCCATGCTCTGGCTCTCCCAGTCCTACAAGAAGCCCCGCCCCTCAGCAAGAAAGCCCCGCCCCTCAGCAAGAAAGCCCAGCAGTTAGCGTAATGGCTATGTCGCTGGACTCCCACGTAGTCGACCGCGGTTCGAGTCGCGGACCCGGCGGCTTAAACTCACGCCGGGCGCGTGTGCGTGCGTGCCCAGGATCCCGAGAGGAGAATGGAGGAGAAGGGATTGTGGCGTGGCCATCCCCCCTGGGGGGTGATTTCCTGCTTTCTATCTCTCTGTCTCTCTCTGTCTGTCTGGCGAGCGCACGCGCCCTATAGCAAAAACCTCTCCAAAAAAAAGAAAAAAAAAAAAAAAAAAAAAAAAAAAAAAAGAAAGCCCTGCCTGGGAGCCCCTCATTCTGCCCACGGTCTTATCGCCACCCCCAGCTCAGCTCCAATCCTACCTGAAGGAGGCATCTCCTTTTCTTTTCCCTTCTCCCTTCCAAACATCTTAATTTCCTGCTGCTGGCTGTCTGAGGAATTGTTTACCACCATAAACCACAATACAATTCCATAAATATGTTATTTATCCTTCCTATTATTATTCTCCATTATTTATTTCTGAAACTCCATTATTAAATCTGTAAAGTGTTCAGTGATACACTGGCGATGAAAGACACTGTGTAACGGCGGCTTTATTATTATTATTACTCCGTGATTAAAACAAGGAAGAAAAATGAACCGAATTAAATCAAACTGGATTTCCTTTCGCCTGCAGGGGCCCCACTTTGAGATGAGGGACGGGCCCCGTGGGGCCGGCTGGGCCAAGGCCCTCTGCTCTCCTCGCCGGCTGTCTTCCCACCCCTGCCGTCCGCGGTGGCCGTCAGCACACCAGGGAGAAGGGCTGGGAGCCGGGCGGAGTTTGTTCCGGGCAAAGCGAAAGTGATCCCGTTTGCAATCTTACTTTTAGCCATCAGTCACTGCCAGTGACACGAAGCGGTAATAGAAGTGCCCGGGAATCCTGCATTTTATTTGTACCCGGCAGCATTTCTCTTGCAGGGGAAACATAAATTCGGCCGATTTTTGTGCAGATTTTGCAAAAATTAGTCTCTCCCCATCTAGCTCTGTGTCCATGCACTGCGCGCTGTGACAGGAGCGTCTCACACAGGGAGCCTCATCCAGGGTGCGGTGGGGAGGCGCAGGGGGCCGGGTGGAGGGCTGCCTGCTCAGCGGAGGTGGCCAGGGTGAGGGAATTGGGTCGCAGAGCTTAGCCATCACCTGGCAACCCCCCTTCCGTTAGTGTGGTGGTCCTCAAAGTGTGGCCCTGCGTCCCTCGGGTACTGGTTTGAAACGCAAATTCCCAGGTTCCCGTTGCTGGAGCAGGAACGCTAGGGTGAGGCCTTGAACCAGCCCAAGGGGTGCTTCTGGTGCCGCTCTGATCTCTGCCGCCGGGCTGGAGAAATTGCTCAGGCACCCAGCCACTCCAAGTGTGAGACGGTAGCACACCAGGGGCTTGTCAGAAACGCAGAGCCGAGAGCTGCGCTGAGATCAGCCCTTTCGCCAGCTCCCGACGACTGCCTCACCCCCTGAGGTTTCAGGGGCACTGCGTCAGGATTTGCGCCACGCTGTTCAGGTCTGGTGGGGCAGGGGGCAGGAGCGAACTCTTGAGGGTGACAGAGAAACAGGCAGGACAGTTACAGATAAAGGACCGGGGGCCATGGAAGTTGAGTGACTGGGGTTCATTAGAAAGGCAAAAACAACCGAATCTGACTGGAACTTCTCCCATGTCAGAGTCAAAGGCGAAAATCATCTCCATGGGCTGAACCCGGGCTGTCTGACTCCTTAGGAGCTGGCTGACATCTTGTCACTGTTGTCAAATCTTTATGACAGTCCCACCAAGAAACCGCACGGTAGAGCATCCGATCTGATTATTTTGTGATGGCCTCCAGATAATTTTATGTACTATGGGATGTCACAAAATCAAACGTACTCATTGCCACGTTGGGACTGGTTGCTATAGAAACCGTTGAATGAACGTTGGGAGGCTGGGATTCAGGACCTCACCACCAGCTCCCTGCCGGACCGATGCTTTGGGGGACGGGTGGCGTGAGCCTGCCCACCCCACTTCTCCGTGGCCAACTGTCACCTTTTAGGTGTCTGCTCCGTGTAAGCACAGCAATGTCATTTAGTCCTCAGTGAGGCAGGTGTCATCGGCCCCTTTTATAGAAGTAAAAATAGAGGGGCAGAGAGATTGGGACATGTACCAAAAGCCACACGGTTCCTTAATTACTGAGCCAGGGGTTCGAATCCAGAGCTGGGACTCTGCACCTTTGGCCTTGTCTCCCACCCCACCAGATTTATTAAGGGATCACGTCAACCAAAGCCGTATGTGTTTATGATGTACAGCATATTTCGATGTCGATGTTGTAAATGATCCAGTCAAGCCCATCACCGTATCCATCACGCACACACTCGGTTTCTGTGGTAAGAACAGCTGCGGTGCCTGGCTGAGCACTGTTCAAGTTCTGGGATACTGCTATTATGGCCATGGTCGCCACGCGGCTCTGTCCTGGCTGGAACCGCGCCCTTCACCAGCGGCTCCCGCGACCCCTTCTTCCCAATCCCTGGTAACTACCCCTCTGCTCTGCTGCTGCCTTATTTTTTTAATATAATATTTCTTTAAAGTTTATTGATTTATGAGAGAGACAGAGACCATGATAGGGTCTTGGAATCCTCTCTCTCCCTAGCTTTTCTGCTGGCCAGGATCCCACGTGCACCTTTGGGTACACCCAGCATGCACCCAAAGTTGGAGTGGCCTCCGAGCCCAGGGCTTTCCCATGTGACTCTGGGGCCACACAGAGACACCCTACTACCTGTGCTGCCACTGCTGGGCCCACTCTCTGCTTCTGTGAATAGGACTGAGAGTTTTAAATGTCCACTAGCACCCATTATGACAGATTGGACAGCCATTGCTCTATCCTGCCTCAGTTTTCTCAAGTGTAAAATGGGGAGATTAATGGGTTTTGCTTCCCAGGTTTGTTATAAAAAGGAGGATATAGGTCAACAGATGGGTGGTGGTTAGGGCAATGGATCTCATATGTGTAACTGTGTGGTTCAAATCCTGAACTGGGAGGTCTGAAAAGTACTCCAGGCATATATGCATGCATGCCCAAAATCCCGAGAGGGGAATGGAGAAGGGATTGTGGCATGGCTATCCTCGCTGGGGGATGATTTCTCACTTTCCTTCTCTATCTCTGTCCACCACTCTCTAGTGAGTGTATGTGCCCTATAGCAGAAAGACTAAAAAAAAAAAAAAAATGATTCCAGTTTTTACGGGCTTCAGGATCGAGTACGGCAGTGCCTCTCCTAGCCTCAGCTGCCGCCCAGTCTGATGCTAGGCTGAGGTTGACTGGGTGGTGACAACTGAGTAGTCACCTCCAGGGCCACCCTGCTTGTCAACCACTTCAAACATCACCCTGCCTCTACCCAAATATGCAAGAGCCATGCGTGGAGGTGCGGCTGTGAACGAAAGTTAGCTTTGCAACTTCCTGCCTTTGCCGGGGAACCATTAGCAGCGGTGACACAGCGAGGATGAGAGCGGTGATGAATGGGCGCTCTAAATTACCTTGGGATGACACTGCTTGATTAAGCTAAGTACTCCCTGCGGCACCCCAGCCAGCAGTCGCTCATTTATTTGTCTTAGAAGAACTGAGTTTCGCACCTACACACTTCATGAACTCCGCAAGCTTCCAGGCTCAGCCCAGCCAGACCCACAGCCTTGCCTCACTGCTGGTGTCCAGGGCAGGTCGTCGGCCACCACCGCAGAGAGCGCTGTGTTCACCTGCGCCTGTGTGCGCACGCGCGCCCTCCCCGGGGTGCAGCTCCGCTGGGCTGCACAGGGAGGTCTCCCTTAGCCGCCAGCTCTGGGCTTGCATGCCTAGGGGACCTGGGCCCTCGAGTTTCCTGGGTGGAGCTGAGCGGACCCTGCTCTCACCATGAGCAAGTAAAATGTTGCCCAAAGGGCAGTTCTGAGCAGAGCATTCCGGAAGCCTGGTCAGAGCCCAGAAGAGCGTTTTCTGGAAAGGCCTGCAGTTCCCTGTGAGTGGCAGCGGCTGCCACGCCCTCGGATCCAAACCTGAGGAATGACAATCGCAGCTGCCATTGAGGGTGGCTTTGAGCCAGACACTGCGGGGACGCACTGCCTGGGCCTTCCAGGTCCCATTGCCTCATTTTACACATAAGCGAAGTGGCTTGTTCAGGCTCACGACAGCCCTGGGCTTAAGATGGTTGGAAACTGCGTCCAAATCCGCCAGTGAGAGGCGGAGAATTCATCCGCCCTGGAGGGAGGCCTCGCTGCTGCACAGCTGCCTACTCAACACCTGAAGAGCCGCGCGAGGTGCATTCCCGCATTCCTGTCCACTTACTCAGCAACTACCCGGGTCCTACTGTGTGCCGGGCGCGCAGGCATGGGCGTGACAGTCATTCGCCGTCGGTCTCTGTGGACGCCCACCTTTTGGAAAATGGGCTTTCATTTCCGGATATGTGGTTTTCTCACCACCCGAGGGCCGAGTCCCTTTCTGCCAACCCAGCTCGCTGGGGAGGCCGGCGTGATCCGTCACCCGCCTCGCTCTGCACCTCTTCAGCACAACTCCAAGTCCACTGAGGGGCCCATCCATCTCCTCTCTGGAAACGTCCGGGTTGTCGAAGTTAGCAGTGAGTTATGAGGCTGGGGGACCCTCAGTTTCTCCTGAGCTATATTTCAAGCCGCGCAGCTCCTGAGCAGGTTTCCACACAGACGCTCTGATACTTCTCAGCCCCAATCAGCCCCCGTGTATGCCAGGAGGTACCAGGCAAAGAGGTTAAAAGTCCAGGGTTGAGGGTCCTCTCCCGACTCAGTCAACCAGCCGGCCTTGACACGGGCTCCTGAGGAGCAGAGCCGCCAGCCTGGCAGTTACGTCTCTGGCCTGTTGCAGACCTTCTCCTCTTGGAGAGGTTCCCAGGCCTGCTGGTAACTTGGTAGGATACGAGGTTACCCTTCTCGGCTGCTCCGGGTGGGGTGGTCTCTCCCGCCTGGGCCTCTCTGGGGTGGGACATCTAGAAAGAGCAAGTTCCAACCCTCCCGCCAGGACCATATTGACGTTGGTCCCTTTTGCTTCGAGCCTGAAGACCGCGCTCCACTGCAGGCTCTTGCTGTCTGGTTGGTCACCACCCACTCTCTCGCCACCCTCTCCAGACCCCTCACTTATTAACGCCAACCGGCAAAAATAGCCCGGTGGTTTCCAGCCCCTGCAAGAGGCAGATACATAATGACAGAGTGACTTGGTGCTGCAGTAACAAATTGTCCGTATTATAGCACTTTACATCTTGATATCCATTCTCCTCAACGGGCTTATCTGTAAACCGACTGAATTCACACTGGGATACTAAGAAAATAGCTGTCATATAATAGATGGGGTCTCCCGGAAAATGAACATTTACAAATGGCTGTAGCATTTACTTAAAATGTCATGCCAATTGCTTGCTGTTGTCTTTATGCAATGAGATTGATTTTACTGCTCCTTGGAGTCCTCAGCCTTGATGGGTAGTTTTTAATGCAGCAGGGAGACGCTTTTTGTGTTTAATCTATAAATATAGCAGGCAATGGCTCGGGCTCAGTAAGGTGCAGCCTTGGGAGCTGTCCAGACCTCCTCTCTAGGACCCTCGTTTCTCCTTCTTCTGTCGAAGTTGGACCCGGGTGGAGTCTGAGTGCATCCTATTCATGTATTCAAATGTATGCAGATATATGCATTTTTTAACAAGTTCATTCATTTGCCAGGCCATGCAGTTAGGAGTTTTCACAGTGTAATACTCAATTTTTGCTCCACCAGAATACACCCTGGGGTTTTATTTGAAGAGTTTACGGAGTTGGAGACGCACACGGGTGGGGGAGGGGCAGTTTGCCTCTTGGAGAAAACGGCTGCAGGGTCTCTCCAACATGAGACTGAAAGGAAGTGCCAAGCTGCTTCTCCCTCCTGGCTGCCCCAGGAAGATGTCCCAGCATTTAGGAGCCTCAATATCATCCTTCCATCTTTTCACCCAAGTTGTCCATGGTTTGCAGAGCTGGGTAAGACTCCGCTTGCCTTTGGATGCGAGTGCAGCCTTCAGCCGAGGAGAGCGTCAGAGGCGTCTGGCTGCTTATCCTCGTTAGTGGGGCTGATAGCTCTTCAACTGGTAGCCCGTTCTGCAAGAGTGCTTGCTCATACGCCATGCCGTCGGACCAGGGAGCGGGCAGGGCGCTGGCATTACCTCCACTCAGTTATCCTCCCAAGGATACATATTAATACATGAGGAATAAACTACTATTTGTTGAGCACCTGCTATGAGCTGGGGACTGTTGGAGGGCCAGGAAGAGATCAAGAAGCACAACAGAAAATGTCTGGGGGGTCTCCCCGAGATGAGACCAAGGCTCAAACACATGGTCACTACTCTTGCCAGCAGCTATAGCCTGGTGGGGGGTGCAGACATATGTGTTAAGGTATGACTGGTCGATGCCTGCTACACACTACACATGAACCTGCAGGTGGGCTCCTTACGAGGCCTGGGGAACGGCAGTGGGGAGGGCTTAGGGTGGGCTTCCTGGAGGAAGTGCTCTGGGAGCTGAGACCCGAGGGATGAAAACGACCTGAAGCTGGGATCTAGGGAAAGATGATACACAGGCAGAGTGCGTTAGGCAGAGGGGTCAGTGCTCTCCAAGGAACTGAACTTACAGAGGCTGGGGCATTCCAGGTCACATAACAAGGAAGTGAGTGTGAGACCAGTTTCTTGGACCGACTTGCCTTTGGGATCCCCGGGTATGAAATTTCACAGCTGGGGAAACAGGCAACGGTAAACCCATGTCTCCTGATGCTGGGGAGCCCCTCTTCTTCAATGATCCAGCCCCTTCCATGGAAAGTGGTCCTCTCTTGGACAGATTCAAGACAGCTATAGTTATTAATGATGGCCTAAAAACTGATTAGACAAAATCTAAATATCAATTTAATCATTCACAAATGACCCTCAGTGGAGACAAGGAAATAATAAAGGAAGCCGATGTGCTGGGAGCATCATGAATTACCTAGACCCGGAATCGAGCGTCGTCTACGTTCGATAAATGGCTGAAGGAAGACGAGACCCCTTCCCCACGGAGACTGCCGCCTCTACCCTGTTCTTGGCTCTGTGTGCCGAAACCCTCACATCAGATGCAGCGCCTTCACTTGCTCAGGTCAACAAGTCACCTCACAGAAGCCCGGGGACAAGAGGGGCCTAAGAGCTCACCTCGACCAACCCGCTCCTTATGCAGAGGGAGCGGCTGAGCGCAGAGACAGGTGCGGTTGTGTCTGAAGCCCTAAGGGCTTCGGGTTCTTTTGCACGAGCTGAGCCTTGCAAAGGCAGGTGCTCTCTTCTAAAGACAGCGGCTCTTAGCCCCTCCTTGAAAAGCCCACTTTCATCCCTGTGCCAGGGGGCCCAGTGGCCCTGGGCAGACTGCGATCCAGCCAAAGGCAGCTGTGCAAAGATCGGCACGAGGGGCGAGCAGGGCACTGCGTGGGAGGCCGACGATCACCTCTATCGCTGGGACCCAAGTCATCCCCAGACTTAGAGGATTAGCACGGTCATCCCTATTACCTCTCATGGGCTCTGTGGGTTAGAAATTTGGACAGGCTCCGGTAGCATCTTGTCTGTTCTCTGATGCTCGCTGGGGGCTTCACCTGGGACGGCTGTGGGCTACCGTCTGCAGCTGGGTTCATCTGGAGGTGTTGTTGGCAAGTCTGAGGGTCAGTGCTTGCTGCTGGCAGGACCTCAGGGGGCTGTCGACTCGGACAGCCGTGTGTCTCTCTGCGTGGGCTAGTGGGGCTTTCAAACAGCATGGCAGCTGGATTCCAAGGGCCAGTGTCTCCTGGAATCTGGCCACAGAAGTCCCTTGATATCATTTCCACATATCCTATTAGTCAAGGCAGGCACAGAGGTCCTTCCGGACCAAGGTCAGATGGCAAAGGGGGCCCATGGAATGGAGTATCACCGGGCTATCTGGAAAATCTGCCAGAGCAGTGCGAGGCATCTCTTCTAATGCATTTGCTTAGAGAAAATATGTTATTAAGTGCCTGCTGTGGCCCAGGCATTGCACTGGGCCTCTCCGTGTCTTCTCGTGGGAAGGTCCCATGCAAAGCACACACACTACAGCACTACCTCAGGGCGAGGCAGACAGACACGACTGAGGCATGGCTGGTGGACGTCCCCGGCCTCTGCTCTTTCCCTCGGCGGCAGCTGCCTGTCTGTGTGGACTCATCCACCCAGCTTTACCCCTGCCCCCATCACGGGCAGGGTGAGGGTCACGTGGCATTGCCCGGCCACCTGGGTTCTGGCTGGGCCTGCACTCCTGCCACAGCTGCAGGCAGCCCCTGAGTCCACAGGGTGGGAGGATGGAGCGAGAAAGTCTGTATCCATGGCCTCCCTGGGGCTGGCTCTGGGGCTCCCCACTCACTCCTCCTGCGAGCCCCACCCAGACACTGCAACCAGCTTCCCTCCACACCCAGCCGGGCCAGGCAGCGCCCCTGCTCAGATGCTGCACTGGGCCCTCCCTGTCCCAGCCCAGCAAACCCCTTCTGCAACCAGCAGAATCTCCCAGAGACACCTGGATTGGCTTCTGCCCTCTGCAAGGATTTCCACCCGACATTGTCATCTCTGTTTTCAATATACCCCCAGCCCCTGCTAAGTCTCAGAGGCCTCCTGATAGTTGAATACTGCCCGTCATGGGCGGCCCCTTCCGACAGACGTCACTGCAGACAGCTGCGCCCCTTAGGACGCTCTGCAATCTCATTCCAAACAACACTAGACTCATCCCAAGATCCCACTGTGAGGAAAGCGCCTGCGCCCGCCCCGCCAAAGTAATTGTGGATTAAAGGACGCTCCCCAGGCGGGCCTGGGTATAAGTAGGGAGCCTTTTAAAAGTTAATTGTGGTGGTGGATGGTGGTGGTGGCTTCCCAGAGAGAGATGGCGATTGCTTTAATGAAACACACGTGTGCCGTGGACCCCCGAAGAGGGAATGGGGTGCAGCCAGAGGGTAGAGCCTAGCGCAGGGTTTGGGCGAGGGAGGGGGCAGGGTGGTGAAGACCCAGGAGGCGCCCTTTAGGGTACACTGATTTCGGACCCGACAAAGAGGTCATGGGGAGCCGGGTAGTTCTCATCAGAGCAGACTCTGTGAGGGACAGAGCTAGAAGGAAGGGCAAGAACAAGCAGATACGAAGCCATTAGCATTCCTGAGGGCAGCAAAGGCCAGAGGCTTCGGGCCGGTGAATGGGAAGACAGCTCTGGAGGCAGCTGCTCCAAGCACACACCAGACTGCATAGACGTGGGCTCAAACCCAGAAAGCAGGGCCAGCCAGTGGCAAGGTGGTTAAAGCAGCTGGATCCCACATAGCCCACTGTGCGTTCGAGTCCCACACCCAGTGGCTTGAAAACATGCCAAGTACATGTGCGCGTGTGAGTGTGTGTGTGTGTGTGTGTTTGTGCGCATGCTCAAAATCCTGAAAGGAGAAGTGAAGAAGAAGGGATCGTGGCGTGGCCGTGCCCCGGGGGTGCTTTCTCACTTGCTCTCTCCCTCTGGCTCTGTTTGTCTCCAGCTGGCAGGTGCACCCTATAGCCAAAAAAAATTTAAAAATAAAAATAAATAAGTTTCAGAAACCCTAAAGACACATGGCTGTAACTCCGAGTTGAATTGGATGGGGGGAGTCGGAAGTAAGGGAGGCAGGGCAGTGAACACCCTAACACTCATTCGCTCGTTCATTCCCTCATTTATGGACAGTCTCTTACGGGGTGTCTACTGTGACCAGGCGCTGAATTAAACACCAGCTCCCCAAGGGGTTCCGGAAGCGCTTGGACCCACAGTCTCGCCGCCGGGGGAGTGGAGGAAGATGTACTTTGCAGACAGCCAGAGTCATTCTCCGCAGAGTGGGAAAAGCAGCCCAGGGAGCCTGGGGAGCCCCAGGGGAAGCGGGGGGGGGGAGGGGTGGATCTCACTTCGGGGTCCGAGGAAAGTGGCTCCTGTGTGTGCTCGTCCTCTCTCACTGCAGCCTCCAGGGCCGACCCGCACCCTCTCCTACCCCTTCTGAAGCTTGCTGGGACTTTCTGCACCCTGGGCGAACACCCTGCTGTGGTGGGCCTCTCCCCTCCATTATCTGAGGCGCTCCCACCCCAGCCCACCGTGGGCCCACGGCCATGCCAATCCGCCTTTTGTGGGTAATAAAGACAAGACGTTGGGGCTCCCTCTCTCTGACAGCCAGGTTCACCTCAATGCTTTTCAGGCTCCGAGCATGGACCAAGGCGGTGACCAGCCGCCTCCTCGGAGTCTAATGGAGAAGGAGGTGTCTGAGTCTGGAGTCTGTAAACCCATCCAACCAACTTCCACGTGGATTTCAGGGCGCAGGCGTTCCCTGCCCCACCTCCGGCACGAGGCTCTGAACATCTGAAACGCTTCCGTGCATCTTCGTTAGGACTGTCTCTGCCCCTCGGCATCCCTCATGTGCTGAGGTGAGATCTCTGGAGAGACCAGGGGCACCTTGGGTGCAGCCCTGAAGGCCCAGTGCGGAACACGGGAGCGCCCATTTCCTCCTCTCTAAAGGCGGTGGGGGTGGGGAGTGCTGAAAACATGCCTTTGCTATGTCTGATCAACCTGAGAAAATTGTCCTTTTATGTTTAAATTGCTCTTGGCCATGAGGACATGGCGCCCCTTGCAGTTCTCACAGACCTTCTGCCTTTGGCTGCAACCCAAGGTAAGAAAGTCCTGTCACTCCCTCCCCGTGCCCAGGCCAGCTGGCTCCTCTGACCTCAGTCATGGTCAAGGAAGAAGTCAGCCTTCCTTCACTCCCTCCGAGCCTTTTCTGCCTCTTCCTGGGCCGGAGCAGGGACCATGGTGTCCAGGAAGGCACCTGAGAAGGGGCGGCACCATCATGGACCGGGGAAGCAGGAGGCCTCGCTGTTCCAGAGACAGGAGGAGCTGGCCACGTGTGACACTCAGCCCTGGCAAGCTGGCCCAGGGCCGGGGCGAGGCCTCCGGGTGCTCCACTGTGACTATCTGAAAGAGGTCCCCACTTTGAGGCAAGGGACCTTTCCTCACCTCTCACCCGCAGGCTGGGACCTGCAGCTCTGAAGGCTGATCCAGCCGTGCTCCACCCACAGCCTCGATACACGACTGTCCACCTAGGCGGGACGGACCGCACTTTCCAGGCCCTCCCCATGTGCCTCACCCCAGCCGGCCCCAATGTGGCCCAAGCGGACACTGGCCCAGGCAGGAAAGAGCTTGCCACCCCTCCCCTCACCCACTGCTCTGTCCCCAAGATGCCAGGTCATTTCAGGTTCAGAATCCAGGCCAGGCTGCTCGGGCCACCTTTCCAGCCCCTGAGTCACCCTCACCACCCCTCCGTGTAGAGGGAGAGACTTGACTCAGTTCTCTCCTCCCGGTGCCTTGCTCTCAGAGGCCCGCTGCCCCTCCACCTGGATGGAGCAGACACTCGCTGGAGGTGAAGTGCAGAGACAGAGGCCAACTCCCAGAGGTGCCCCTGAAGCCACACCAGCTACTCCATCGTCCCTGCGGCTGGAGCAGCCCCCAGCCCCCACAGGGCCCTGCCCTGACTCAGCTCCCCATAGCATCTCCAAATACATCTTCATAGTCAGGGGTGCCCACAGCCTGGTGCTCCTGGGGTTCTCAGATGGTTCGTAAGATGCCAGAGCCCTGCTCTGAGCTGGCCTGGCCGTCCTGGGGGCAGCCCTCCCCCACCTCCCTGGTCAGGGCCAGAAGGGCCCATCAGAGCCACAGGGACATTAACTCCCTCCTGAGGCTGCACACGACCCTCCCCCGCTCCAACTCGCTCCCACTCGCTGCCTGGGGTGCTCACTGGGGCTGGCGGCCTGTAGAACTCCTCCGGCAACGCCAGCCTTTTCATCTGTGTTTCTTCCCCACCTGCTGCTAATCCCCACCGTATACTTCAGCTCTGCGAAAGTCTGGACTGAAAGAAATAGATGAATGGGAAGGAGGCTTGGCATGGCCCCCTCCGAGGCGGGCGAGCCCCCAGAGTCAAGAGAACGTTCACACCTCAACGGAGAGCGTGCAGGCCGTGTGTGCTCCCAGCCATCCTACCTTCAGCCGCAAAAGTCAGAGTAGACCGACGTCCCAGTCCCGACCGGGGAGAAGGGCGGAAGGGTTGGGTAACTGGGTCTTCGGCAAGGTCACGGCGGCAGGACTGGCTTTGTCCCCAGGCTTCAGGAAAGAGGTGCCCAGGCTGGGGACAAGGCTAGGGTAGGGGGATGGGAGTCATGAAATGCTTCTTCCTGAAGCATCTGCTCTTCCCTGCGAGGTCTGTGTGGGAGGGCAGCAGTACTGGGAGTCTCAGGGCCCCTATGGCGCCCAGCACCTGACACCCCTGCAGGTCTCAGGGGGCTGGGCCACAACCAGGCCCCCAGCACCCTGCAGTCTGCCAGACCCCCGTGAGCAGAGAGAAGGCACTGTGGGCTTCTGGGAGGGGGATGATCCACGAGCCGCCACAATAGCTGGGGACAGATCTGGTTTGCGAGTCTCTGAAGATGATATTACTCACCAGCCCCACGCTTTTCATCTGGAACTTATTGGAAAACCTTGCTAAGGGGATCAGCTGCCTCCCAGGCTCGACTCCAGCTCCCATCCAATTGGCGTTCAGGCCCTTTAAAGTATTACTTCTCGACACCATGAGCATTGTATGTTCCTGACAGGATAAGCCCGCCACAAATTAATACCTGGGGCACATCCTAAAACGCCATTCTTCCCAGCTGCAATAATTCCAGCCAACCCCTCTATCTGCACTGACAGATGCAGTAAATCTTTCATCGTAGTAATTCATACATTGTTTTTTCCTTGGGTACCCGAAATGGCCCACACAATAAACTTTACCTCCTTTTATGATTATCGATGTGCTTATGGGGTGCCCGTGCTGCCTGCACCACCAGCGATGGGCCCAGGGCCTCTTACACCCGTAGGAGAGCCTCCTGCGGGCTGGGGGCAGTTATCTCGCTCCTGCAGGCACACGAGCCCTGGTTGGGCCTGAGTCGGTGGGCTGCGTCCAGCAGAGACAACGATGAGGAATGGTCCCATCTCTGAGCAGCTGAAGATGGCGGCGAGAGATAAGGAAGGGGAGCTCACCCCCACGGATGCTGAGAGAGACCCCCTGGTCAGGGCAGGACGGGAGCGCCTACTGCCTGCCCTGTGCTGGCCACGGTGAGCCAGGCAGAGTGGGGACCTCTGCCTAGGTCCTCAGCCCAGGACTCGACGCGGCTTTTTTTTTTTTTTTTTTTTTTTGGAGAGGTTTTTCGCTATAGGGCGCGTGCGCTCGCCAGACAGACAGAGAGAGACAGAGAGACAGAAAGCGAGAAATCACCCCCCAGGGGGGATGGTCACGCCGCAATCCCTTCTCCTCCATTCTCCTCTCGGGATCTTGGGCACGCACGCACACGCGCCCGGCGTGAGTTGTAAGCCACCGGGTCCGAGACGCGAACCGCGGTTGACTACGTGGGAGTCCAGCGACATAGCCGTTACGCTAACGGCTGGTTCCCGAGGCGGCTTTATGGCCTACCTTGTTCCACAGTCCACTTGTTGTATGTCACAGCGACCCAGAGCTGGGTCCTAGCCCCATGGGCCTCGGCTTCTTCGTCTGCAAAATGGGACTTGTGGCACTGTCCTGCCTGTTCCAGACACTGTCAGAGGATGGGGAAGCAAACTGGAAATGGTCAAAAGGCACCCAAGTGTCTGGGCCTGGGCCTCCGGGACAGATTGGACAAAATGAATCGGAACACGGGCTGGCCGGCCCTCCAGCTCGTGGGGGAACACAGACGCTGCGTGCGTTTTCTAGAGCTTCTGTGACACATGGCCATACCCAGGTGGCTCATGGGAGCAGACGTTTATCCGCTCATGGTTCCCAAGGCCGGAAGTCCGAAATCAAAGTGACCCAGGGTTGGTGCCTTCTGGAGGCCCCAAGGGAAGATTGCGCTTCAGGCCTCCCTCCCAGCTTCAGGAGACGGCGACAGTCCTGGTGTCCCCTGGCTTGCAGATGTGTCACTCCCATCTCTGCCTCCATCGTCACATGACCTTGGCCCTGCACTGTCTCTTCTTTTCCTACACTGATGCTGTCATTGGATTTAGGACTCAACCGAATCGACTAGGACCCTGTCTTAACTAGCTACATCTGCAGAGACCTTATTTCCAGACTAAGGTCGTATTCCGAGGTTCTGGGTGGTCATGAACTTGGGAGCCCCCACTTAACCCGCGACAGGGGTGGGGATGAGATACTGACCGCTCCCGAGGGAGTTCAGCTCCAGGTAACCTTCAGATGCCCCGTAGCAGCACTCTCTCCAGGGACAATCTGTGTCACTCTAAGAACGGCTCAGAGACAGGGATGTCACCTGGCCCACTGCTCCTCGGGGTAGAGGGTCTGCCAGGGAGCCCAGGGAATCACAACTCTGCCCTGAAAACACCCCAGCTCTTCACCTGCAGGAAAGGCAGCCGCGTCCCCTCCACGCCGTGGTCACCTGTCCCTAAGGAAGCAGCACCTGCCTCGTCACTGCCCCACCGATCCCAGCCGCACTGGTCAGTTCCAGAAGGAGAACTCCGCTTGCCTGTTCCCGCAGGGCCTTTTACCGGGCAGAGAGTCTCCCCGTCACCCTGTAGAAGCCAGTGCCCAGTGGCAGTTTAAATTATACATTAGCTTTATAAGTAGCACTTGACGCTGGTAGGAAGACAGATTTTTATCAGTGGTGAATGCCCACCTCGGGCTGCGAAATTTCATCCTGGGTTCATGTGACGGGCAATAATTCTCCCCTCCCTCCCGTTATTATGAGACACGGCTCTGGTCGCTGCCTCCGCGGGAGGGCATGAAAACTCGCATGTCCTGCTCCGAGACTCAGAGCTCCCCAGGCCTCGAGCCCTCCCACCTGTGCCTCTTCTGCCATGGCAGCCACCAGTGGGATCAGGGGGACCCAGGTTGACCCATCCACAGGGCCCGGGCATGAGCAGGTGACACAAGCATTTTGCCTGGGGACACAGGGCTATTTGCTTTCCAAGATGTGCCCTCCTGTTTAATTACTGGGGAGAAGTGCCTTTGTCACCAGTTCTGTAAGTAAATGGTCTTGACATTTTTGGCAACAGGCTTTTCTCAAAGGAGCAGGCAATACTGGCTTCCCTGGGGCCGGCATTCCAGACAGGGGTGCCAGGATGTTTTGCAGAATCTCCTGGCAAAAACCTACCTCTTGGGCCTCACAGGGAGATGCCCACTTCCTAAACCCCTCTGTGCCTCCCCCACAGGGCAACTCCTCAGTCTGCCCCTACCCCCGAGCTCTCTCCTGGGCCGTGGCCCTCCTCTTCTGCCCACAAAGCCCAGGCCCTCTGGAGAAAAGCGTGCAGTCACAAGTGACCCTGCAGTTCTGCTGCCCCACAGTGGGCATGGAAGCCCGGGGGACCTGCTGGGGCTGGAAGCTGCCGCTGGCCTTGGCATGTGGGTGAAGAGCCCGGTGTCAGGTGGTGTGCTCACCACCATGGGCACCGCAGGCTGCCTGCCACGGGAAAGGCTTCCCAGAGACTTCTCTGTCCGAGATGAGTTGTTAAAAGCCAGGATCAATTTGCTACTGAAAATGAGGCAGATCAATATGAACAGGACCGTCGGCCACCGAGACACGCGTGTGCCCACGCTCATGTGTGCTCAGGGTGGGTGCCTGTCCCTTCCCCGCTCTCTCCCTCCCCACATCCCTCCGCCCTGCCGGTCCTGTTTGCATCTGTGCTCCTCCCCCTCACGTACCCCACTTTGTCCTTCTAGAAGAGACAAGGCAGGGGACCCAAATGGGAAGGAAAGGGTGTGTGTTCTCTCTGGATTCTCAGGACTCTGGGAGGTGGGTCCCCTGCCCTGGGGACGTCCAGCGCCAGCTTCTCTCCACCTTCCCAGGACACAGGCTGAATCCCAGCTCCAGGCCAGCCTTGCAGCCTGTTGCTAGCCTTGGGCTGGGGCAGAGGCAAAGATGCTATGAGCAGCTTCCGGGAGGCTGAGCCCTGGTTTCCGGGTGCCTGGACTGAAGTCCAGCTGACTGTCTTAAATCACGGGGCCTGGTGGCCTCACAGAACTCCAGCGACGCCAGCCCTCAGCGAGGCACACGGCCTAGGATGTGGGCGGTTGACCCCAGCAAACTTCGAAGAATTCACGCGCTCATCAGCAACGATGAGACCCTATGTGAGCTATTGCTTGACACAGGGTACGCGCCCATTAATAACAGTAACAGCAAGCCAATAAATGAAACTTTCTTCGTGCCAGACCCTGGGCAAAGCACTTTGTCTGTATCAACTCATGTGATCATTGCAACTATCCATCACCTACACCTTTTCCCCTCCACTATAGAAAAGCGGGGGCAGTGACCCAGAGAAGTCAATAATGTGCCCAAGATGGCACAGCTGGTAAGTTCAGAGCCAGGGTCTTGTGCCCACAGGCTTCAGCTCTGCCGTTGTAACTGTTTCTTGTGCTGGGTCTAGCTGGGGCAGGGACACAGCGCCCAAGGAGCACAGCACCAGCCCTTGTCAAGAAGCTCCGCGTTCCCCGGAGGGTTGCCAAGGTGAAGCGGGCAGTTGGCGGCCCTCCCTAGAGGTTGTATTGGCAGAGGCGCCGGCACCAAGCATGATTTAACCACGTCAAGCGTGTTGTTCCCGCTTTGCTCAGCAGCTTCGCTTGGAAAATGATGATCGAGTAAGATTTAAAAGCCTGGAGAATGGACTATTATTCTTATCAGTGCTAATAAAGGTAAAAGCATTTTATTTCGCTCAGACAGAACAAAACTCCATGAACTCCGGCCCCCCTGCCTCTGGCATCTTCTCAGATCCCCCAGAACCTGTTCCCAACAGCCTCACCCCACTGTGAATCCTGGCTCTCTGCAGAAGTCCCCAATGGGCCAGCAGAGCAGAGCGCAGCGGAGCAGAGGTGGGGCAGGGGAGGGTGCGCGCTCCCACGGACAGCTAACGGCCCACAGTGCACGTGCACAGGGACGCGGCAGCGAAGACAGAGCCGTGGCCTGCGCACCGCCGCCACTGTCGCCGTGGTGGGGAGGCAGACCATGAAAACAGGCGGTAAATACAGAAAGCAGTGGAAGTTAATGAGCCGTGCTTCAAAGCCAAATAAAGCAGGGTGGGGGTAAAGACCGTGGCAGGGAGAGCGTGTCAGACAGCCACCAGGCAGGAAGCAGATGGGCCCTCGGAGGGTGTGATGGGACATTTCATAAAGGGACAAAGATGTGAGTGCGATCAAGGGGACCCGTCCAGGATGGTCAGTCAGCCTGCACCTGGCAGTGATGGAGAGCTAGCGGGTCCCTCTCTGGCCAAGGAGCAAGGATGGGGAGCAGGAGCGAGAACCTGGCTAAGCCAAGGTCCCCTGGGGAGAACAGTGACATCACTCCGCACCCAGTTGTCCACCACCTGCCAGTCTTCTCCAGTCTCCCATTGGTCCAGCCCAACCGGAAGGCAGAGGGCGGGGTCGCTCAGACAGTCTCTGTGACACAGAGCAGGGCAGAAAGTGTGGGGCGCAGGCCCGGTCTGTACTGGACAGTCGAGGAGACCCTCTGCTGAGAGGACCTGGGAGCAGGAGCCCTAAGTGTGCACTCCGGAAGGCGGTGACCCCGATCGGCCTTAGCCTGCTGCATGTCCCCCCGTCAGGACCAGCCACAGAGCCATCCTCGCATCGCTGAAGGGAGAAGCAGCCAGGGTGGCCTTCCCAGACCTGCCAGGTGGGGAAAAAATGGGGCCTGACTGCAGGGAGGTGTGGCTGCTGAGCCCCGCTGGGCCCTGGCCCAGTGGAAGTTCTCTGAGCCCGGTTGTCCCCACTTCCCCAAGCAGTCTCTCCAGATTCCTGCGAGCAGCAGGGACACGGGAGGAGTGACCAGAGCCAGAGCCACCGGGCTCCTGCCCTGCACGCTCGCGGACAGCTGCCATGTTCTCCACTGCCCTTCTGTGTCCTGAGGAGGGCCCTGGCCAGCCCGGGCCTGCAACGTGCCTCCCGAGCACCCACCGTCCCCCCACGGCCCCTCGACGGGAACACGAGGGTCCTGCTGTGTGCGCTGAGCCGGGGCAGGCATTGCCGTCACAACCTCCACATCCATTAGACCCGGCTCCAAAAGGCAAGTCAGTGGGGCCACAGAATTTCACACGACCTCGGACATTGGTTCAAGAGATTAGATACACATACAACACACGTGCCATGTGTAACACACACATGTTCCCAACCACCTGCAGCACCTCATCCTGCCAGGCCAAGGCTACCCCCGCTGCGTGGCTCTGCTTGCCCAAAAGCGTTGCGCTCCCTCCGGCCTCTGGACCTTTGTGTGGACGCGTGCACTGTCAGGATCCCTTTGAGGAATCAGGCCTCCCTGATTCCATCCACCCTCTCAAACACCACCTTCCCGGGACAAAGCCCTGAAGTCCTGCTCCCCCCAAGCCTGGGTGAGCGCACTTCCTCTGAGTTCCCGTGTCCCATCCTCCTCTATCGTGACACACGTCACCTGGGTCATCATTGAGAGCTTCTGTTTAGCCTTCTCTTCCTCGAGCTGCGCCACATTTGAAGAACATTTTCTGCCTATCTAGGCACTTATGCTCTCTTCCAGCAGGAACCGGGTTTTACCTCTCGGTCTTCACAGGGGGCACTCTGCCGACGGCGTAGTAGATGCTCAGTAAATGTCTGCCTTGACAAATGGGCCGAACCCTCGACCAGAGAGGTAGAAGGAAGGTGAGGGGCCAGTTGATGGGAAGATTTTTAACTGGTGACTGGGTAGTGGAGCTCAGAACCATTTTAAGAAACAAGATTTTGGGACCAGCAGATGGCATAATGGCTATGTCGCTGGACTCCCATGTAGCTGACCGCAGTTTGAGTCCCGGACCCAGTGGCTTAAACTCACGCAGGGCGTGTGTGCGTGCGTGACCAAGATCCAGAATAGAGGAGAAGAAATTGTGGTGTGGCCATCTCCCCCTGACGGGTGAGTTCTCGCTCTCTATCTCTCTGTCTCTCTCTGTCTTCCTGGCAAGCACAAGCACCCTATAGCAAAAAACTCTCCAAAAAAAATAAATAAATAAAAGAGAGAGAGAGAGAGAGAGAGAGAGAGAGAGAGAAAGAAACAAGATTTAATCCACAGAAAATGGTAGAAGGCAAGATTGTCAGGAGGTCATCACCTCAAGGCACTTTTGAACAGGCAGGAATGGCTCTGCACAGAGTGGGAAACCCGTGCCCTGAGCTTTGCAGAACACCCAGAACGTCTTAGACTGGGGTCCAGGCCGTACAGTGAACTGCCCTCACCATCTGGGGCAGGCTGACTCACATGCTCTAAGATCCTCACCTCCTGGTATTCACACCTTTGGGTGACCTCCTTTTCCTAAACGTGGGCTGGCCTTCTGTGTTTGAACCAAAGGAATATAGCAAAGATGATGGGATGTGACGTCTGAGATTTTTTTTTTAAATTTGCCAGAGAGAAACAAAGAGATAGAGGTAGAGAGGGTGAGGGAGAAAGCACCTCCCAATGGGGCACAGTCATACTGCAATCCCTTCTCCACCATTTCTCCCCCCTGGGGTACACACACATGTACCTGGTATGATTTTCAAGCTGCCAGAGGTAGGCTTCGAACTGCACATTCACCCATGTGGGATTTGATTTCCTTAACCACCAGGCCACAGAACCAGTCCCTAATAATAGTTTTGAAAGATTCTAATTCCAGTCTTTCTAGTGAACGATCTTGCTCCTTTGTGACAAGAACTGAGGGAAACGTCTTGCTGACAGCCAACTGGGAACTGAAACCTTCAGCCCAGCCACCATCGAGGAACTGTATCGCACTAACACACACAGAGGGAGTGACCCTTCCCCAGTCAAGCCTTCAGATAAGACTCTGTCCCGCCTAACACCTTGACTAGAGCCTGTGAGAGACCCCAAGACAGAGGACCTGGCTAAGTCCCACCCAGATGCCTGACCCTCGGAAACCATGAGATAATAAACACGTGTTGTCTTCAGCCATGACACGTTGGGGGGATTTGTTAAACGGTGACAGATAGCAGATACCCCCTCCCAATCCCTGAGCAACACCAGATCATATCTAACTCTTCAGTAAGCAGTAGCGCGTAGGAGTTAAGCCATAGACTCTGGAGCCATATGGCCTAGGTTCCAATGCCAGGTCTTCTACCGTGTGCCTGTGTGTCTTGGCAAGCTACTTGGCATCAGCCCTCCCATGGGAGTGTGTAAGAATATGACCTACTCATAGGGTTATTGTGAGGATTCAATTATATCCTACACACAAAATGCTTAGAGCAGTGATAATATTTATGATGTTTACTAAAATGTTTATCTTATATAAATACTAATGTGTTTTATTCTTCTAAACCATCATGGCTAAAGTTTCTGCCTCTACTGGCAAATACAATTGATCACATGTTACTCATATAACCCAGCCCTGCCACGAGCCAGTGTGAGGCCAGCCCTGGGGCAGAGGGCAGGCTTCCACACTCACCACCGCAGCCTTGACGGTCCAAGCCCCATCCCACATCCTCCAGCCCACGTCCTCTTATCTGCCTGGAATCCTACCAGCCCCACTTTTGGCACCCCAAGAGAGAAGTCTCATGCACACAGAGGTCTAATCATCCCACTATTTGCAAACATTTACAAGCGGTCAGGATTCATTCCCCCTGATTGTTAAGAGGAATTCAATACCAAATCATTACAATTAAATCCCATTATGGACAGAGGACATGAGATAGTCCTCTGCAGGAATACGCCAACGCAGCTGAAAGCCATGGCTCCAGCAGCCATCCGGGCTCACAGCTGAGCGGTCCGGCCTCGCAGGCTCCAGGCTCGCTTGGTGATCAGAAACTTCTGGGAGCAGTTGCAGTGCTGGTTGAGGGCAGGCTCAGTTGCAACGTTAGCTGTGGAGGTGGAGTGTTCCTCCTGTTGCCATGGTGCCAGGGGAGCTTGTAAATCCCAAAGTTGTGGTTTCTAGAGCAGAGAGTCCTCTGTGGGGCAGGAGAGCTGGTGGGAGAAGAATGAGACAGGGCTTCCCCTTTCTCTGCAAGGTTGAGGATCTCCTTCATGGCTTCAGAGCCTTGGGGATTTTTCCAGTTTGCACTGGGATGCTTGAGGCGGGGTAGACCCAAGCTACCTAGGAAGTAAATGCAGCTAGCGAGATTGTCTGCAGGCCGAGCATTTGAACCGAGAGATGGGCAGGATAGGAGGATGAGAAAGCGTCCTGCAAGGAACCATATCTTGGACCACGGAGACCCTGCTGCTGGCTCCCCCTGCTAGACTCTGACTCCCATTTCCTTTATAATCGCTCATGGACACTCAGACACCTCTGAGGGTTATGTCCCACCTGGGCGTCCCGAGATAGGAGCCTCGCTTGTCTTTGCTACTTCATCCCCTCGGGGCTGGTGCTGAGACGTTAGAAAGCAAATGAAGTTGTAGGTGCCCGTTGCCTTCCCGAGGCACGTGCGTATGTGAAGGGACGTGCATGTTCTGGCTAACGAGCATCCACAGACATCCTCGGGAAGACAGGATCCAATCACTGCTGTCAGAGCTCTGCTTCTGATTAGCTTTCTATTCCCAAAGCTAATTGTCCAATTTAAAAGGCATCTGCTATTTTTCATAAATGTGTTTGAACTGCACCAGCCAAGTCATTTTTTATAGCAGATAGTCAGAAAATAATGTAGTTCTACCCCGTCTGGTCCCGCTCAGCCAAACAACCAAGTTACAGAAAGAAAGACCGAACCAAAGTACGAGGCACCGACTTTCCAATTAGCCCTCTCACCCTGGAGTCAGGGACTGTGTCCCACACGATGGGTGTGTTGAATCCAGTGAGCAGAAAACAGCAGGATTTGCACTCCTATGACCTCTCTCCCTAAAACCTGAGGCATGCCCAAGGCCAGTTAATGCACAGCAGCTGAGGAGACCTTGCACCCGCGTGGGGCCTCACTCAGATCCACAGTATGCACGCAACCTCCAGGAGGCCATGTTCTTTGAGGTAAGGATCTCGGTAGGCTTCACGCCATGTTCTGTGGGAAAGGGATTAGACAGTTTGCAGCTTGTTCCCTCTGGCTTCCCATGGCCTTCGTGCTGTGTACCTGCAGCCAAAAAACAGCCGATGGAGCAAACATCTGTAGCCTTGCAAGGAAACATGCAATGTCCCCGATCTGTGCCCGACTTTCCCACCCTTCAATGGCCAACCTACAGAGGGCTACCAAGGAGGAGTGTGTTGGTTAGGACAGGATAGGTTAGGCTCCAATAGCAAACAGTTCCGAAATCTCAGCTGCATCATCAAAAGTCTCTTTATTCTTGCTGTGTTTCCACGGGGCCTCTGCCCAGAATTGTCCTTGTCCTTCTTCTGGAATACAGGCTGATGGAGCAGCCATCACCAGAACCTTTCCTGATCACATATGGAAGGAAATGGAAAACGGAGCCTTCGTGGGTCTCGCAGCACCTAAATGCCCAGTCCAGAAATGACACCATTCATTGGTCAGCAGTGATCACATGGTTCCGTCCAACCACGAGAGGCCGATCAGTGCAATTCTACCATATGCATGCAGTATGGAAGAGGCAGAATATTGGACAAAATGGCATTTCTGTCTACCTACACGCATAGTTGAAATGATCCAAAGAGATTCACCGGTCAAAGCAACAAGGAGACAGATCTGATTCTATTAAGGAAGAAACTTTCAAACTTCCTCCGAGTGGAATGGACTTCTGGGAACAGCACACAGCCATTTGCAGAGATGGTTCCTACAACAGTTGGGCATGGAATTAAATTTTTAACATTCTTTCTGGCTGAATAAAGTCAGCCTTCGTCACTCGCCTGGTTTTGAATAACCCTTGTGCAGTAGTTTAAGTGTCTGTGTCCCCCTCCAAAGTGCATATTGAAATTTAATTCCCAAGCACCAGTGTGAAGATGTGGGACCTCTAGCAGTTGATCAGGCTATGAGGGCTCTGTTTCATGAGAGGGATTAGCAACCTTATCAAAGAATTGGAGACCCTTTTTGCTCCTCTGTCCCTTCCACCATGTGAGGACACTGTGTCCGTCCCTTTGGGAGGCTGCAGCAATAGAGCACAATTTGGAAGCAGAAGTCAGGTCCTCAGGGACACCGAGACTGCTGGTGCCTTGATCTTAGACTCCCAGCCTCCAGACTGGGAAAAATGCATTTCTGGTCTTTGCAAATCACCTGTTCTTGGGTACTTCATTATAGCAGCACAGACTCAGGCAGGTGGCTTAGTCAAAGGGGTTGGTGAGACCACCTGCCAGGCCAGGCCGGGAGTCCCTTAGACCTGCCCAAGGTGTCACCAAGGCAGAATCTGGAGCTGGGTGGGGCAGTAGACTGAGCTTTCAAAGAGCCCAGACCAGCTGGGCACCTCACTGCCCGACTCCGACGGTCAGCTGAGTCACCTCCAATGCCACCAGAACTTAATAAGAGGGTGTAGCAGCTACCACCTATTGGGCAGCTCCTGCAGCCCAAGCTCAGGGTTCTCAGCAACAGGATCTCAATTTATTCTGACTCTGAGAAGCAGGTGCTATTATTCCTATTTGAGGATTAGGAAATTGAAATTCACACAGACCAAGTCACGCACTGAAGGTCATTATTCAGCTTGTAAGCGGCAGCGCTGGATTCAAACCCGCATCGAGCCCTGAACTATCAATAGTCCCTTTCTATTTTCCCCACTCTGCCCTCCAACTAGAGGGGCCTCAGGAAAACTCCAGGCCTTGCTGCCTCCCTTCCAGGCCCTCCCATGCGTCTGAAACTTGAAACACCACCCAGAGCCAACTACCTCCCCTGCAAAAGATGACTAACCCTTCCAGCACCTCGCCACGGCCAGCTCGAATGAGCCCTCAGCCGCCGTTCCTCTCATAAAACCTCATCCCTGTGAAACCGTGTTTCCACTCGTCAGTACCCTGCTTACAAAACACAACGAAATCCCTGTCCTTGGCTTAATTTAAAGATATTTATGTCACACTTTGAAATGTCAAACGTTTTCATTACACCCTCTCACACTTGGGCGGACAAGGGACACCGGGATCTTTGGGAGACACTTTCATCTCAATCAATTAGGAATAAAGTAGCCCTAGCCGCATGGCAATAAAAGAACACTTTAATTTTAGAGCTAATTAAATATCAACAATTGGAATGCAGCAACAGACACTTAACCTGCAGTAACCCATTATTTATTAGGGATACGATGCCTTGACTCTGGGTATGAAGTGAGTTGTCATCATGTTGGTATCAGCTGTCACAGTCCAGCCACTCATTTTGTTTCACTCCAGTGCAGTCACCTCCCGGGCTCCACTGGGATCACTCAGCACCCACACTCCACACAAGATTGATTAAGCTGGAGCCCCACACAGACTGAGGGGCACTAGGGTGCCTTGACTTGGGGCACCACCACCCTGAATCAAGGGAGGGTAGCATAGGCAGGTAGCCAGCTGGTCCAGGCTCACCTAGACCAAGGAGGACAAGTCCGGGATGTGAAATGAACCAGTTAGGGTGCCTTGGACTGCAGGTAACCAGAAAACAAAACAAAACTAACTCGACCTGAACGAACTTCACAATAAGGGACAGACGGAGTTGCAAAATTGAGTAATTCCGAAGTTTGATGACGTTGTCAGGGACTCAGGTGCTCTCGTCTGTCCTTTCTGTCATCTTTAGCAGATGAGTGGTGTCACCTTTCTTGTATGCCAAGTTGGCCTGTGCTGTTCCATTCCTCGTATGGGATAATGTCTTGGAAAGAGAAGAGTCTTCCCTTCTCTGCATCTTTCTTCCCCATTCTTTTTTTTAAGTCCATTTTTTAGCTGGGAATGAGTTCAGATGTACCTCAAAGTTTCCAAGACAGCACAGATAGCTCCCGTATACCCTTACTCAGTGTCCCCTGTTTTAGCAAAATGACAGATTTTATTCAGATCTCACTCATGTTCCCACAACTGTCTTTTTCGTATTTAGTCATTGTGCATCTTTGGTCTCCTGTGATAATTTCTCCGTCCTTCCCTGTTTTCGAAGACCTTAATCGTTTTGAGAATCACTGGTTGGTGATTTGGTAGAATAATACACTCTTTGGGTTTGTCCGATGTTTTGGTTCAACCGGGGTGATGCTGTAGGGAATGAGACCACAGAGAAGCACCCTGCTTGTCACACATGTAGGGAGCACCTGACATCCACGTGACTGACCGCTAATGACACTGACCTTGGCCACCTGCTCAAAGCAGTGTCTGCCAGATTCCTCCAGCTGCATGCCCCTCCCCTCTCCCCACCCCACCCCCATCCTTTTGTTAGAGAGGGACACCATCCCCTAAGCCACCTAGTTCTCAGTCCCCTTGCCTTAACCAGACACCAACAGAGGGACTCAAACAGCCTTTAACCCATTATAATTCATATCCTGGGTCCTTTGGCAAGTAGGCAAGCTCAACACCCCTTAACACACTTGATCAAAGCAGGGCTCTGCTAGTAAGAATGGGGCCCGTGGGGGGGGAGGGGAGAGGGCCAATAGCAGTAAGCGGGCATTCAGCTGGCGTCCTCACAAAGCCCTTGGCAAGAACTTTGCTGCCTGCCCCAACCCCGTGCCTCTCGAACTCCCACTCTGCAGTATGAAATGGATGAAGGACAGCATCGATGGACTTGAGCAAGTCCCAGAACTCCAGATTGACACTGCCTTGCAACACACTAACAATGCAGACTCCAGAGCCAGACTGCCTGGGTTCAAATCCCGGTTCTGCCACCTACCTGCTATGTGACCTTGGAGGTTAACACTTCCTGTGCCTCAATGTCCTCACCTAGAAAATAGGATTAATTAGAGCCCCCATAAAATATTTCTGGAAGTTGACTGAATGCGTAGTAAGCCTGTAGCATGTTAGCTGTGATTCCATTTATGCTGAGCTCTGAGACATGCAAAACTCAACCATGTGCTGTTAGGAATGCAAACATGTTTGGCAAAACTGCACGGACAAGGTGCACCCAGAAATTCACACAGGGCTTGGTTCTTCAGGGAGAACCCCAAGGGGCACAGATATCCGGGGTCTCCAAGGAGTGGTAGGAATATTCCACTTCAGGAGCTTGGCTCGTTGGAATTCATTTGATTAATTTTCATACCTTGCATTTACATTGCTCTTCTTTTTTTCATGTATGAATTATTTTATAATAAAAACGATGATCCATCAGGGCCCTTGGCTCCCCGTCTTGGGAAGTTCGGTGGAGTGAGAGCCAGGCTCGAGCGCAGTGTGGGGAGCGCAGCACGGCCTCATCCCCGAGTTACTCTGTGACCTGTTCGTGTCTGTCGATGGCCGATGGCCGTAGTTGGTTGGCAGTGGAAGGGGAAGACCTGCCACTGACAGTCCAAAGACACCTCTCTCGGGAGGCCGGTGTGGAACAGGTGCTGGGCTCAGGCTCGGGCCCACCTGGATCCAACACAGTCATTTTCCAGCTGTGTGCCCCTGATCAAGTCACTGCTCCTGGCCTGTCTCCTGCAGTGAAACAGGATCCAGAGGCTTCCCTGTGCTACCAGTCAGGGCGTGAGGAGGATCTAGAGACAAGACGATGACAACGTCCCTTAAGTGATTGCGTTTAAAGATTCCGGGCAATGGGATTATAGGCTGGCTTCCAGATCATGACCCCAGCCCTCCTCTGAGTCCCCAACTCACTACACACCTCTGAGCCCCTCCTCTCCCCGAAGAGCCCCAGGTCAGCCCTGAAGCCTGGCCACCTTCAACAACCACAGAGTCTATTTCTCGGCCCTTGTCCCTGGGTCTCTCCTCCAGAAGTAATGCCATGCCTCGGTCTCCTGCTCTGCACCTACTGCCAGACACTAAGAGAAGGTTAGTCCCCAGCATAGTCACGGGGCTTCCATAGGACTCTGGAAAGCCCAGAACAGGAAAGACAGGGGAGCTCACAGCTCACCCCTTACTACAATAGACGCGAGACTTTGGACTGCCATGCCTTCAGCGAAGACGGCTTCTAAGACGACCTTTCAAAGTTTCTACCTTGTCAGCATGCTGGGGGAGACCGTGTAGAGTCCGGATGTGGAGTGGTTAGGGGACCCAAAGCAGCCCCCAGTTAGGGGACCAGGCAGTCGTAACTACTAGAGAGCCCGCAAACGCAGGTCACACTTACAAAGAATCGGCTGCGTTGTTTTCTTTCACTTTTTTCCGTTGATTTTTTTTTTTTTTACAAGGAAGTTTAACTGAGGTCCTTGGTGGGTGTTGGCTCGGAATCTGCGTCCCCCGTTAGTTGAAGTCATCTAACCTTGCACCTGGGCCTTGGTCCATGAGCTGCCACTCTAGAAATAGTTACACGGAAAAGGAGAAAGAGGAACCGTGGCAGCCAACGTTGGAAATTTCAGGAAAAATCATAGCCAGTCTGGTGTCAAAGTGGAGGTGGCCATGATGGCTGCTCAGTGGCCGTGAGACTCACAACAAAGTAAGACTTGTTCAGGGAGAGGACAGAGTCGCACACAAGCTTCGTGGCTGCTCTCGGAGACGAGTGGTGGGACGGGAATGCTGAGTGGCAAGTGAGAACACGAGTGGCGAACGGCCTGAACGGACTCCGGGGAGCACACCTTCTAGACACGGCTTAGTCCATCTTCCTAGCTAGAGGAAAAACACAGCCAGGAGATGGCTTTCTAAGATGGCTTCGGCTGATGGAGAGCGAGGACAGGGGCATGTGCTGAGAAGGATTCGGTAGCCTTCCCAGCCAAGCTACGAAGAATGCCAGGATGGATTCACTCTGTCCGCCCTGGGAGGCACTGTGGCAGCGTCGTGGCTCTGTGATCGGCAGCCAGGGCTTTGAACCTTCCCTAGTTCACTGGGAGTTTTGAAACCTGATCACCAGTCCACGGGGTGAGATGTGACATCCAACAAGACAGACCAAAGCTGGAAATCCACAGCCCCGGGGAATGCCAGCAGTCTCCCTGTCACCAAATTCCATGTCCCTTGCTCCTGGTCAAGAAAGGCTGGCTGTCCGATGCCCTATATGATCTGAGGGGAGATGTTAGCAACCCTACCGCACACCCAGCTGCTAGCCTGACCCTTCCAGGTGCCTAGGTTTGTCTCCTGCTTCTCAGTCTCCGCTGTTGTGCTCAGAACTAAACTGTCACCCAGCAGGTCAGGCTTAGAGTCACCTGCTGGTTTTACGTCCCGGCTGCTCTGCCTTGGGGGTCTTACGCTGCCTCCCTCCACTTTTCTGTCCTCATTCCACAGAACGGAAGCGAAACAGCACCTACCTCATAGGTAAAAGGATCGCATCCCTTCTTGTCTACACAGGGCCAGTTATGAGGATTATTCTCGATTACACTAGGAAACAGGCGCAAGGAGGGGTCATCCCAGAGAAGTCGAGGTAGGGTACTCTGAATGGGGACGAAAGAAGAGTGCAAATGGGATGTACTGGGTCTTCAGAAAAGTCATGGTGCATTTTTCCACAGAAAAACTTTTTACAAGTCATGACTTTCCTGACAACCCAACAGACAGGTTCCTGAACCAAGCTGTCAGAGCGCGGGGCCATTCCTGACTCTGCTTGTCCACGCGATGGTTGCTGCCACAACGTCCCCCTTCTCCTGCATCGTCCCTGCCTTCCTCGCTCCTGGGTCTTCTCCGCCAGCAGATAAACAGGCACCAACGGCTCCATGTTTAAAAAGAAAAGGCGCCGACATCCCTGGTCTCTGCTCCCTCCAGCTAGAACCACGTCTCTCCCTCTCCTAGGGGCTTCCTCCTCACTCACTGACATCCGAGGCCGCCCCTCACTCCACGTGCCTTGTGCCCTGCAGGCCTCTACCCCTCGTCTCCCTCTGCCTTCCAGACTGCCCCCTGGTCCAGTGCACTGACCTCCCACTGGGCCCTGGAGCCGCCAAGCTCGTCCCCCCCCTACCCCGCCCCATGTTTTCACCTTGGCTGTTCCTCGGCCTGGCACACTCTTCCCTGTGTTTTCACACGACTCACTCCCTTCCTTCACTCAGTTCTTGTCTCTGGTCCTTCCCTGCCTGCTTCTTCGTCATACATTTGCATCCCGAAATGTGATCAGGCATTGGCTGGACCGAGTTGGGTATTTGGTCACCCTCCCAGGAAGGTGAGTTTCCCAGTCAAGGACTTGTTTCCACACCACGAAGTGTGCTGAGCCCTGGAGGTGCCCCATGAACCCCTCCTGAGCCAGCGAGGCAGGAGCTGGTATGACGCTGACAGCGCTCAGAGTGCACGCTGCGGTCACTAGCAGACCAGGCAGAATTAACCCACCACCCGGTCCAAGCACAGTGGACACTTCCATTTTCCCAGCTGACCAGCTCTCCCAGCCCATCTCCCTTCCCAGACTGTGTGTTTCAGGGGGCAGGTGTTTCTCACCTGGAAGCTGCCTCCGCCTTCACTCTTCCAGAAGACCCACTGGGTTCCACGATCCTCTGACTTGAGCCCACTGGCAGGAGCCGCAGCATGGACTGAGAGCCCTTCCATCCTCAGGGCCGCAGGGAGGCGTTCACTGTCGCTCCTCGTCACACCCTGGGCCTTCGCAGGCTTCTGTGAGCATCAGTAAAACAGCCAGTCCGGCTGGGCGGGAATGCCCAAGCAAACTCCAGCCCGGAAGCTGCTGACTGGTTTAAAAAAGGAGTGGATGAGAATAAGGGGAAACCCGCTGGTGTCCACATGCAGGCCTGGTCAGGGCCGTCTCGGCCAGGCTGGCCCAAGGCTTAGCCAGGCCCTACCCAGCACCTCAGGGCTGTGCGTGGCAGAAGCTGAGATATTTGAGTTCCTGGCAGGCAGGGTCATTGCTGCCTGGGTTAGTAAGAACGGTACTTGCCCAGAGATGTCCAATTGCCACTGGGTCCTCTGCCCTTGCCCCTCTACCCCTGGACCTGGCTGGCTGTCTCACTTCCCTGTCCCATCCAGGGCCTTTTCAAGACACCCTTTGCTGCAGAACTTCAGAGTAACTCCAGTTCTATGCCAGCTCTGTCTCTTTCCGGTTCTGACCTTTAAAAAGACCATTTAACCCAGGGATCAGCAACACCTTCTATCAGGGGCTGGAAGGTAAGTACTTTAGGCTTTGTGGGTCACACAGTCTCTGTCACTACCACCCAGTCTCCCCGTGTAGCTAAAACAGCCTTAGAGGATTCCTGAATGAATGTCTGCAGCTGTGTTCCAATAAAACTTTATTTACACACCCAGAGGCTGCTGGCCTTGGCATGTGAGACATACTTCATTGACCTCTGGTTTAACCTAGACTCAGTTTCCTCCTGTATCAAATAGCGGTGAGAAAACTTGAATAGGGCCCCTGAGTGTTGATGCAGATGAGGGCTTCCAACTGCACCACTGCCTTGGGTTCTTTCTGTCTTCTTTTGCTACAGCAAACCCCGCCCTGCACCCCTGCAGCTCTGCACCCATACAGCTCTGCACTCCTGCAGCTCTGCACCCCTGCAACCTTGTCCAGGGGCCTACGTGGTCACCGCGGCCGAGTTTATGGCCAGGCGCCCTGCCTGGCGTTGGGGAGCCACAGCCAGAGTTCTGATTTACTGCAGCGCGAGCTGGGAGCCCAGAGCTGGAGGACCGCGCAGCCGGCGCGCTGCTGCGGGATGGTCTCCGCCCTGATTACTCTGCACCGCACAATAGCGGCCCCGGGCCGGAATGCGGCCCCCTGCCTTCGCCTCATCTGGCCTGCTTTGTGCTTGATTTCCTTCTCCGCGGCCCGGTTTCGCTTTTCGCCTTTCTTTATCCCGCTCACTCCCCGGGCCCCTCCTAATCTGCTTAACAACTGGCCTCGCTCCCGCTTGCTTCCCCTGCCGTCCGCCCGCTTCCGAGGCTCTCTTCAAGTCCCTAATAGCGCGGCTGCGCCGGCATTTAATAAAAGCTGCTGACAGGGAAATCCGAGCTAACTGAATTACTTCCTCATTAAAGAGGCGGCGGGCTCGGCCGTGCGCCACCTCCGCCTCCCCGCCCGCGCCCTGCCCCTGCGTCGCAATTAGGCGGCCCTGCATGGGGCGAGCAGTAGCCTGGGTCCCGCTGGCGGAGGGGGGACAGGGATCAGGGCCCTGTCGGTTTGTCTCCAGGAAGGGTCCAGGCCCAACTTCCTTTTCCCCACCGTCCCAGATGTTCAGCTCCAAGACCAGGGAGCCATTGTCGCTGGGAGAACAGGCGAAGGGAGGTGGCTGGCCCAAGGTACCCAAGCTCCTTCTCGCTCTTTCCAATGGAGGTGGCTCTCTGTGGCCTGAGCCGGTGAGCCTGAGCTTGGCGACATCTGCCTTTGGCTTCAAGGCGGTCTGCTTCCTGCAAGGCTGGGAGGCCACACAAGCCAGCTGGAGGCCCCCAGGAGTAAGGAAGAAGCTGGCCTCCAAGAATCCAGCCTCCTCTTTCCCACCTCGCTCACTCCAAGCTTCCCACAGGGTCTTCATCAACCCCTGTCAGGGACCCCTTAGGGCACGGTCTCCCCCTGCCTGCCTTTGCCACAGCTCTTCTGGCGGCCCCCACCTGCTATTCTCCGGGAGAGCTTCCCTGCCTCGAGGGCTTGCTCTGAGCCAGGCAGCTGATAAGTCTTACAGGGGTTGCCCGCAAAGAGACTTATTCTAAAAGCTGCTATATTATGAGTCTTTTTACTGGCAGGCTCAGGTGAAGGAAGATTTACTTTTTCTTTGGTTTAAGAAAACGCCTTAATGGGCCTGCTGGCCGCTGGGTTTGTCTAGGTGGGGGAAGACAGAGACAGACATTGACTTGCTTGGCTTTATAAAGTAGAAAGAAGTTCCATTCCAGGGCAGTGAAAGCGGGTGGGGGCTAGGGGAAAGGAACTGGGTGGTCCCAGGTGGGGCCTGGCCCTGTGGCCGGGAAGACACACCTTAGACCTGGACGCTGGCGGAGGGCTGGCCACGGGCATGCCTGCTACCCACTTTTCACATCTTAGAACCGAGACTCGTCAGGAAGCCCCTACCTGGGACTACGGCTTGGGGACCAGATGGCACCCGGTGAGGAGACCGGCTTGCAGCCCTCCCTGGGTCTGATGACATTGGTTAGAACGCAGCACGTTGGCCTCATGGACCAGCGCTCTCTTCACAGAGTAAGGCATGAAAGGCTTAGCGATCTCATTTAGGAAGGACCAGTAGGTGGTTTGCCTAGGAGCCCCAGGCTGGCATGGACGCATGCTGGCAGCCCTGCCATTCTGGTCACTCAGTAAGGCTAGGCCACCCAGTTGGTCCCGTCAGGAGGCAGCTGTCTCCAGGGACACCTGTCGGGGGTCTGTTGACCTGTGTTGTCCCGACTGGCCAGGACAGGATCCATCCTTGTGGGAGTTTCTTCCTGCCAACACTTCGCTACCCCCCACCCCGTTGCCCTCTTCTCCCTCCCCCTCCTGTCTCTGAGGTCCACGTGCCCGAAGCCCGAAGCCCGTGTGAAGGTTGGGAAATCGCAGCCCTGAACTGTGTGGCTAGACACTATCTTCTCTTCCCCAGTGGGCTGGGGGAGAACGGAAAGCGAGGGCAAGCCTTGCCTGCCTCTCCAAATAAGGTCTCGCTTATCTAGAAAAGACTGCTCCAGCTCCAGCTCTGAAAGAGAGCCACAAAGGCACCGCGAGGTTCCCCCAGGTTCACAGAGGGCTTGGCTTCCCCCCCTTGTCTTGGGTGAGGTCTCTCCCAAGGACTCTCTGACTTGGGCATAGGGAGTAGATTTGGAGAGCGAGACCATGAAGCATCAGTCCCTGGGTGGAGACAGTGAGATGAGGAGAGTGAGATCAGGAGGGAGCTCTGTGAGCATCCAAACCTCAGTCCTACTTGGGGACTCGCTCAGGATCAGAGGACAATACATGAGGTGACCTCCCAGGGGTGGGGAGCGGAAGTGCTGTCCTCCACCTCACGTCCCACTGCGGCTGAGGGTTGCTGCGGCGAGCTTCGGGGTGCCCTGAGCACAGCTGCTCAGGGTGTGCACGCTTTGAAGGTGCCGGAGGAAGACCCGAGGCAGAAGAGCGGGAGCCGTGGGTGCTTACGGCAGGAGGCCAGCAGCATAAACAGGCGCACTGACCTCCAGATGGAGAAAGGTGATAGGATGGGTGGCAGCACCGTTTCTGTAACCCCCGCCCCTGACAGCCCAAAGCTGATCCCAGAGAGGACCTGAAGCCTCCTGTGCTGTTGGCAGGGGTGTGACTGAGCGGGACAGCACGTGCTTGTACTCTGCTTCTCCGCGTGTTCCTAACGCTTCCACCTCCCCACCACGATTCTTAAACAAAGGGACAGTAAATGCCTGGAGAATGAATTAGGACCCATAGTTTTGGGATTTTAATGGGGTTGTCTGTCTGAGATGCAGAGAGATGATAGATTTAGGAAAATTTGGGATGTATGTGACAAAGAGTTTATAGCCATCATATATAAAGCCCTGTCATATTCAATAAGAAAGTGATCACAAACTGATAAAGAAAATAGTCAAATTATACCACCGGGCAGTTCGCTAAAAAAAGCATGTAAATTGCCAATAAATATCTAAAACTAGTTCAATCTCACTCATAATAAAAATAATTTAAAGCAAGGTATTATTTTTTCCTCATCAGATTGGCAAAAAGTTGGCAAGAGTTATAGTAGCTGGGGTTGGTGAGGGTGTGGAGGGGTGGGCATTGGTATGCAGGCCACTCAATTGTATTAAAAATGTCAAGAGAGCCTGACTCTGGACTAAGCAGTTCCACTTTTAGGTATGTATGGTTCTCTGGTGGCTCGGCTACATACTTTTTAGTTTCTTTGTTATCTTTATAATGAGTGTGAGTTACTTATGCCGTTTGATGAAAACCAATAAAATCCAAAACCCTGGGGTAAGTAGAATTTAAGAGGATCCTAGCAACTCTCAGTGTCTAAATTTGTTTTATTGGCTCTTCCTAGAACAACTCCAGTCCTGTTTCACAAATGGAAACCGGCATTGGAGACCTGACAAAACTCTGGAATAGCTTTTAACAGAGAGGTAAGGAGCTGTATCAGTTAGCTATCGCCACATACCAAGCATCCCGTCTGGTGGCTTGAAACAACTATTGGGTTGATGCGTTTTTTACATAGGAAAATATGTGGTGGCTTTTCCAACAACCCAGTATTTCTTCTATCTCATGCATCTGTAGGTCTCGTGCATCTACAGGCTGGGCTGGGCTGATCTCGGCTGGGCTGACTAACGCATCTGTGACCAGCTGGTGGGCTGGGCAATGCGGTCCAGAATGTCCTGGTCTGAACCACGTGGTCATCCTTCACTGGCATCTCACATCTCCCCAGCAAGCTAGCCTGGGCATGTTCTCATGGCAGAAGTGCAGGTGCCTGGTGGAAGGGCACGAGCGCCTTGGCAAGCTTGCTTGAGTGAAGGTTGCTACTACCCCATGGACCAGAGCAAGTCACATGACCAAGCAGACTCTTGAGTATAGGAGGTCGTTACCTAAGGACGTGGTTACCCGAGAGGCCATTCAGGGGGCCAGTAACACAGCCATCTACCACACAAGGGCAGCTGAAGACCTTCGGCAGTCAGCGATGATTGGTGACACTCCCTCCCCAAGGCTGTGGAAGCTGGCAGCAAGCATTCCAAGATCTGAGTTGGTTACTAGTCAGGGCGGCCTCCTCCACAGCAGACTCAGCCTGGGGAGAAAGAAGGCCAGTCTTGGGGGCTGTTTGGTGGCCCAGTGGTCATGCAATGCTCCATGAGGCTGACCCAAGTGGGAAGGTTCCAGATTCACGCCCGGAGACCTCCCTGAATGTGCTAGGTACAATGTGTCTCTAATCCAGCGCTGGCTAAAGGTGGAGGTGGGTTGCAGCGTGAAGACCCTGTTGGGGATGTCTGTCTGTCTGTCTGTCTGTCTCTCTCTCTCTCTCTCATGGAAGAAAGAAAGAAACTTTAAAAAATAAAAACCAAAGCTCAGGCTTTCTGCTGCAAGAATGGGGCCACGAGATAAAGCAGAGAAGGCTCTAGAGCTATGATTAGTGGAGATTAGCTATTGGTGATTGGCCGGCCTTCCAGCCTCACCTGGTCCCAGGGTGCGCCTCAGAATAAAAGGATTTGGTGGGGAGAGTAGAGAGGAGGGAGGAATTAAATAGAAGGCTGAAACAACCTCTAAAGGCTTGAGTGTGAGTTTGTCCTTGGTATTCATTGAACAGAGACTGTCTGCCTCCCCCCGCCTCTCCTCTGCTATCTTCCAGGTCCCCCTACCCTGTCCCACCCACCCCTGTCTAGTGAGTGCGCAGAGCCAGGAAGCTTCCAGTCTTTAGCTGGAGGTCTACTTGCTCCAAGAGTGAGGACCGAGTTTGTCTGTGCTCTCTGGCGTCTGGTCTTGTCTCCACCTTTTCCCCCGCCCCTGGCTCCCCCCAGCCCTGACCCGCCCCTGAGCACGCCAGCACACAGACAGCTCCTTCCGAAGTCCGTGGGGATGCTGGGGTGGAGTGATAGATTCTGCCTTTTCCCGGTTTCAGGAAATATTGCCGTTCGCTTCGCATTTATCCTGCCCCTCATCACCACGCGGAGCCCTGGTGGAGGCGGGCTCCCAGCCATCCATTATCTGCTTCTGTTGCAGGAGGAGGACAGGCCTGCACCGGGAGGGCCGGGAGGTGGGCTGGGGCTGGGGAGATGGAGCTCTCATCCAATAAGCCACAAATATTTATTGAGAGTCAGCAGCAGCTGAACTGCAGGTACTGGAAGGAGAGCAGAGAACGGCGCCCGGGGGTGGGGGACACTGCTGCTCCCATGGGGCTCAGATCAGGAGCCGGAGAGGTGGAGGTGAGAGTTCAGGAGCTGGAGCCTCACACGCACGCGCAGAGGGAAAGTCGTGCAGTGTGCTAGAGGGTAATTTGGAATTAGGTGTCTGTATCTTCCAGATGCATGCTCTTTGACTCAGCAGTTCCACTCCCAGAAATCTTCCTAAGTGAATAAGCATGTACAAAGACACAGGAACGAGGAGGTTTAGCAGAGCACCGCCCACGGCAGAAAAATAGATGAGAAGCAACCTGACAGGAGGCAAGTTCAAGACCTGGCAGTGCAGCTATGCAATGAAGTACCACCCCAACATTTAAATGCAAGCGGTAGAAAAATGTTTATCGGCATATGTGGGCCAGCGAGGTAGTGTGGTGGTTCAGACACTGGATTCCACAGGGCTGACTGTGTGATTCCAGTCCTGAACCCAGCAGCTTGGAAAATACGCTGAGCATGTGCTCACATGCCTAAAATCCCAAGAGTAGAATGGAAGAGAAAGGATTGTAGTATGACCATTCCCCAGGGGGGGTGATATCTCCCTCTCTCTCTCTCTCTCTCTCTCTCTCTCTGACGAGTACACCTGCCCTATTGCAAAAACTAAAAAAAAAAAAAAAAAAGGTAAACGAAAAGTCCACAAACTATCATCAAGAGATAACTTCCAATATTCTCATGTATATAATTCTGACCACTTTGTACATATGCACTTTTTCCCAAATAAATAATAATATCCTATTTTGTTGCCTTTCTCATTTCCCTTTCCCTAGTTCCAGGGACATTTAGGTTACAAAAGAACTAAACGGGAGAGTCCCCCGAGAACTGGCACAGACTTTAATATGTTAAGTTGGTTTAATGATGTTTATCATGAGGACATTAGAGCTTAGCATCATTTAGGAAGACAGCCGAATATGCAAAATAATTTAGAAAGATTTCCACTCAAATTGGCCAAAAGAAAAGCCTTTCTAGAAAGACAATGCGACACTTCTTACTAAACATTTCAGTGCAGGGAAAGGTCACCCATGCTGCCTCCGGATAAGTGCCTGGGCTATCTGAGAAGAATCAGGGTCTCTCGCTTTCCCACAGGAAGTCATTTTTTTCACTTCCCTCTCTGGATGCAGACATTGAAGACAAAAATCCCCAAATGATATCTGCCTGCTGGGAATCCCAAAGCGTGGCAGGGGGAGCAGGAGGGTAGAAGGAGCAGGGAGAGTCCGTTCAGCAGCTGTGGAGTCTGCGGTGGCAACGAGAGCATGCAGGCTGTGAGTTCTCGTGAGAGCTGCAGAGATGATTAAGGGCTTTCTGCAAGACCAAGCTGTATCTGAGGTTGTGGGAGGCGGGGGCACACCTGCAGAGTTAGCTGCTGGGACTCAGAGGGGTGGTGTGACTTAGCCACATCACACAGCTTCGTAGGGAGCTTTGCACCCGGTGATGCTCTGACTCTGAAGGGCCAGGCATGCCACCAGCGGCTCCTGGGTGTCCTGGAGGGCTGAGCCTGGCCAGGAGAGGTGAGAATGCCCCCCCGACGACTTCTCTCTGATGGAGTGTCTCAAACGCAGTTATCGTGTGCGGGATGCTGAGGAGGAAGTTCTGCGCCCCATTCTGCTCATTTGCATGTGTAAATGCATGTGTATATATATTGCTTATTAGTGTCAGTGGAATTTGCATTTTAAGTGGATTGGTTTTTTTGGTCATGTTCTTTAGAGCCCTGGACTCGAAAGGAATTTTCTAACTTTAATGTTGCTGCTCCTTGTGCAATAAACAATTGGGCTCTTTCCAAGGGCCGACGAGAGGTGGGTGGATGTGGTTGGAGGAAGGAAAAGGACTCTGAGCTGGGTGTCCAGGCCACAGACACCAGCACGTCTGGGCAGGTAGCAGCTTCCCGTGCCCTGTCCTTATCTGCACAGTCTTTGCCGCTCACTTCACAGGCTAGACTCGGAATCGCGGGGACATCATTGTCGCATTGGTTAAGAAAGTCTAAGACTGCAGCTAGCGATGTGTTATCATTCCCACAGCCCCAATATCAGCTGTTCACTCATTTGCCCTCTGCTGTCAGCGTCTGTGTGAGCCACCATCTCTGCACCTCCACGCAGACCCAGAGCCTGGCCCACCTGCACGTCTCCCCTACTCCACACACAGCCTTAAGGATCCATCTAGACCCTCTAGAGAGGGGAGACAGTGGATTGCAACGAAGACCCCACAAGAGCTAAAACATCACATTAGACTTTCTGTTCTCCACATCCTCTTTCTCAGGCCCTTCTCACATTCAGCATCCAACTCCACTGCCTCTACTCGGAGAGCATTTCCCTCTGGAAACCTCCATCTGCTCACCTCTTCCCTGTTGGACAACTCGTCTCTGTCCTGCTCTCCCTTCCACATGTGCTTACTCCAACCCATCAGGGTGCCCAGCCAAATGGAAGGTCCCCAGCTAACCAGACTCCCCATCCAGGGAAAGCAGTTGGTCTGTAAGCCTCAACTGACCCACACTCTTGGACTATCAGTTACTTCAGTGTTGGAGCACTGACTTATTTCCCAGCTGTCCACTTGGCCCGCCCAGCACCCTAGCTGCCCCCCTTCCCCCCCACTATGGTTTAGTATAGTTCGTCTTCACCAAAACTCATGATGAAACCTGGACCCAGCATAGCAGGTAGGGCCTAACAGGAGGGGATTGGGTCATGAGGGGTCCACCTTCACGCATGATTAATGCTGTTCTGGAGGAGGTGGGTTAATCCTTGTGGGAATGGATTAGTTACCAGAGAGTAAACCATGCCCCTCCCGTCTCTCTTTCATGAGCACCTGCTTGTCCTTGCTTTTCTGCCATGAAGTGAAGAAGCAGGTGGCCCTCTCTAGGCATGGCCACCTGATTTTGGATTTCCAAGTCTTTAGAACTATAAGAAATGAATTCCTTAAATACACACACACACACACACACACACACACAGTATGTAAAGATATACATATATGTATACACACATATTTGTAAAAATAAATGAGTATAAAAATAAAGGGGTATATAGAGTTCTTGAACCTTCTATTTTCACAGAAGCATATGTTTTTAATGTAGTTTATTACCAGTTCATCTGGATCTACCTCGTTCTCATCAGTTCTTGCCCAATGATCCTCTGTTGGGTTGTACAGTATGTTTCACCAATCTCCTATTTTACTTTTTCCTTATAAATTACCCAGTTTGTAGTATTCGATATGGCAACAGAAGATGGACTGAGACATCTCTTTTGATAACCAAAAATCTGGCTTCCCAAACATCCCAAGGATACATCACCACAGAGATCCTCTTTAGGAATGACAGAGACAAGAGGTTTAGTCAACCAGTGCTTGTTTGGGCCCAGACAAGGGATGGTGGCACCAAGAGCAACCAGCAAATAAATAAGAGAACAAACAACTCTTTCAGATTGAAGAATTTCAAATACTTTATGTCACTATTCCTCCCTTTAGGAGTAGAGAATAACTCCCTACTCCAGGACTGTGCATAATGATTCTTCCAAAGCATAGTATGAAAAGGGAGAAAGAAAAGAGTCCTTCCCCACTGGGGAGACCCAACAATGCTACTGTATAAACCTTTGACATGGTGTGATGAGAACAGCACTTGACCTCTGTGGTCTTCACCCAGCTTAATCATATGAGAGAGACAGATGAACCCCAACTGAGGAACATTTTACAAAACAACTTACCAGCATTTCTTTAATCTCAGGTTAATCAAAAACAAGAAAAATCTGAGTTCTAACCAGGGAGAGCACGAGGAGATGACTACTAAGCATGATATAGTTTCATTGATGGGGATTCTAAACCAGAAAAAAAGAGACATTAAAAAAAAACTAAGGAATAAAGTATGGGCTTTGGTTAATAATAATGATTAATATCAGTTCATTAATTGTGATAAATATGCCCTACTAATTTAGAATGTTAATAGTGGGAGAAAAGCATGAGGAATGAGGGAACTCAATGTACTAGTTGTGCAATGATTCTGTAAACCTAAAACTGTTCTGAAAAAACACATTTATGAAAAAAAAAAGTTTATGTCTTGGCAAATGATCCACATTTATTCCTGTATTCCTATCTCTCTTAAGCCAAACCAAGTGATTGTTTTGTTTTCAGCTCCATGTACCATCATTACTCATGGGTGTTGGCACCACCAGGTTGTCAAATGCTAAACAGCACCTTTAAGAAGCCTGGCAGCAGATCCATCTGGCCCATAAGGAATTGGTGCAGGCCAATAAAATGCTATTTGTAAGAGAAAATTAGTTAGATTGCCCCAAGAGTGCTTTCCACACTCGCGTGTCCGATAGTGAGTGAAAACACACTTTCTAGGGTATCTTAGCTCCTCCAATTATTATGTGACCTTAGGCAATTTACTTATCTTTACTAAGCTTCAGTACCCCCATCCATCAAACAGGCATGAAATAGGACAGTCCTTATAGGGTTATGCAGCACATATTAAGTACCAGGTACATTTTACGAAACTTATAGGAATGGATGTTCCCATTAGCACCAGTGTGCGTCTTGTTTGTATCCTCAGGGACCAGGAGAATATCTGGCACCTAGTAGATGCTCAATTCAGTCATGGTTCCCATTATTTTCTTTTTTTTCCTTTTTTTTTTTTTTTTTTTTTTTTAGAGAGAGAGATTTTTGCTACAGGGCACATGCGCTTGCTGAAGAGATGAAGACAGAGAGACAGAAGACGAGAAATCACTCCCCTCCTCCCAGTGGGTATGGCCATGCTACAATCCTTTCTCCTCCATTCTCCACTTGGGATTTTGGGCATGCACGTACATGCACCCGGCGTGAGTTTTAAGCCACCAGGTTCGGAACTCAAACATGGGAGTCCAGTGATGTAACCATTATGCCGTCTGCTGGTTCCCATGGTTTCCATTCTTGACATTACTCCAATTGACTCCAGATGTCTTCAGTGACCCCCAACACATGCCACTTTCCTCTATGCCGCATCAAAACTCACATTTAACGCAAATGTTAAATGCAGAAAACTGAAACTCTCTGTACTCAGAAACACTCATGCCCTACCCGCATCACTTACGTAACAGATCAGAGTGGATGCTTCTCATCAAATTGCTGCTCTGCGACTCTGCTCCTGAGCTTGGGGCTGGGATGATGGAGGTGACCGCTGCGTGTCCTAGCACCCCACTCCCCTCACCATGCCACGCTAATGCACAGGCTTCCATTCCGAGGCAGTGGTCAATGAGATGCTTTGAATGACCTTCTTTTTAAAGCATCTAAAAGTATTGGGGGGAAAAGGCAAAAAATCAATACCTCTTTTGAAAAGCACAGATAGCACGAGTGAAAGGAATCCATCAGCAAAGTAAAGCAGAAATAAAGTGAATGCAGAACATGCCGAAGCCAATTCAGACACCGAGTGCTTCTACTGAAACTTGAAGAACTTGACCTTTTATGTTGATGGTTGCCTGAAGCAGGGAGAAGAGGCGAAAACTCCTCGATCCGGTAGGATCCCACAATCATCTGGCAACACAGAGTGTTTGGTAAGGAATCCCATGCAATGCACCCAGCACATGGCCAGTTCCAAGGAGGAGGGCCGTTCTTCTTACTCAGTCTTGGCATTGGTTGCAGGGGAAAAAAAATAAACTCATCTGAGACTTTGTAACCTCGCATAGGTGTATGGTCATAATTCTACCTGTCTGTAGTCCAAAAGACCTCAAGAGGAAAATTAAATGTAAAGTTGTCCCAGCTTGGTAGGGCATGGCAGAAGGGAAGACAAGGCCTCTCTGGGAAACTACTTCCACATACTTCATGGAATTCTTAGAACGTTCTGAGGAGTGTGATGGCCCACGAAGATCCTCAAATTATCCTGTCAGGACTCCAGGAAGACAAAGAATTTTTTAAAAGGGGAAAATAAGAATGAGAAGATCTATATGTCTCATCAACATTCCAGAAGGAGATATTAAAATCTGGGGGAAGAAAGTATTCAAAAAGGTAATAGCTGAGAATTTTCAAAATGTTTTCATAAGGCACACGTTGTCACATCCGGGGAGCTCGTGGAATAGGCTGTTATTCTTGGATGGAAGGATTGTTGCTTTGAAAAAAAAAATGTTTGGCACTTCCATTTATTCTTAGTTTATAGAAAGTTACAAAAAAATGTTGCTGTTATTATTAACAACAAAAAGTTGGATCAATGATAGAATCATAACATTTTTTGAACCCATCAGAGAGCTGAGGTCGCAAAGCTAAGTAACCTGATGTCTAAAAAGAAGCAAGCCACTCGGAGGTGAAGAAAGAACGACACAGGCATGGCCTCCCCGTGGCAGAGCCTGAACTGAAAAGGCGGTACACCGCCGCAGCACTCGAAGAATCTGCTGAAATGTTAAAGAACCACTGAAGGCCGAGCGTGGGCTAGCATTCCAGTCTGAGCTAGCTGGGAGCATCTAATAAAATAGGAGTTTCCATTCGCTCACCAGCTGTTTTCCATAAACCTCTATCAGGCACTCCTGAGGAAGATTCCGGGCTGGGCAGAAGACCTGTGAAAGCCACTGTCACAAGGCAGACCTGCAGGTGGTGACCACTACCACTACGATGGAGACGTCAACCTTGGCAATGCCCCAGGAGCCTGGATCTCTCCTACAAAGCCAAAGCCTCAAGCTCCCAGAGAAAGGACTGCACACCCTTTTGCCCGCCAGGCTCAAAAGAAATGATCAGCAGTCACAGGGGTAAAGGAGACAGGCACAGGGTCCAGTTTCCCTAGACTCTTCTCTCCTACAAAGAAAAATAAAAATAGCAAAAGCAAAGCCTCTTGTTCACAGGCAAAGACACAATATGGTTGTGGAAAAGATAAAACAAAAACTCCCCAATGGTGAGAGAGGAACTGGCCACCGTCTTGGGCTCAAGAACCCACACTGATATCAAGTAGAGGTTCCAGCCACTAGGAAAGCCAAGAAACTCTTGTTCAAGACTAGCGTTATATGCAAGGCAACTTGGCTACCCGAGGAAGAGGATGAAAGACATGATAGTGCTGGAAAGGCTTTACTCCCAAGGTCCAAGTACTCGCAGCTTCCCTACAGCAGAAGCAAGACAAGGCAGCAGAGAACCTTCTTGCTCCCTGTACAAGTCTATCGGGAACTGCTAAGAAACAGCAGTCTGCTGCTGGGGGCGTGGGGGATGGGGAGATCCATCTATGACACGGATATCAAGGACGGAAAGCTGAGAGTGGAGCACCAACACTTTACTAACACTGAGAAAAGCTCAGTTTAAACCTTAAACCCTCCAACACCCCAGCATTCATCCTAAATATAGGCAACAGTAGCCCACCATGAGAAGACTTTGAAGCCGGTGATGCATTGAAGGTAATCATAGCAAGAACAAAACCCAAACCCAGCTCACTTTGCAGCGAGAATGACTCAGCCTTCCACACTGATGGCCTGAAATGAGAAGCACGCTCATTTCCAGGCATGAATATTATTTACCTCAAGCTCATCTGTTGTAAACATGGTATCTGACAGTGAATCAAAAATGATGAGACACACGAAAAAGGCAAGAAAATAGCAAGTATTAAAGAGAGATGAATCAATGAAGAGAATAAGATGCAAATATCCCCTAAGGTTAGAATTAGCAGACAGGTACTTTAAAATAGTTATGATTCTTAAAGCAGTTTTATAAGTTTATTTATTTAATTTGCTATAGGGCATGTGAACTCATAAAGTGGGGGACAGAAGGTGAGAAAGCACCCAGAGGGGAATGACAATGCCACCATCTCTTCTCCATTCTCCCCTCAGGATTTTAGGCATGCAAGCACATGTGCTTGGTATGTTTTTCAAACTGCTGGGTCTAGGACTTAAACTGCTCAGCTAGCCATGTAGTAGCTAGCCACCTTAACCACCATGCCACCAGCTGGCCCTAAGTTATTTTCTAATTGGCAAATGAAATTACGTGCATTTGTTGGGCCAAATATGTGTACTTTGTAAAATTGCTATATGCAGATAATTAACATATGCATTACCTCACGTATCTATCACATTGCTATATGCAGATAATTAACATATGCATTACCTCACGTACCTATCACATTTGCATGGAGAACACTTGCAAATCTACTTTAAGTGATTTTTAAGAATACAATATATTGGAGGCCGGCAGATGGCATAATGATAACATTGCTGAACTCCCACATAATTGATTACTGTTCAAGTCCTGGACCCGGCAGCCTAAAATTCATGCTGGCCACGTGTTTGTGCAAGCCCAAAATCCCAGAGGAGAATGGAGAAGGGATTGCGATGTGGCCATCCCCCCGGGGGGTGATTTCTCTCTTTCTGTCTCTCTGGTGAGCACATACGCCCTATAACAAAAATATTTCTCTCTCTCTCTCAAAAAAAGAAAAAGAAGCACAATATATTGTTATTAATTATAGTCAGCAGATTGTGCAATAGATGTTTTAAACTAATTCTTCCTGTCCAATTGACATTTTGTATCCTTTGACTAAAAAGAGCTATGATCAAAATGGTGAAGAGAAAGTGGAAAACATGCATGAATGATAGAGAATTTCAGCTGAGTAAAACTATAAGAATGAGACCATTGGAAATGATAGAAATAAAAAAGACAATATCAGAGATAAAAATTTCCTTTGGCAGAATTGTCAAAAGACTCAACACAGCAAAATATGGGTCAATAAAAATTTCACAAACTGTAACACAAAAAGAAAAAAGAGAGTGGAGAACCAGATTAAAATATACAAATGCTAAGAACCATATCAAATTGTTTACCATATATATAATTGGAGCACAGTGAAAACAATATTTGAAAATCCAAGAGAAAGACTCAGAGAGACAAAACTCAAAAGAATTCATCATGAGTAGACATGTGATACAAGACTGTTAAAAAGTTCTTGACTTAGCCCCTGGCACAGCAGGAAGAGTGCTAGACTGCAGTGCTGGAAGCCACATGGCTAGCTGTAGTCCAACTCCCCAGCCCAGGCCTCCTGGATAAATGCACACACACATCCCCAGGGTCCCCATGGGCTTGAGATTGTGGGAAGGGGATTAGAGAGTGACCACATCCTGGCAGGGTATGCCTCTGCCTCATATACATATGCCTCTTCATCATGAGTCGAGTTAAAAAATAAAACAAAAGAAAGCAGAAAGCACTCGAGACAGAGTGAATAGAGTACCAGACAGAAACACGTATAGAACATGCCAACCAACAGCAGCTCCTGATGCAGTCTTTGAAATTCAAGTGCATGAGAAACACTCAATAGGATAGATTATATTCAGAGTCATAAAACTCATTTGAAAAGACAAATAATAGAAAGTATCTTCTCCAACCATAGGTGAATTGAAGGGAAATCAGTAACAGAAAGATATCTGGACAATAAACAAATATTTAAATTAAACATTTCTGATGAGTCTAAGAGGAAGTCACAGGGAAACCAGAAAATGTTTTTGAACTAAATAAAAACAAAAATACAACATATTAAAATTTGTGGGATGTACCTAACATAGTGCTTCAAGGGAAATTTATAACATTATATGCCTATATTTAAAAAAAAAAAAAGTAGCTTAAATCAATGATCTAAGTCTTGATGACTTTAAGAAACTGTAAAAAGAAAAACAATTTAAACCCAAAGAAAGCAGAAGGAATGGCCCAACAAAGGTAAGTGCGGAAATAAATAAAATTGAAAAGAAAAACAATGAATAAAAATTAAGGAAACAAAATGCTGGCTATGTGTGAGGATCGATAAAATTGATAAACCTCTAGTCAAAATGACAAGAAAACAAGGAAAAGACAAATAGATTTTATCAATAATGAGAATGAAAAAGGAGACATCACTCTAGATCCTACAGTCACTAAAAAGATAATAAGAAAATATTATGGACAACTTTATGCCAAAACATTCAGCAACTAAGATTAAATGGACACATTTTTTGAACGATATAAACCATTAACGTTCATTCAAAAAGCAATAGGTAAGCTGAACAGCTCTTTATTTATAAAATAAATTTAATTTATAATTAAAAAATCACATAGTTAAAAACATTTCTGGAACCAGCAGTTGGCATAATGGCTATGTCACTGGACTCCCATGTAGTTGACCATGGTTCGAGTCCCGGACCTGGTGGCTTACACTCATGCCAGGTGCGTGTGTGTGCATGCCCAAGATCCCGAGAGGAGAATGGAGGAGAAGAGACTGCAGCATGGCCATCCCCCCTAGGGGGGTGATTTCTTGCTTTCTGTCTCTCTGTCTTTCTGGAGAATGCGTTTGCCCTATAGCAAAAATCTCTAAAAAAAAAGAATATTTACACAAAGAAAAATGTATGCCTAAATGATTGCATGCACACCATGGCAAGTTCTTCAAACATTTATTGAAGGAATAATAGTAATTCTACATAAACACTTTCAGAAAATAGAAGAAAAAATTAATATTTTCCAACTCACTGAGATCAGTATTATGCTGATACTAAAACCAAACATATTATAAGAAACACACATACACAAAAAACTATAGATATAGACCAATGTATTTTATAAACAAAGATACAAAAAAAATCTTTAACAAAATATTAGCATAATAAATTCAACTATATGTAAAATGATAGTACATCAGCCAGGTGGCATGAGGTTAAAGCAGACGCGCCCCATATGGCCTACTGTGTGGTTCAATTCCTGGAGTCAGCAGCTTGAAAAACACACCAGGTGCATGTGTGCCCAAAATCCCAAGAGGAGAATGAAAAGGGGACTGCTGTGTGGCCACCCCCCTGAGAGTGAAGGTGGGATGGTTTCTCACTTTCTTCTCTCTCTCTGTCTCTCTCCAGCAAGTGCACACACCTTAGAGCAAACAAATAAATGATAATACATCATGACCAAGTAGGGGATTTATCCTAGAAATGCAAGGTTAGTTCAACATTCATGAATCAACCAATGTAATTTACTATATAAAAAAAATTAAAGGAGAAAAAGCACATGATTATCTAAACTGATGCAGAAAGATAATTTGGTGAAATTTAATATCTAGTCATACTTTTAAGGGAAACAAGTCTCTGAACAAACTAGAAAAAAAAAAGAAACTCCTGCAACATTGATAAGGTTCATATATTAAAAACCTACAGTTAACATTATACCTAATATTGAAAGGCTGAAAGCTTTTCCCCCCTAAGATCAGTAACTAAAGGTGAGGCCCATTATCACCACTCTGATGCAACACCATGTTAGATAGAAGTCCAGCCAGAACGTCACTCTTTGAAAAAATGCTCCTCAAAAAGACAATTTCCTAGAAAGATGAATCAGAGAAAAATAAAAAGGTGGTAGATGAGAGAAAGAATGAAAAAGATAAGTAGGTAGAAAACCTGGAAAGTCTAATGACCTTCCAAATTAAGAGAGATTAAATTATTAGTTAAAAAGTTTACAGAAAGAAAATAAATAGCTCCAAATGATTTATCAACAATTTCTACCAAATGTTTAAGGAACCACACTTTCAGCTAGTAGATAGGAGCAATTGTCTTTAAGGTTTAGCATAATCTTAATTTTAAAACTAGACAAAGATAATATCTGCAGGAAAAATCAGTCTAATCTCAGGCAAAAACTGCATTAGTCAGGTTAAAATAGAAGGCTTTGCAGTAAAAAATTCTAAAATTTCAGTGGTCTTGCACAGTAAAGGCTTAGTTCTCTCTGATATTGCTGTTGCAGGGCAGATAACTCTGCTCCACACAGTAACACAGGGATCCAAGCTGCTTCCCTCTTAAGGTTACACCACCAGTAACACATGGCTTCTAGAGTTGCCACAAAGGGAGAAGAGAAGGCTGGGAAAAATCTTGAAGGATGAGTTAACTCTCGGCATAGAAGTGAATTACAGTACTATGATGGGCTGAATTATGTCCTCCCCAAATTCCTATGTTGAAGTCCTAACCAGAGTACTTCAGAATATGATTAGATTTGGAGGCTGGGTCTTCATAGTGGTAATTAAGGTAAAATGAGGTCATGGAGGGTGGGCTCTGTCCAATATGGTGGTGTCCTTATAAGAGGGCACAGACAGGTGCACACACAGAGGAAAGACCAGGTGAGGACACAGAGAGAAGGTAGCCATCTGCAAGCCAAGGAGAGAGGCCTCCAAAGAAACCAAGCCTCTTGATGCCTTGATCTTGGACTTCTAGGCTCCAAAACAGTGAGAGAGTCTCCATTGTTGAATCCTCCCTGTCTGTGGTAGTTTGCTAGGGCAGCCACAGAAAATTAATGTAACTGTCATTCCTCAGTCAGAATTCAGTCATGTGGTCCCAAGTTAACCACAAAGGAGGCTGGGAAATTTGCTCTTCCTTACACCTGGGAAAAAGAAGTGTTTGCTAAACACTTTGCATGTTTCTGTCACATGAACAAAGGTTTAAAAGTCCTAAATAAAAGTATGTCTTATGAATCAATGAGAAAAAGAACAAGACTATCAACCCAGTCGAAAAACGAGCAAAAACAGAAACAGGCGTTTGCCCGGAGAGAAGGATGAAGACCATAAACACAGAAAAGGCCATGACTCCTGGCCGCTACTCTAAGTGTCTTCTTGGCAACTGACATCACCTGGGACATGCTGGCAGCCAGGAGAATGGAAAGGAAAACCCTGCTGAGATACCATTGCATACCTACCAGAAGTTCCAACCAAGAGATCACATAGATGAGGGAGCTGTGGACCCACAAGGACCCCCCACCCTCTGTTGGGTGAGTGGAAACTGGTATAACCATTTAAAAAAACAGTTTCCCAGGTCGTAATAGAGGCAAATATGCACTTACCCCAGGACCCAACTATTCCTCTTCTAGATATAAACGCAGGTCCACAGGGCAGTGCTTCTCAAGCTTCACTGTGCACTTAATTTTGTTCAAGTGCAGATTTTTATTCAGTAGATCTGGGATAGAACCTTGAGACTCTACAGTTGATGTCAAAGCTACTGCGCTGAGAGCCACACTTACAGGCCCTAAATCAATATTTGCATTCACACTCATGATAGCCAAATCCTAGATTTCCACCAGCGGTAGACGGGGCAAGTAAACTGTAGCCTATTTATACACTGGGATACTAGTTAGAAGGGGGAATGAATAAACCATGAGTACTTACGTTAAAACTAGACAAATTCAACCAAGATTTTGTTCAGTACAGAAAGAAACCAACAGTACGAGTTCATTAGATAAAGCTTACAACTCAGGCAGAGCTAAATAATGTATCATTTAGTAATACCTACACACCTGGTAAAACTTGGTGGAAAAGGAAGTAAAGAAGTTACGGGTAGGAAACTCAGAATAGCAGTTACCTCCGGTAGGGAGAGGCAGGATGTGACAGAGAAGAAATACACAAGGGGCTTCTCAGGCAGTGTTCTTTCTCCAGCTGAATGGTGAATATATGGCTGTTTTACTTTACTGTTATTCTTTAAACTGTATATATACATTTTATGCACTCTTTTGTATAAAAAAAAAAGTAGCAGGAAGCCTTTTTGTATTTAAGTCCCAAGTGGCTAGTAAAGTAAGCCTGGTGAATTATAAGAAGTCTTCATTTTGAGAATCAAGGTTGTTCCTCTCGCTCCTCTGAGATAAAACACATGCACATCTCAATTGCAAGTCATGCAACATTGGACACCAGAAGGAGAACCTTAGCCACGTACTCCCTTTTTCAGTCTGTGACTCCCAGCTACAGACAAGATGGGAGAGGGGACCTGCAGCGTGGGCAGAGGGGTAAGCACCCCGCACGGCAGCTCCTTCGAGGCGTTGCCTTGGAGCTGTGTGCTTCAGCACAGAGGCTGGGGAAGGGAAGCTTCTGGAGTAGCTGGTGAGCAGGAAAGGAACAGGTGGAAGGGACTAGAAATCCAGCGCCTGCCACTTGATCAGTATGGAAAGCTCCCTGGGGAAGTCCACCTGACCTGTCTGAAGACCTCCTCAAACCTGTCTCCCACCTTCAAAGGAAAACCTTCCCCATCCTCCAGCTGCCTATGGGAGCCGGTAGGCAGTTCTAACTCTTGAGCTACCAGTGCTCTGGCCTGAGTACAGAGCCTCGGGCTCCAAACCCTCTGCCTGCCAGGCAGGCCTGGGACCCAGCCACACTTCCGCCCCCCTACCCCAAACTCCACACTCCTCTGCACAACGGCTCTGTTTGCTGCTCTCCACCCTGTGCGAGAGTAACGATGAGATGGAATTCTAGCTGAGGGAGAAGCAAGATATAAATACATCCTGGTGTACTATTAATGTCAATAATATTAGTGCAATTATTTCCAGACGAGTCAGATTCAATAAAAGTGACAGTAAACAAGCCTGGAGCAGCCACCAGGTGAGCTCAGTGGGGCTGCACAGCTGGCTGGCTGCGGAGAGCACTTCGCTTTCACTGCTGCTGCTGCCGCTTGAGCAGGGGGAGCCTTGGTGTGCCTCTGCAACCCTGCCTGGGCCTGCCTCCACCTCCCCCAGACCCTGCTGCCTCTAAGTGACTGAGCAAAGCAATCATGTCTGTGCACGACAGCTGGGCCACGTGCGGGAGAGAGACAGAGCACTACATGCCACACACAGGTGAGGCGCCTGCGAGCTCAGAGCCCAGAGCCCAGAACCGCTCTGCAGATCCACCTTCCAAAGACCCTGAACACCGGCTTTCCCCCAGCAGCTCTTGCATTTGCAAAGGATGATGAATTCCCTGAGGACATGCCAGGGATCCTGGATACAGAGCGAAGCCCAGCAAAGGTGAGCTGAGAAATCCAGAATTTAGGCCTGGCTGTTTGGGAGTCAGGTATTTCAGTGGCTGTGAACGCATCTAGAGTCAGGGGGCCGTGGAATACAAGGCCTTTGCCTTCACTTTCTGGCTGTGTGACTTTGGGCCAGCTGCTCAAACATTCCGTGCTTGCTTTCCTCATCTGTAAAATGGACATAATAATAATTCTTGCCGGGGAGGACCAACATCAGCTAAGTAGTGTGGAACCAGCAGCATAGTGCTTCGTGAGTCACTTTCTACCTTACTGTTGTTATCTCATTCAGGATACTATTATTTATGATTACTAGAGAGGCAGGATAGTGGCATGGATAAGAGCCAGACTCCCACGGCCCGAGTCCTGACGCAGTCCTTTTCCAGCTGTGTGACCAGGGCAAGTGGGCCAGGGTGAGGGTGTAAGGTTTAGGGAGACTCCCACTTGCTGTCCCCTCATCCTGTCCCCACTGAACAAAGCACTTGCTTCCCCGGGCCACTTCGTAAGGAATAAGTGAAGGTTAGCTGTTGATGAAATGGATTTCCCCGGAACAGCTGTCTATGTAGCAGACTGTCTGGTGTCACCTGAAGAGTACACGGAGCCCAACAGCGAATCCAGGGGGAGGAAGCAGTTAAGAACGCCCATAGGTAGAGAAACAGGGGTAAACAGAAAGTCCTCCTGGGTGCACTGCATCTTTTCAACCAACTGCACCCTGGAGTTCACACAAGTGGATTTCTATACGTTGCACATTAAAAACATTGATTAAGCAGGTGGTAGAAAGCGCCAGAAGGAAGCTGGGAATCAAACCGAAGAGGCCTTGAAGGCATCATTAAGAAGCTGGGCCTTGGGAAGGTCGGGCGGAAGGTGGTGCAGAGGTAATGCAACCCTCTGCAAGACCAACGCACATGGGAAGGTCCCAGGTTCACCTTGGGGACCTGCCTGAGCACACTGGGTACAAGTGTCCATGGCCCAGGGCTGGCTGAGGGTGGGTGACCGTGACATCAAAGGCCTGCTGAGTGCTATCTCTTTGTCTCTCTGTCTTTCTGTCTTGCTCATTAAATAAATAAATAAATATTTAAAAAAAAAAAAAAAAAGAAACTTGGTCTGGGACCAGCAGTTGGCGTAATGGTTACGTCCCTGGATTCCCACATGGTTGACTGTGGTTCAAGTCCCGGAACCGGTGGCTTAAACTCATGCCGGGTGCATGTGCCCAAGAGGAGAATGGAGGAGAAGGGATTGAGGTGTGGCCATCCCCCCAAGTCATGATTTCTTGCTTTCTGTCTCTCTCTGTGTCTCAGGTGGGCACCCATGCCCTATAAAAAAAATCCCTCAAAAACAAAAAGGAGCTTGGCCATGGTTCTCGCTGGCTGTGAGGCCTGATAGGGCCATCCCCACCTAGGAAAACACACACACAGTGACCCCGCCGCACCTGCTGCCGTGGTGGCAAGCTCGCTCCTTCTTCCCACCAAGCTCCTCTTTTTCTCTGGCAGTAGAAGTGAGAAGAGAAGAGGGTCACCCAGGGCGTTCCTATTCAGAGAAGGAAACATCCAGCTGCCCTGGCTTCTCTCCAATCAGAAAGAGATAGTGTCCACTTAATTCTTAAAAAGGATAAAGCTTCTTCTTCCCAGAAGCTACCGGCCTGGGGCTTTAAACAAATTTGCATGGCACACTCCCTCGGCCTGGCCTGGCCAACGTCTCGGCTCCCCTGCTCTCTGCAAAGCCCTGTATATCTTTTCCCTGGCTGTTGAAGCTGAATTTTAAAGAGGGTTTTAGAGAGCATGTCATGACAAGGGTTCTTCAGAGTCTTCTAAATCATAACACACAGAACTGAGAGAGGGCTATTTCTTTTCCCCAAAATGATTTGCCCGCTTCGATTCGATGACGTGCCCACCCCAGGCACAAGCTAAGAAACCTTGCAAAAAATGTGCGACTTCCCATCCTCAATTTTCCCTCCCCAAGAAGTCGCTCTCAATCTCTTCCTCTCTCCCTTACACTGCCCTCCCTCTTCCTTCTTCCCTCTCTCTCCATCATAAAATAATAAAGCAGACCCAAGTGCATGGAAATCCCTCCCAGTCAAGGGAGAGGGGGCCCCGACTAGATGTATTTACTACTAAATGGATGCAAATTCACTTACAGCTGATTTTCAAAGGAATGAGACGTCCCCTCCACGATATTGCTTTTCTCATCACCAAATGGGGCCTTTGCTTTGTAATTTGGCAAAGCTGTCAAAACAGTCAGCTCTGGGAGGCTGGTTGGTGTCTGTGCTCTGCCATGCCGGGTTGCCCCGGGCACCTCCTGCTCAGAAAGGTGCTCTGTAGGGAAGAGATGGGTCAGTTGATGTGGAGCACAGGGAAGGGCCAAGGCTGGGGTGGGGTGGGGTGGCCCTGCGGGTTCCTCAGCTGCAAAACTCCAGCTCTGCAGTACCTCTCTCCCATCAGCTCTGTGGGCAGGTCTGCACCATCCACAGGGATGAGGGGAGAAAGGCGGCTACACACACGATCCTATATTCTGTGCTGAGACTTCACAGGCCTCCCAACCCAGCCCAGCCTGCCCATGGCTGTCAGTCTGGGTCTCATGGTGGTTAGAAAACTCTTCGCCTGTCCAGAGAAGACATTTGTTTTATCTGGACCTGTTTGAGATTCTTCATTTGCAGGAGGAAAATGTCGAATGAGTCTGCCCCAGTGTGCCCTTCAAATCTCCAGTTTTAGGACCTCTGAGATAATGGACAAGAGGCCAGTCTTGAGAGTTTCACGATTGGGGTCTCTGAATACCCTCCTGGGTTGCTAGAGTTGAATGTATCCCCCAGAATTGATGTGTTAGAATTTGGTACGCCATTGTGAAGGTATTAAGAGGGTGGGAACTTAAAACAGCTATAGGATTAAGAGGTGGAGCCTTTGAGAAGTGAGTAGGCTTGGATATGGCCACCAGGGTGGGGCTACTATGACTGAGTCCTCGTGGGGTCTTAGAGTGAGACAGGCAGAGACACGCTCGGCTCGGCTCTGCTCTGCATGCATTCCTGCCCTCTATCCTGTTACCCACCAGCCACACTGCCACCAGATGCAGCCCCTGGACCTTGGCCCTCCGAGCTGTGAGGGCAAAAATCCTCTCTGCTTTTAAATTGCCCAGTTGTGGGTATTTCTGTTTTTAGCAACAAAACAAGAGAGAACAGAGTGCCAGTCTGTATTCTTTGGTTACAAATACTCGAAAGTCAACTGTAACTCGAGCTAGTTTGGTTCAAACAAGCAGAAAGCTGGGGTCTTAGTCTCCTCTTACTGCTGTAACCAATGACCGCAAATGCAGTGGCCTAAATAACACGGGTTTGTCTCCTTAGTTGAGGAGGTCGGAAGTACGAAAATGGGTTTTCGTGGCCAAAACCGACAAGTCGGTGAGGCTGCCCGGCTTCCTCGAGCGGCAGCAGAGGCTTCCTTCTTACCTCTCCTGGCTTTGGGAATGCCTGCCTTGGCTCCTGGCCCCCTTCTAGCAATGGCATCACTTTGGCAGCAGTCTGATTATTATTCCAGTCTTTTAGGGCCAGGCCAACCACACACAGGCCACAGATGGAGACCCTGACCTGCTCTCCTTGAGGCATGGCCACTCATGGTGAACCCGGGCCCCTGGAAGCAAGCACCATCCCCCTGGGCCTAATCACGTGTCTCTATAACCTGGAGGGAAAAGACCCCATCTTCCTGAGGGGGGATGATAGTTCAGTGACTTCTGTCCTGCCGGGCCTCAGTCACAGCAAGTAAGAGCTCTGGATATGTAGCCATCTGGTTTACACAGAGGAGACGGTGGGGTTGGGAATGTAGACTCCCACTGAGGGCCACAGCTAGGCGAGCCTCCATGTCCATCCGCGTTTTCAGGACAGTCCTGGTGTGCACCTGCTGTCTGATCGGACATTAACCCCTCCCCAGTTACCTGTTTAAATCATCAGCGTTGATCCCTGAGTCAGGTGACCAGCAACCTAGGAAGACTCCCAGATCGCCCGGGCTCCCCTCTCCCCTGCACCTGCTTTACAGCCAAGGACTAAGCAAGCCCTTCTCATTCCAGACGCTGGGCAGCTGCGACGAGGGTGGCTTTCAGTCGTGCACAACTCAGGAGCCCTCTGAGTCAGCGAGGGCCTGGCATCTCTCACTCCGGCACCCAGATCTGTGGGGTCGCAGCCCAGCTGCTCCAGGAAAAGAACTATGAAAACTATTCTTTGAGTCTGTTTATAGAAATGGCTATCCCTTCATATAGAGGTATAAAGGTGGGCACAGGTACGCTTCGCTCTGAGGCTGTCTCCTTCCTTGTTACAGTGCCATTCCTGTTTTTATTCTGGAAATCATGTTAACATCTAGAAGGGCTCCTTTCATATTTTCCCTCCTAATCGTATTATCCTATATAATTATACACACACACATACATATGTGTATACGACTTTTAGGCACACCCATGAACATTTACTCATATACACGCATGTTGTACATGTAGAGTCGGTCATGGTTTTGTGGAATTATGTGATATTCAGTTCCTTGCCTCTTACTTTTATTTTTTTAATATATTTTTTGATTAAAATTTTTTTTTATTTGCTAGAGGGTGTGTGCATTTGTTAAATGGAAACAGAGAGAAAGAAAAGGCAAGTGAGAAAGCACCCCCGTGTCACACTGCAATCTCTTCTCTTCCATCTCTCCCTCCTTTCAGGATTTTGGACATGCATGTGCATGTGCCTGGCATATTTTTCAAGCTTCCAGGTCTGGGACTCGAACTGCACAGTCAGCCATGTAGGATCCAGCCTTCCTAACCATCATACCACTGACTGGCCAGCTTCTTGCTTTTCTCACTCCACAATACGGTGAGGAAATCTCCCAAGTCCTCTGGGGTCGCTCTAATTGTCTCTGGTAGCGTGCCATCCATGGTGTAAGTGTCCTGTGACCTCTGTAGAAGGCACCGCAGTGTGAATGCTAGAGTGTGTTTCCATGGGGGAGATTCCTCACATTCACTGCCATATAAATACGTTACACTTCGGCCCCGATGTCCTTACAAACTATTCAAAAACCTTTAAAAACATGTCAATTGGGAAAAAAAATCCACTGTCATTTTTTGTAAGATGTCACACTGACCCGCTCATCAAACTGGAGGCACGGCAGCTTAGTCTCACATAGCCCTGGTTACAGTCGGCTCTCTCTGTTCTCTGTGCTCACGGCATGAGTGCAATTCTGGATGGGGGTGACTGGTCACAGACTGGGTTCCCAACGGGAGGGTCCTCAATGTGTTCGAAAAGGCTGGGTCTTCATAACAGACGGACCTGAGTTCGAATTCTGGCTCCACCGCTTATAACATCAAAGACTTGGATACTCACTTGGTCCACAGTGAGACGACCAAATAGAGAGTTAAGAGTGATCACGGGTGTGCAGGTCCTGGCCAGGAGGCCCGGTCCGGGGGTTCTTCCACACACATATCATGAGTCCTGTCTGGGCTTCCAGGGGAAACGTTCACATCAATCAGCGCTGATGCCTGGGGCAAACAGTCCGAGCTGGATGAGCAAACAGAAGCAGGTTGTCTTCAGAATAATTGGATGCCCATCTTTGTTTGCAGAGTGGCGTGTGCACCAGGGATGTTAAAGGCAGCTTGTTGCTGACAACGTCCAGAGTGGGGGTGAGCCATAGAAGGGGAGCCCCAGGGTAGGGGAGCCTGGGTGCGTGTTTGTAGGAGGGGTCTGGAAAGCAGGAGCTGATTCAGGTAAGGACCTGCGCACCCTAAACCCTCCCACATGCTGGCCCAGGGCTTGATGTCGCAGGAGCAGGCAGTGGGCATCCCCGGCAGCAGAGACCACTTCCCCGCCCCGCCTCCCCCTGCACACATCACACTTTCCAGGACCCCCACTCGGCCCAGCCAGGGAGAAAGCAGAAACCGGGCCATGCCACAGATTTGTTCTGGTCTGAAGGCTTGTATCCCCCCCCCCCCCCAATTCCATGTACTGAAGCTCTAACCTCAGTGGGATGGTGTTTGAAGAGGTGATAGAGTTAGATGATGCCATGAAGGTGGGGAGCCCATGATGACAGCCCTGTAAGAGACAGACCAGAGATTGCTCCTCCTTCTACCCCCAGTCCCACCCCAGTATGAGGACACAGCAAGAGGTTGGCTGTCAGCCAGTCAGGAAGAGACGCCTGACCAGGACCAAGTCCGCCGGGACCTTGACCTTGAACTGCCAGCCTCCCGCAGTGTGAGAAATAAGGGTCTGTAGTTTAAGGGCCCAGTCCATGGCACTCTGTCATGGTGGCCCAAGCAGCTCTGCTGCCCTTCCTAGTCCATGGGGAACAAAGCCTAGAAGGTGTTGTCAACACATCGGGCTCCGAATTGGAGTCTTCAGACTAACACGAACCTCCCCTATTGCCACCTTCCCAGGGGCCTGTGTCCGTGGCAGGTGGAGAGGTATTTGGGGTGATGACGACGGAAGAGAGGCAGGAAAAATTCCTACTATTCATGGAAAATTGGGGAATAGGTGATGACTTAAAGATGGCAAGCCAGAGAGTCCCTCACCCCATCACCAAAAATAATCCCCTTGCTAAGGGTCAGACATGGGCTTCAAAACCAGCATTCACTGCCCAAAGCCCCTAAGCATCGATGGCTCCAGGACTTCCAGCTCCCTTCCTCCTTGCAGCCTTCTGGGTCACATCCCCACGCACCGCTCCCTCGGTATTCCCAACACACACACGCTCCCCCCCAGCACCCCCAGAACCTGATGAGGAACCTTTCAAATGGATTATGCCCCAGGACGCTGAGCTGTTCCTCTGCACCCCCCAGTACTAAATGCACACAGGGGGCACTTTATATGTATTTGGCGAGACCTGGCTAACCATCGCAGATGGTGGTTGCAAGCAGGAGAGGGGACAGACCGGGAGCCAGGGCCTCCTGGATTGGAGGAAAGCCTGGAGCGGCACCACCAGCCTCGGCGCGTCTGGAACCCCGAGTCTCACCAGGAGAAGGTGGAGCCATCGCTGTTGATTGTTCCGATGGGAGGGGGGCTCTTCATTCATGAAAGTCTCCAGAAAGGAGTGCTATTAATGGCCAGGTCCTCTGTTCCTCCTCCTCAAGGTAAGAAGATTTATTGTCCAAACTTACATTTTATCGCGCACAACCGAATAAAAATGATCGATTTCCCTGCCCGCCTTACAGCATCCTTCCACAGTTATTAAAGTCTCTAAAAATGTTTTCTTTGAAAAAAGGTTAAAAGAAAGAGAGGTGGAGAGAGGAAGCAAGCCGAGAAGGAGCCGGGGAAGGCGGACGCTGAGGGCCATCCGTCTTGTCAGCGCTGGGCCGCATAACCTTGGTGTCACTGTATTTCCTGCTCCTGTCCAGATTTACAACTTGCCAGCCAAGGAGAGGGAGATGCCAAGCCTCCCCCGTGAAGGCGAATGCCAGGAGGTTCTTACAGGGCTTAGAGAGGGGAGCCACCCAGCTCTGAAAGCTCTGAGAACACACGGAACTTGCCCCCTCGGCTCTTAGCAATTCTCCCTGAGTTGGGAAAACTCAGTCCCCACGAGCACAGGGATGGATCGAAACTCCAGGTCCCCAAACACATTCAGCTGCGAGCCTCTTTGCTCTCTGTTCACTGGAGAACGGTCAGATCTCCGTCCTGGAGGCCTGGGAAGGGACTATGCAAGTTAGGGCGTGGGAGGGCGTGGAGTGGGGGGGCCTGCAACAGCCACAGCCAGTGCAAAGCAGAGAGAAAGCCGGGCGTCTGACCTGCAGAGAGGGCGAAGGCTGGCCAGCCCGGCCGAGGTGCCATTTGCATACAAACATGCAGACGGGCAATTACACATCATTCATCTGCTCGTTCTAGTAGGTCCCCAGAACCTCCACTTCACCGTTTGGGTCATTTAATTTTACTAAATGCCAAGTAATACAATTGAATATTACCCATTCTCCTGATATATTGGGACTTCCTTCAGGACAAGGGATAAGGTCTCTCTCTCCCTCCCTCCCTCCCTCTCCCTCCTTCCCTCTCTCTCTCTCTCTCTCACACACACACACACACACACACACACACACACACACACACGGGCTCAGCAGGTGCTTCTATAGAGTCCGGTGAGGCTGACTGACTTGAGAGCGGTGAAACCGTGCTCTAAAACCCCACAACTCCTCATTTGTTATAGAGTCAGTTTGGTCTCTTTCCAAATTAGTTCTCATTAGTCAGGTCTTCCTGGACTCGTGTGTGGGTAAATCTAAACATCTGTCCTTTGCTCACACGCCACTCCCTACTCAGGCAGCCCCATTCTGACTTCTGGAGGGTTCCCTACCTTAGAGATGGGCCCCAGGGCCTCCGTGGCCTCGCTGGCGTGCTGCAGCCGCCCCGGAAGCCTCCCTCCATTGCTTCGGCTTCTTGGAGCTCGTGAGAGCGGTACATCCTTCTGGGAGCGTTTTCCCGGCGCGGCCTGGAAGACGGCCATGAATCTGTCTCGGGCCATTTGACTCAGGCTCCCGATGCCAACCTCAACAGACACTTCCATCAGGCCTGACGCGCCAACGATCTATAAGCCATTAACCAGGCGGTATTAGACCTCCCGACTCGGCCTGCTCTGTGGGAATGAATGCAGAGGAGAGGCTGGAGGGAGGGGGGAGAGGAGAGGGGCAGCGGCTGGGGAGGGGCCCTGGCCAGGAGGCAGCTGCCATACCTTCCCTTGGCCCTTTTGGGGCCCCAGGATCCTCAGTGACTTCCCAGCCAGGCCTCCTCTTAGACGTGAGGGCACGATGGGGCAGTCAGCCCAGCGGGGAAGGCCAGGCTGGAAGACCAGGCACCAGGGCCCAGTTTCAAATACCAGTTCCGCTCTCAGGATAGGCCCACTTGGAAGCACACTGCCAGGCAGGGCTGGGCACATCCTCAGGGGCAGCCCTTGGGCAGGGGGAGGGGCCCCTCACAGCAAACCTGCGTCCCCTTCAGCACTGTCCTGGGGCATCCAGTCCCGAATACCGGGTTCTCTGTTTCCTGTAAGAATAAATGACAGCAACGATGACGGTAGCTAACAAGCCAGAGCCGGCCACGCGCTGAGTGTACTTCTAAGTGCTTCCCTGCAGCAGCCCCTCTAATCCTCTCGCAGTCCGTGAGCCAGACGCTTACGGTGCTCATTTTACAGATGGGAAACCCGGGCGCCGTACTTTCCCAGGCCACAGCGCTGTCAGTGGCAGAGCCGGGCTCTTACCTGCGCCGCTCGGCCCCAGGATCCGTGCTCTAAGTCACTGTGCATATGTAAATATATATACATATTAAATATATATATATACACACACACATGCATATATCACCTCTCACAGAGACCAGGAGGCCAACATCAAAATGGACTGCAGGAAAGACAGAAAAGTGGACTAGACCGGAGAGTCCAGCCCGAAGTAGGCACAAGCGCCGCGGTCCCCGACTGGCTGCCACTGCCCTGGTTGGGCTGGCCCCAGCTCGCCAGGCAAAGGAGAGCAGCTAACACCTGCTGTTCTGTCCAGAGACAACAGGGTCTAAGCTCTTCCTTGCTCAGAGCCCCTTGAACGACTTGACTTTTCCAGCCCCAAAGCTTCCAGCTCTGGGGTTCTTAGTGGCCGGACCCCTGGCCTGTGCCAAAGAGCTGAGCCAAGGGGACGGTCCAAAGTCCCCAGTGTACAGATGAGCCCTTCTTACACAGGAGGGCCGGGATGGGCCAGAGCGAGAGGGCCGTGAGGGACGCAGTGGGAGGAGAGGGGACTGGGGTAGGACGGGAGAGATGAGATAGAGCGAGGCGAAGGAAATGGAGGGATGAAAGGAGGAGACAGAGGGTGGGGGAGGGTGGGAGTGGGATGAGAGGAAACGAGATGAGACCGGAAGGGATGAATAGGGTCTAACTACCCATGTGTTCCCAACACCCCTTCCTTCTGTTGGGTCGTTGGAAAAGTCATGACCTATTTTTTCATGTTTTTCTAAGCACAAACGCGTCATGACTTTTCTGAACAGAACACTGCACATCCCGGGGGGCTGCAGTGATGTGGTGCTTTGCCACGCTGGGCCCAGATGAGAGGCCCTGGGTTTGTGTCCCGAGCAATCCCTATACATGCTGAATGCACATGCATACCTGTGATCCAGGCTGGGGGGTCTGGAGTAGGACTTTGTTCTCTCTCCATCTCCCTCTCTCATGGAAAAAAATAAATAAAACTAATGTTGGAGGAATAGAAAAGAGAAAGAAAGAAGCGTCCCTACAATCCTCGAGCCTACCCCGTGACGAGACTTTACGCCTGGAGAGCTGGCCCCATTGTGGGTGAGCTCCTGCCGGAGCCTGATCTGGAGGCCCTTCTGTGCTCTGCCCCCAATCTGCTGCTTCCAAGAAGCCTTCTCTGCCTACACCTTTCCTTTCTCTCATTCCCAGCTCTATGAAGAATTTGTCACCCACTTTAACACTCCGGTCTGCACAAGGCTGTATCGATCTTCAATCTCGTAACCCAGATATACAGCGGACAGCCTGTGCCTTCGCCCCGGGGCAGCCCTAAATGGATTCAATTTTTTCAGCATTTAAAAAACAAACTCATACAATGTGGTGCATTAACCCTCATTTTACAAATTTGGAAGCAGAGCTCAGAGAAGTTATGGGCCACGCTGGGCCTCACGTGGCTGGCAGAGGGAGTGAGGACTCGGAGCTGGGAACCCAGTGCCCTCTTGGCCACCTCGCAGGGAGCTTTGGGTCTCCGTTGTGTGGGGGGGGGGCAAGTTGCAGGAGTCTGGGGAGTGGTCCGGGAAGCACCAGGGGTCTGCGGTGGGGGGAGCTGCGAGCGAGTTGGGGAGTGAGAAGAGAAGGGTGGAAAGCGATTAGGGAGGCAGCAAGCTGGTGACCTGCTGTGACCACTGTGAGCAGCTGGGTGCACCCTTGGAGGGCTCCGAGAGGCCGCAGTCCTGCTGGGAAGCTGGGACATTTCTCTACCAGCCCTCGCCCTCAGCAGTCACCTCCCTGTACTTCCGGTCTGCCCTGGGGGTGAGCACCAGGCAGCGAGGATTCTGCATGGTGTGAACCCTCCACCAGGGCTGGGTCAGGGGGGAGCACCCACAGGTCCATCTCAGTCAGTAAGCACATGCCAATCTGTGGGGGGCCAACCGGGTACCCCAGTGTCCTTTTGCTGGTCCTTAGCCTATGCTCCAAGAGTCAGGTAGGAACAGGGTCCCCCCCTTCCTGCATTGGTAAGGGCGACTGTGGAAGTGCAATGCCCAGGGAACGAGGGGTGGTGCTCGGGGGCACACAGCATGGAGAAAAGCCCCTCCGCCCAGCCGCCTGGCTTCCTCCCGCAAGTCCCTCCTTGCTGGGCCCCGTCGGTGTGCAGGCCCCAAGTGAGGCCCCATATAGATGTCGGGGCACACGAGGATGAGGCAGACCCCTCCCCATCCTGGCTCCCAGAGGAGGGGAGAATGGAGCCTGGGCCATCCAGCTGGGTCTCGCGGGCATCCTGAGTGCTGGCACAGGTAACCATAAAGAAGAGACACAGCGACAGCTGCACCTGGAGTTTCCCCACTCCTGACATGCTCTCCCCGGGCAGGGCAGGCTCCAAGTTTACGAGGCAAAGTCTTCATCGTTTTTGCCCCCTGGATGTCCTAGCAGCCAAGCTCACGCCTCAGCCTGGAAATAACGGGCTTCTCTCCACATAGCTCGCTTCCCGAAAGGTAGTCCTGCCCTTTCCACACACAGACACACATATGCATGCACATGTGTGCACGTTCTCATGCACAGACACATGTACGCGCATACACATGCACGTACGCACACAGAAAGTCCCTGAACCGCAGTCAGCAAACCCAGGTCCTTGCCTCTGCTCTGCGCCTAACTAACTGCAAGCCCTGGGACCAGCCAGGTCCCTCACTCGCTGCCTTCATCTGTGCCTGGATGATTCCCGAGGACCCCGGGGCTGTTCATCCCCCTATCTAGAGAAGTTGGAGCCCCACGGCGACAGCAGGGGACCGGCAGGCCTGCTGATACAGGTGAAGCCCTCGGCAAATCCACCTAAAGAGCCAGGCCGGGAAGACCCGACCCCTCGCGGCAGAGCGCTGGCCAGAGGTCACCCCTTACTCCCACCCTTGATTGCTGGCACCAGCGGAGAGGGTGTATTCCAACAGCCACTTGTTGCCGGTGGCTTCAGGACAGTGAGAGGGAAGCTGGGAGGGTGACTGTCAGCTCCCCCTCCACCCGTGAGTGCAGGGGACAGTGTTTCAGGACACTGGAGGCCGGTTCGCTGAAGGAGGATCTTTTCTTATTTTTAAATTTTGCCAGGTGGGAAAATATTCACCAGAGACAGAGAGAGAGGGAAAGTGAGAGAGCACCCCCCCACACTCCCCCTGGGGCATAGTCACACCAAATCCGTTCTCCTCCATTTCTCCCTCCTGATGGCATTTTGGGCACAGATTCACACATGCCCCTCATGTTCTTCAGGCTGTCTGGCACTTGAACCACATAGTCACGTGAGAGTCAGTTTAAGGTCTGGCCCTGAAGAAGGGCCTTTTAACAAGCTCCAAAGTCCTCCCCAGAGCCTCCCCGATGATAAGACTGAGCTAAGGGGCTTCTAGGAAACAGACCCCACAATGGTCAACCCCCAGCCTTTGAAAACAGGGCTCGCACGTCCAGGGAACAGCAGTGTGCTCCTGAGAACCCTCCCAGACAGCCCGCGAGGGGCGGCCCCTCCACTGCGCTTTGCATGCTTTGCACGGGTAGTGTTTGGTTTTGTGCTGAGGCTGAGGCTGTGAAGCCTGCACATGCGCCTCGACTTGGGCGAAGCACACTGCGAACTTCTCACCTGTTAGCACCGCTCAGCATGGTGGCCGAGTGAGTGATTATCACTGAGGCCGCAGGGGCAGAAGAGACTGAGTAAGAGCCTACAGTGAGTCCTCGGCTGACAGGTGCTTCTCACACCATTCCTCACCCTCCGACTCCTGGGTCAGGACTAGAAAGCAGGTGGGGTGGCAGGGAGGCCTGGGGCATATCTGTGCCTTTTGCCAAGGTGGGTTGTGACTCACAGGTCCCTGGAAATAGACGATGGAGGTTATCAAAGATTATACGAGGATAGAGGAGTAGGGGGACGCCACACAGTTCAAAATACCCTCTCCAGCAAATCCTTGAAGCTGCGTGTCGGGTTGCCACCTCCCCTTCCTCACGCCTTCCCTTTTTACATCAACATTCAATCATCTTTTCCCATTCACTTGGTCTCTTCCATTTTTTATCTTACTCTGCCCGTGAAAATTGGTGTGAAATAAAAAGGCAGCCGTGCCTACAGATGTAATCAATTGATTTGGCAGGTAGCCCACGGACACCTAGGGGGCGGGAACCAATTTCCCGTGTGGACATTTCCCCTCCTTTTCTTTCTCCACCTCCTCCCTTCGGGCGTCTCTGTCCCCCTCCTTTTATTTCTCAGTCTCTTTCTTTTTGGCCTGACTTTGATCTTCTTATTATTTTCTGCTTTGCATTTAATGGAAATAAACCAGCCTATGGCTTCCCTCTCCCCTGTCCTTCTTTGTTATTATTATTTCATGTAAGAGGCAAATGGAGGAGGGGGGGGTCTGTCTTTCCCTGCTGTCTCTGTGGGATGCTGGGAGATGCCAGGTGTTCTCAGGGCTCTTGTCAATCGTGCTGGAAAGGTGAGACCAGGGTCAAGATCTTGAAGGATCCCAGCTCGCATCCCAGAGAGATGGGTCTATAAAGTCACTCCTAGAATGGAATGTGGCTCCATCGAACAGGGAAGGTCCTACACGGAATTATATATGTTCATTCATTCATTCATTCATTCATTCAAACAAATATTTATTAAGTGTCCTCATGGGCCAGGCATTAGGGATATAGAAATAAACAAAATAGGGACCAGCAGATGGTGTAATGGTTACGTCGCTGGACTCCCACATGGCTGATTGTGGTTCAAGTTCCAGATGCAGCGGCTTCAAACTCACGCCGGGTGCACGTGTGTGCATGCCCAAAATCCCAAGAGGAGAATGGAGGAGAAGGGATTCTGGCATGACCATCCCCCAGGGGGGTGATTTTTCTCTTTCTGTCTCTCTCTGTCTCTCTGGCGAGCATAGGTATCCTAAAGCAAAAATCTCTCTCTAAAAAAAAAAAAAAAAAAGAAACAAAGAAACGAAATGGCTGTAGAGCCTGCCCAGCTACACTACCTGGCACACGGCGGTGCTCACTGATGGCGTCACTGCTGGGTGTTACTACTCCGGAAGTCACTGAGGTGGTAGAAGACAGTTATTCATGCTCAGTAAACATTAGTTCTCTCCCTTCTAAGGGCAATAGAGAGTAACTTGGCTATCCTTTCATTGGCCTTTGTTACCGTTTTAATACAGGAAAGGATGGAGAAGGGAAACACGGTCACTCTGGTCTGTGTGGGTCAGAAGGCAGTCATTAGCAAATGCGCGTTTAACTCTGGCACTGTGCTGAGTGGTGTGGGGGAAGCACGGGTGATATGAGACAGGGGTGGGGAGGGACCTGTGGAGCCCACACCTTAAAGAAGCACATTTTCTTTAACTCAGGTGCTCCAAAGTGGGGTTCCCGCTGCAGCAACAGCAGCAGCAATCGCCAGGAAACAAGCATGTTAGAAATGCAAATTCTCAGGGTCAGAGGGGGGCAGGGGGGTCGTGGTTAGGACACTGGACTCCCACATGGCCAACTGCGGTTCAAGTCCCAAACCTGGTGGCTTTCTGTATTACTTGTCATCTCTCTCTTTCTGTCTCTCTCATGAGCATGTGTGCCCTGTAGCAAATTAAATAATAATAATAATAATTAATAAAATAAAAATTTTTAAAAGGGAGTGCTAGTCTTAAAAAAATGCAAATTCTTCAGGCCACCTCAGAACTACTGAGTTGGAAACTCTGGGGTCAGGGCACAGCTATCTGGGTTTCAGTGGGCTCTTTGGGTGACACAGATCCCCAAGTGTGAAATTCGCTCTTGTGAACTGAGACTGGAGGGAGGAGCTGGAGGTGGCCGAGCGATGGGAGGACGGAAGTCTTTCCAGGCAGAGTGGGCAGCATGTGCCAGGCCCCTGGGGCAGGAAAAACCCCTAGAAGGAGGCAAGAGAGGCTGGGGTGTAGCAGGCAGGGTGAGCGTGGGGTGGAGCATCAGACGGTGAGTGCCTCAGGGACAACCACAGAGAGTGGAGGTTTCCCCTAAATCCACTGGGATCCCCTAAGGGCTCCGAGCAGAGGCTGCTGACGTCACAGAACCCAGGCAGAGCCCACAGCTGGCTCCTGGCTTCTCCTGTCTGTTCCTAGCTGTGCTGGCCACGCCTCCCCCAGCGGGATGGCTCCTCCCTGGCCCCCAGGGACTAGCTGGGGTAGTGCTGGGGTAGAGGTCATAGTGGAAGTCTTTTACTTTTCATTCTATGCCTTTTGATACCTAATGGGGTTTTCTAACTGTTCGCATATTTTATTTTTACCTTTTTTTCAAAAGTCAATAGAGGGCATCAAAACAGTGGAATTATAGGTTTCTTTTTTCTGCTCTACAAGAGCCTGAATTTTAAGGAATAAAAAAAAATGGATAGAGCCAGTATCTATCACATGCTATTATTATTTGGTGACTTTGTTCTTCATTCGCTCAGCAAATGTTTCCCGAGCACCTGCTAAGCCCTGGGCACTGTGCAAGCACAGAGACAGAGCGGAAAAGAGACCAAAATCCTACCTCTGTGCGGCTTCCATTCTCACGGCAGGGGCCAGACAGTAAACAAATTCCAACAGCAAAACTCCTGCTAGACTGGGCCGGGAGGGCAGTAAGACACCAGGTGGGCTGGCCTGGGAAAGCCCGAGTTGGAGGCAGCTGGGCAGAAATCGGGGAGACGAGGGAACTCAGGGACTGGAGGGTGGACGGGACAGGGCGATGATGGGAGGAGGTAACAAGGCCCAAGGTGGGCGCTGGCCTGAGGAAGGACGACAAGGAAGGGGCATCTGGGCTGTCACACCCATGGGCGGGGACCTGGCACCCTGAAAGGCCCCTGGCTGCTTTCTGAGACCGCCCGTGAGGGGCAGAGCCAGACTGGGAGCCCAGGCGGGAGGACCTGCTGCAGTCCCGGGGGAGGGGACGGCTGATACAGAGGGTGGGATTCAGCCTGAGGGGACAGGCTCCGAGCTGGGGAGCAGGGAGGGCCTTGTTACTGGACTGGCCATGGATGGTAGAGAAGGCTTGACGATGAAGCGGCATTTTTTACCCTGAGCAGATGAGACGACAGCGCTTCCATTGACAGAGCTGGGAGCCCGGAGGAGGAGCCGGCTTGGCGAGGGGAGGGTTTATTGGTTCCATGTGACGTTTGAGGTGCCATTGGTTAGTTCGGATCCTCCAAGGAGCAGATGCCAAGACAGGCTGGGGCTGGGGGGAAATGTCCGTAAGGGTCAAGGGGAAGGGCAGGAGGTGGCAGGGAGGGCCTCAGATCGCCATGCGGGCCAGTCGTCTCGGGAGGAGAGGGGACGGCAGGAGTCCTGGAGACAGAGACCCTCGTGCAGAGCTCAGTTCCAAGAATGAGCCCCAGGTCAGTGGGGCCCTAGGGATGGCCGTGCTGGCACCGCCCATCTCCCCGCCCCATGGGCACTCATAGTCTGGGAGAAGCCCACGGGGCATGTAGCGTCCACTGGTGGGTCCTGCGGATGGGGTGGCAGTCACCAAGTCCCCATGGAGACCATGTTGCTGTGAGTGGAGCGTCTTCACAGCCGCCACAGCCTATTAGACATGTAAGAGGAGATCTCAAGTAGGCCGTTGGGTATATGAGTCTGAGGTTCAATGAGAGGTCCAAGCTAGAGATAAAAATTTAAGAGTCTTCAGCTTATAAATGGTATTGAAAGGCACGAGTGGATGAGCAGGGGCAGAGCTGGCAGAGTGATGCGGTCCAAGGCCCTGGGCACACCTGCACTTGAAGGCTGGGGACACGGGAGGGGCCAGCCGTGGTGGCCGGGGAAGGGGGCAGGCAGGCCAAGAGTTTGTGAGGACCTCAAGGTCAAGTAAAGGAAGTGATTCCAACAGGAGGGAGCGCTGCATTTCAGAATACGGAGGTCCCTGACTTAGCAATTCAACGTGAGCATGCTCGATTTACGACAGTGTGAAAGAAGCCCGTACCTCACGACCCCATGCTACTATTCTGATTTTCACTCTCAGTACAGTATTTAATAAATTATGTGAGCTGGGGCCAGCTGCACTCCCACAGGGCCAACCATGGTTTGAGTCCCAGACCTGGCGGCTTGAAAATCACACTGGGTATATGTGCATGCATGCCTGAAATCAGGAGAGGGGGCTGCAGTGTGGCCATCCACGCTGAGGATTGCTTTCTCACTTTCTCTTCCTCTCTCTAGCAAGTGCATGAGCCCCATGGCAAAAACCTAAGAAAACAATAATAATAAATTGCATGAGTTATAAAATGGGCTTCCTGTTCAATGATTCCACCAAGGGCAGGCTTATGTAAGTAGTGCCAGTGTCCTGAGCACGCCTACTGCGGGTGAGGGGTGGCGTTGGACAGGCTGGGCGTGCCATGTACATTTGGGACTTACGACGTTTTCAACTTACAGTGAGTTTATTAGGACGCGACCCCATTGTAGGTGGAGGAGCATCCGTGCTCAATTACCAACTAAACAGCCCTGTGAGAAGGAGCGATTATCCCGTTTCCAACCTGGGAAAGTGAGGCAGGAGTTCAGTCACGTCCCCGAATCTCACAGCTAGTCGGTGGCAGAGCCAGGGTGCTGACTTGGCCAGCCTAACTGCAGAGTCCGTGTCCTTAACCACCCCTGCATGGACAGTGTGACAGGGGCCACTGGTGCAGAAGCTAACTTCTGGCCCCAGCCAGACCCTGGAGCTCAGACACGGCCTGTCGTTCGGAGGCAGTCAAGTTCCATTCCGTACAAGTCTCCTCGCTGCTGAGCCCCACAGAGCCCTCCGGAAAGACGTGTCCAGGGCCCAACTCCCTGGAACCTACACAGGAAATCTTATTTGGAAAAAGGGTCTTCGAAGGTGTAATTGAGGATCTTGATTGACCTCATCCTGGGTCAGGAGTGAGTCCTAAGCCCCTGAAGGGTGTCCTTACATGGGAGAAAAACGGGCACATAGACGCACCAAGGAGGGGGCGTGTGGCACAGAGGCCAGACTGGAGTGACGCGTCTACAAGCCAAGGGACACAGAGGACCTGACACCACCAGAGGCTGGAGAGAGACAGGCCGAAGGAACCCACTCTGCAGACACGGAGCTGGGCTCTGGCCTCCTGGGCCCTGCTGTTCTAGCCACCTGCCTGTGGCATGTCGTTTCAGCAGCACTGGAACTCACAGGGCTTTGACTTGCTCCTTGACACCTTCCAAACCTGCCCCACCTGGGAACCGGCACTCGGCAGGTACCGCCCCTTCTCCCTCCTATCCCCCCCCCCCCCCCCCCCCCCCCCCCCCCCCCGCCTTTCCTCACATCCATCCCCCACTGAACCCATCAGCAAAATGCTGCCTGGTGAGGTCCCCATAGCAACCGCTCTGATGCCAGAACCGGGATTACGACACCGATCAGCCAAGGAGACCAGCTGCGAGGGGAGGTGGGGGCTGGGCGGGGCTGCCGAGAGAGAAAACAAACAGCCAGGGGACAAGCCCTGGGGGTGACAGGAGGTGTTCCGGAAGCAAAGCGCTGTGAGAGGCCTCCTAACCGGTACAAAAGTGAAAGGGCTGGGGGCCTTGCTGACTGGAAGCCCCTGCCTGTAGGGCCCGAGATGAGCCGGGTGCAGGGTGACAGGGACAAGGCTGTCTTCTCTCTCTCTCTCTCCCTCCCTCCCTCTCTCTCTCTCTCTCTCTTCCTTCCAGAGACGCAACCTCAGCAAAAGCCAGCCCCTCCGCAGTGTGGGGCAGCAGAATGGGCCCCTGCCCAGGGGCACTGGCCAGCTGGACTCTCCCCTCCCTCTGTGCTCCTCGCTCTGCTCCGGTGGACCCGCCCCGACTTAGACACAAGCCTGGCTCCCTCCTTTCCTGGGACAGCAGGTGCGCAGGGCTGACCCCGGGACGGTCCGGGGCTGGGCCTATGGTCTCCCAAGCCTCGTGGACCGCCAGGATTGGGCCCTCTCCGCGAGCCTACAACCCCATCTCCTGCTGCAAGCAGCGCCCCCTGCCAGTCTCTGGCCGCGCTGTTCCTGGAGTCGCCTCCTCACCCAGGTTGCAAACTGCTGTTCCCCTCACCTCTGCCCAGCCAGGTCCACCCACTCCACCCTCATGGCTCTGGTCCTGCGGACCCCGCGGACACTCCCCTAGCCGCCTGTGCTGCTCAGCACCAGAGTTAAGCCGCTCTGTGCAGTCGACCAGACCACCCAAACTGGGGCACGCCAGCACACTCAGTCACTCACATGACACGCCCTCACTCACCAACACAGAGACTCACATAGACACACACCACACTACAGAGAGACTCAGACATACACACGCAGATTCACTCAGACGCACCCACATGCACCAACACACACTCAGAGATTCACATGCAGACACTCACAGACTCACACACAAACCACTCATAGAGACACACACCAACACACAAACTAACACGCTCACAGACTGCTCATACACTGACATGCAGACACAGCACATACACACAGACTCATGCACAGACACACCTACACAGACTCACTCATCCAACACACTCAGACACTCTCGCATACCAACACATAAACACAGGCACAGAACACACAGAGACACACATGTAGACACGCTTACACAGACACACATATGCAGGCACACACAGACACCAGCACAATCACACATACAGACACATACCAACACACAGACATGTCCACACACACGCCAACAAAGACCCACTTGCACATAGACACATGCAGACACATGCCAACTCACACAGGCACACTCGTTTGCACACAGACACACAAGACACTCTCACACAGGCACACACATTCATACACACCAACACACACAGACTCACACTCACCTATAGACACACCTACATACCACACAGAGACACATACACAGGGACACTCACATTCATTCACAGAAATGCTCACACCCGTTCACACTTGCAGACACACACGCATCCCAGTCCTGCAGCCTGGGAAGTTCGTGCGGGCTGTATGGGCTCTGTGGACAGTGAGCCCGATGAGCCTCCTGGAGGGGCCCAGGTCAGGCAGGTGGATCTGAGCGGGGTCGTCGGAACTTGAGGGCCCCTGGGTAGCAAGAGCTGCCACGTGCTGTCTCTCTGTCTCTCTCTTCCCCGTCCCCACTGCCCAGCCCAGCTGGCGCCGTGCAGGACACACGTAAGCTTGTCATAAATACTTCTCAAAGGAGGAATAGTTAAAGCTACGCAAGAGTGCACAGTGGCCGCCATTTTACATTTTGAACTCAGGACTTCAAAGCAACCTTGCACAAACCACTGGGCGATTCTCAAAGAGGAGAATGGGGAAGGACTGTTGATGTCCTTAACTGCCAGCCTGCCTGTGCCGTGACTTCCTGACTGAGCCCTGGTGGCCAAGAGTGCCCCCTGGAAGACTCTCCCTCTGTCTCTAGTGCACGTTCTCACTAGTGTTCGGCACAAGGAGACCTTCAACTTCCGGCGGGGGGAATAAATTAATGAATGAGAAAATCATCAAGCCTTTTCCCTGGGCCTTAGCACAGATGTGGGTGCAGCGGGGCATCCATCAAGATGGGTGTGTAGGGCCAGGTGGTGGCACAGCTGCAATGCCATGGAAGGTAGCAGGTTCACGTCCTGGGGCCTCCCTGTCCACACCAGGCACGCAATCTGGGCTGGCCAAGGTAAGGGTAGATCACAGCATGAAGACCCTCTTGGGCTCTCTCAAACCAACTAAGTAAATAAGCAAACTTAAAAAAATAAGATGGATGGAACCAGCAGGTGGCATGATGATTACATTGCTGACCACCCATGTTCGAGTCCTGGACCTGGCGGCTTAAAACACACCAGGTGTGTGTGTGTGCATGCCCAAAATCCCAAGAGGAGAATGGAAGAGAAGGGATTGTGGCATGGCCATCCACCCAGGGGGGAGTAATTTCTTGCTTTCTATCTCTCTATCTCTCTTTGTCTTTCCAGTGAGCATACTTGCTCTACAGTGAAAACCTCTCTCTCTCAAAAAAAATAATAATAATAAGATGGTAGGTAGGTGAATGGATGGACAGAGTGGCCTTTGGATCTGGCTCAACACTTAGTTCTAAGGAACTTTCTGAAATATTTCCTCTTCACTCTAATCTGCTTTTTCAGTGTCTTCTTGTGTTGTGAATTCAGTGTGAGCAAGATTCCTGCGTGGCGTGAGCTTCTAGCTCTGCCTCGGGGACGTGAGTACGGGTGAACCTACCATTGCCCTCTCCCCGTAGCTGATACATTTCTCCTGAGCAGAAACTGTGCGTCTTCATCACGACTTCTTCGGTGGCCATTGCAGGGCCCTGACAGCAGCAAGGGTCTAGCAAGCCACAGTCACCCTTGCTGGGAGGGGTTGGGAGGTTGGGGGTCTGGCCTGTGCAGGTCCATTACAGACACTCCCTGGAGCGTGTGTCCTGGCTGGTGTCCGTCAGGGCAGGTTGCGGAGGGAAGGGGCCTTTTCTAGAGCCAGGAGGACACACCCCTCAACCAGGGCCATCTATATCTCCCCCTTACAGGAAAGTCCCCAAGTGCTGGTCCATTTCAGAGCCCGGGGAAACATCTGGTTGCCTCTGGGGAGCTCCCCTTACAGGGGAGAGGACATGGCCGTCAGAGAAGCCCACAGTCGGTGCAGGACTGGAAGCATCCTGGCAGACTAGCTCTTGCCTGTCCCACAACCTCAGTTTCCCTGCAGCAGCTCTTCCGCCTTTCTCCAGAGGGCAAGGGAGGAAGGAAATGCAGAGATGTTCAGAAAGATCCAGAAACTCCCAGGAATTGCCAGAAATCTGTAGGCCTGCGTCGATCCCGTGGTGCAGTGCAGTAAGACGCCTGGGCTGCCCGGCTGCACCCTTGAAAGAGGTACAGACTCTGCCCTGTCTCCTCAGACTCTGGGGAAACGAATGTGGAGCAATGAAGCAGCACAGGACCCTGCAGAGCCAGCACTGGAAGAGGCCCTGGAGAGTGCGACGCCCCTGCTTTCTAGTGTCCCCATCTGTGAAATGGGGGGAGTGACAGTGCTACCTCAAAGGGACCCAATGGCGTGAACTGCATGAGAAGCTCGGTGTGCTGTGTACATGGTGACACAGCCAGGACACTCGACTCACCCAAGGTCTCCGAGAGAATCAGTGGGAACACCGAGCTCGCAGGTTCAGGCCAGTCTGGGTGACTCCAGGCATTTTCTAGAGCTTTTGCAGCTCCAGGCTCTGTTCCCCACCCTCAAAGCATCAACAGAACCGACAGTGGCCCCTACTGGCTTCCAGAGACGGGCTGACCAGGGCTGCAGCCTCTGAGAGCAGAGGGCTGGAACGCAGGGAGCACTGGTCCACAGAAAGGCTCCTTGGAGTTTTCCAAAACTCCAGGGTTTTGCCGCCAAAGATGACACCCTGGAATGATCAGGAGCCTGTCCTCTTCACTCCTCTCCCCTCCTCCTGCCAAGCCGCTCAGTGCAAACACTAGACTGGGGACAGGAGGCCCTGGGTCCAGGAAGGCCCACGGGTTGGCTCTGTAACTTTGGACAAATCCCTAGACTCTCCGGGACCTCTTTCTTAGAGGTCTTCCCAAGTCCAGAGCAACGCAAGTTCAAGGATTGCCTGAGTTCCGCTAAGCCTCGAGTGGGGGAGTCCAGGCCGTAACTTGCTGCAGGTGCTAGGGGGCCTCAGCAGCTCTGCAGGGAGGCACACGTGAAGGGTGTTGCCCCGCTCTCATTCCCACCAGCCCAGCCCAGTGCAGCCCAGGGCCAGGCCTTCCGCCTTGGCCTGCCTTGCTGTCTCTCCCAGGAGTGGAGGTGGGTATGCAGAGCAGCGGCAGGTCCCCTTCCCAGCCTGTGCCGTCCTCTGCCTCGGCCCTTCTGGGCTGCATGCCGTCTGGCTAGGAGCGGGATGGGCCTATCCGTTTCCCTGTGGCACTTGGCGGGGTCACCTTACGTGTGCAGTGCATGATGAAGCCTTCCAGTGATGCCTCCTGACGGAAGCAGGTCTGACTTCTATCACGGCCCGAGGAAAGGTCGCAGCCTGGGGCTCGGTATTACTCTGTCACAGAAATGAGAGGAACAGTCTGCCGCGATGAGGACTGTCTGCTCCGTGGCCTGCTCGCCCCGTCACTTCCTCCTGCTGTCTCTCCTGACAGTGCAGGTGAGACTCCCCCTCCCACGGCAGGATCAACGCACTCTCCCAGGGCAAGTGAACCCCTGGGTATGGTGCCCGCCAGCTCAGCCTCCAGGCACAGCTGGCCTGAAGTAACTGAGGCAGAGGTAGGGCAGGGGCAGCCGGGAGCCTCCCCCTTACTTCCTGGGGTTCATCCCTTTATTTTCCCCACTCTGATCCATAAGGTACAGAAAGAAAGAAAAAACCTCAGATGCTAAGAGTGGGCGAAATTGTTTGCAGTGGTTATTTGTGAGTGAGGGGACTGGAGAGGGTGTGAATGAGATTGGAGGTATGAGTTTTCAAATTTTTTTTTGAGAGATGTTTGCTATAGGGTGTGTGTGCTCGCTGGAGAGAGAGAGAGAGGGAGAGAGAGAGAGAGAGAGAGAGAGAGAGCGAGCGCAGAGAAATCACCCTCCCCCACCAGAGGGATGGCCATACTGCAATCCCTTCTCCTCCATTCTCCTCTCAGGATTTTGGGCATGCACGCACACATGCCTGGTGTGAGTTTTAAGCCGCCAGGTCCAGGACTTGAACCATGGTCAACTACATGGGAGTCCAACTACATAACTATTGCACCATCTGCTGGTCCCAAATTTTCAATTCTTAATTTGTACATGTATTTTAATGTTTTGTTTTTTAATTTTAAATTTCTTGTATTTTTTCACATTAACAAAGAACAAGCACCCTCCGTGAGGAGTGAGGAGACCCTGTGTTGAAATGCCCGATGCCAGCTCAGGTGGAGCCAGAAAGGAAGGTTCCATTGCAAGGAGGATTACTAGGGATGGGATGAGGGAGAGTGGGCAGGAAGGACGGACCCTTGGAAGAATAAGATCACTCATAGCCAGCCTGCAGCATCGTAAGACTTGAGATCTAACCAGCTCCGTGGGGCTAGAGAAGGAGCATTTCCCACCAGCATCCTTCCTTGTTACTCGGGCTGCGGGTTTCTCCCCTGGAAGGGTTTCCAGTTTCTGCACCCTCAGTCACTGCATAGATCTGAACTTCACAGTGGAGGCTGTGGCCTGGCGACCGCACTGCTGTTTGCCGAGCTGGCTGTCTTCCTTCTTCCCTTCTGCGAGAATTGCAGGATTCCTGACATAGCTTGTTGAGGGTTGCTCTGTTATGGGGGGAAATGAGAAACTTTCCAACGGGCTCATCAGCGAACCAGAATTGACACTGGTAATGATGGCGTAAGAAGAGGCCCAATCAAGAAACTGGTATAACCCCACACCACAGAAGTGGAAGACGCTGCTCCAAACACATGACTCGTCTCGAGAGCAGGGACCACCGAGCAGGGAACGCACCGGGTGCCTCAACCGTGCACCCAGCCCAGGCTGACCCTCCCACCCAGCTGCTCACAGAGGTGAGGATGGAAAGATCCGGCCCTGCTGGCAACTGGTCACCTTGAGGAAGTATCAGTTCAAGGAAGAAGCCTGGACAAACTGTCAGAAGCTCTCACATCCCTGGTACCAGCGAATCTTGTCCTCACATGACAGCAATGCCCTGGGTGGGGGGTGGGGGGGACTTTTCAACCAGTCTTGGCAAGAAGCCTCCAGACACTACAGTCCTTGCAGGAGTATGCGAACAGCGAGCGGGCGAGAAGAAACCTGGCAGGTCGCGTCTTCATTCTGGAAGGCCCTGAGCCGAAGTACGTGAAGTCACTGTGCATCCTATGCTTTTACGTTTTTTATTAAGTTTGTTTTTATTATAGTTGTCATTTAAGAGATAACAATAATATACAAGAATACACAAGTAAAAAGAATGATGTAATGACCCTCCTACACCCAGCACGCGGCTGCAGCAGTTATCAACATCTGCCAATCTGACTTCATCCATCCCTCCTCCCACTTGACCTCTCAGCACCCCTCCACTGCATTTCTCCCCCACCCCCCAGTAAAATGTATATGCATGGAACTGCACAAATCTTCGCTCTACGATTTTGACAAATGGATATGTCCGTCTAGCTCAACCCCTTATTATAATAAAGACCACTTCTATCTCATTGGAATGAGCCATCATACCTCCTCCCAGTCGATACCCGCGCCTCCACTGGACAACTACCATTCTGAATATTTTCACCTTTCCTAGAAATCTGTATAAATAAAACCACACTGTAAGTACTTTTTTTTTGGAGAGGTTTTCGCTATAGGGCGCGTGCGCTCACCAGACAGATAGAGGCAGAGAGACAGAAAGCAAGAAATCACCCCCCAGGGGGGATGGCCATGCCACAATCCCTTCTCCTCCATTCTCCTCTTGGGATCTTGGGCACGCACGCACACGCGCCCAGCGTGAGTTTAAGCCACCAGGTCCAGGACTCGAACCGCAGTCAACTACATGGGAGTCCAGCGACATAGCCATTATGCCAACTGCTAGTCCCCACAGTATGTACTTTTCAATTTCGGAATTTCTTCTATCCACACAACTGCAAGTAGATTATTCCACCTCATTGCATGTCATTTTGTATCCTTACATGTGATTGCATGTTGTTGCATGTACCACTAGCTCTTTTTTCAAGGACTATGTTGTGTGGGGGCTTCATGCGTCAGTATCCATTCTCCTGCTGATGGCTATTCTCGTTCTTTCCACTTTGGGCTATAATTAACAGACCTATAGTGAATAATTATATACAAGACTTTTTGTGGACATATGCTTTCGTTCATCTCAGATAAACACCTAGAAGCAGACTTACTGGGTCAAAGAATAAATATACGATTAACTTGATGAGAATTGTCAGTCCTTTCTGGAAAGGGACTGTAACATTTTACCATCAGTGCATAAGACTTCTGGTTGCTCCACATCCTTGCCAACATTTGGTGCTGACAGTCTTTTTATTTTAGACTTTCTAGCAGGTATGGCTGTGTGACATATCTCAGTGTGGTTTTAATTTGCCTTTACATGATGACTAATGAAATGTTAAGTACATATATATATATACACATATATATATATATGTATATATATATATATGTGTATATATATATATATATATATATATATATATATATGCTTATTGGCCATTCATAAATCTTTCTTTGTAAGCTTTCTCTTAAAATCTTTGACTATTTTGTATTGAGCTGTTTATCTTTTCATTTTTGAGCTGTAGACATCTATTATATATTCTAAATACAACTCCTTTTTCAGATAGGAGTTTTGATACATTTTCTTTCAGTTCGTGGCTTGCCATTTCATTTTCTTAATTGTATCTTTTGAGAAAGTCTCATTTATCATTTTTTTCTTTTATGGTTATTATTTTCCCTGTCCTGTCTAAAAAATCTTTACCTAACTTAGATTGCAAAGATATTTGCTCGCTCTTTCTCTTTTTTCCTTAAAAGCTTTTTAATGTCAGTTTTTATGTTTGGCTCTATCTTTCATCTCATATTAACTTTTGTATGTTGTATGAGGGAGGAGTCCCTTTTCCCCCCCATGTGGATATACAGCTGTTCTCAAAGCATTTGTTTAAAAAAAATAAATTTCTTTCTCCATTGAAATGTCGTGGTGCCATTGTCAAACATCAATTGATCATATAAATGAAAGTCTACGTCTGGCCTCACTATTCTGTTTAATTGACCAATGACCTATTATTACAGCAATATTACAGTGTTTTTATTATTTCATAGTGATTCTTAAGTTCAGGAAGTATATGTTTTCAGCTTTGTTCTTTCACAAAATTGGTCGATTATTCTAGGTTGTTTTTTCATATGAAAAGATTTTAGAAGCGTATTATCAGTTCTATTTTTAAACTGGGGAAATTTTGATTGGAATTGAATTGAATCTATAATTAGGGGAAAATTTACATCTCGACAATATTGAGTCATCTAAACTGTGAACATGGTATAAGCTCTCTATTTATTATAGAAATTATAAAAGCAAACTATAGAAATTATTACAGAATCTGTCATTTCTCTCAACAGTATCTTATAGTTTTATGTGTAGAAGTTTTACAGATCTTTTGGAAAATTTTTTTCTTCCAGGGATTAAATTGTGTTTCTATCTCCACCCCCAAAACTTCATATGTTGAAGGCCTAACCCCCAGATGTGATTGTATTTGGAGATAGGAGGTAATTAAGGTTGAATGAGGTCATAAGGGTAAGGCTCTAATCTGATAGAATAGACCTAAGATGAAGAGAAAGATTTCTTTCTCAATGAGCACAAACCTAGGCAGTAGTGAGGACACAGTGGCCATCTGCAATGCAGGAGAGCCCCCACCCGAACCTAACCATGCTGGCACCCCAATCTCAAATCTCCAATCTTCAGAAAGGTGAGAAAAGTAATATAACGACATATCTGGGAGTTGTTTAAGGTGAGAAAAATAATATAACAACATATCTGGGAGTTGTTTAAACCACCCCAATCTGCCGTATTTTGTTACAACAACCTAAGAAAATCAATTATTTAGTCTTTATTGCTGAGGGATAGTTTGACTGGGTATAGAATTATTGGTGGCAAGTTTTTGTTTTAGGTTGGGGGGATTGTGGTTCTTTCAGCACTTAAAGTTGTCCCACTATCTTCTGGTCTCCTTCTCTGATAAGAGATTAGGCATAATTATTATCTCTTAATAAAATGTGTTATTTTTTTCTGCTTTCCAAAATTTATTATTGGATTTCAGCTACTTGATTATGATGGGACTGTGTGTGTCTCTCTTTTTGTATTTATTCTGCTTAGAGTTCATGGAACTTTCTGGACCTGTAAATTAATCACTATCTGTTGCAAATTTTTAGTCACTATTTCTACTAATATTTTTCTGTCTCATTTTCTTTCTCCTCTTCTAGGATGCCAGCTACACATATTGGAGCTTGGTATTTTCCCACAGATTTATGAGGCTCTGTTCATTTTTCTTCCATTTTTTATCCTACGCATTTTTCTTATTGGATGATTTCTACTGATCTAACTTCAAATTTATTGGCTCTTTCTTCTATTCCCAGTCTACTACTAAACAATTCAAGGAGTTCTTTTATTTAAGTTATGTACGTTTTGGGTATAGAATTGAAATGCCCGATACAGGAGTCACTATATGTCTATTTAAATTTGAATTAATTGAAGTTAATTAAAATCAGTTTGTGGTTCATTTACAGTAACCATATTAATAGTACTCAGTAGCCATATGTGCCTAGTGACTATAGTGTTGAACTGTACAGATACAGAACTTTTCTATCACTGCAAAAAGTCCTCTTGAACAGCATTACTCTGTAATTTCCATTCAACTCTTTCTAATAGCTTCTATTTCTTTACTGAGTTTTTAAAAATTTTGTATGTATTTCCTTTATGTATATATTTTCCTTTAAGTCTTTTGAGCATATTTATAATTGCTGCTTTAAATTTCTTATCTACTAATTGCAACATTCAGATCTACTTAGCGTCAGCTTCTATTGATTTTCATTTCTTGAATCTAAGTAACATTTTCTGTTTCTGTACCTGTCTAGTGATTTTTGGTTGGGTACTGGACATTTTTACTAATACATTGTAGTGCTTCTAAAGACTGTTTTATTCTCCTGTCAATTTATTATGTTAGGCAATTACATGACCATCTCAGTCTCCAAAGTTCATCCCCCCTTTGTAAAGCAGCAACTAAAACCCCAGTTCAGTTCTTTCAGCTTCCAGCTGCTGCTCTTTCTTCCTGGGTCCTGTTTAGTCTCTCCTGAATCTATATATTGTGGATGTGCCAAGAATTTGGGTGAATCTCATATGTAAATGTTGGGACTCACCTCCCCTAGGCATCCTTCCTTCAAGAGTGCTCCTTCAACTTTCTAACTTTCTTTCAGCCCTGAATGCTGTCCTCTGACACCTCAAGCCAGTGCAGCTGTGGCTTTCTGCCACCTTGACTTATGCACAGATTTGACATTTCCAGGCAAAAAGCTTTAAGCTCACAAATATCACTCATGCAGTTAATTTCTCAAGGATAGACTCCCCTTTAGTTTTTGCCTATTTTTAATTGCTCCTCTGTGCCCTTTTATATTTTGCCCAGGGCTTACATTTGTCATCTGTGGAATAGTTACAGTGACCAAATTACTACATAATCACCTAAAGCCAGTAGCTCCCACCATGCATGTATTTCACAGTATGATGTTCACCCAGTTTGTGTTGCTGCAGACAATTAACACTGGGGCATACAACCTCAGGAGAATAAGCATCTATTCTTCACTGCATGGAGGAAGTACAAAGACTGTCTTTATTACCATTAGCCATCAGAGTCCAAAGTCATCAATATCTCTGGGTTGGAGATGTCATTGTTCTCTAAAGAACATGATTATACAAGGGGAAACCAGTATAGTCCCATCTGTACTGAACTATTCCATTGATTCTTACAAGAATGGAAAACAAACTTTGGCTTTTCTTCTAAAGAAAGAAATGAGAGTGTTTCGGTCGCTAATCAGCATCATTATTATATATATTCAAAATAATTTTTCTTTAAACTACTTACACTTACCTATACATCACACTCCCACAGAACCCTAACGGTCTAGTAATAATTTGACAGTAATGATATACATGGGTGCTGAAGTCAAACTGCACAGTTGGAGGAGCACAGAGCTCAGTTTTACCATTATTGAGCCATGTTCTTGGAAAAAGTTTTAAACCACTTTAACCCACAGTTTTCTCATCTGTAAATCTGGAATAATAATATTTTCCCAGGAGGGTTGCTGAGAAAGTTAAAGTCTGGAAAGTTCCTGCCATAATGCTGATGTCATAAGATTAGAAAATTCGGTTTCCTACCACTCTTCCTTTAGATCTATTTACAATGCACTAAGGTCTCTACAACCAACTGAAATTCCGGTTGAAGGAAGGGTCTTACCAGCAATGAGAACATCTTCAAATTGATTCACAGCTAATCATGGGTAATGGTGAGTGACACTTGTCACTAACCCAGAGAGACCTTGAGCATGGTGTCTTCATAGCCCTTCTGAGGGCTCCTTCACTTTCCTACAGTTTCAGGAAAACTCCACTTCCTATGATTCCTTGGGTGGGACCACATTTCAGTGAAACCCTCCAATATACGGGGGTCACCTGAGGAATGAGTTTCCTTCAGTCACCTGATATTCAGATGAGAGAGGAAAATGATGATGTCATAATTGTCAATGCCTCCTCCTAGGCTAGAGCGTCAAATATGCTGTTATTTACCCCTTTGTAAGATGAAATTCATGCAAAGATGGCTGCCTTGCTCCAAAAATTGAACAAAAGTTTTCAGCTTTCTTGGCCTTTTCATTCCTTTCAAGTGCATCTACCGTAAAAGGCGACCATTGTTGAACCGCTTTAGCGCCTACTGGGAAAAGGCCTTCCACGGTGTTGGGTCCACCAGTGAGCATCTGCTTCTCAGAATGTCAAGCAGTTATTGACTTCTTGGATTGTGCTAGCGCATTGCAATGTTCTGTTTCTTATCACCGGCACCTCGCCTAGAGTGTCACAGCCGCGCTTCTCCACAAAGCGAGAGGTGGCCCTGAGGCTCCAATTACTCACTACTCAAGAACAATGTCATCTCAGGAAGGAACAATGCGCAAACTGACAAAGAGCCCTCGATCTGTCTTCACAGGAATCAAGTTGCTCCACGACTATCGGTGCAAGCTGTCGCTACAAACTGTACCCACCATAAGACTCCAGGGGGATTTATTTCTAATGACAAGCCACCCCCTCCACATGCAGGGAGGAGACGTGTGTTCAGTGCTTAGAACTAAAAATTAAATGTTTGCCAGTGTGTGTAGGCATGCAGTACTGAATCGCACTCTGAGATTCCCCCCACTCATCGCAGATTAGGTTGAGCCACCTCCAAGGAAATTTATCACCCTGACTCGTTCATTCATTTGTTCATTCATTCGTTAAATGCCTATTTGAGTTTCTGGCTCTAGGTAGACAGCAGAGAGCAAAATAGGCACTGGCTCTGCCTCTGGTGGCTTACATTCTAGTGGGTCAAGACAGGTGATAGGGAATGGATGAATATAATATCATAGAGAGATAAGTGCTAAGGAAGAAAATAGCAGAACAAGATCAGAGGATAGAGAATGAGAGGGTCAGGGAAGTATTTTTCAGAGTGCTTAGAGAAGCCCTTTCAACTCAGACGATATTTGGGCAGAGTGACAGGTAAAGGCAGCAGCAAGGGCGGACATTTGGAGCAGGAATCCCCTTGTTTGGTTTGAGGAAGAACAAGGGGAAACCGAGGCAGGTGCAGAGTGAGCAGGAGATAGGGAAATAGACAAGCCCAGGAGGTAGAAAGAGGCCAGATCTTGCTGGACTATTCTAAGGCTAATGCTGGGACCATAGCAGCAGCTTCCCAGCAGAAGTTCTGGCCTCTAGTCTTGCTTCACCCCCCCACTCCATTCTCCACACAATACTGGTCTGAGCTGCCATGTGACCAGGTAGCCTTCCTTCAAATGCCCTCAAAGGCTTTCATCGTTTACTGGATTGAGCTCAAGCTCCCCCTTGGTTCTGGCCCTGCGTCCCTCTCTAGCCTCCCTACCTTATAATTTATGCCCCAGCAAAACCAAGCTGTGTGGCCTTGCCCTGCCCAAATGGAGCTTCTTCTCTTTTAAGCCATGGCTCATGGGGCCTTCTGCCTGGAAGTCAGACACCAAGCTGATTTCAGCTGTTGACTTAAGCCTTGGGATCTTGGTGTCATTTGAGGTCAGTCACTGGGCTGTGATGAGTGACAGAGGAGAAATCTAGCCCCCATGGATCCACCCCATGGGTCCACCCCATGGATCTACCCCACGCTCTAAGGATTTGAATCTCAGGTAAGAGAAGCAGAGGTGAAGGTTCTGGGCACTGGTTCATTCTATCAGATGGCATGTTCTGGAACGGGAACAAGCATTGGCTGAGTGAAGGCTGCTCACAGAAGAGCCACTGTATGTCCCAGGAAATACAAACTATTCCATGCACACATTTTCTCTACTCCTCACAACACAAATTACACAGACGAAGAAACCAAGGTTGCACAAAGCAGAGCTGGGATTCAAACCCCAGTTATGAGATTCCATTGCCCATAATCTCACCCCTTCCAGAAACAGACAGGGAGGTCACTGAGGGGCGGAGGTACCTGTGTCCCTCAGTGCGTGCACACACACCTGAAGAGGCAGCTATCAGGAGGGGGCTGAGAGAAGCAGCTCTAGGCCAGTCTGCCTGTGTTCACATCCTGGCTCAATGCAGGTCAGCTCGGGGCCTCTCAGCGGCTCAGTTGCACATCTGTAAAATTTGGCCATTATTACTGGAACCTATGCTGTAGGAGTGTGAGGACTGGAAGAGTCCGTCCCTATAAAGCACTTTCACCGCCCTGCCACATAGCAGGAGCAGGACCTCGTGAGCGCAGACAGAAGTCCTCCGGTCCACCTGGCTGGCCCAGGATCAGCAGTGCAGCAGGTGAAAAGCGGCCTGTATGGCAGAAGCACAGGGTTGTGGTCCATTGGGACTTGCCTTTATTTTGCATTTGCAAAATGCAATGGAGAGGTATTTTCTGCGGAGCTAGTCCACGGCTTTTTGCAGTGCTGGAGGATGCCTTTGTTAGGGGGCTGCTTCTTCCTCCCCTCCTTCTTTCCTGGTGCTCATCCTAACATTCGGAGATGACCACTGAGGTCATTTCTGGTCTAGTTCATTTCTTCTTGGCTGCAAACTCCAAGTCCCAAACCAAAGAGCTCCTGCTCTTCCAGGCCGCTCTGTAGCCCGGTTGCTTTTATGGCAGTCGTAACTCTCTTGAATAGCTGCCGTTCCACTACAGCTACTAGTGCAAAACTGGTACTCCTGTCTCTTCTGCAGCGTATTCATAAATTCCGACGGGCATTCATTTAGTGCCTACTGTGCGTGTCATGTAGATGCCCACTGAGGTCCCGCACCACTCCCTGTCACCACCGTCCCAGCACACACGCCTGGCTATCATCCTCGGGAGGAAGCTACCCTTGCCCGGGTCCAGGAGAGGAGAATTGCTGTCCCTCCTACTCCAGCATCCGCTGTTTCTTCACAGCTGTCCCTTGGCCTGGTGATCAGCCCCCAAGGGGTCAGCTGTCTGCAGCCTCCTGTGGCTGCACTACCTACCGCTAGACCTCTCTCAGTTCTCGGCACCCCGATGGTCTGCGGCCGCCATCAACACATCTTCCTGTATAATCTCTGCGAGTGTTTTTTTCCCCAGAGGATGTGTGTACTCAAAAGAGAGAGAGTAAGACAGAGAGAGGGAGAGAGCACCACCTCCCATGGGGCATGGCATGCCACAATCCCTTCTCCTCCCTCTCCCCGTCCTTCCAGAATCTTTGGGCACTCATGCACACAGGCCCCACACGTTTCCCAAGCCACCAGGTCCAGGATGCAAACCACGTGGTCGGCCAGGTGGGATCCACTGCCTTAACCACCAGGTCCTGGAGCCGGCTCTCCTGGGCTTTTCAAACATGCTGTATTACTGCCCCCATCACCACCCTCTGATTTTCCTCTATCTGAGAAAAAAGGGGAAACCGAACACTCAGTTCCCTCCAGCCCTCCTTCCACTGCCCATCCCCAGATCTACCAGACAAATCCAAGAACAAACATCTCCACGCCCCAGCTACACACCTCCTTCCAGGGCAGCCCAAGACTCCCAAGCAGGCGGCCTCTGATCAGATTCATGGGTATGTTACTGGCAGGGATCTATTCCAACCTGAATCCAAGGACTTCCACGTGGAGAAGGACTTCAAGTCGTGTCTCTGCTATTGATCGGCATTGCATTTCTGCTATGACAGTGACAGCAGGTAGGTCTGGGCCCCCTGATAGCTCACTGTCATTCCCCACTCCCCGAGTAATTCCCATCGAGCTGGCTTCAAGTGGGTTTGCACATTGTCTTTGCCATTGCTGAGACACCACGGAGCTCCGGACCACACACAATAGGTGTTCCGCCACGCTCCTGTGCATGTGGGTGCCCGCTACCTCCCCCTCATTTTCCTCGGCTTATTTTTCTATGGTATTAAAGGACCACAAAGAAACTCAAAGTCAGCCGTGTTCTTTGTTGTTATTATTAGTTGTCGTGCATGGAACGGACAAACAATGAAGCTTGTTCTCTTACCTCTCCAGTTCCAGAGATTTATTTGCTAGAATTTTTTTTTTGTCACTGTGTTGAAAGAACTCAAGAAAGACTAATTACCTTCTTTTCTTTTTGAGCTGAGCATAAAGCTGGGTAGGAGAGTAAGCCTGGGCAATCCACTTCAGGGTACTGGTTTTGCGTCGCAGCCTCTCAAGAGGCGATTGTTGACTCTCCTGTGCTTTTATCATTTGTCTTTGGAAAACTGTAAGCCCCTTCCCCCCAACACACACACACACACACACACACACACACACACACACACACGACACAGGGATGCTGGAGTAGGCAACCAGGCCTTAACCTACAGCGCCGGGTACCCACGGGATGATGACACTCCTGAAGCTGCCCAAGGGTACCTTGTCCTCCCTTGCTCCTCAGGACAGGCCGCCTGGGCAGTGGAAATGGACAACACCCAAATCTCAAAAGCTTAATAAAAGTTACTATTGGTGGACCAGCCAGTGGCATGATAGTTAAGGTCCTGGATTCCCACATGGCTAACTGAGGTTCAAGTCCCAGACCAGGGAGCTTGAAAATCACAACAAAAACATACATAAATAAATGTTTTTAAAAAAATGTCATTGGGCCAGCTGGTGGCATGGAGATTGGGGTGGCTAGATCCCATAGGGCTGACTTTGTGGTTGGAGTCCTGGACCTGGCAGCTTGGAAATCACACCAGGCACATGTGGGTGAGAACCCAAAATTCCAAGAGGAGAAAGGAGAAGGAGGGGCTGTGGTGTGGACATCACCCTTGGGGTGAGTTTTCACTTATCCTCTATTTCTCTCTCTCTCTCTCTCTCTCTCTCTCTTTTTGCTTCTCTGTCTGGTGAATGCATGCATGCCACAGCAAAAAACTTTTTTTAGAGGTTTTTGCCTTATGGCACGTGCGCTTGCTGGAGAGAGACAGAGACCGTGAGAAGGAATGTGAGAAATCACTCCCCATGGCCACGCTGCAGTCCCTGCTCTTCCCTTCTCAGACATGCATGCACACATGCCCAGCATGATTTTCAACCCGCTGGATCCGGGACTCGAACCATGGTCAGCTATGTGGGAGTCTCGGGACGTAACCTATACTCCATCTGCTGGCCCCAGCAAAAAACTTTTTTAAAAAGGTTATTATCGTTCTCATGCTACATGTCCAAACAAGATCGCGCTGGAGGATCTGATTATTCTAGTGACTGAGAGGAAGGGGATGTGGCCCTCACACTGATCCACAAAGCAGACGTGGCCACGCCCACTTCCAGGACTGGGCGCGTGTCACACCACGGGCACAGCAGACAACTGCGCTGATCACTGCTTCATTCCCTCTTTGGAGCCTTCAGGGCCACCCTGGAATCTGTGCCCGTCTGTGTGGCCCCTGACCACACCCCTCTGAGCCTCAGGTTCGTGGGTCTTACGTCATTCCCCGTCAGAATCTCACGTATTTCCCCAGGTCACACTGATGTAGGGGTGACAGATGCACATCATTAATGTCGCCCACACCAGCAGGACACAGCAGGGCCACACGAAGGCCTGCTCCAGGCCACCTGACTGGTTGGAGACCACTCGTGCAGCCGGGTGGGAAGTGGCCCATATGCCGACAGCAGGGTCAGGGCCATACCATCAGCTGGCAGGGGGAAGGGAGGGCAGAACACCCTGCTTACCTCCACAGCCCTCATCAATTCCCCCCAGCTGCTGGGCGGGTCTCACCTGTGCTCAGGTCACCTGCTCTGGCCCCTCTCTGGCAGTAGCCCCTGCAGGTGTCCCTCACCATGCTCCTCCGCTCCACCTGCAGCAGCTCCACCTCGGCCCTCGCCCCACCTGCACTGGGACTCGGCCCTGAGGATCTCAGACCCCGGGTTGAGGCCCCTCCTCGGGGCACGACATGTGGCTTCGTGGGTCACAGCAATATGAGGTCCTGTGCTGTGTCCCGGCGCCCCACAGAGGGTCCTGGGCAGCGGTGGCCCGTGTGTGAGGGTGGAGAGAGGGCTGGCAGGGCGAGGAGCACCCTCTGTTGCACTGACGCAGCCCTCCTCAGCTGCCGAGCCTGCGGCCTGGCCCCGAGCCTGCTCCCGACGCCTTTCCTCGGGATGCAAGGTCTGCCCGTCACGGCTCCCCTGACTCCTATATCCCACTGCACGTCTCCTGGCTGCCTGGCTGCACTCTATTCCCCTCGGGGTGGCTTCATGACCGGATCCCAGGGCACAGAGTTCAGGGCCTTACAAGGTCCCCAACGTGCACACAAGCCTGTCAGAGAAGGCGTGAGGTGTCGACGTGGGGGTGCTCAGTTCGAGCTGTTTGGTAAGACCAAGGTCCCCACAGAGCAGAGCCTGCCTGTGAGGAATGGGTGCTGTGCAGGGTGCTGTGAGGGGCTTCTGCTTTAGGAGAGATGGGATCAGACGACCTCCCAGTCCTAGCTCTGAGACACAGCGTGTTCCTCCAAGATGACATTGGTTGTGCTTACTGTCCCTGTCTCCCAAAGCGGGGTCCCCCAGAGTCCCACAGTGCTGATGTCACCCACTGAGGCCTCTCTACCAACCAGGGCAGGATGGGACGGAGGAGGCCGCCTCTCCCACCCTCTCCACTTCCCTTTGGCCAGTGAGTGCAGGAGACGGCAGTTCCCAGCGCTATGCAGAGGCCTGTGTGAGACCCCCTCTTCATTTCTGCCGAGTCCCAAGTCCCATGTTCACCCTGCGGTCTAAAGCAGGAACAGAGCGGCCTGCAAGACCCACCTCCTCAGGCAGATGACTCTGACCCCACCCCCGGGTCCCTGCCTACACTCTGCTCTCTGTCCCCATCCTTCCTGAGGGCTCTGCTGGTAGCCCAGTCAACAGCTGCACTTTCACTCCTACCCCAAGGCCAGGTCCCCTCCACGGCACACCACAGGTCACATGCACATTCACAAAGGCCAGACCCTTAGCTGCAAGTTCCCAGATCTCACTCGAGATCCTCAAGGGCAAATTTCTTAGCAGGATGAATCCTTAAAGGTCAAATCTGGACAAGAAATATTTCTTTCTTTATCTTTTTTTTTTTTTTTTTAGAGGTTTTTGCTATAGGGTGCGTGCGCTCACCAGAAAGACAGAGAGAGACAGAGAGAAAGTGAGAAATTATCCCCAGGGGGGTTGGCCACGCCGCAATCCCTTCTCCTCCATCCTCCTCTCGGATCTTGGGCACACATGCTTGGCGTGAGTTTAAGCCACCGGGTCCAGGACTCGAACCGTGGTTGACTACATGGGAGTCCAGTGACATAACCATTACGCCAACTGCTGGTCACTGGACAAGAAATTTCTTAAAAGGAAGCTTGGAGACTTCTTAGGGCTGGGGCAATACTAATGATGTCAGAGGATCTCATTATCTTAGAGCCCTGCAAGGACACAGCAGGGAAGGCAGGGCAGTCCACCCCTCCTGGGGCACTGGCCAGGCCTCCAGCAGCCCCGACCTCATCAGGAGACAGGTGCCAGCTTGGGAGATGGGGGCCCAGGCGTCCCAACACAGATGTGTCTGTGAACAGGCTGTGCACATTCGGGCCTGGCTCTTCAACTTTGAGGCTCGACTTTCTCTTCCAGAAAAGGAAGGGGTTCGCTGGATGATCTCTGGGGTCCCGTCCAGCTGTACGAGTTCTTAATAAAGAAGAAAGTCCATCCTTGGAAGAGCTCTGAGACACAACAAATGTATTTCCGAGGGAGGCAGCCCAGCCTCCTCTAGGAATGTCTATGAATAGGGAAAATCTAAGCAGTGGAAAGGAGTACAATGGACAGGGCAGGAGCAACATGACCTGGGGGGTGGAGCACATGTGTCCCGCCAAATATTGGCCTCTGAATCTTTGAACTGAGATCAAGCACTTTCTATGGAACAGGCCTTTGGCCTCCAGGAGTGGGGTCACAGCTCTCGCTAATGCCCCAGCTGGGGCCCCGAGGACCGTGTTCCAGGCCATGCCTCACTGCTGTGGGTGGGGAGCGAGGCCATCTGCGGCCCTGAGATGCAGGAGTAACCACAGCCTGAAGGGAAGAGGTGGCGGAAGCAGAAGTGGAGCAGCCGGACGATTGGAAACGAATGAACAGATTAAAACCCACAAACTACTTCATCGCGGCCCAAAAGGCAAGTCGAGCCCACAAATATCGACGCTGAAACACGTCAAGAAGTCCATCCAGGAAGGCCAGGAAATTGGGACGCTCACAGTTCGACCAGAGACTGCTCAGAGCTGCGGCCCTGGCGCCCACCTCCGCTCATGTGGCTTTTTCTAATGGATGCGGCCTTCGAATCCCTCTCTCCAGGCCCCTCCAAGGACCGTTAACACCACCTGCCCACCAAAGAGTTCAGGAACACACTTTCAGTTTTAAAAGCAATACTTCCACAGTTTTCCTGCCCCGGAAGCCTTTGATGGTAGGTGCGTGAGGGGAGCCAGCAGGCCCACCATCCCCTCTGCCTGGGTGCCCAAAAGAGGGGACACCTGGCAGTGACCCAGGGGAAGACAGGAGAGCTGGGTAGAGCTCACCACCGGCCTTCCTGGCTGCCAGAAATGAGAGGGAAGTCCGGAGACAACTTGGCAGGTGGAAGTCAAGGGTCCCTGACTGTGACCCTAACCCCAACCCAAACTAGTGGGTGCAGAGGACTTCCTCTGTAGGAGCTCATTTGCCACGGCGGTCTTAGCTGGGACAGCTCTTAGAGATCACACCAAGCCTTTTATTTTATTTTATTTTATTTTATTTTATTTTATTTTATTTTTATCTTATTTTATTTTTAAAATAGAGAGATTCAAAAATGGGGAGAGATTTGCCCGAAGTCGCACAGAGAAAAAAAGAATGAGGAGCCAGCTCTGACACTGCATGCATTCCCGGCAGAGCCAGCAGACCCTATAAGAACCAAGCGGTCCATTTTGGAGGTGCTGATGTAAGACGAGAGGGAACTCTCGTGCCAACCCTCCGCGTGTTCACCCGTTGAGACAAGGCACAGGCTGCGGGCCTGCTCTCTGGTGTGTAGGGGTATCAGTTGCCCAAGAGAGACCAGATCCACATGGCAGCTGGAGAACCCCTGGCCAGCCAGCCTGAACCTCGCCAGGCCCATGCCGAGCGCCTGGCGTCCAGCTGGCTGGAAGATTGCAGGGAGGGGACTGCAGCTCCCAGGCCCTGCACAGGGGGCCTTGCTCTGTGCTCTTTCTCCTTGCTCACCTGCAAACTCACGTGCTCTCTCATAAATAAATAAAAAAAAAAAGACACTGGCTGAAAAGGAGCGGGAGCAAAGGGGAAACCCAGCCAAGAGGAGAGGAGGGCGGAGCCGGACAGAGTGGGTGTGGCCACCGGGGAGAGCCAATCACAAAAGGGCAGCATCTCCATTGGATAACTGCTGTGCGCAGCTGTCCTGCATAGTCAATTTCCCCTCAGTTCTTCCTGCGTACTGATACGAGCCCCAACAGAGTCTTAGAACTCCCTTTTTAAGGGCTGTCCCTTGTCACCAGGTTACTTACACCCACAGGTTCATGAGAAAAGATGGGGTCAGAAGTGAAAGACACCAGGTTTGGGGAAAGTTATAACTTGGGCATAAATGCAGACAGTGGACAAGTCACCTCCATCCCACCTGCCTCTAAACTGTGAGTGTGGCCTAGACTTGAACAGGAGTCAGGAAACTTAATTTAGTCATTGGCATTCATTAGGCTCACATGCATGTGACAAAATCCACACTAGCGGTGGCTTGACCTTCCCTTAAATGAAGGTGCACAGCTAAGTGTTCAGAGATTGGAAGGCAATTCTGTGGCCATCAGAATTTGGACCTCCTTTGTCTTTCTGCTCCTGCCATCCTAGTACAGAACTTTCATTTCAAGGCCCTGACTTGGCCCAAGAAGGCTGCTAGAGCTCCAGCCATCACCTTCCAGGCAGTAGCGAGGGAGACAGTGGGAAAAGCATCAAAGGGCAGTACTCCCTCCCTGCTAGGCCAGCTTCCCTTGAGCCATCTGCCCAGATATCTCACCAAGTCTGCCCTTCCACATCTCATGGAGGTGGTTTGGGCTCGTGGCCTCGCCTAGGTGCTCAGGAAGCCAGAACGTATTGTATTCCAGTTGGCTTCGTCACCTCTCCAAATGCAGCAGGGAACTCTCACTGGGAAGACAAGGATGATGGCTACTGGGCGTCTCCTCCTCGGACCCTGCCTTCTCTGTGCTTCCCTGTGCAATCGTAACCTCAGTTTCTACGTCTGGGAGATGGGAACCCCTGCCTCTCCTTATGTTCATGAACTCACTTTCACACCTTCCTCCAAGAGAAGGAAGGTGTGAACATACCAACGTTGGACCAGCTCTATGACCTAGTAGCTAAGGGAGTCAGAGCCCACATAGCTGACTGGACTGCGCAGTTCAAATCCCAGCCCTGGTGGCTTGAAAAACATGCCAGGCATGCATGTGTGCCCCAAATCTATACAAGACGGAGAAATGGAGACGGGACTGCAGCGTGATCACGCCCCCCAGGAGGTGCTTTCTCCCTCCTTCCGTCTCCCTCTGGTGAGCGCACACACCTTCTGGCAAAATATAATAAAGAAAGAAGTTAATTAAAACAAAAAAGAAAAATCTTTAACTTGCAGAAAGGAAAATAAGTTGACGGGGGCCAGGCAAACACAGCAGATGCAGCGGCCTGGCTGTCCCTAGCTGCTGTCGCTACTCCAGGGGAGCGGGCTAATTACAGGCTCCCTACCGTGGAGCCTTTTGAAACGTAAGAACTCTTTTGAAATGTGACTAATTACCCCCTACCTGACTTTAAGACTAGATTTTTATGGATGAGGCGTTTTCAAAACGTGCCTCACCTGTATTGCTGTTTTTCTCCAATGGACTGATGGTGTGGAACCCTTGGGGAAGGAAGGAATGAGGGTGAGGGAGCGAGGGAGAAACTGCACACCCACTGTCACCTCTGTGCCCAGTGGGACCTGCCACCTCTCCTGAAATCCTTGGCCTGAATTGCTAAAGAGCTGTCACATGAGTTCTGTGCCTCCCGGGCCCCACCCCAGCCCTGGGGAGGCCTGAGTGAGTGAGGGAGGGGCCAAGGGCTGGGAGAGACCTCCCGTGATTGGTGATCCTGGAACTCCAGGGCAGGTGCTGCTCCTTCTCCCCGGCACAAGAGTCTGAACTGTAGGCATGACAGGAGGAAAAAAGGCCATACGAAGCTCTGGTTTAGAAGGGCAGCTCCAGAGGCCGGATAGTGTGCAACCATAAAATGGAACGCCCTGCGAGGCTGACCCACGTGGGAACGTTCCAGGTTCGTATCCAGAGACCGCCCTGAGCACATCAGGCTGTGTGTGCCCATAATCCAGGGCTGGCTGGACCTGAGATCTATGGGGGATGCCAGTCTTGGTCTCTCTCTCTCTGTCTCTCTTGCTCATGGAAGAAAAAGATAAATAAACTTAAAAGAAGAAACAACAACAACAACAAAAATGAGACCCCAGGGCCAGCAGCTTCATTCTCCAAGGAGAAAATGCAGTGCAGGGACGGAAGACACCAGGCTGACTTCAGGCAGCGACAAGCCTGGCTACATCTGCAAAGCCTGGGACGATGACAGACTCCTGAAATTACAAGATGTCCCCTCTGTACCTCCACGTGGAAAAGACCCAAAGAACATTTTTCCTGAGCTCACATTGTCATAGAATCTTAACGAAAATGACAGTGAAACCTAGGGGGGAATTGGGAGGTGGCCAGCAGGGATTCCAGCAGACATTGCAAAGAACTTCTCAGCTGCCGTGGCTTCCTAGAGGAGAATATATTTGAAGAGACCCTGTAGGATGAATAGGAGTTCACTGGGTGGGCCAGGAAGAAAGACCATTTCGACAGCATGTACACAGCCCGGAGGTGTGAGACAGCAGAGGATGTTCAGAAAAGTGCAATTGGTTGGATCTGGTTGAATATAGGTTTGTGGGGTGGAGGGGTGGGGGTCAGGGAGAAAGTTGGAGAAATGGGTGAGTCTCACTTGCAGGGATCTTCCGAATTGTCCAAGGGGTGTGGGATTTAAGCGAAGATAACTGGGAGCCCTGGAAAAGGTTAGCACGGGAGATGCCCTCAGACACGCATTTCAGAACAAGCGTTCTGGCCGCAGACGGCAAAACGGACTTGGAGGATGAGGATTTTCATCCAAAAAATGAGTCCAGGAGCTCTGGCGAGGCCCTGAGCCACTGCAGGACACAGAGGACAGAAGCATCCACCGAGGGTGTTGACAAGACAGGAAGCACGACTCCAGGTTTGGGCTGGGGTGACCGGATTTGGCGATGCTACCCACTGGGTAGGACATACACAGGAAGGAGGAGTCTGACAAGGAGGCCATGAGTTTGCCTTTTGACATTTTGATTTTGGGGTGGGAGAGGGACCTTCAGGTGGAGACAGGTGGAAGGCAGCCGGAAATACCGGGCAGGGCTGTGGGCCCACGTCGGCCTTCCGGCGATCTGCTGCTTCAGTGGTTCGCGCTGTGGACCCTCTGCCTCTTCTCAGGCCTCCAGGAACCAGGTCGCCTCTAGAGGAGAACATGTGAGCCCCCTGGGGAGGGCCAGCTTGGCTGAGGTGGCCAGGAAATCCTCGCCCGTGAGGTGGAGCTCTCTGGGACGGCGCAGCATGCCCACACACACGAGGAAGCGTCACCAGAGCGGTGTGCTGGGGAGCAAAACGCTGATGAGAAGCAAACTGTCTCCCTAAGAGGCCTCTGCTTGAGTCACTTAGAGGCCGCCTTTGATATCCTGCTGTTAGAAAGCACCGAGATGACATAGATGGAGGGGGGAGGGAGGAGACAGGTGGGACGGAGGAGAGGCAGCAGCGGTGAGAACCCAAGGGGAAGAGGGGCTGGCAACGAGGGGGCAGAGCTGACCCCTGGGGGCCCTGGCAGGCTAGCCGGATGGAGGACAGAGCCAGTCCCTCAGGCCCGTCGCTGCCTTTTCCTTCCCAGAGGCGAGAACCTTCGCTGGCAGGCGCTTGCTCCCATCAGCAGTCTCCCTGTGTCTGGTTCACGTCCACCTCCAGCAGGCCCACGGTTGCCATTTCTGAGACAAGGACACTGTTGACAGGTGACCCCGGCCGGGCGGATCGCTCCTGCCTCTCCTGTGCGTGGTGGAAATTGGATCAGCCTCATCGGACTTGCTACCCGACACTGCTGGGAGACTGCAAGGCTATTCATCCTCTCCGCGAGCCCGTGCCTGGGGCAGAGCAATAAGCCCACTTTAAGGGACATCGCCAAAGTCAAGAGGCCTCCCGAGGACCAGGCAGCGCTCCGGGAGGGCCGCGCTAAGTGTCAGTCTGGAATCTCCAGTTCTGAACAGGCATATCTCCAGATGAGACCAGGGAGCATCAGTCACTTCCAGACCCTTCTGAAATGACAGTGTGTATCGGGGAAGTTGGGGAGGCCTTGGGGGAAGAAAAGGGGAGAAGAAAGAAAGGACGTGGGAGCTGAGAAGGAGAGGGTCACTCCCCCGCTTGGCAGCATCCCCGCTCCGTCGCGAGGCCGAGGACCAGCGGTTCGGGCGAGTACCGTATTAGAGAATCCAACTTCATTAGGGCTTCAAGGCGCATGAAACGTTAATCATGGAAACCTTGATATTCTGCAGGAGAGACTAACTCCGGGAAGAAAAAAACACACTTTCATTTTCCTTTGAGGTTAATAGGAGGCTAATTTGAAAGCACTCGGTTAATGAGAAAGCTAAAAATACCTCCAGCTTGATCACATGCCTGAGTCCCGGCCTCCGCGGCTCCAGCCACTCTGGAGCAAAGAGCCGGCGTTGGGAGGGAAGAACATTCCCCACAGGGAGGACCAGAGCCTGTGTCCCCATGGGGACGAGCCACGCTGTCGGGGGCTGCCACGATGACGGAGGGAAGGAAACCGGAGCAGAGAGGGGGACGTGTCCACTGTGCACGGCCCACCCGAGGAAACTCAAGTGCTGCCGGAAGTGGGGGCGCGTTCTCCTGGACCTTGGGCGAGCCCTCACCCAGCCCTGCTAGCCCACACGGGCACCATGGGACGTCAGCGAGGAGAAGGGAGATCACTCCCAGGCGAAGCAAACTGGACAGTGACCCGTCCAGGTGGCCACAGCAGCCACTAACTACTGAGAGCCATTCGGGCAGACGGGCGTGGGGTGGGAGCAACGAGAAGGTGCAGCTTGACTCAGTCCCGAGGCGCCTGAGTGCAGTGTGCACCTGCGTCTCTGTGCGTGCATCAGACCCAGGGAAGAATTTTATTTAAAAGAAGAGAAGCTCTCAGGGTTGGCAACTTTGGGAGCTCCTAAGAAGGGGAGACAGTCCCGCATATCTGAGAAAGCAATCCGGGGAGACCTCAGCAATGAGCCATCAGGAGGGCCTCTGCCTCCGCCGCCTGCCAGGAGCCCAGGCTGATGCATGCGGGTTTGGGGCTGCTGGGGCCAGGGCCCGTCTCTCTACCATGACCCCAGGCCCTGGGCTCCCAAACTAGCTGCCTGTGGGCCTCAGAGATCGTGAGATGCTGAGGGGCTTTTTTCTTTGCAATCCAGGCTTCGCAAGAAAACAAAGCAATTGGAAGTGGAAGTGGGCTGTTCTCTGTCCCCCGCTCCAGGGACACACAGGTGCTGTCCAGTGCAGGCCCCTTCCAGGGCCCTGGGTCTGCATGGGGTTCAGGCCGTGCCCTTTCTCTGGAGGTCAGCCAGTGCTCCCCGGAACTTCAGCTCCCCTTAGGCTGAAAGATGCAAGAGGCAGCTCCGTCTCCGCCTCCCTCTCCCTCTTGCCGCTGTCAGAGCACACCGATCTCTTTTATTTCAAGAACACTGTCAGCAGATGCTCTGAGTGTCAGAAACGCGTGCCAGACTCCTCCCTCCCCTCCCGCCCTCTTCCTCTCCCCTCCAACCTGGGACAGGGAGCGAAGGCAGCAGGCGGGGAGGAATAGGATCCCCACTCAGCTGGGAATTCCAGGGCTTCACGCTTAGAAAGCCAAAGCCCATTCCTGATCCATTTGACCAGCATTTATAAAGGCCCCGTGTGCCCGACATGGGGTGCCACGGCCACCGGGGAAGCAGGCGCGGACAAACAGATCCATTCAGCCAAGGGCTGAGGAGTCTTGCCTTGCAGGAATATGAACACGGCACGGCTCTCCAGTCCCTGTAACTCCCGTAGCCACATTCGGCCAAACCCCCCTTGCCTCCTCCTTAAAGACATTTGGCCAAGGGGCAGCAGGTGACGTGATGGTTACGGACGCTGGACTCCCACATGGCTGACTGCAGTTCAAGTCCCAGACCTGGTGGCTTGCTTTCTCACTTTCTCTAGTCAAATTAAAATAAATAAATAAAGTTAAATAAAATAATAAAAAAAAAGATATTTGGCTAAATTATGCACGTTTTCAGCCCTGCCCGGTTATTGGAGCCGTCTCGTCCCATCCTTTTGCCTGGTTCATTTGAACCTCCCGTCTGTGCAAATGTCACAGCTCAACCCCTCCATTCTCAGTAGGCCAGAGTGGGGCTCTGGGGGTGAGGGCTCTGTCATACTCTCCTCCCTGGCTCCTCCAGTGTGAGGCAGGGGCCCTCTGCCTGGTGGCTGTCCGCATTGTTGGGGTCGGGGTACAGGAGGCCCCAGGGGCTCCCCAGCACCATTCTTGGATCTGGAAGGCCCTGCTCCTGCTCAGCCTCTCTGGCTCTCGCTCCCGCCCAGCCAAAGGCCTTCTTGGGTGGGCTACCTGCAAGATGGCTGAGACCCACTCCCCTCCTTGGGTGTACTCCATCCACAGACCCAGCCCGCCAACCGTGGGTGAGCAGGCGACGTCCCGCTGCCCTGCCCTGCACCTGGGTGCTCCGGCCAGCTCTGTCTTCACTCTGCTGGCCAATGGGGAAGTCTCCATGATGGGGGAGAGAAAGCCTCTCCCTCCTCCCACCAGAAACAAGAGAACAGCCCCCCTTCGCAAACAGCACCTGAGCAAGACCCTCTGTAACCAGAACCCCAGTCCTGCCCGCGAGTCGGCTGCTTATCGCTCGACCCGTGTCGAGGCGGGTGTCGTGGAAAGGAGAGGAAGCTTTGTTCTGAAAGCTGACATCCCGGGGCACGGCGCAGCAGGGGCCTGAGAGCAGCTGCAGCCCCAGGATGTCACAGAGGTTTTTAAGGAAGAAAAAGGAGGGGCAGAGGGGTGCACACGCTTGCTCGGCAGCGTCCACACGTAAAATCTCGGCTGGCCTGCGGGAGGTGCTGGTGGCTCTCCTCCCTGTCTACACAGCCAGTGTCTGCGGAGACCAGGCGAGGTTCTCGTCCGCCTCCATTAGCTCAGACCCCTCGTGAGGGAGGTGAAAACGTAGGCTCTAAAAGGGTCACTGGGAGGGAAGTGAAAAGCGGAAGTTAAAGACCAGCTTCCCAAAGGGCCGACCCGTAAAGACGAACTGCAGACAGCCCCGTGTGGAACCCCTTTGGCTCGGTTCACCCTGAAGTGAGGAGGTCATTGCGGTAATGCCACGGTAGGGTCAACCCTCAGGAAACGGCACCTGTTTTCTGGGCTCACGCCCTGACTCCGCTGACCCCACAGTGACCTACGACCTCAGGGCTAATGACTTCCCTGCAGAGATGGGGGAACTGAGGCTCTGGGTGGTGAGGCCGGCCAGTCTGTCCGCACTCACACCGGAAATGCCAGTGGCTGGTCCCCCACCCATGCCCTCAGCAACCTCAAGGATTCACTGAGCCTGTGGGTGATGGTGGGGACAGCCCTCCAGACATGGAGTGGGGTGTACTGGGCCCCTCCCGGCTCAGGACAGGCCATCACAGCCCTGGCTGTCAGGTGGGCTGTGGGACACCTCACCTGTCCTGGGCACAGGGCAGAGGGCAGTTCAGGGAGAAGACCCGGGAGGGAGTGGCCAGCCGCAGGTGTGATCCCTGGTGGGGGCGCTGGTAGGGGCGGGAGGCCTGGAGCTGGAGTGGGAGGGGGAAGCAGGGTCCTGGCCGGAGGTCGGCTTGTACGGAGCTTGGAGTGCACGCTGAACGCATGAGGCTCATCTTCAGAGCAACGCAAAGCCAGTGGGGTCTTAGCCAGGGCTGGGACAGACCCGAAGCCAGGGCCCACGAAGAAAGGAGGCCGGGGCACCTGCTCCTGCAGCGCCCGCCCGTGGGGCCCTCGCAGAGCCCTTGCCTGGTTTCGGCAGCCCCGCCCAACCTAAGGTCTTTTAGCTGGCAGGGGCCACACTGTGGGTGGGGGCTGGGACAGGGGCCTCTCCTGAAGTGGCTCAGAGACCACGCCCAGCTAGGGAGGGCAGGGAGGCTTCCCGCCCTGCCCCTTCCCTTCCCTTCCCCAGTCCCGCAGCTCTCTGGAATCCGGCCCTCTGGGAACTTGGTCGCTATGGAACATAACCCTGTAATGTGCAGCTAATGTTCTGTGGACAGTTACCCAGCAGCGCCACGCAGACTGGTGGCAGGACAGGCACCACCCCTCCCTGCTGTTCCTCCCGCAAATAACAATGGGGACCTGGGTGCCAGCCTGGGACAGCCTAGGGGCCAGGCCTTCCCTGGAGCTCAGGATGGAGGCTGGGGAGCCCCACATGGGGACGGGGTGGGAGCTGCCAACCCAGTGGTCATGGTGCCAGTGACCGACACGCCTGGTCTGGTCCTGACTCTGCCCCACTCCTAAGAGCTCTGCTTTGCCAACTTCACACTGTTCATCTTCAGAACAACCCTTGGAAGGTGTCTCCACCACGCAACTGAGGAAACAGGCCCTCAACCAACGTTCGCATTGGAACCGGGACGTCAGACTTGGCTCTGTCAACACCAAAGCTCTCCACCCCTCTGCCGGGACGGACAGCAGGTCCCTCCGGTCTCTACTTCCTCACCTGCCAAGACCGGCTGTAATCCAGCTTCCTAGAGCTTAGGGAGGGCTCCGTGTTGGCAGCAGGCCTGGCACAGGGCTTTAGCGTGTGGGATTACAGGGACGTGTACATATCTGCAGACAGAGGTTTGGAGGCTGGCAGATCCCAGATTCGCAGGGGGCGAGGGGTGTCATCCTGGAGACCCAGGAAAAGGACGCGGTTTGCATCTGAGGTGTGGTGCTGGAGGGATTCCTTGGCACTCAGGGCAGGTCAGACTTTGCACCATTCCGGACATCAGCTGATTAGGCGAGACCCACTGCACCGAGGAGTTCTGATCTGCTTTCCTCACAGCCCACTGACGTAAATGCAATGTCATCCCAAAACACCTTCACGGAAACATCTAGAACAATGTTTGACCAACGACCTGGGCACCGTGGCCCCTCCAAGATGGCACATAAAATTAGCATCAGTGATGAACTCCCACGCTTCATTACAGGTGTGGCACCAGGTTGGTACCGGCGTGTGCCGCGTGGGGGAGGGGCTTCAGTGAGCGCACGGGCACACACACGTACACGTACACGTACACGTACACACAGGTCCGTGTGTGAAGGGGGCCCGCGGCACAGGCTCCTCCCAGGGAATGATCCGAGCTTTGCCCAGACCCTTGGCTGACCCACTAGGACCCAGAGTCAGGACAGGGCTGGGCAGACAGGAGACAGAACTGGATCAAGTCCCGGCCTCCAGCCTTGACCCCCGACAGAGCGGCGAAACTCCCTGTGATTCAGAGGCCTCGTAACGTGGGAATCGTGACTTCATCACACCCAGCGGCTGGGGGTGACACGCAGCCACGGATGCGTGCCCCTTGCTGGGCACTGCGTGTGCACGGCAGCGGCTGCGAGCCACCTTCGCTTCCCTGCCTTGCCGAGAAAAGCACGTCCAAGCAGAGGAGAAACTTAATTAGGATTGGAAAAATGTGAATTCCAAGGCTTATTAAATTCATGATATTTTTACTTACCATGTACCCAGAAATATATTTAGCAAAGCAATTTACACCATCACTGGCTGATGGATGGCGGTTTTCTAAGTTGGGTTTTAAGATGTAAGTGGGCTCAGATCAGGGCTCTGCAGGCGGGGAGCAAGCACACCTCTCCTCTCTCCCAGGTCTTTGGCCTCCAGCCTCGCCTGGGCAGCCTCCTGGGGTAGGCAAATAGCTCTGGGCTCCCTCCCTCCGGGAGGCTGTGCTGGGGCCTGCCTCTCCAGGGGAGTCTGCCTGGCGGGGAGAGGGACAGGGCAGGGAGCAGAGCGGGGGGGGGGGGTAACCACTATAACAATTTATCAGGCCCTAGCTGCGCACACGCCGCCAGCTTTGCCAGCACTGGCTCAGCGGCCACGCTCCGACAGCCCCAGGAGGGCAAGGGCCCCACGCCTGGACTTCCTAGCCCTGCTACCCTGAGCAGACGGCCCAGCGCGACGCTCTTTTGCTCTCTGCCTCAGTTTCCCTGTCTGCGAAGTGGAGATGATGACAGTTCATGTTGCAGAAGAGCTCAGGACAGTGTCCGAACTTGGGAGCCACCTGTTGGGCTCAGTGACACCTGAAGTGAGGCACATCGGCGTGCTGAGTGTGGGGACTCCAGAACCAAGGTCCCTCTGACCTTCTCCTGCCCGCCTGTCTCTCAGCCCCTCTTTCTTTCTCCTTTATTCTCTTGTTTTTTTGACAGAGAGATTTTTGCTATAGGGAATGCGTACTCTCCAAAGAGACAGAGAGAAACAGAGAGACAAAAAAATGAGAAATCATTCCCCAGGAGGGATGGCCACGCTGCAATCCCTTTTCTACTCTCCTCCTGGAATTCTGGGCAGGCACGTTTCACACCATGGGGTCTAGAACTCAAACGGTGGCCAGGTAGGTGGGAGTCCAGAGAGAGAGCCGAAGAGAGTGGGAGAGAGACTGGCACCCTCGTCCACAGGATCTGGCCATGCCACGCTCCCTTCCCCCCAGCCCTCCAGCTTATCACCGTCTTGGCCCGTGTACACTTGGTGTCTCGGTGGGCTTAGGATCCAGACCCCTGGCGGTCATGTTTGCCAACCCTGGAGCACAGGGAGGGGCTCTCTCTAAACTTCTCTTAATTGCCTAAAGGTAGCTGTCTCACCGGGAGCGGGGTCTCCATGAGTCCACTGCCCAGGAGCCTCCTCCACTGAGGAAGATGGACTCCGCAGAGGGGCACAGCCTCCTGCACGCACTCCGACTGTTATCATCCGAGAGGCTTCTTATCTGTGCAACAAGGCAGCCTTTGCTGGTTGTCAGTCTCTGCCTCTCACCCTGCCATAGCCTGCCCCTCCTCTAACCTGTCCCTACCCCCGGCCCGCCTTCCTCTCTGCAGCTCAGGATAGCATACAAACGTCAATCACCCGGTTCTTCCCTGAGTCTCATGAGGTGCAGTTCTCCCCTGTGTGTGCAGGTGATTAAATACTGTTTTTTCTCCCATTAATCTGTCCAGTGCCAGTTTATTTCATAGACTCCATTATTGAATGCTCAGAGGGTAGACAGACAGTGTTTCTTCTCTTACGCATTCAAAATTAGTTATCATGACACAGTGAAAAGGCAAAAGACCTGCCCAAGGTCAAACAGCTACTAATAGAATTGGATTCCAAAGCAGGCACGCAAGCCCGAAAGCTCTGCCCTGCAGCGGCTAGACGCTCAGACAAGCCTTCTCCTGTCACCTGCTTTTTGTGGTGGTGTGTCAGTCAGGGGGTAGGGGGTCAGGGGTCCTGCCCTCAGTGACATTAGGCTCGACCTCCCCCCAAGATGCTTCCAGGAAGCCCAGACAGGAATCGTGCCTTAGTGACCTGCTGGCTCTTTCCACGTGCAACGGGCACTCTCTCCTCGAGGCCAGGTGCCTGGGCAGGGCTGGAGGTGCACGAGTCCCTGCCCGGTGTCCTCCCTCCCCTGTCTGCCATCATCCTCCCTCCTGGAGCGCCCTTGCCCAGGACGAGGGCTTGCTGGCGTGGGATAAGCAGCGGGCCTTGAAATTTTATTTACTGACATTATTTGCTTCTGAACCAGACTTCTAATGTAAAGCCAAACATCATCCCCGCTCGGAGGAAATCATCACAAATTCCAAATTAATGGATTCCAAATTAATGGAACACCGGGCTGGGCAGACCCGGAGCTCAGGCCTTCCTGCCTGAGTCGGTAACCGCTTTCCCGGAGAGAACAGGTGTGGACATCGCTGCAGGGACAGCCAGGATACCTGGGTGGGGGCAGCACTAGCTGTGGGGCCCCGAGCCCTGGCGGGGCCTGCAGAGTCCCACCGAGCCATGGGGTCCACTGCCACAGGCGGACAGGCCTCAGGGGCAGCCACCCTAGCCCTCCTTGCTTCCTCGGTGCAGACCCCCAAGGCCAAAGGAAACCTTGCATCTGTGCTTCAAAGTGATGCTTCTACCAGGAAGCCACCCTGAGTTTTCCCTAGTATAATTATTCCTTCCCATGACTTCTATTAATGCCACTTTTCACGTTGTGCTTTTATTATTAATATAATTATGGATACATCCGTAGCTCCCAGAGCCTGAACCGGAAGCCCCTGGAGGCCAGAGACCTTTGTCTTTTATCATCTTGGACCTTCTCCCTTCCCTCTGGGTGCTCAGCCACAGGCAGTGGCTACTCCAGCAATGTCTGCGGATGTAAATTGAGACAGACCGTAGAAGGAAGTTTTAAATATTATTTTGAGTATGAAAATTACCTTTCATTCAAAAATCACCATCTGGGACCAGCTCCATGGCACAGTGGGGATGCCCTGCACCGGAGAAGCCGGATCCTACATGGCCACTGCGGTCTGACCCCTGGCCTGGAAAGCTGAAGGCACACAGGCACCCAAGACCCGGCAGGCTGGAGGACTGGCAGGGGGACCGCAGTGAGACCAGGCCCCGTGGAGGGCTCCTCTCTCGCTCGCCCTCTCTGGTGCGCACGCATGCTCTCTATCACCAACCAAGGCAAAATTGTTTTAAATGATAAACAGCCATCTAAGTGAGATGAGAACTGTGTGGGAGGGAAGGACGCTGTTTACAGGGGCAGTGGCAAGGGCACGGAGCCCACCAGCTGTGCCCCGCCTCTGTCCCCACGGCTCCTCGGCACAGTCCGGCCCCCCGGCACAGTCCGGCCCCCCATCATACAGCCTCAAAGCCATCGCCCAGCGGGATGGTGACGGCCCGGCACCCCGGCTCTCCTCGGAGGGCAACCTCTGCCCCAGAAGGTTCTCAGAGACCCCAGAAAAAGCTGCCCATGACCCAAGGAGGAAGCTGAGAGCAGGGAGGGTACCTGGCATTGGGAACTACCCAGTAGTACAGATCCCAGCGTGACTTCGCAGTTCTTACTTGCTGGCCCTGGGGGTCCTGGACCCAGGGAGGAGAGAGGGAGCCCACCCAACCTGTTGCAGTCCATTCTGTTGCCACTAAGAAAATGCCTGAGTCTGGGTAATGAATAGTGTATCCGGCTCAGTTTGAAGATCCGCGGGCCTGGGGCTGCGTGTGCTAGGGGTCTCTGGCCGTGTCCCAGCAGGTTGCAGGCATCTGTGCCTGCAGGTGGGGTGTCCCTCTGGTCTCATTCCCTCATTCCCTCTCCTTCTAAACCCACCAGGAGGCAGTCATGGGCCCCACCTTAACGACCTCCCCAAGGCCCCACATTTCAACACCGTAGCTGGACGAAGTTTTCACCCTTCTCATCCCGTCACAATCAAATCTCAACACACGAATTTGGGGGGACACTTACACACCATGGCACCACCCCACCTGAGTCTGGCTCAGTGAGATGTCGCACGGGGGGCTCTGTGCAGCGGTGGGAAGGCAACATCTGAGCTTGCTCCTCGTCGAGGCGGGGATGCACTGCCCGAGAGAAGCCGATCCCACATGGTGATCGCGGCCTCATTCCTGACCGGGAAAGTTGGAGGCACACAGGTGCCCGAGATCCAGCAGACACATCACCGCCCGCCACAAAGGGCCCGAGCGGACACGTGCCAACCTCTCCAACACTCTCACTCGCCTCTCCGAGGCCACCTGGCAGTGACCTTCCGCCAGCATTCTGGCAGACGGTGGAGGACTTACTTCGAAGCCAAAGGACTCCAAAGTGCCCTTAAAAATCTGACTTGCAAATCGATCGTAGAGCATTTAACAGGCCATGACCTGGCAGCTCATTGTAACAGCCAGGGCTAGCACCCTCCCTCCACCTAGTGGGGTTCTCCGTGAGGGCAAGGGGCTCCTCTCATTAGTCGGCCACGGGGAAGTGCCAGAGACCCCCAGCCCCTGGGCACTGAGTTCTGGACTTGAGATGCCCCAGAGGCGAGCGGCAGCTATGGGCCCCAACATGCACTGCGTGCTGTCGGCTGTGATTTCCGGGAGGTCACAGGGATGTGGCCTCCAGAAAATCAGGCTTTCCTTTGCTTCCCCCTCTGAGGGTGGGCTGTCCTGATGTCATCTGTCCCCTCCAGAAGAGATCTGTCACTCCTCTCGGCCTCCGCAGGCATTAAACCGCGCTCATGAAGAACCTTGACTGTGGTCGTGACTGTCAGGTTACAATCGTAACACACCCCTCGGACAGGGCCGAAGCACGCGGAGAAGTGGGCACAGCAAAGCTGGAGTCATGTGAGCCACCGCTGGAGGGAAACACTGTGAGCCCTGTGGCATTTTCCTTTGTGTGTGTGTGTGCGCGCACGTGTGTGTGCACATGTGTGTGCACGTGAAGCACAGCTAGGATCATGCTATACACACTCATGTGACCTCCTCTTTTCAATTTACATGATATCATAACCCTTTTCTCTCAAGTGACTGGAGCGTCTCATCCCTCCTGGTGACGCCTCGTCTTTTCCATTGTCTTTCGGTCGTTCAGGACAGCAAGGTCTGGCTGTCCAGCCCCCGGCCAGGAGAGAGCGCCCAGGCCTGGGAGGAAAGAAAGGCCTCAGCATGCATTAACCCAGAGTCAATAACTTATAAAGTTAAACATGTAAAAGGCAAAGAGATTCACAGTTAATCAAATAGTCGATTTGTCAGAAGGTTGAAGGAGATAAAGCAATCGCTTCAATTTTAAGCTCTCAGTGTTTAACGAGTGAAGTCACCTCCTGTGTCCTCCTCGGTAATCGCCCCTCTCCCAGGACTGAGCAGCCTGGCCGCCACAGCCCAGCTGGCCTGTCCCCTCCGGGAGAGGACCCTCGACCCTTCAGCACCCGGATTCCTCGGTAAGTTGCTGATCAGCGTTCCGCGTTTCCAGGAGGGGGCGCTGAGGGAGTTTCCTTTGGGAGTTTGGTGAAATGGAGCCTGAAGCCTGCCTGGGGAGTGGGTGTCGTGGGTGGGTGGGTGGACAGGGTGGACAGGGGGGCCGAGACGCGATACAGAGCGACACAGCCCAGGCCAAGAGCTGGGGCCAGCAGGGGCGATTAAGGCACGACCATTATCCAGCATGAATGGGAGCCCCTAAGCATTCGTGTCTCCCTTTGTCATCGTACTTATCAACCAGGGTAACCTTGTCCACCAGGGGACGTTTGGTAATGAATGGTGACATTTTTGGTTGTCACAGCTGGAGGAGCGGGTGGATGCCAAGGATGCTGCCGAACATCCCAAATGTGCGGGCCGGCCCCGCCACTCAGATAAAGCAGGCCCTAATGTCAGCACCGCTGGGATCGAGGCACCTGCTTTTTTACTTCCCTGCTTTTGTCCCTGTGACATACACTCGGACCCTTCCAGATTCACAGATGCAGATCCTTATGACTCTCAAAGATGTATAGGGGCGACTTTCGTCTAGACCATTGAGGCCAAGAAAAATAAGAGGGCGGAGCCTGCAAGGGACAAGAACATGAAACATGGGCATGGGCGGAGCTATGCAGATGTGGAGTGCATGATGTCACGAACGCCCCTGAAGTTCTTTTATCATCCGGCATGAGTTTTAAGCTGCTGGGTCTTGGACTCGAACTGTGGTGGACTACATGGGAGTCCAGAGACATTACCATTACGCCATCTGCTGGTACCTACTCCTGAAGTTCTTGAGAGCCTTTGGGGAGTGACCTTAGGGGCCACAAACACTCCCCCTCTTCTCAGGGTCAGCAAGGCCTTGTTCTGGCTACTGAGTGGGCACTGTCTAGGGGAAAGTTGTCCTTTGATGACTATTTGGACTAGAAAGGGGAGAAGTCAGAGGTATCCTGGGGATAGCGGTGACAGGACACAGTCTTTGAACTTCTAAAAACTGTGTCCTTTTTGGGGCTCCATCCGGCACCCAAACTCCTGAGAAGCCTGACCATTCCAAATGGCCACTTGCTGTCTGTGCACCGTCTTACATGGAGGTTGGGTTGACTTGGTGGTTCTGAAAGGCTGTTTGGTTCGGGCTGTAGGTTGATGGCCACACGTCTGCATGGAAGGCCAAGGTCCTCCTTGTCCAGTGTCCAAGGAGCTGGTGCAGCCTCTGGTTGGAATTCGGAACCCAGCAATGAGCCTGTGGCCCTCACCTCCTGAGCCGTGCCTGGAGGGCAGTGGCCTAGGTGACAGCATCTCGCGGAGGGATGCCAAGGTTGAAGCCGCTGCCTTCTCATCCTGGGGTGGAGATGGAAGAGGGCCTGTGCTCTGGTGTGAATGTCCTCATGTGTTCAGATTTGGAATTTGGTTGTGACAGGATTAAGAGGGTGAAAATAAATCTGATTATGGTGTGGAAAGGTGGGTCTTCCAGAAGTGGTTAGGCATCAAGGCGGGGCCCCATGACTGAGTCCTAGCAAGCTGTACAGATTGAGAGTGAGACAGAGATGCCTGGGCACAGAGCCCTGCCTTGCCCTTTCCGCCACGATATGGTACTGCGGGGCTCCACAAAGCCCCCACCAGAACTGTGTCTTGGACCTCCCAACCATGTGCTGAATAAACCTTTATTTTTATAGATGACTCCAGTCAAGGTATTTTCTGTTATTAGCAACAGAACCTGCTAGGACAGCCTGAGAGCTTTGGAGAGCAGAACACTGCTTATAAGCCAGGCCTCCTAACTCTACCTCCATTCTTACTTTATTAACCCTGCCTTGACCAAGTGTCCCGCTGCTTGGCGTCCATGCATGAGCTAAAGGGTTCAGGAGGGGGCGGCAGCCTGCAGACTTTGATGACAGGGTCAACACGGAAGGTAAACCTCAGAGGCTGGAGGGAGGGCGGCCGCTTCCTCCTGACACTCTGCTCCTTTGCGCCTTCGTAAGCGCCTGGGTTGTGTGAAGGACAGTGGCAGTTTCTCTCCTGGCCGTACCTGAAGTCTTTACCATTTGGAATCATTTGATTTTTTAACTGGGAATAAGTCTGTGGAAACTGAATATGATAACGAGGTTAGAGCTGAAGAGAGATTTCAGGATGGGGAAAATGAAGATCAAGAGAAAGAAATCAAAGAAGAAACTTCCCTTCCTCCTTGGCTTAGCAGAACCAACCTTTGGAAGAAACAGCGACTATGCGAGTCCACCTGGTGACACAACTTAGTGATGGAGAGGACGTGACGTCCAGAGCAGAGGTGTGGCGGGAGTATGCCCAGAAGCCGGAATGGGGTTACCCAGGTTTTACTCTGTTTTCTGTTGCTATACCCGATTACCACAGACTGGTTTATTTATAAAGAGCAAAGCTTTACTCATCTCATGATTCTGGAGGTCCAGGTGAAGGGGCCACATCTGGAGAGGGCCTTCTATCTGAGGGGATTCTGAAGAGTCCCAAGGTGACGTATGACATCACGTGGCAAGAAGACATGAGCATGAGTTAGTGCTGGTCTCTCTCCCTCTTTTTTAAAAACCATTAGAATTTAATTAGGCACCCCACCCTGATGACCTTATGATTTCCCAAAGGTCCCATCTCTTTTTTTTTTTTTTTAAATTTTTTTTTAGAGGTTTTTGCTATAGGGTGCGTGCGCTCGCCAGACAGACAGAGAGAGACATAGAGACAGAAAGCGAGAAATCACCTCCCAGGGGGGATGGTCATACCGCAATCCCTTCTCCTCCATTCTCCTCTCGGGATCTTGGGCACGCACGCACACGCACCCAGCGTGAGTTTTAAGCCACCAGGTCCGGGACGTGAACCGCGGTCGACTACGTGGGAGTCCAGCAACATAGCCATTACGCTAACTGCTGGTTCCCAAAGGTCCCATCTCTTAATACTATAGTCAGATTAAGTTTCTGCCCTCTTAATACAAACACAACAACAACCAAATTTTTATAGTCAAACCATAGCACCCTGAATATTTGTTTCCTCCTTCCTCGTTGTTCAAGGACTCTGGTATCTCCTGGAAATGCCTAGAAACAACCTGACGTTGGTGGGACCTTGATTGGCAGAGGTTCATTTTATATAAAAGCATTTCCTAAACACCCACAGCATACAAAGCACTGTATCTCAAAACTGGCATTCTGCCTTGTCTACAGTGGGTGCTTCGTATGTGTCCGTTTGGCACTCTAAGGGTGAATGAGCTCCTTTGCCAAGGAGTTCACACCCCGGGAAGGAAGACAGACGTGCTGGCAAGCAGCTCAGGGCAGGATGAAGTAAGGATACCAATTGGCCTTCCTTTGGTATCCACTCACTCAGCTCAAAGGGAAGCACAGCTCTGGGGGTCCCGGGAACTTAGGAAATGTCTTCCTGGTGGCTCCTGACAACCCATGAGGTTCCCCAGATAAACCGGCTCACTGCTCCCGTTTCTCCTCTGCTGACTTGAGTCTACTCAGCACTAGCAGCGCCGTCTTCTTCTGTTCCCTCTTCTCAGCTGAAGCTGCACGCTCTGCTGGTGGTGGGACAAGCTTGGGCTTCCGAGGCCGCTAAATCTGGGGACCAGCCTTGAGAGGTGGGAACAGGCGCTGAGCCTCTTCGGTAAAAGGTGCTAATTTTGTCTTCCGGAAGGGGGCAGCTGTGAGAATCGTGAGTGCAAAGTGGGAGGCACGCTGCGATGGTGCCCAGTAGGCCGTGTTCACCCTCTGACACGCCGTGCACAAGCCTGCATCACGCGTGCTGAAGCTCTCCGCGCTCAGGGCCTTGCCGAATCGATCCCCCTGTATCTTTCCGCGTGCACTGCAGCATTCGCCCAGAGTAGGCGCTAGATAAATGTCTGTAAATCAGAGATTTAATACCATGTGCATGTTGTTATGGTGATCAGACCTTCGGAACCAAGTGTGAGGACAAATCTGACAAGGACAGGTCCACCCGAGGCAGGCGGGGACAGATGGAGCACTTTACGCAAGGTCAGGCCTCGGCGGCCCGGCTCTTCGGCCCCGGATCAGCACTGACAAACCTGTAGGTCTGTCTTTGCCATCACTTCCCCGCAGCGCTATTTTTCAGGGGGAGAATAATGAGGTCCGGAGAGAAATGAAGACGACTTGAGCCAGGTCACAAGTAACATTACACTCCAAGAGTTACTAGCTCCCAGCTCCATTCTTCCACACGTCACCCTCTTCATTTTGAAAAGTGTATGTTAAGGAAGGAAAAAGACCACCCAAAAGGCAAAAAAGGTTCTATGATGTCTGGTTGCCAAGGTGACACCTGGCAGAAGGGTGACCTGGGCTCCAGAGCAGCAGAGAGGCAAACTCTCCTGCAAAGGTCCAGATGGCGAACCTTACAGGCACCGTGCGCTGGGGTCTCTGGCACGAGAGTCCACCCTGCTCCCAGGGTGGACTGCAGCCCTGGACAATGGCAATACTGCAGCTATGTCCCTACCACACTTTATTTACAGACTCTAGAATGTAAATGTGGTATACATTTTTCATGTCCAAGAATAGTATTCTTTTGATTTTTTTTTTTTTTTTTTTTTTTGGCAACTGTTTGAAAAAGTAAAAATCAACCTTATGGGACCAGCAAGTGGCATGGGGGTTGAGGTGCTGGACTCCCACATGGCTAACCATGGTTTGGGTTCCAGACCCAGCAGCTTGAAAATCACACCAGGCACATGTGCGTACATGCCCAAAATACCAAGAAGAGAATGGAGAGAAGGGATTGTGGTGAGGCCATTCCCCCAGGGATGATTTCTCACTTTCCCTCTCTCTGTCTCTCTCTCTTTGGCAAGCACATGCACCCTCTGGCAAAAACCTAAAAAAATAAAAATAACCCTTTGTTTCCAGGCTGCCAAAGAGCAGGTGGCACCACCTCTGGACCTCCAGCTGTAATTTAGTTTGCTGACTCCTCTCCTAGAGATTGCGACTATCACTGGGAGAGACGCATCCTTTTGCCTCGTACCCTCCTCTTCCTCTTGAGAAAAGAGCCTTCAGGCCACGGGAAAAAGCCCGTTCTCTTGGGGCAGATAATGAGGGACAGGCCGCTGGGCTGGCTGCCCTGGGTGAACTGGAAGACGGACGGCTTTTGCCGCTGATGGGGGTAGGCAGCCAGAGAGCAAGCCGGAAAGGAGGCCCCAGCTGGCAGCACGAGCATCCTTGGGAATGACGTCTAAAATGTGTGAAAGCGAACAGGCTCACTCTCCTCACGGCGAGTCTAGGAGACTGGAGCTCCGAGCCTCCCTGGCGGACTCGGCTGAGGAGCGATGGCGCGGTGCTTAGACTGTGCCCTCTGTAAATTAACCCTTCGCATTGCAGCAGAGACACACGGCAGCACACACCCCAGGAATGAAGACAAAGAAGTTCTAAGTCCATGGTGGAGTGCAGAGGGATGAGAGAGGAGCTGGAGGTTTGTAAATAAATAAATAAATAAAGCAGCGCGCCGGCAGCCGGAAGCACGCGAGCTGTTCCCCTGTCTGCTTTAATATGCTGGTTACAGAGGCCTGAGCATCCTCGGAGGCCTTGGGGCATAGGGAAGATTTGGCTGGACCTGAAAGAAGCCTGCCCGTGGGGAAGACGACTTTAGAATACCCCGAAAACACATAGACACATGCTCAGAGGCAGACACTTTCATTCAGTCATCAAATATTTATTTCCTGCTTATTATATTCTAAGCACTAGGCTAGCTACTGAGACAACCGAGTTGCCTGCGAGGAGCCCAGGAGCAGAGGAAGGCCGGCAGAGACAGCGCGGCTTCTTGTCAGGGCAGGGGTGAGCCGAGGGTGCACCCCGCAGAGCCACTGTCCCCTTGCAGACACGCAGGCCTGCGGCCTACCTGAGCCCTGCGTACCTGGCTGGTACCTGCTGAGACGGTGGGTCCTCCTGAGCGGTCCTGCCTCCACGTCAGGCTCCAGGAGAGGAGATCCCGGCCCGCTCAGCCTGAAAGCCCTGGCAGACGGCTGAGCGGCATCTCCCCGGCTTCTCTCTCTCCCTGCTTGGGAAATCACCATGCTGCCCACTTTGCAGAGGAAGCCGCCCAGAGACTGTAACAGCCTTGGGCCTGGGGCCCGGTGGGAAGAGCAGGCAGGGGCAGAATGCCAATGGAAGACCCAGCTCTGCGCTCCATCCGCGCCCTCCTGCCTGGTCAGCACCCTGTCGCTGGCATTGACAGTTTCATTTTTTCTGAGGAGGAAAAGAACAAACGCAGAAGATAATTGTAGTGGAACGGCCGATAAGTAACGTTTGGTCTCCTTTTTACAATCATTCCCTAGGGCCCCATTATGATAATTTTTCTTCTATAACTGGCAAATTGTATAACGAGTCAGATGATAAACCAGCAAGCAAGGCAGAAATTTGCATTTTAATACAACCGCCAGTATTATTCCCCCACTCCCCCCCAGAGAGGTCAAGGCCTCTCTGATCTGGGTCCCCTGGCACCCGGCCCTCCCGGTCTCCATTGCGAACTCTGAGTGGGTGAGCCTGGAGCACTCAATAACGGTAGCATTTTCAATGAGATCATAATATCTGCTTTTTCCGGAGATTATGTGGCATGGAGGGTAAGACCCTGGGCCCTGGAGTCAGCCAGCTGGGCCTGCCCCCAGCTCTGCCACTGATCGAGTGAGCATGCGTGAGCAGGAGTCTAAACTGTGCCTCAGTTTCCTTTTCATGGAGTACACTGAGAGGTTTTTTGCTATCGGGCGCTGCGCTCGCCAGACAGACAGAGAGAGACAGAGAGACAGAAAGCGAGAAATCACCCCCCAGGGGGGATGGTCACGCCGCAATCCCCTCTTCCATTCTCCTTTCTTGTGAGTTGTAAGCCACCGGGTCCGAGACGCGAACCGCGGTCGACTACGTGGGAGTACAGCAACATAGCCATTACGCTAATCCCTACACTATAGATTTTTAATTTTGATGGGCATGATTGAGGAAGGGGCAGCTCTGGAAGCCCTCATGAGCTCGGGGCCTGTGACTTGTCCAGGGGGTCATGACTAGGGCTGTAGCTGACCCCACGGCCATCCAGATGGGCTGCTCCTCAGCCTCCATGTCTCCTGGGTCACCTGCATTAACCTTCGTAATGCCCCACTTCACTGAGATGTGGGTCAGCTGGCTGTTGGGGAGCTTCAACTTGGCCTCACTCATATTTCTTATTCTGTAGCTTAGTCCGAATGTGACTTGACCAGTGGACCCTGGGCCACCATGCCCTGGGGATGTCCAGTAGCACCTCCAATACGTCAGTCAATATTGTTAGTAATACGACTGTGATCGGGCCAGCAGAGGGCGTGGTGGTTAAGACTCTAGACCCCGCATGGCCGACTGTGTGGTTTAAGTCCCAGACCTGGTGGCTTGAAAATAATGCTGGGCGTGTGAGCGTGCGTGCTGGAAATCCCAAGAGAAGAGAGAAGAAGGGATTGTGCTGCAGCCATCTCCCCAGAAGGTGATTTCTCACTTTCCCTCTCTCTTATTCTCTCTCTGTCACTCCCCAGTGAGTGCACATGCCCTGTAGCAAAAAACTAAACAAGAATAGTAATAATACTAAGGTTGTGGCGATGACACCGGTGGTGGCTCTGGGAAGTCTCTGGGGTCCACGGGCAATGATTCCCATTCAAGAGCACGTCCTCAAGTCGCTCTCTGCCTCACACGTGCCCTCAGGCACCACCGCCTTCCCTGGCCACAGTGCTTCCTTCATGGTCAGAGTCCTAGAAAGGAGCCAGGGTAGCCCAAAGGAAGGGTACCCAACAAGCCAGCTACGGGGTTCAGGAATTCACGCGCAAGCATGCGCACAGTGCCAGAAGCGCCCTGGACCCAGGACTATTGCAGCCACTACTTGGGCAAGCCATTTCAGGGATTCTGGAACCTTCCATCCATGTGGAATGGATTCTGAGGCACAGGCTTGACCTGGAAGCTCTGTTCTCACTTCCATCTGTACCTTTGGAAAAGTGAGTTCATTTCCCATCTAAGGGGATAATGACAACTTCTATTTTGAGGACTGAAAGACTTGACAGAGGCTCCTTCCTGGCACACAGCAAGCACCAATTGAACCTACCAAGTAGCTGTCTTGGAAAGACTCTGACAGCCCCAGCCAGCTTTTTGGCGTGATGGTTACACCTAGCAGGGACAGCCTTTCCGATCTTGCTCAAGACAAACCAAGTGGTGTCTGGAAAATGCTGCCAAGACATGGGATTATTATTTCAGGGCATATTCTGTTGTGGGACTTCGTCGTTGTTGTTTTTTGTTTTTTATTAGGGTTTTTGCCATAGGTATGTACACTCGCCAGAGAGAGACAGGGAAGGGAAAGTGAGAAATCACACCTCAGGGGTTGTCCACACCATAATCCCTTCTCCTCCATTCTCTTCTTGGGATTTTGGGCATGCGTACACACCTGGTATGATTTTTAAGCCACAGGGTCCAGGATTCGAACCGTGGTCAGCCATGGGGAGTCCAAGCCCTTTAACTACCATGTCACCTGCTGGCCCCTTTATTCTGTTGTTTGAATTTATAGACACAGGCCCCTCCAGATACTAGGTGGAGGAGAAAGCATTGTTACATGGCAGGTTTTTGTTATTTTTTGAGTTTCCTACCACCCTCTGAGACTATTAAAGGTTCCCAACCAGAGCTGGGAATTGAGGTCATTTTTGCAGGGTGATGGGTTTTTGTCCCCCTCACCGGGGTGTATGGGCAATGCACCATACACAAAATGAATCACAGACTATGATGAGGACTTTGGGGGTGGTGTTAGCGCTAAGATCACTCATTCATTCAACAAACATGTCTAAACCTCCTATTCTATTCCAGGCCTGATTGAAGTGCTTAAGATACACTAGGGAACAAAACAGAACACTTCCCACCTCCTGTGCTGGTGTGAGGACACACACACAACACACACACAATTGTAGGGTGGAAGGTGGTAACACTATGAAAAACAGAACAGGAACAGGGTCAGGCTGACTTTTCAATAGGAAGTGTGTGTGAGGGGACTTCAAAAGTCTGCGGAGGGCCAGCCTGCGGCATGGTGATTCAGGCAGCTGGACCCCACATGGCTGATCACGCAGCTCCTGTCCTGGACCCAGCAGCTTGAAAAACATTCCAGGTGCATGTCCATGTGTGCCCAAATTCCTGAAAGGAGGGAGAAAAGGAAGAGAAGGGATTGTGGTGTGCCCATGCCCCATGGGGAGTGCTTTCTCACTTTCTCTCTCTCTGTCTCTTTGTCTCTCTGTGGTGAGTACGCATGCCCTCTGATGAACAAACAAAAAAGTCTGTGAAAAAAATGGAATTAAAATACAAATTTATTTTGGAGCAAAAAAAAAATGAAATCCATGTATAGTTTTTCCATACTGTGAATTTTTCATGAATTAAAAAAAAAAAGTTTAGCTAATTAATTTCTTTTTTTGTTCATGACAGTGCACATGCATGCACAAAAGAGGAAGAGGGAGAGTAGAGTGCTTTCACCGGTCTCTTCCAGCTGCTGGATCCTAGGCGACCATGCACCTGCCTGGCATGTTTCATGAGGACCTGGCCAGGGACGTGAACTCACTCACTGTGTGGGACCCAGCTTTCTTGAGCAGCACATTCTCACTGTGCCTTACTGGTTTTTTTTTAAAGTTTATTTTTTTCATGAGCATCAGAGACAAAGAGAGTGAGACAGAGAAAGAGGGAGATAAGAACTCTTAACAGGGTCTCATGCCACAATCCCCCATCCTTCCCAGCCGGCCAGAGTCCTGAGTGCACCCCTGAGGTGTACAGGGCAAGCGGAGAACCCAGTCCACGACCTCCCATGTGGGCCCAGCATGGCTCCAGAGCTCATCCCACAGCACCACCCAGCGGGCTTCGTGTGAACTTCCTGAAGACCTCCTCCTGTGAACTGGATTCCATGCCCTGCTCCTAATAGGACCTTTTTTCTGGGTCTTTATATGACTCAGCACTGTCCCTCCCACCCAGAGTAGGTGAGGGCATTCCCCCACCCCACAAAGCTGGCTTAGCCACATCTCTAGTTTGGGCTGATGCTATGTCAGCTTCCATGACACCACCCAGGGCTTATACGTGCTCCTCTTGAGCTTTGGACTGGATCTACGAGCTCCGCCATGCTCAGGTAAATGGAGATGCCAGTAGACTTCTCCCCACCCACAGAAGCCTGCAATCCAGTCTTGAACAGCCGACCTGCAGACCACCAACATGAAAACAGTGTGGGCAAGACCTCTGAATTCGTTTCCTATTGCTGCTTAACTAATGACTACAAGCCCAGTGGCTTGAAACAGCACAACTCACTGCCACAACATTTTGCAGGTCAGAAGTCTATGCTGCCTCCTGGGACCAGCAGATGGCATAATGGCTATGTCACTGGATTCCCACGTAGTCAACCACGGTTTGAGTCCCAGACCTGGTGGCTTAAACTCACGCCAGGCGCATGTGCATGCATGCCCAAGATCCTGAGAGAATAGAAGAGAAGGGATTATGGTGTGGCCATTGTCCTGGCGGGGGGTGATTTCTCGCTTTCTGTCTGTCTCTCTCTTTCTGGCAAGTGCATGTGCCCTATAACAAAACGAAAGAAAGAAAGAAAGAAAGAAAAAAAGAAAGAGGAAGAAAGGAAAGGAAAGGAAAGGAAGGAAAGGAAAGGAAAGGAAAGAAAAGAAAAGAAAAGAAAAGAAAAGAAAAGAAAAGAAAAGAAAAGAAAAGAAGTCTATTCTGCCTCCAGGTTTCAGAAGAACAAAATCCAGGGTCTGCTGGGTGGGCTCTTCCTGGGAGGCAGTGGGAAAAACTTGCTTCCAAGCTCATTCAGGTCATTGGCCAAAGGTGGTTCCTTGCGGCTGTAGGACTGAGTTTCCTGTGTCCTTGCTAGCTGTTGGCTGGGGGCTGCTCTGGGCATCTAGAAGCCTCTCTCTGATCCTTGCACGTAGTCCATCCACCTCAGAACCGGCGTGGCACATCGAAGCCTTCTCATACTTGGGATCTCTCTTCTTTTCTGCTGTTCTTTCTGCTTTTAAGAGTTTGTGTGTTAACTCCGGGTCCACCGGCATCATCCAGGATATCCCTCCTATTGTTTTTTTTTTTTTTTTTCTTTTTTTGGAGAGGTTTTTGCTATAGGGTGCGTGCACTTGCCAGAAACACAGAGAGAGACAGAGAGATAGAAAGTGAGAAATCATCCCCCAGGGTGGATGGCCACACGGCAATCCCTTCTCCTCCATTCTCCTCTGGGGATCTTGGGCACGCACGCACACGCACCTGGCATGAGTTTAAGCCCCTGGGTCCAGGACGTGAACCGCGGTTGGCTACATGGGAGTCCAGCGACATAGCCATCACGCTAACTGCTGGTCCCGATATCCCTCCTATTGTAAGGTCAGCTGCTTAGTAACCTTAATTGCATCTGCAGATCCCTTCACAGTGGCTCCTAGGTTAGCGTTTGAATACCAAAGGATGGGAGTCTTGGGGAACATGCTTAGGATTTTGTCTTCCACACCCTGTACCTGGGGTGCTGGGGTGTTGGTTTTGCAGCACCATCACAGTAGAAGCTATCATTATGGTCCAGATGGGCCTCACTGGAAGGTGACAAATGAGCAAGAACCTTCCCAAGCTCTCCCTTTTCTTCCTACTGACCTGATCTTACATGGGGGTCTTCAAAAGGTTCCTGGAAAAGGCAATCATGAAAATCATTGCATGGATTTCAAATTTTTTGCACCAAAAGAAATTTGTACTTTAATGACATTTTCCACATACTATTTGAAGTCCCCTCACAGTTCGACGCAGCTTTAGCCATGACTATGACAACAATGTCCATGGGATGACAAAGCTACCGAGAGGAACAGCCTGGTCTTGAATGACCAAGAGAGCACAGACTCCAGCGGTCCGAACCACTCGCCCTGCGATGAGAGGGTGAGGGAGAAGTGTACTTTGTCAGTTAAACCACTGCACTGCTGCTTAACAGCTGCACCCTAGCCACTTAGCTCCTCCCCAACACTAATGCTATATCTAACGTATAAACTTTACTACAAAGCAGGCAAAAGCTTTTCTTTGGGATGAGGGACACCTCAGGGGGAAAAGTGGTGAGTTTTGCCAAGGACTCCCTCAGGACAGTGAGTGAAAACCCAGTGAGAGTCAGGAGGGGGGCTGGGGGAGAGATACTGTGACGAGAACCAGCCGGCCTCACAGAAGTCCCATTACCGGCTGTGGCTGGCCTAAATGGGGAATGGAGGTTGTGTGTTCATTAGGAAAAGTCTGGGAGGTGATGAAGGACTTCATGGAGTCCTGTCCACGCGTGTACCCCCTCCCCGCAGCACATTACGCCTACACACAGTAAGAGCCCAAGAAATGGCTATTCATTCATTGACAACTTCAGAGGGGTGAGCGTCTCCCTCCACCTTCCCTAGACAAAGAGATACCGCCAACTTCAACAGCAAAGCCGAGATGGACGACCTTCCCATGATGCCCCACATCCCCAAGATGTCACTGGGTTGAGTGTCTGTTCATTCAATCAACATTTGCAGGGCTAGGCGCAGTGTGGCCATAAACGCGGATGAGCTACGACTCCTGTCGTTACGAAGCTTGCCAGCTCGGAGGTGATATAAGATATGCGGGTAGGAAACTAGGATAAGAAAGAGAAATTGATGTAGACCATGGCAAAGTGTAGAGAAAGTGCTCGGAGAATCCCAAAGAGAAAGATGACTTCCTGCTTGGGCAGGGGGGGAGGGGTGGAAGGGAGGGTATCCAGGCAACGTGGAAGGTGGGGCACTTGAGATGAGCCTTGAAGTTGACCAAAGGCTCCTGTGTGACTCCAGGGCAGTACAGGGCAGTACAGGGCATGGCTGAGACAGGCAGGTGGAGGGAAGTAAGTTAGGCTGGGCCTGATGGGGGAGAGCTAAGGAGCTGGGTCCCATCCCATAGGTTCACACCACCATTATGTTCCCTCCTCCTGCACTGAGGGGCGAACAACAGATATTTAGTTTAGAAGCTTCCAACGATGGGAACTGGAAGACCCCCTCCATTGTTCCCTATTCTGAGACCCTTGGAAGCCTAAGTGTTCCGGGCTGGAAGGAATGTTCCAGGCTATCCCCTGCCTCCGCCCTCCATTTTTGTTATCCTTGCCTACTCCAGCATCTATGGCTTCCACAGGGGTGAGACAGAGTATCCATGCCATCGCTACAAACCCATTGACCAGCCTGATGGAGGACTTCCTAAGGGAGGCCAGGCTCCCATCCTCACACTCACACATTCCCTGGGGACAAACTGGGGAGGGAGGCAGAGGTCAAATGGGAGCTGGGGAGGAAGTGCCCCCCCTTTCCTACTTACGCGACTTCTGTGTGTGCCCAGAGCAGCTCCTTTCCCTGGTGGGGAGAGAGATGGCCTCGGATAGAAAAATACCCCAAACCTTCCACCACCCAAGCTATTAAAACAGTGATCTCAGTGGGAGGACCGAGCTTCTCAAAGCTTGGGAAGTGGTAATGGCACGAGGAAGGGGGACCTCGCTTTCTCCTGGTCAATGAGAAGAATCGAAGGCTGGGGAAGAGAGGCAGCCAGTGCTGGAATCAGGGCCCGAGAACATCCCCATTCATGCTCTTCTCTCAAACTCTCTTGTCAAGATGAGACAAACTGCTCTTTCAGAAATCCAACCAGGGAGATGTTAATAATCCTGAAAAGCGGGGAAGGAGGGATGCAGGACACTAAATAATTGAAATTCTACGAGCTTGTGTGGAGCTCTGCAATGTTCTCTGTGCATGGAGGAAAGGTTAATAAACACCAGTGACACCGGGCAGCAGCGGAGGACTTGCAGCGAGTGGGGACACTTCCCAGAAGGCTCCCTGTGCTCGGGTTTGCACTGAAGGCCATGCGCCTCACAGAAGCGTACTTCCTCCTGTTCCCGTCCTTGGTCTGCCAGCCCCAGAAGATGCATTGAGGGACACAGAGGGCTATCCGAGACCTCCTAAATCAGAGCAATGTCCCACCCGAACTCCCACGTGGACCACAGAAGCCACAGAAGGATGGAATCCATGTTCTCTTCACTTTTTCTTCAAGGGAAGAAGTGGGAGAAGATGGTGGCCTGAGCCCCTGGGCTGGTCTCCAGGCGCCCGATCCCAGCGATGGACCGTTCTGAGGCGGGCCCTCTGGGGCTGGCCTTGTGTAGCGCTCCACCCTGCCTGGCGAGGAAGAGCGCTGAGCGGACCCAACAGCGCTGTGGCCTCTGTCCCAGGTGCAGTGGAGCGTGAGCAGGCGCCCACTCAGCACGCTCTCTGATGGCCAGGAGGGCCCGCTCTGGAGAAAGGAGGAAGCCCTCTGGGGAGCAGCGATCTCCCTGGGTGCTGCCGTCAGCCCTGGCTCTGAATCCAGCAGAAGCGGCCGTGCCCTAGCCCGGAGCTGCCAGCACTTGGCAGCCAGAACCCCGGGATGCCTCCGGATGCTGCGGGTGCTTTGATCTCCCCAGCAAGTGCCTGGCGGCAGCAGTTTGCTATCTAAATGCCGCATCCGGAATCTGACAGGGAAACAAGCGTTTGGGTGACACCCAGACGCAGCAGCGACACAGCCGTGTTGACATTTCCATCTGCCCTCCATCCCGGGAGTCTCTGTGTGAGAGAGGAGCCACAGGCAAGAAAGTAGGTCAACCCCGCGCTGGGTAGGACAGGGCAGGTGGCTGCCAGATGCTCAGCTACCTGTTTGTGCAGCGGTGGGGGTGGTGCTGTGATAGGGACAGGGACAGGGATAGTGGTCTGCCCAGCTCCCCTACCAAACAGCAACCAGGCAAATGGCAAGATGTTTGAGCGCAGGCCAGGTCTCAGCTCTGTCTGTATCTCAGAGTGTCTGGAGGGGCTTTCCAAAAACCAGCCCAGCTGCAATGGTGCAAGCTGCTCGAACACTGCGCCCCACAGGCTGGCACCACACGGGAGGCCCGGGTTCAACTCCCAGTCTGCCCTAAAGGCTGGACATGGCGGTGTGCACCTGTAATCCCAAAAGCGAGTGGCGGAAACTGGTTAGACGTGCGGAACCTCGAGCTCCATCCTAGATCTACCGAATCAGAATCTGCATTTTATCAAGATGTGTAGGGCCGCATCTATGCAAGGAGGTAGACAAACTGCCCTTTCTGGAGAAGGATTTGACTGAGCCACTGAAAGGGGAGATTTGGTGACTGTCCTCACTCTTTGTTCACAAGGACCTCGCCCTGTTCCAGATCTCGGCCCTCACCACCCGCGGAAGTGCAGGGGCTCACAGGGCAAATCGGGAGCAGTTACCCAGGAAACCAGTGGCTTACTACCCCCCTCCCCTGAGCAAGACCGAGTCGAGACGTGGCTTCATGGTGGTGGCATCTTCCCGTTGCATCCTGTCGTATTCCTGCCACTGTCCCTGCAGGGGGCCAGGGCTGTCCTAGGACCCTTGACTCTCCCAGGCACGTTCCACCCCTGGGGAGCAGCCATCATATTGCCCCAACATGGTCATCGCAGCCCAGCAGAGCTCCCTGCTGGCCTGTCCTCGCTCCTGCAGTGTGTCCCTTCTGACCTTCTCCACGCGGTCCCCTCACTGTGGAGAGGAGTGTCATTGTCCCTCAGGCTCAGCGTCTGGGCTCAGGCTGGGCTGGGTGGAGACAGGCGAGGCAAGGATGTGGTGGGATCTCTCTGGCTGCCACTCACTGGCTGCGTCTGCATTTCCGCAAACACTCGCGTGCCTAATACGTGCACAGCTCAGCCCCTTCCTTCTCCCCGTGCTGTGTCGCATTAAAGGTTGTGAAAAATGTACTCGAAATGAGTTTGATATTCAAATGGCAGCTTCTCCTGACAGGTTATAAATAGCTGCTTTGAGTCCAATTTGAAGTTTTGATTTAAAAAAAAAAAAAAAAAAGGAAGCTATCACTATCAGCCATCCATCTGTGATTGAATCGGAGCCTACTCCCTCCTCCCCGAACCCTGTCTAAGGCCGTTAGCGCTTCCCCACTCAGAGAATATTGTGTATGGAGCTTTAATGTCCCCGGGGAAGTGAGACCATTACGAGGGGGTGGTGGGGGGACGCATTCCCATCTCTGTTCCAATACGCACAACCTAATTAAGATTTTATAAACACTCACCCAACAGGAAAACACACATACGCACACACATACACACACACTCACACGCACAGAAATTAGCAAGGCAAATCGAGTCTGGATTAAGTGGTTTTCTTGCCTGTTTCCGTCCAGCTTTAATTAGGCGTCTGTCATAGGGAGGGTGTCACGTGGTGGAATCGTCTCATTCTGATTCTTTAAGTTTGGGTTATTGAGTCACCAGATCCCCATGCCTCCTCCTTTCCCAGGACTCGGCTCTGCCTCTGTTGAGTCCCCTTCCCCACCACTCTCACCTCTCAGCCGCTGGTCGGGCCCTGGGAGAGGGAAGCCCTGGGTAGCCCATCTCAGGGGCCTCCCCGAGGTGCTGCTCACTGGGGCCACTGTGGGCCTGACCTGGTAGAGCCCACCTGCGGGTCACCTGCGGCAGGGGCTTCCTGCCGCTGCACAGCAGGTGCCAGGCTCTGGAGACAGAAATCACAGGCCCCTTCGACCCTCTGGCCTCATGGTTCCCAAGGGGCCAGCAGCACAGCCCCTTCCCCCAGAGCCCCGCCCTGGGGCTGCTCTCGGCCTTGCCGGCTTCTCTCCATCCCTCCTGCGGCCTCGCTCCTTCCCACTGGAGGAAAATGTAGGAGATAATTAGCTTTCTCCCTCTCTGCCTGTCCCCGGGGCTATTTGGAAAAGTACATTCTCTTCACATGTGTAGAAAATTAAGTCTGTTGTGTTTTTGAGGAGGGGAAGGGGGAGTTGAGGGGACGTGTCACTCACTCATCTGAGCAGATGGGAGGGTGGGAAGCAGGGCAGGGAAGCCCAGGTCTTCAGAAGCCAGACCTGACACTGAGGGCTTGGGGAAGGGCTGGGAGGTCCAGGCTGACCCACACTCAGCCAGGCCTCCGGGTCCTGCCCAGGAAGCCTCCTCCGTGGAGCATGGAGCAACTCTGTCTCCTGAAACAAGGACCAGGTTCGCCTCCAGCCTAGTCACCGCTTTGCAAGCCGGGCTGCAGGGGTGGGGGCCGGAGGAGCAGAGCTGAGCCCGGGGGAACGTGGAGTGTGGTGGTTGGAGTGCGCTGCCCAGTGGACCCTGCTCTGCAGTGCAGTCCATCCCAGGGCAGTGCTCCAGCCTCCTCTGCACCTCCGTCTCCTCACACAAGGACCGGCACTGGGAGGCCCAGGGGGCTGCACCAGGAGTCTTCAAAAAGTTCATGGATAATGCGTATTATGAAAACACTATGCATGGATTTCAGAGTTTTTTGTACCAACCAAAATAAACTCCTAACTTAATTCCATTTTCCACAAACATTTTTTTTAATGGGCTATAGGACATGTGTACTCGCTGGAGAGAGAGAAGGGGGGGGGCATGAGAAAAGCACTCCCCAGGGGAGATGGTCATGTGATAATCCCTTCACCTCCATTCTCCTCTCAGGGTTTTGGGAACGCTCGCACACTGCACGAGTTTTAAGCCACTGGGTCTGGGACTCGAACTGTGGTCGACTCCATGGGAATCCAGTGACGTCACCATTATGCCATCTGCTGGTCCCTCCATAAATTCCTTTAAGTCTCTTAGTCTATGAAGATATGAGATCGATTATCCCATTTGATAGATAATAAAACTGAGGCTCAGGCAATGTTATGAGAATTTATCCAAGATCTCACTGCTGCCTGACCCAGAGACTGAGAGAACTCATAGCAGTTTCTACCCCAGAAGGATGAAGGTTCTGCTCTTTCTGCCCGGCAAAGGCAGAAGTCGAGGAAATTGAGATAACAGAGAACAGGAAGCCTGTTGGAAAGAGGAGACCAAGTTGCCTAGAGAGATTTATTTCCATTCAATGGTAGCTGCTCCAGGGCAAATCTCTGGACCAGGAGACTCGGAGAGTGGCCACCTGCCTTTGGGGTATTTCCAGGCCTGAAGGATGGCGAGGCAGCTGGATCTGGGGCCCCCCTTGGCTGGAAGGAAATGTGGACACGTGATGCCCCGGCTGTGCCCCTGCTGGAGCAGGCGCTGCTGGAAGCCAGGTCTTCACCTGTGCGGCCCGCTGGCCTTCCAGCCACCACTCTGTCCCCCGCCCCAGGACAGCTGCAGCGATCACAAAACAGGCACGCCCTCATGAATTAGCTGGAGTGACACTCACTTTGCATACACATGTTTACAATCTGAGCCAGATGGTGAAGACTTGGATGCGTTTCAGCGCCACTCCAGAGTGTGCTGCGCGGACTTGGCACGTGGCACAGTGACAACGGCTCGGGGACGGGGCCACCCCTCCCTTAGATGCCACCCCCTAGTCCGCACTTGATCTGAGGGGTATTTATCAGCCCTCACACCAAAGCAGCCTCAGCCTGGCAGCTGTCAGGGCTTCTTATCCAAGCTCCTGGAATTCTCCAGCGAGAAGAAAGAAACATAGCCCCCTCTGATATCTTCCAGACTTTCTTTTCTTTTCGGTTCTTTTTGAAAAATCAGTAAATAAATAAATAAAGCACGCTTGATGGAAAGGAGCTTGCAGACGATCACCAATGGCAGTGTTTATGTTGCTAAATTATTTGTACTGGCAGGAAGAGAGGGCGGACTGAATGCAGATCAAACAGAGTGATTATTTGCCAGACTACGAAGACATCCTTAAGTGACATGATAGAGAAAGGGAGGAGGGGAAACTGCTGGTGACGTGCCAGCAGCGGACTCAGGCAGGTCTGCGTGTTTCCATCTGCTTTCTCTCCAAAGAAAGTGACAAGAGAGGATGAGGGACAGCGGCGCTCCGAGACCGGAAGCAGCAGGACTGCCCGCCTCCGAGGAGACCTGAGCCCGAGCTCCCAGCTGGCACGCAGAGAGGACGAGGAGGAGGGACAGGGAGGCAGAGAGGACGTGAGGACCGGCCAGTCCTCTCCCCACTGTTACCCAACCTGGAGAACAACCCCTCCCAACAAAATGTGCCACAACCAGGTACAGCACCAAAATTTGGGAAAGGAAAGTTAGAGAGACTCACTCGTCATCTCCAAAGGTAGGAATTGATAATACGGTCTGAGTAGAAGGTAACAACACTTTTTAGAAAGAGCATTCCAGAACTCTTCCATCCAAATGAGGGCATCCCATTCCAGTTGTTCCTCTGGGAGGATATACATTTATCCCAGGGAGAGAGCTATTATTTAAAGCACCTTGCTTTGAAATTCACCTTCTGACACTGCCTTGAGTTAGTGGAGAGAATGTCTCGTGGTCTGATAGCCTGCGTGTGCAGGGGCGAGAAGCCGCCGAGGCGGGTGTTGGCCCAAGGCTAGAATTCTGAATTGCTTGCACCAGAGCAGGTTCCAAGTGGCAGTTGACTGACCTCCTTCCCACTGCCCTCCAGACAAATCTGGCCCCAAACAAGAAGGCTTGCTACCTTCGAGAACTTTGAAAGCATCTGCGTGGACTTCTTATTCAAGAAGTGATTTCAGTGACCCCAGCATGTCTGAGAAGTACAGAGAAGCAATGACACCATAGGAAGAGGATATTCTCTTGAAAGAACATGCCTGCGTGCACACACACACACACACACACACACACACACACACACACACAGAGTGCTTCAAAAAATTTGTGGAAAATGGAATGAAATTGATTTTGGTGCAAAACCTTCTGAAATTCATGTGTACGTTTTTGAAAATTATTTATTATTTTTAATTTGAGAGAGAGAGAGAGAGAGAAAGCAAGCCACCAGACTCGAGCTACAATTGGCCATATGGGAGTCCAGTGCCTTAACCACCATGCCACCTGTTGGCTCCATAGTTTTTCATAGTCTATATTTTCCATAATCTCCAAGAATCACTTGCATAAAGGCAGGGCACACATCCTGAGATTGGGCCTGCCATCCCCCTTCTTTGAGTAGCCCTAGATTCAGCCTCTTGGACAGGGGCAGGCCCAGCCCACTAGGAGGTAGGCTGTGCAAAGACTGGGGTGGGGCCCTGCTCAGGTCAGCTGCAAATGTCCATAGGCTGGAACAGTGGCCAGCATGGAGGACTCACAGTGACTATGTGCTGAGTGAATGCACCAAGGACACACTATCAGGTGAGGCTGGAACTCGGCGTGAGTGAGTGTGTAGCCGGTCTCTGGGATGACCCAGTGACCCCTGCTATTCACATCCTTCTGTAGTCTCCTCCCACCATGTGCCAGGTTGGTCTTGGAGAGTATGACAGAAGTGCTGCTGTGTCCCCTCTGAGAGTAGGTTATAAAAGACCCAGCAGATTGGGGGACGCCAGCAGCCAAGTCATATCATAAGTAGCCCCACAGAGAGGCCCAGGGGGAGAAGCTCTGGGGCTTCCCACAGCCGCCCGCGAGACGCTGAGGCCACTACAACTGCCATTGGAGTGCGCCATTTGGAACGTGGTTCCTCCGGTCCCAGTCAGCCCTCAAGGACTACAGCCGCAGCTGACATCCTGAGGACCCGAACCACAACCAGACAGAGAGCTGGCCTCACAGTGTAAGCTGTGAGGTAAGTGCCTGTGGTTTTAACTCACCGTGTGTTGGCCAATTTGTTACACGGCACTAGATAATCGATACAGCAAGAGGATGGGGAAAATGCATATGCTAGATACGTGGATCTTTGCACACATTCATGGCTGCATTCTCCCCCAGACTCTGGCCCCATTTTTCAAATGTCTGTTGGAAAACAGTGGGTTGTGCAGCTGGCAAAACCTATCTGGTAATGAGGGTTGTAGATCGCACACCTTGGGGCTCTCGTGTGGCTCAGTTCATAACAACTGCTCTTTGCACCGTCCCCAACTCTCCTCCGATACTTCCCTTAGTGGAGAGGCAGCTCCACCATCTTTTCATTTATTTATTTTTTAATTTTGCTATAGAGCGTGTGCACTGGTGACAGAAAGAGGGAAAGTGAGAAATGATCCTCCAAGGGCATGGTAATGCCACAGTCCCTCCTACTCCGTCCTCCTCTCAGGATTTTGGGCACGCGCACATGCACTCGGCATTATTTTCAAGCTGCCGGGTCCAGGACTGGAATCGCACAGTCGACCTCACGAGAGCCCGGCGCCTGAACCTGCACCCAGCCTGCTGGCCCCCAGCTCCACTGCTTTTTGACTTTTCTTGTCATCTGATGTTCCAAGTTGCTGCTTGGTCCCAGCTCCTAGGACTGTGCCTGGCTGTAGCAGGGACGCGATAACTCTTTGTTGAGTGAACGAATGAGTGCACGGCCTCAGCCTCCATCTGTGCTACTTGGGACGTGGCTGACGGGCTGCAGGGCCAGGTCTCCCTTCAGTCGGGGCCCAGGGCAGTGTGGGAGGGAGAAGGAAGAGATAGAGCCACTCATTACCGCTCGGGCCTAATGAGCTGGGACTGAGAAGTAAAGCACGAGAACTGTGGGATTGAGAGTGAGAGTGGAGACTTTTCCGGCCACTATTATTTAGAAGACACAGCAGCAAATTGAGAGTGAGCTGGTTTTCATTACTGGATAATGAGCCCAAATGATAGAAGAAAGGGATGGCTGGCTGGCAGACGGGAAGAGAGCTTTCTCTGCTCTCTGCTGGCAGGCAAGAGCAGGGGAGGTCGGGAACCCAGAAGAGAGGTGTGCCTGGCTGGGGCAGGAAGCACCCAGCTAGGCACCTGTTTCCAACCTTCGGGCAGAGCCATCACCTGGGCCTGTACGGACAGCCTCCCAGTGTTCTGGAACCCTTGGCGTCCACAGAGAATGACACTTCCCTGGAGCCTGCATCTGAGCGCCCACATCCTGGACACGGGCACAGGCAGGAGCCCTGCTGCCCACAGCCGAAGCCGGCGCAAAGGGAGCACCTTGCAAAAGGGGCCCCTCAAACCGAGGGGCCTGGCCTGAGGGAGGAGGGAGGAACCGGGACTGATCCCATCATCACGCTGCCCGGCCTGACCACAAAGGCCTTCTCAATCCAGGGACATGAGCCATGGCCACTGAGAGTGGCTCTCCGGAGCAGTGTGGGCGTCAGGGCACTCGGAAGAGTGGCTAGGATCTTAGGCCTCTACTTTTCAGGGTTTCCAGATTTTGCAAATAAAAATGAGGATCAGGGAACCAGCAGTTAGCATCATGGCTATGTCGCTGGACTCCCACGTGGTCGACCACGGTTCATGTCCCGGACCCAGTGGCTTAGAACTCACGCTGGGCGCGTGTGTGTGCGTGCCCAAGATCCCGAGAGGAGAATGGAGGAGAAGGGATTGCAGCGTGACCATCCCCCCTGGGGGGTGATTTCTCGCTTTCTGTCTCTATGTCTCTGTCTGTCTGTCTGGCGAGCGCACGCACCCTATAGCGAAAAAAACCTCTCCAAAAAAAAAAAAAAAATGAGGATCTACAGAAGCACTTGGATTTCAGATGAATAGCAAATAGATTATTTAATGTGAGTACATATCACATAGGAATTTATACTAAAAAGTGTTTATTGTGTAGACGAAGCTCAAGTTTAGCATGGCATACTGTTTTGTTTTAAGTTGGGGGTTTTGTTTTGTTTTGTTTTGTTTTGCCCTAAGGCACTTGTGCTCCTTGAAAGGAGAGCCAGAAAGAGAGGAAAAGTGAGAAATCATTACCCCTAGCCCCTTCCTCCTTATTCTCAGGGAGATGGCCACACTGCAATCCCTTCTCCTCCTTTCTCTTCTCGGGATTTGGGGCATGCACTCACACACATACCTGGTATGTTTTTCAAGCCTCCGGGTCCAGGACTCGAACCGTGGTCAGCCAAACCTTAACTACCATGCCATCTGCTGAGCCCCATTTTATGTTTTACCCGGCAATCCTACAATGGTTGCCCCTACAAGCCACTCTTTCCTGTGTCTCCTTTTCCCTGTAACTACAGGAAGTGGATGGGAAAGATAGTCGTTCGCGATACCGATGTCCGTCTTCATGCCAGCCTTGAAGACGTACGATGACAGATGGTGGGTTTCCAGTCATTGTGTCACTCTCACTAATGAACTACCCCAACACTTGGGGGCCTCAACCAACCATTTTATTATGCTCCAAGAGCCCATGAAAAGTTAGCCAGGGCACAGCAGGAGTGACTGGTCTCTATAAACCCTGGGGTGTGAGCTGGGAGACTCCCTGGAGAGGCTCAGCTCCTAGAGGCTAGCCTCCCCTGGAGGCGTCTTTGTCCCCTGACCATCCCCTGGGACGTGGGCTGGGCTCTCTCCAGGAGCAGGGGCACTTGGCCTCTTCATGTGTCTTGAGCTTGCTCACCTCATGGCAGCTTGCAGGTAGCTGAACTCCATAGGAGGCACTGCAGAGTTCCGAAGGCGAGTGTCCGGAGGGAAGTTGTCTGGCCTGTCCTACCCCTGCCTCCGAAGTGCTTTATCACCACCCGCTGGTGGGACCTGTCACAGGTTCACTCCGATTTAAGGGGAGAACAGACCCATCCTGAGTTGGCAAGAAGCTCAGCGAGTCTGAGAACTTGTTTTAAGATCACAGGAGGGCTGGGACTTAATGGTTACATCACTGGACTCCCACGTAGTTGACTGCAGTTCGAGTCTCAGACCCGGTGGCTTAAAACTCATGCCAGGCATGTATGCATGCGTGTCCAAAATCCTGAGAGGAGAATGGAGGAGAAGGAATCCTGGCATGGCATTCTTCCTTGGGGGATGATTTCTCGCTTTGTCTCTCGGTCTCTCTGGCAAGCACATGTGCCCCATAGCAAAAATCTCTCTCTCAAAAAGAAATTCACAGAAGGGAGAGGGATGGAGTGAGAAGAGAACACAGAGGGAGAAGTTTCACAGGGAGCTCCTGGAGCCACAGAAAGTTCCAGTGACCATGAAGCAGCCCAAAGAGGGTGGGAGGAATGGAGCTGAAGCTCCGAGATGCTAGGGAGAGCCAGGAAACAGGGACCGGGGTGAGGAGGACCCGGGGAGACGGGGGGGCAGGGGTCGAGTTCCAGAGGAAACTGCCTAGAGATAGAGGAGACAGAGCAGGGGTTGGAGTGGCATCCCCAGAAACTCTCACGTGCTGCCTACACTGCTTCAGCGTCGTCTGCCACCGAAATTGCATTCGACTGACACCATCTGCATTGATCCCGCTCACAGGCCCGCAGGCTCCGGCTCCACTCCCACCGTCTGCACTCGCTGCAGTTGCCACGTCCCCTGTCTCCGCTCCAGCACAGAAACACCTGCCTGAGCAAAGCACCCCCCCCCCCCCCCCCCCCCCTGCTCTGCCTCCATAGGCTTTGGCTGCCAGCACGGGCCCAGGGCTGATTCTGCAAACCCCGTTGAACAGCCTCACTCTGAGGTCGGGGATATGTGTCCTGACTTACTGGGAGAGTTCCGTCCACACAGAAGGGCGGGGAGGTGGTGCTGCTCACCCCACCCTTTCTGCTCCTAGCCCTGCTTTGCGGGGGAGGAAGCAAACTTTTCTGGGCCTTTCTGCCAGGGGACTCAGGATGCTCCGAGCAGCCTTCCTCCAGCACCTGCCCCTGGGAAGCTGCAGCCAGGCCCGCTGCTGCCTGTGGTGGTGGGAGCTGGCACTACACGGAGCTTGCCTTTCGAAACCTGAGATAATTGGATTTTACAGCGTCCTCTCGTGCCTGCCCCCTCCTTATTAAATGGCAGAAAGGAGAGAAGGAGAGGAGCGGCCGATCGCTTACTGGGAAGGAAAGGTTAGGACAACGGCCACTTCGGCAAAGTAATCGATGCTCAGCGCCCCCAGCACACCTCCCGTGAGCGGCTCCCACAGCCAGGAACGCAGGCCGGTTGCAGAAAGGCCAGCTGCCTTTATTACTGTTCTGTCGTTACCAGACAGCTGGGACCCCACCACGCACCTCCAGGGTCATGGGCGCGAGTGTGTGTACACATGCAGACACTGACCGGCCTCCACACCTGGCTCATGGTGACTGGGGTGACCTGTCGCCTGCCCAAGGCCCAGATGTGCAGGTGTCTGCTCCAGTCTGGGTGATGACTTGCCTCCCAGGGTCCAGGGCTCCAGCAGTAGGGCGCCTTGGGCTTCCACCACCCTTGGCTATCCTGAGACAGACACACGATATATAAATGGTGTACACGAGGGGAAAGCCACACATTGTAGAAATAGAATTGAAGGATGAGTTTATTTTGGTGCAAAAAAAATTTCAAGTCCATGCATAGTTTCTTCATAATATGCATCTTCCAGTACTCTTGTGACCATGTATGTATTTATATAGAGTTATATAGATTGTCTTACTATAAGAGGACTTTAGCATTCAAGTTACTCCTTCTCCTCACATCCCTAGGTCCATAATTTCAGGGAAAGGGGTGGTTTCTTTAACAGACTGTTGGCGAAATTGGCTGGTGTGGGAGACTGAATTTCGGTCTCGTTCCTTCGCTCCTCAGGCTCACGCATGCCCTTGCTCTGGCCTCAGGTGGGAGTGCGAACTACCCCTTGACTTTAGGCTTGCCCCCAGAACCCACTCTGGCCAGAGGGCTGGGAGCAGGTGTGAAGGGAGTGGAGGTTTGGCATGAGCTTGCACGGCCCGCCTTCCCTCTTGGGCCTGTGCTGCCCCAAGAACAGACCAGAACCTGCAGCCCTGGTGGAGCAGACTCCGGGTTCTGGCCTGGAGTCGGACCGCATGAGCTGGGCCCAGCCAACCTGCAGAGAAGAACCACGAGAACGTGAGAACAGAGACATGCGGGCATTGCCTGCTGGGCTCGAGCTGTGGATTCTACCACGACCGTGACTAACGGGCGCGGCACACCTCGCCCCGTGTACAGAACTACATTCCCGATGTATTTAAAACTAAGCGAAAAAATATCAAAGCATAAATAAATTTTTAAAAGACTCTCAAAGCTTAAAAGCAATAGAAGGTTATGAAGAAAAAAGACCGATGGATTAAATGACTGTGTCTTAAAGCATTATAAGCAAATTGAAAATGTAATATAACACCTGCTAAAGATTAAACTTGAGTCTTGGTCCCATTTCTTCACAATGCGAAAATTAATATCCTCTGAAGGGGTGTGTGTAGGAATTTCGGGCGGCTCCCCTTGGCAGAGGGGTGGGAGGGGCATTTCAGATGAACGTCGCTAAAAAGATATCAGGAGAAAAGCAGGTTCGAGGGTTCTGGGGTCATGGAGGGGGCGGGGCGGAGCCCCAGACAGAGAGCTGGGGAAGGAAGCCCTCGTGCAGGTGCAGGCCTGCGAGCCCTCCCTCACATGTATCTGATACCCAGCCCCAGCCCGGAACTAGGGAACACCCAACTAGGGAGCCCTGACAGCGAAGAGTTCCCAGGGCTTTGGTCCTGGGGCAGCCAGCCCCGCAGAGGCTGCCGTGTGTAAGCACCTGGTCGGCTTTCCCCGCAGAGCGATCCTGCAGGAGTCCAACCACCCACCACCCCGTGGAAGGAGCTCAGACAGCAGTGAAGCAAAGGCAGAGGCCGACCCGGCCAGTCCTGGGGGCCTTCCCCATTGGGACTGACCCCGACAGTGCCTGAACTAGAGACAAAGGGAAACGCGACAGCTTGTAACAGAAACGCGAAGTGGGTGCGAAGGTCTTGACTAATCACAGAAAATTGGGATTAGGAAAAAAAAATCACGAGGTGAAATTATATATATATATTCAAATGTTTGCTTCTTTTAATGAATTTGCCTCGTGACTTTTTTTTTCCTAATCCCAATTTTCTGTGATTAGTGAAGACCGTCACAACTACTTCGCGTTTCTGTTACAAGATGTCTGCTTCCCTTTGTCCCTTTTGTCCCTAATTCAGGTGTGTGTGTGTGTATATATAAATATATATATATATATATATATATGTGTGTGTGTGTGTGTGTGTGTGTGTGTGTGTGTGTTTTGCCAGAGGGCACATGCACTCACAGAGAGAGAGAGACAAGAGCGAGGGAAAGTGAGAAATCACCCCCCATGGGGTGACCCCCCTCAATCTCTTCTCTTCCATTCTCCTCTTGGATTTTGGGCATGCATGCACATGCCCCGGAGTGAATTTCAAGCTGCCAGGTCCAGAACTCAAACCACAGCCAGCTATACGGGAGACCAGCGTCTTAACCACCACGCCACTTGCTGGCCACAGTTGCAATTTTATGTTTACAAAGACATGACAAATTATGAAACCATTTACTTTAGCTTGCATTTAACAAACATAGGCTATAAATGCAGCTCTTTTTTTTAAAAAGTGTATTTATTTCTTTCTTCCAGGAGAGATAGCGAGACAGAGACAAGACACACAGAGACAGTCGCTCCCAGCGAGGTCTCCACACCAGTCTAGCCTGGCTCAGCACAGACCGCGGGCCTGTACTCTCATGCCAGCAGCTCGGGGCGGTCCAGGGAGGCAAGGCCAGGGCCTTCCCCTCGGGGGTCTAGCTGCATTATTGCTGCACTGCCTGGTTCCTACAGCTCTCTTTTAATTTTTGGAATGAACAAAAATGAAATGTTGATTTAGGGGCATAATTTTTCTGACAAGATCGTCTGATAGCACAATACAGGAGCCTTGGCTTCACATCTGACTTTCACAGCACAATCACGAAGAGGACATTTTTGCAAAAAACATTTGAAGGCGTCATCAATTTTCCCAATGGCCTGTCTTAATCTTCTAAAATTCAAATCTCTCTCTTTTGAAGTACCTGTCATTTCATCAGCCTTGTAGATTTCTCCTTCTGTAATTGTTCACTGGCTGAGAAGTCTGCTGTACCCTCATTTGCCAGAGCTTTGCGTGTGATTCAAGTTAATTCTCCATAATCACTTTGATCAGCCTCAGGAAATTTTGCATCTTTGGCAAAATGTGAAATCGGCTCACATTAGATTCCAGAGCGTTTGCCACTTGTGGCTAACAGGGACAGGAGGCATACAGGCAGGATGCCGGTGTGGGTGTGAGGATCGTGGGGGCCGGGCCAGAGTTGCTAAGAGATCAGCTCCTAGGTGGGCATTTCTGTGGTAATGGTGATTTTTGTTTTCCTAGTCAACCTTCCAACTTCAGGGACTCAGCTCATGGGAATGTGGAAAATGAAGAACCCTGTATATGATCAAGGGACATTAACCACCATATATAAAGAGTTTAGGAAAAACAATGAGAAAAAGATGGACAGCAACAAAAGCATTTTATGAAAAACAAGAAAAGGAATGCCAGAGGCTAATCACATAGGGAAAAATATTCAGCCTCACTGTAAACAAACAAAAATGCACAACAAAGCAATATCTCACCATCAAATGAATGTTTTTTTAAATTATAATTCTCATTTCTGCTAAGGTTAGGAAGAACCGGGTCTTCCTTATACACTGCTGTGAGGTGTAAATTGGTGCAGGCTTTCTGGAAAACAAATGCAAAGCTATATCCAGCCTGGAAATTATTTCAGCTACATCATATTTTTTTATATAAAGTCCCATGTTGCCTGGGCATATCTTCACAGCATTCTTAAAATGAACAAAGACTAAATCAAATGTTGATTTTGAGAGTGTAATTTTTCTGGGGAAACAAAAATATCATCTAGTGGCACAAAACAATATCCTTCACTTTGAGTGAAGCTAATTGCTTTTCAGCGCTCTCTAAAGTTTGATCTCTCACTTCGAGGCCACTTTGCACAGGAAGTGGAGAGGAGAGTCCCCCTAGGAAGGAGCACAGAGCCAGCAGAACTGTCTCAGGGCACTAAACAGGAAGTGGCAGACAACCCCGCCCCTGAGGAGGGGCTCCTAACCAGCTGCCCCGGATGCCCGCCCCAGCAGTCCGGTGACTCGGCTCCAGGTCTGTGCTCGCCTTTCCAGGCACTGAGACGCAGGGGATGTCACGTTCTTGACGGCCAGATCCACCACAGCACACGGTGGTTATCTTTAGACGATGGAGCTAGGGATATATAAATTACTACAATGAGCAAGCATCACATTTATCATCATAAAAGGAGATTTGCTTTAAAAAAGAGACAAAAAGAGAAATAGCATGAACAAAGCACCGGGATAGAACAGGGAGGAGGGCTATGGAGAAAATGTCAGGAGAATTCAGTGGCAGGTGGACTGGGTAGGATCAGACAGCAAGGGTCCAAAACTATCTGTGTTGAAAGAGCATTTATTCCTGAAGGCAGGAGGAGTCAGGCAGCCTAAGAAGGCCACATTATGGAGTATACTGTGGGTAAATGGAGGGGTGGTAGAAAGTCCCTTGGGGACATCACCTGAAGCAGCTCAGGTGCCCCCACAATTCCCAGAGGCTGGGTGACCCAAACAGCAGACAGTCAGTTCCCACAGTTCTGGAGGCTGGAAGTCCTAGATCTGGGTGCCAGCATGGTAGGGTCTCTAGAGGGCTGTCCTCCTGGCCAGCAGATGGCGGCCTTCTCACATGGTGGAGCAAGTAAACGAGCTGTCTGGTGAACCTTCTATAAGAGCGCTAATCCCATCACAGGGGCCCAACCTCAAGACTCATCTAAGCCTAACCCCCTGTCTCCCCAAACCATCACCTTATGGGTTAAAGCTTCAATATATGAACTTAGTGGGGCCACAAACACTCAGTCTGTAACGCAAGCATTGCCAGAACCTTCCACACTTTCCCACTGAAGCCCTATCCACACCCCCTTGACTAGCACTTCCCACCCCACTAAGCCCAACTGGAGAGCTTCTTACAGAGTGCCTACCTGCGCTGAAATAAACATTCTCCTTTCTCCTGTTAATCAGGCTACTGAGAGTTAATCTGCAGACCCTTGACTGCCAGACCTAAATGGGAGGAGAAAAGTTTGCCTCCAACAGAGTCAAGTATTCTCGCACTTCCCATTGCCCTCAGAAGGTTCCCAAGAGGACGGAGAATGCCCTCTTCCACCTCTGCACCCACAGACTGCACCCCTTCCACAGACCCTTCCCACTCAACTTGCCGAGTCGCCACCACCTCCCCTCGCCCCGCCACTGGCTCTTTTGAAGGGGCCTGTTTCGGTGGTCCTCCTCGGTCCCAGCCTTGTCTCCTACCAGGCTCACTGCCAGGGACTGTCCGAGTCTCGTCGTACACCAGGTGTTGGTGGAGACCGAGGTCAGCCGAAAGCTGACCTGGACTTTGTAAGGACAGACTCGTTCAGGATTATTGTTGCAAGGGGGCCGGGGCCCTGAGAAGCGAAGAACTCTGATCGTCAGCTCCTCTAGCACATGGCTGAGCCCCCTTCTACTGAGAGGAGTAAGCAAAGCTGGAGGGAGCAGGTACAGGAGGGATGAAAGGTGGCCTGGTGGGAGCCAGACGGGAGAATGTCCTATCCTGAGGCCAGATCATCCTCAGGAGGGCTGTGCTCTCTCCTACAGCAGGTAGGCTGAGGACCAGGGGCCGAGCAAGGACAGAGGCTGAGCCAGAGCTGGGCTAAGGGCTGTTCTGTTTGATTGGTCAATGGAGACAGGCAGCTCGGCTAACCACTTATGGGACAAAGAACGAGAATTTGGAGGGTCTGTGTGGCCTGGCCACAAGCAAACAAGGGCACCCCACGAATCCTAGCTAAGTCACGTGGGGAAGGCATTTCTTGGCACGAATCTAGTTTCGAGGACAGAAGGGTGAGAGGGTTTCTTTTATTTTTTTTTTTTTTTATTGAGAGAAATTTTTGCTATAGGGCGCTTGTGCTTGCCAGAAAGAGACAGAGAGATAGAAAGCAAGAAATCACCCTCCAGAGGGGATGGCCATACCACAATCCCTTCTCCTCCATTCTCCCCTCGGGGTTTTGGGCAGCACGCACACACATCCAGCATGAGTTTAAGCCGCCCAATCTGGGACTCAAACTGAGGTCAACTGTGTGGGAGTCCAGCCACGTAACCATTACACTATGTGCTGGTCCCTAAGGATTTCTTCACCTTTGCTGTTTTCCAGGATCACAGGGCTCCAGTGAAATCCAGCACTGTCCGTAGGTACACACACACACATGCACACACGCACGTGCACACATGCGTGCACAAGTAAATACATAGCGGCGACAAGGAGATCTTGTTTTTAGAGCTCCCTGCAATTGCTATTTGTTCGTGTGCTATTGTTCTAATCCAAAGACTCAGATTTTAATCTCCCAAAGAGGACAGATAAATCCTCTATTTGGGGAATTACTCTCTAATGGCCCTCTTGGTTTTGCAAAGCTAGCACCCATTTCCAGTGAGAAAAGGGAGGCGAGGACCAGCCAGTGGCACGGTAGTTAGGGCGGCGGGATCTCACATGGCTGACTGTGTGGTTCAAGTCCCAGAACCAGCAGCTTGAGAAACGCGCTGGACACGTGTGTGCATGCCCAAAGTGGGGGTCAGAAATGGAGAAGGGACTGCAGCTTGGCCAGGCCGCGGGAGGTGATTTCTCCCTTTCTCTCTCTCTGACTCTCTCCGGCGGGCACGTGTGTCCTCTGGCAAATTAAAAAAGGAAAAAAGGGAAGACAATAAGGAGCTGGAAGTTCAGGGTGGAGGAGGACAAATGCTCTGCATGTCGTCAGCCTCCTCTGAAATTATGAATGCTTTAAAATAAATCATGAACTTTCCTTTCCCCAGGGCACTCCAGAGGATTGGGCACCTGGAGTCTGGAAGGGTCACTCCCATGGAAGAGAACGGTCAGGCTGAATCAAGACCAAGGTCGGGGCCTGGGAAGGGTCAAGTGAAGAGGGGACCCCTGGAACTGGGAGAGGGCAAGGGCCCTGTGTTTGCTGTTCTGGGCTGCAATTCTGCCCTAAACCTTCAGAGGTCTGTGAGTGGACCAGTGCGCGGGTAACTGAAGGGAGCACCTGGTGGCGTGCTGCTCAGAGCTTACTAGCTGGCTCTCTGGAAGGGAAGAGGAGACACTCTGGCTTGTAGTGTCTGCCAATGTCCATGGTGTAAATACCCCTAGCATGGCCGATTGAAGTTGTCAAGCTCACAAAATTTCTGAAATTTAACAACCAGCACTGGTGTCTGGATCAGAGCCAGTTCGGCCCCACACGGGTGTGCCTGTGCTTACTCCATGTAAGATGACACCGGGAGGCAATGGTTGCAGCCTGGGGAGCTGGTGACAAGGTGACCACCAGAGCAGGGCAGTGACAAGCTCCCACAACCGGCAGAGATGACCTGGGCTGGACACAGGCAGCTTTCCTCAGGGGTTCCCAGCAGTCCTTGGAGTGGGGAACCTATGACAGATCAGACTCCCGTGGTCAAATGAGGGTGGGGACATTAGGGTTACCAGGGAAGCGTGGGCACGAATGCTAGACCCCGTGTGGTTTAGCTTATTACAAAGCGCCTCCCTCACAAAGCCCAACTCTGAGACACAGTGGTGATGCACTGCCAAAGAGAAGCCGGGTCCCACATGGTGGCCACGGTGTGACTCTCCAGCCTGGCTGTCCCGAGCACGCAGGGCACATGCACACGTGCCCAAGGTCGAACGGGCTGGAGAACTGGACCAAGGGGGTTTCTTCAGCAGACCCTGTGGACAGCCTCTCTCTCTCCCTCTCTCGCCCTCTCTTTCCCCTCTCTCTCTCTGGTGCATGCATACTCTTTTTATCACAAGTAAAGGAAAAACAAACTAAATTTTTAAAAAACAGGAAAATGACTCACAACATTTGAGTCTGGGAAGGTTTGGTGAGGACCCCTGAGCCCACATACCTGGGAGCACACAGAGCCCTGTGGAAGCACTCCTTCTGTCCTTTTTGTTTTTTGGAGAGATTTTTGCTATAGGGCACATGTGCTCACCAGACAGACAGAGAGAGACAGAGAGACAGAAAGCAGGAAATCACCCCCCAGGGGGGATGGCCATGCCGCAATCCCTTCTCCTCCACTCTCCTCTCGGGATCTTGGGCACGCACGCACACGCGCCTGGTGTGAGTTTTAAGCCACCGGGTCCGGGACACGAACCACAGTCAACTACGTGGGAGTCCAGTAACACAGCCATTACGCTAACTCTTTCTGTCCTAACAGGCGTCCTCCAGTGGCTCACTCAGCACAGCTGTGAGAGTGTGTCTTGAGGTGGAGCTCCTCTACGCCCATGTCACGCTGACAGCCACTTTCAAGCAAGGCCGGAAACGCCAGTACTCCGGCTCCCTCCCCCCACCGCATCCATTAAGTGGGCAAGGTGGAAACAGACAACCAAGACCTCGCAGGACCTGGGAGAGTCAAGCTGTCCGTTTAATGAAGTAATCTCGTCCCCACCCTCCGTGCTGTGCAATGAATAAATTTGCAATCACCATCTCGAGGGTGCAAGAAATGGTGCATGACTTTATTTTCGTTAAGTCAAATCCAATCTGACTCCAAGCCCCAACCCAAGGAGATGGCAGGAAATGCAATCTCGCTCCAAGTTGGGGCTCCCTCCCGGCCACCTCCTCCCCAGGGTCGTATGAAGGAGACAGCAATCTTTGCAAACTAGAACTTTCGGGGAGCCTGGGACCTACCCTGCTAAGGCTCAGACTCTGCTGAGGAAGGGAACCCTGATGCCCAACCTCCCAGGGTACCTCGAGAGAGCTGGCTGCAGAACTCAGGGGCCCCCATTTCTCCTTCCTAGTCTGAGAGAATCCCCTCTGTGGCTGCTTCTCTATGGGTTCCTACAAAACCCCAGCCTTCTCTCTTCCTACCCTGGGCCACCCAGCACCACGTACACACTCTCCCAGAAGCCGAAATAAAGAGGAGGCCTTCCGAGTTTCTGGTTCCAGCCCTGCAAGTGCCCCAGACACGTGTACAACAAGACTCTCCCTGGGTGGGGAGTGAAAAACACAAAGACCCAAACCAAACTGCTCCAAGAGTCTGACTCCCCCTGCGGGAGAACGCCCCAGTGAAGGTCCCATACTGTCCTGTCAGCACCAGTGGGTAAGGGCGGAGCTGCTGGGAGGGACTGGGGAAGGGAGATGCCGGGAAGAACAGAGGGGCTGTAAGTGCAGAACCCAGGGGCAGGTGGAGACACAGCTGCCTGGTGACCATGGGCCCCAGGCTGGCTGTGGCTGAGAAAAGTCACTGGCATTTGGAGAAGCTGTTGATAAATGACAGGGGGCCCCACCCCGATGTCGCGATTTCCTACCCCAGATCTGCAGTGAGCTTCCCAGAGGTTACTTCTCTTCTCAGAGAGCAGAGCCCCACCCAGGGGTTCCTGGTCTGAACTGTCAGGGTCACTGAAGATGTGACGGTCTTTCCTTCCCTCTCTTGCACTGCCTCCTCCTCCCTCCACCCTGCCACCCTTCCTTCTCACCCCTCCTCTCCCAGCCACCCCCTGGCCTCCCCAGCTCTGATTCTAGCCATCTCTTATCCACAGCTGAACACTGAGACACGTTCACCAGGGAGGAGAGAGAGGACCTCCCTGCTGTGGCCTGTCACTGCAGGGCCACTCTTCCACAGTTGCCCAGGGCTCCTGCTCAGGACAGAGCGGCTGCCCGGCCCCCACCCACCCTGTACCTGAGACTAAGACCCCAGCGGAGCAGGAGGGTCTGTCTGCCCACTCCTGCCCTCCTGAGCCCCAACCCGTTACTCGGGACACCCCAGAACGTCACAGCCAGGGAACTCCGTGGTGTCCTGGACTCCCAGAGAAGCTTCCATGGCCGAGGCTCCGAAGCCCCATCTCCACTCAGAGGCCCTGGCCACAAATGGAGGAAACAGTCGCCCTTCCCAGCCCCGCCCTGGCCCTGTACCTGGTCAGCTCACCCAGACGCCGCACATGAGCGTTTTCTTCAGAATGAGCATCTTAGCAGCTACCGTGGCCAGTGGAGTCTGCCGGGCCACGGTGATTCTTCACGGCCATCTGGGAAGGGAGCCCCCCCCCCCCCTTCACCGCTGAGGAGCGAGCCCTGAGAAACCACGGACCCCGTGCCGGTTCTCAAGTCCTAGAAGACGGGAAGCCTCACAGGGTGAAGGCCCTTTTACACTGCATCTTCGTTGGGGGGACAGGAAGGGGAAACCCATCACCCCATGCCCAGGAGTCATCAGCCAGGTCTTGCACTCGGACTGCTCGGACAGAGGAGGCCCACAGAGCCCGACAGAGAAGCGCTGAGGGCCCTGGTGAGCAGGGCTAAGGGCAGGGAGCGCTGGGAAGACAGCAATGGGAGAGCCCGAGTGGCCTCGGGGACCACCTGCACAGACGCGGGCGGGTGGCAGCCGAGGATGGCAGCCAGGTCGGCTACCCCATAGGGCAGCACTTCTCATGTGGGCAGGCTTCCGGAGCCCCTGGGGGTGGGGTCGAGATGCAGATTCTGACGCAGCAGGTCTGCGGTGGGGACCAGAGAGCTGCATTTCTGTTTTCCGGAAGGTGGCTAGGTGGGCTTGCCATAGGGTGCATGCACTCACCAGAGAGAGGCAGTGAGAGAGAAAGTGAGAAATCACTCCCCCGGTGGGGTGAGGGGGTGGCCATGTCACTATCCCGTCTCCTCCAATCTCCTTTCAGGATCTTGGACCCATAGCACATGCACCTGGCATGATTTCCAAGGCGCAGGGTCCAGGATTAGAACCATGGTTGGTCACTTGGGAGTCCAGCACCTTAACCACCACGCTGTCTGCTGGCCCCAAACATCTGCATTTCTAACAAGCAAACAGACAATGAGTCTGAGGCTGGCCCGTGACTAATCACTGAGCAGCGCAGCCCAGAAAGGATTAACTGGCAAGTCCAGCCACACAGCCCTTTCCCCCTCCTCCCAAACCCCTCAGATGGGCTGCAGGTCCCCCGGGACGCCCTGGCCTCCACCGGGGACCTGGGTCTGCCAACAAGAATGCCTGCGTGCCTGCGTGCGACGGGACCTCAGCATGCTTCGCACTGCGGTCGCCAGCACCGGAGCAGCTAAGGGAACCAGGCGACTGAGGAAAGTAATATCCTCACAGCCTGGGGGGTGTAAATAATGAAAGTCGGATCCATAAGTAATTACTTTTTAATTAATTAGGAATGATGAATAGCGAAGACCCAGCAACTCCAGGCGGAGCAGTGTTAACCGTAATAGCCTGTCCCTTCCCTGCCCACGTGGGTTTGCTGGGGAAGGCGGCAGGGATGGCCCTGGGTCTGGGGGACAGAGGAGGGCAAGGCAGGGAGGGGGGATAGTCCCCTCCCTGGGCCAAACCTCAGGAACCCCAGCCAAGGTGGGGGAGTTCTCTGCACCCCATTGCCAGGTCTCCTCCCTGGAGAAGAAAAGGGCCGCCCTTCTCACTTCTGAACTCTTTACGGACTTCCTAATTAATCTTGACGTGCCTCCTGGGGAGAGCAAAACTTCCATCCTCTCGGCCCAGCGCGAGCAGAAAGGACTGCTGCCTCCTACAGCGCCACCAGCTACTGGCAAGGAGACCCTTCCCGAAGTCGGCCCCTGTCAGCGTCAGTGAGGAGAGCAGCCGGGTGGCCCCAAGAGGTCCCAGCTGGGGCGCCAGCTCCCTGCTGGTCTCACCCAGCGCCTTGAGCAGCCCAGACCCCCGACCTGCCCACCACTGCCCACGAGTTTGCAGGGCCATCCTGGACCTCAGACCCACCCACGTCTGGACGGACTGCGTGTGCATGGGCGTGGAAGGAGGGGGCGCTGACCTTCCACCTTCTCTGGTAGAAGAATGCCTGCAGCCCAGGGTCGGAAAGGAAGCATCAGGGCCTGTGGAACAGACACCTCGGGCATCTCCGAGGGGCTTGGCCTCCTCCCTCCCCCACTACACACTTCTTCCCCCCCCATGCCTCCCCACCTCTGAGGACAGTATGGGGCCTCCCCTTCCCTGCAGCTCAGTGCCATGAGAGGGATGTCAAGCTTCTCCAAGAAAAGCCTCAAGGAGCCAGCAGGCGATGTGGTTAAAGTTCTGGGTTTCCACATGGCCAAACGTGGCTCAAGTCCCCAGGCCCAGTGGCTTGAAGACCACTCTGGGCGTGCATGTGTGTGCCCAGAGTCCTGAGAGGTGTGGCATGAGCATCCTGCCTGGGGGAGGGGAGGGGATTTCTCACTTTCCCTCTGTCCATCTCTCTCTCTTTCTCTGGAGAGCACACGTGCCCTATGGCAAAACCTAAAAAATTTTAAAAAGAAAGAAAAGCTTTAAGATCTTCATAAGCTTTTGAAGAAGGTGAGGTCAGGATCGGCAAGTGAGGCACCAAGGCCAAGGGCACCCAGAAAGTGCAGCCTGTGAGCGGGGCCGTCTCCCTGCAGGTGCACGGCCGAGGCCTCACGTCAGGCACATGACCGACGCAGCTTGAGCACAGCGCGGAGGCTGTCGGTGAGGACTCTCAGAGGCAGGGCTGGGGCTGAGGTTCAAAGCAGCTTTGAGGAAGGAGAGACAAGCAGGTGGGGAGAAGGGAAGTCGGGAAGAGGACAGGAACAAGGACGGCGCCTGCCGAGTGCCCGCTGGCCAGGCCAGCTCTCTGCACACCTCCCAGGGAAGCGCTTTGGCCCCATTTACAGAGCAAATTCAGTTTCCCCAACTACCCAGGGTAGGCCTAGCAAAAAATCCACAATGGGGGCCAGCAGATGGTTTAGTGGTTATGTCGTGGGACTCCCACAGGGCCAACCACAGTTCGAGTCCCAGACCTGATGTCTTGAAAATCACACCAGGCACGTGTGCTTATGTGCCCAAGATCCTAGGAGAATGGAGAAGAGGAGACTGTGGCCTGGCCTTCTTCCTGGGGGGTGATTTCTTGCTTTCCCTCTTTCTGTTTTTCTCTCTCTCCAGCAAGTGCACACACCCTATGACAAAAATCTCTGAAAAAAAATCCACCATGAATAAAATGTCCCACATTTAGATGAAGACCAGGCCCAACCCGGCGCTTGGCCTCATGTGCCTCATCCCGATCTCAGTCCTATGGAAGTCTGTCTGTATTTGAAATTGGGATCATTTTTCTTTTTTTATCATGGACTTCGGGGGAGGCTATTTGGCATTAATTTTGTTTTGTTTTGTTTTGCTTTTTAAAAAAAATGCGTTAAAATATTACTATAACGAGGGCCTGCTTTAGCCAGACTGACTCTATCTTAAGTCATAAATTGTTTTCCCCTCATCCATGGGACCAGCAGTTAGCATAATGGCTATGTCGCTGGACTCCCATATAGTCGACCACGGTTCGTGTCCCGGACCCAGTGGCTTAAAACTCACGCCGGGTGCGTGTGTGTGTGCATGCCCAAGATCCTGAGAGGAGAATGGAGGAGGAGGGATTGCCGTGTGGCCATCCCCCCTGGGGGGTGATTTCTCGCTTTCTGTCTCTCTCTTTCTGGCAAGCACACACACCCTATAGCAAATACCTCTCCAAAATCTCGCTTTCTATTTCTCTGTCTCTCTCTGTCTGTCTGGAGAGCACACGCGCCCTATAGCAAAAACCTCTCTAAAAAAAAAAAAAAAAAAGCATTTTCCTCTCATCCTGATACTCTTCTTTTTCTGAGATTCTCCGAGGGACAGATGGCCAACCTGGAGCTTAAAACAATGAGGGCCATTCTGGCCTTGCCAGACTGAAACTCCTGTCTCGAAGATGAGTCCCTTGATTGTACCCCTCAGCTAAAACGAAATTCCTGTCTCAAGGACAAATTGCTGGATCGTGCCCCCCTGCTAAAAATGAACCTGATCTATGCTCACCTGGGGCCAGCCATCAGCCCCACAGCGTCACCTCCCCCTGTAAAAGCACCCATAGGTGGTCGGACGTTCTCCTGCATCTTCCGGTGTGTCCACACTAACTCATTCTCCTCCCCTCTCTCTCCAGCAGTTTTGTCTGTTTTATTGAACGGTAAAGGGTTGGATCTGCGTTGGGTCCCTGGACTGGGAGTGTACCTTGGCTACTGAGTATGTGGCGCCAGTGTCCCTTACGCCCACGGCCTGAGGGAAATGCTGTGCTCTCTCTCGCTCACCTGGGAAACCCAGTCTGGACACCATATGGAATAGGAACGAAAAACACGATTTTGGATCCAGATGGGCCATGACACCCAGACAGACAAGCCTCAGTTTCCTCCTCCATAAACACAGGCATTAAATGGGCTACCAGCAGGCAGAGGGAGGGTAGGGCAGCTAGCCAATACCAGCCTTGGTCCGGTACCCAGCCTGCGGTGGAGCCTCCGTAACTGGCAGCTCCCGTCTCGGCCCACCTCCTCCCTCCCCCAGCCCACTGACTGCAAAGAAGGCCCCCAGAGCCCACCAAAGATGGGGCAGGGGAGGCAGGGGGCCGCCAAGTTTTCAAAACTCTTCCCTGGCAAGGCGAGAAATTAGCTGCAATTCGGTGAGAGGAGGGAAATCTGATCATTGCGGTGGTGTCAACCCAATTTGTTTGTGTTAATTGCAGCCAATTAAACTTCTTCTTTTTCTCAAGTTACCCCAGGTCAAGCTGTCTTAGAGAAGTTGATTTCTGGCCAGATGGTAGGAAACGCTGTTATCTACCTTCACCTGGAGGGAGGGGGAGAGCAGGAATTTCAGAGGCATGTGCAAGTGATGAGCAGATGGAAGAGGGCTGGGGGCACAGTCATGAAAATGGGGCAGTCAGGGGACCAGCAGTTAGCATAATGGCTATGTCGCTGAACTCCCATGTAGTCGACCGTGGTTCGAGTCCTGGACCTGGTGGCTTAAACTCACACCGGGCGCGTGTGCGTGCGTGCCCAAGATCCCAGGAGGAGAATGGAGAAGGGATTGCGGTGTGGCCATCCCCCCTAGGGGATGATTTCTCGCTTTCTGTCTCTCTGTCTCTCTCTGTCTTTCTGGCGAGTGTACGCACTCTATAGCAAAAACCTCTCAAAAAAAAAAAAAAAAAAATGAGGCAGTCAGGCATGCCCAACCCCTATCAGACCTGGGCCAGCCTCAGCCAGCTGCCCGATGTGAGACCCACAAACAGCAGCCTGGACATCACCCGGAACACCTGAGCCCCAGGCCAGACTTCCAAGTCAGAATCTGTGTCTTAACGAGACCCAGAAGATGAGGGGGGCAGGTATATCAGAGCACAGGTTTGAGAGGTGCTGGTCTAGACCACTCTGAGACCCACCCGCCCTGGGAATATCTCCCCCAGGCACCAGCGAAGAGGCGCCGTCAATCACACGTGCAGCCTGAACGGCCCCACCCATTTCCGAAGCACCTGGCCTTTCACCAAAAGCCCTGTCCATGAGTCCCAGTGTCTGTCTCTACTCGGTTTCCTTTCACGTCCATTCTCCACCTGCCACCCAACTGGGGCTCCAAGAACTGTCCACTCGGGACCAGCAGATGATGTAATGGTTACGTTGCTGGACTCCCATGGAGTTGAGCATGGTTCAAGTCCTGGGCCAGGTGGCTTAAAACTCACGCCAGGCACATAGGTATGTGTGCCCGAAATCCCAAGAGAAAAAATGGAGGAGAAGGGATTGCAACATGGCCATCCCCCCTGGGGGGGTGATTTCTTGCTTTCTGTTTCTCTCTGTCTCTCTGGTGAGCACATTTACCCTATAGCAAAAATCTCTAAAAAAAAAACCTGTCCACTGGTGTCTGATTGGATTCAGCCAATGGGAGGCCTTGGGTAAAGAAGGAGGTGGGAAGAGAGAAGGCAGGGATTGACCCCACCGCTGGCCCCTGAAGGGCCGCTGTTTCTCCCCAGCTCTGTCATGGTCCTTATGGTCACATCTGTGGGGCATCCTCTCCAAGGCTGAGCTTTGCTTAAGGCTAACCTCCTATTCTAGTAACAACGTCGCCTCTTGTAAGGCCTAAGGGTGGCCGAGGCTGCCTGGCTACTCCTGGGATGCCCCCGTCACTTCTGTGTCTCCCTTAGCTCTACTGCCCCACTTGGCTTTATTGTCACTGAAGTTTGGGAAGGCCACAGATCAGGAGACAGCTGCCATTGAGAAGAGAATTGTCTAGACTCAGATCCCAAGAGAGGGAGCATGCAGCGCAGCACGGCAGGGCCTTTAGACGTCCCCCCAACATCTGTGTGTCCCTTACCCCCTTCATGGGGTCCCATCTGCATGTGACGAGGTCATTAGGCCCATGAATGAGCTCAGTGGGTTTATAGGAGGGGAGAGAGACTGGGACAGGTGGAAGCTTATGGCCCCTGCCCTGCTCGAGGTCCTGCCTCTCACCATGGCGTAGCTTCACCAGAAGTCGGCCTCTAGCCCCTGGTGCTCTGAACTGTGATGTGCATAAACCCCTAATCCATCACCCATTTTTAGATATTTCTGTTGGTGATGCAATACTGGACCAGTACAGGGGTAGGGGAGGAGGAGCCTTCACTGTGGTTCCCTGGCAACAAGTGGCCAGGACAGGGCGAGCAGGCGTAGGCTCCGCTGACTTGGGTAATTCCGGCCACTCTGGGCCTGGGGATGTCCCTCACTGTTTGGCACCTTCCTGTGAGTGACGGGGACCGGGGAGAGTGGCCTGGATCTGAGAGCCCAATACAAGAGGAGTGGAGGGTGAGGGTCTTGGATTAGTTGGTTTGTATTTGAAAACTTACATAAGACAGCTCCCAGGATTCCTCCTGGGGTGGTGGGGGAGCAGGGGACAGGGACGCAGGAGGCCAAAGTAGAGGTCCCAGGAACCATCAAGGTGTCCAGAGCATGGTGTCTAGCTTACACCTGCAGGGCAGACATTAAAACAAATTTATGGGACCAGCGGATGGCATAATAATTACATCGCTGGGCTCCCACGTAGTCAACCGTGGTTCGAGTCCCAGACCCAGTGACTTCAAATTCATGCCAGGTGCATGTGCGTGAGTTTCTGAAATCCCAAGAGGAGAATGGAGGAGAAGGGATTGTGGTGTGGCCATCTCCCCCCTGGAGGGGGGGGTGATTTCTTGCTTTCTGTCTCTCTGTCTCTCTCTGTCTCTCCGGTGAATGCACATACCCTATAGCAAAAATCTCTTTAAAACAAAAAAGAAATCAAGTTTCTGGAAGTAGAACAGGTGCATACACTACCTGTACCTCCCAGATACACGGCAGCTTTGAAACATTCACAGAAAATGCCTATTACAAAAAACCTATGCATGGATTTCAAAAGCTTTTTGCACCAAAATAAACTTGCACTTTAATTTCATCTTTCCCACATTTTTTTGAAAATTCCTTAGTCCTTTCATTAAACTCTCTTCATTAACCCTTTGAATGTGAGGTGCCTTCCTGCCGGGTCCTGACAAAATGAAAAGGCAGCGATGCTAATCGCCTCTGGGCTCTCCTACCCAGGAGGATGCCTGGCTTTTCTTCATCTGGGTTCTGGACCCTTCAGTCATTAATGAAACCTGAAACAGAACCGAGGTATTTTTAGAATTGACCTTTGAATGTGTCCGTGTATCTAACCGTCACCTTCATAGGCCACCTCCTGCCCTCCGCCCTACGCCTGGAGACCCTGGAAGACTAGTATCCAGTTAGGCCCGAGAAACCAGGAGCGAGGTCTTCCTCCAGCCTAGGGCAGGAGGTACGGAGTGGGTGACGAGTGGGTCCTCTCCCGGCCCCTGTGGAAGCAGCCGTCGCCTCTCCTCTTTGCCCGCCGTCTATCCTGAACCCAGGGGTGGGAGTCAGCAGCCCAGAATGTGCTGAGCGCGCTGCTCGGAGCGCAGAGGCTGACGATGATGGGGTTTCCTAATTATTAGTGACCTGTGCATTCTCCGCAGCAGACAAAACCATTGTCTGGGAGAGCTGGTGGAAGAGGAAGCCATAAATGCCTTTTCCTTTCAGCATGAAAACAGCAAAGCTAAAGAACTTGCAATTAATTAGCACTCTGTCTTTTTCACGCCTTTACCTACTCATGCCCCCACAGTGGAAGTACCAGGGAGTGTGGCTGCTCTGGCCCCCCTGAAAGAGCCCGGGCCTGGGCAGAGCTCGGGAGGGAGGGGCCTTCCTGAGCTCCTGTTCTGGGGGAGGAGGGTGCGAGGGAGGCAGGGGGGATGCATGCGAAGGGACAGGTGTTGCCTGGAGATGACTGCACCTCCACGGACCAGGAGGCTGAATCTCCTGGGCGCCGAGCCAGTGCTTGTAACCCAGGGAGTCTGGAACGTGCGAAGAAATGCCAACTGCTGACACGCAGCTGGGAAGAAGGGCCATGTACTCACGCCTCCTGGATCACACGAGCCCCAAGGCACACCTCAAGGCCGGCTCTGTGGTCACGTGGCCAGTGCAGCAGCCCAGGGTCCCGCACTCAGAGGGCTGCTCAGCTGGGCTTGGGTGCTCCTCCGCCTTCTTAAAATGCTTGATAATTGTATCTTGAAGAGGTGATTTGAGTGAGGGCTGGGGGACAGTAGAGCATGTGCCAGGGGGTTGAGGTCCCCAAGTGATGGCACCTCCCTCAGCTTTCTCACCTCCCTGAGAGGGTCTGTTTCCCATTTCCCCATCGCCTCTGGCAACTGCAGCTGCCCTCCTGTCTCTAGGGCTGGCCAAGGGCTGGAGGGCCAAGGCTGGCGTGTGTGTGTGTGTGTGTGTGTGTGTGTGTATGTGTGTGTGTGTGTGTTCTGCCCACTGACCTGTAAGAGGAGCCCCGAACATCCTCAAAGGCGTGCACTCACCCCATGGGGATCCCCACACACCGTGACAGGTGGAAAGCAAATGATTATGACAGAAAGAAAAGAGCTGTTTTCTGCTTTGGGGGCAAAGAGGCCATGTTTTCATTAGGAATTAGGCTTTAGGAACTATGTAGCTGACCCTGCCCACGACTTCTGGAGTAGGTTTAGGGGTGTTTCACAGGCACCCCAGCCCTCTGACCAGCTGGGACTACTACATTCAATTCTTTGACAGGCATGTGGAGGCCCTGCTGTGTACAAGGCCCTCGGTGGGGTCCCATGGTGGGGGTTGGGGGAGTCATGGCCCACGCAAAAAACACAGGCCTGGGCTTAGGTTCCTTCCCTGCAGCCGTGCACCCACCTGGTTGCCTGGAGAAAATCTGGAACTACTGCTTGTTTGAGCTTATTTATTAGTTCCATGAGAGTCAGAGACAGAGAGACAGGTACCCACAACAGAGTCTTCCTGTCATGACCCACTCCCAGCCTCCTCTGTCCTGGGCCAAGGGCATGTGCCCACCCCGCGTGCTGGAGGAGATCCTAGGACACAAACCCAAGGCCTTCCCTATGCCCTAGGTGGGTCTAGTCACACTGCCATGGCACCCCCAGCTGGTCCCCCCATACTTTTAAATAACAAATGTGGTTCAGAGACTCTCCAACCAGAAGTCACAGCCCCACACTGGCTAGAAGCTACTTAACTGGGGAGATGGGAGCGAGGGAGGAGCTGAGGCAACTTAGTAGCACTCAGACCCAGTAAGACAGCCTGTCCTTAACTGGGGAGTGGCTCCGAGGGGCTGCCCTGCAGTGGGTAACTGTGTCACTTACTATGTAACTTCTGCACATCCACCACCATACCATCTCAGAGCCATGTTTGTCCCAGCCATAGTCATGTGTGCTAATGAGCAGCCGCTGCCTGGCAGGCAGAGACCATGAGGAAGGCCTGGGTTTGATTTCCCACCCACCCTAAAAAACTGGGTGCAGCAGAGCGTGCTTGGCGTCCCAGCTACTCAGGGGACTGAGGCAGGGGAATGGCGACACAGTGATGCCCAGTCTGAAATCCATGCACGCGCACACGCACACACGCACACATACATACGGGTTAAATAGCAGGTGTGCAGAATCAGGAAGACTGAGACAGGGAACAAGGGCAGTCAACAGAGAAGGGCATTCCTGCGGTGGGCAGCTGGGGCTCCATTCCACCGGGGATCCAAGTGACGGGAGCCTCGGAGATGTTCCTTGGAAGGACAGGAGGCTGAGACATTTACCCACCCACTCCCACCCCAAAGGTAGCAGCTCCCCTGTGTTCCTGGCTGCCGTGCACTGCAGCACCTCTAGGAAAAACCCAGAACAGAAAAGATGAGCATGCAACGCACAGGCGGGGTGCTGTCGATGTGCCCTGATACTGCCCACTGCAGCTGGAGCCGAACTGAAGGGGAGCCGGAGCATATGACCCAGGGCACCAAACAGCTGCTCCAAGGGCCCAGCGGGGCAGGAGCTGGCTGAGGGGGAAGCCCTAGGCCTCCACGCTGCTAGATGCAGAAGGATGGAGGTGAGACGCCATGGCAGTGCAGGCAGCAGGAGGGAGGAGGCCCAGCTCCATGCCCATGCTGTCACCCCTGGGTGGTCCAGGCCCTGCTGCCCAGGCCTCTCCTTGGAAAGCCTGCAGGGACTGGAAAGGTGGCCCGACCCAGGGAAGCAGCCCAGCAAGGCCCCCCCAACTAATACAGAGAAGCATTTTCCTCTGCCAGGCCTAGTTTGTGTTTACCCAGCTCCCTGAGAGTAGATCTCTTCCCAGAGCAGTCCTCCGCCTGTTCCTGGATGGCAGATACAGTCCTATAAACAGAGCCACAGTCAGTGTGTGCACATGCAGACCTGCAGGTGATAAACGTGAGCGCCCAGGACCAGGGGCTGCAGTGCAAGAGAGCCAGGCTCCAGCCTCCAGCCTCAGCGCGGCCCCCACCTCGCTGTCTTGTCCTGGGAGCATCTGACGGGAGCTAGTCAGCGCGCATGCTCTTTGCTGGGCACCATTCTAGGCCCTTTCCGAGGACTAAGCCTTTCGATGCTTACATCATCCCTAGGAAGAGTGTTAGTAATATCTCCATCTTATAGATTAGGGGCCTGAGGGAGATAAACGGTAAGTCACATGCCTAGGGTGCAGGTAGTTCAGGGTATGGCTGGGATCTGGAGCCCAAGTCCAAGCCAAAGGCACATTTTTCCCTTCTGTGAAACGGGCCCACAGGCCTCTGCGCTGATGCTGCACGGGGCTTTGGCATGTGGTGAAATCAACAAGTGTGAAAGTGACAGAGCAGAAAGCAGAAGCGTGATGCAAAGAACCGCTACCCATATGGAGTCCCTGCTGAGCCAGGAGAGGACAGGAAGCGAGGAGTGGAAGCCAGAGCTCAGCAGTGCCAAGCGCGCTGCTCTCGGCCAGCTGCTGTCACCGTGCTCAGTGTGGTAACCAATCGCCCCCGCTCCCGCCCCCAGGACGGCAGAACCCGAGGGCACAGCTGTGGACAAGGGCTCTGGCTAACCGGGCAGCTCATGATAACCGAAGCACTCCCTGGGAATCATCCAGAAGCTGCACCCTCCAGACCGTCTGAACCAGGACACGGCAGAAATTAAAGCATGTGGCATGCACTCTGACGACGGGGACAGTGCAATGACTACGGGCTTGCAGACGCCCTCACTCTCCTTCCGGCCCAGCCCTGGGTGCTAGGCTCAGAGCTGGCTCATTCAGAGCAGCCATGCCCCCTAGAAGGAACACCTTCCACCTGCCCCTGCCTGGGGAAAGGGATGGAAACCTACAGCGAGGAGAGCTCCTGGACCTGGCGCAGTCAGCCTCGCCAAGGCCGGGAGGCTGCCCAGAACCATTTTTTAATTCTTTTGCAATCAGCATTTTCCTTTCTTCATTTGCTGGTTGAATAATGCAGCCTGTAAGAAAAGGGCCCTCAGCACAGTCCTGGTGCTCGTTTACAATGGAAATTGGGAAAACGGCGAAACGCACACTGCAAAATGCATTTAAAAGAAGATGATTCAATTGGATTTGGCAGCTCAGATATTCAGGACCAGAAGGAGCAAATCTGCCTATGATTTGAACATGTATAATTAAGATGAAAGCCTTAAGTACCGGGTGCATTTCTTAAGATGTCACTGGCTCTCTTGACTGCAGGCACTCGGATCCGTGCTGCAGAGCACTTATTTCGGAAATCTGAATAGCTGTGAGTGAGATGCCTTTTTAAACCAGCACCGTGGAGCCAAGTCGAACCCAAGAACTGCACCGATCATCAGATGGGTGAAGGCAGCAGGAGTGAGGAAGAGAGACAGCCGAGCCCCCCAGGGCCAGCTCCCAGCCACCCCACGGCACACCCCTCCACCTTGCAGACCGAGGCACAGGCAAAAACAGAACCCATTCGGTGAGTGGTATTTTGGTTCTCTTCTTGGTGCCAACAGAAGATCCGGAGTCCTGGGAACTGTTCCATCTTGAACACAGACAGCCCACTGTGCATGTTGGAATGATGGACTTTCAAAGAGGCAACCTGGTATTACGGATTCCGGGAGGAAACAGAAGGACCAGGTTCGAATCCCCTCTCTATCTCTTAGTAATTATGGGGCCTTGGACAGGATCCACTTAGCCATTCTGAGCCTCCGCTTCCTCATATGTGGAATGGGACTAGTCAATAGAATATCCCTGACAAGAAAGGACACTTAAATATGGTCATCTGCCTAACTCCTGGTCCCTGGCACAGAAGCAACACTCACTCTGCAAGTGCACTTCAAAAAGTCCATGGGGAAGTGGCATCAAGGTACGAGTTTATTTTGGTGCAAACCAGTTTGGAAAATTACACATCGTGTTTTCATCATCTGTTCTCCAGGAACGTTTTGGAAACCCCACAGAAGAAGCTGTTGTTTTCATTCTCTTCAGCCCTCTCTCTTTAACTGCCCAGAGTAATCTCCGCTAGACTACCTCACCTCACTGTCTGGCCCTCCGGGAGTCTGATCTGTGTGGACGGCGGAATGTCATGACAAAACTCGCTGACACTGTGAGATGACTCAGTGACAGAACTGCTGGCAGCCCACGGCCCTCTCCAGGGAGAGCTGCAGGCTTTATACGCATGACTCATGGAGGAACCGGGACACACAGGTTGGCATGAGTCACATGATCACGGCTATCACATGACTTGAAAGCTCACCCTAAACAGGACCAGAATCCCTGGGATCTCCAGGGTGTCTTTCCCTACAGATGGGAGAGGAAGGAGGCCAGGAAACTGGTCTGAGCCTGGGCCATTCTACGTAGAAGTTGGTCAGAGTCAAAGCTGGAGGACCAAAGTCACCTGAATTAACCTTGGAATCCAGGCAGGAGGTGGGGCCCAGTGGTCCGGAACAGAGTGGAGGCTCGGCATGTTGGATTCTCACCGTGCCTCCCTCCGCCCCCTGAGCAGCCCACCCTGTTTGAGAGGGAGAGGAAAGTGGAGAAAGTTGGGGAGGGCAGCAGTGCAGGGAAGGAACAGGAGCAGCTGTAATGCGGGGGCTGGTTGCCACTCCCACGCCCACTCATCTCCCATGGGCTGGGCTGTCAAAGGGCTGGAGAAGCCACACCCTGGGGCTCTGGCCCGTGCCCTCCTGTGCACACACAGGGGGTTCTCCCTGCGGCCATGGCCCACCCCATCCCCAAGGCCAATAGCACTACATCATGTGACCAAAGCAACCCAGCCACCCCGTTCCCAGAGACTCGCAGCCCGTGGCAGGGAGGAACCCCCTCCATGGAGAGCAGCAGCCAGAAAATGTCGGTCTCAGACTCAGGCCGGTTCTGCCCGGGTGGGGAGACTGGCTCAGCAGAGCACGCGGCGCGGTGAGATTCCAGCGCTCTCGGGCCGCGTTCTGGCCCAGATCACTGAGCCGCACCACCCGCCGGGATTCCAAGGTTAGTGGCTTCAAGTCCTCCAGCTTTGACTTTTACCAGCTGTGTGACCTTTGAGAAGTCACTTGCCCTCGCTCTGCCTCTGTCCCGTGTCCTGTAAATAGGAGCGAAGTGCCTTCCTGGAAGGCGTGCGGAGGACCGGGCCTGGCAAAGCCCATGCGGGGCCCACTCTTGCCTTTCTTCACTGATTCCTTTCACATCCGCCTGCTCAAAGCTGCTGAGAACTCAGTGACTTCCCCGCTCGGGGATGGCCCATGCCACAGCACCCCACGTGAGCGGCAGAGCACCAACAGCAATGGCAACACCGTCCTGTCTGACAGGAGGCGAGGCCTGAACACCCTCTCAGAATCTGAAGAGCGCCCAGGACCCAGGGCCCTCCAGGAGTGAGACAGGACCTGCAGGCCCCAGCCCGGAGTCTTCTGATGTAGCATAGTATGGAAAATTGATATTTCTGGTTTCACAAGCTTTGTTTCTTGCTTTTTGTCTTCCAAATCAGGCATGGCTTATAGGAGCCAGAGCCATCCTGATGGGAGCAGGAAGAAATGAAGGGCCGGAGGAGACGCCAACCAGAGAGCTCAGAGGGAGGGTCTGCTGGGGAAGGGAGACACCGCAGCAGCTTCACGCGAGCTCGCTCCAACACCGGGCCGGCCGATGCTCCACGCTCCCGAGTCAGTGAGACGAGCGGGCCTGGCCACGCAGGTGCGGGCCCACAGAGCCAGAGTGCACGGCCCACTCCCGCTCGGCTGATCCAGAAGAGCCCGAGCGCCGTCAGAAGTCAGAGAAGCACTCCAGCCATTGACCGGCGGGTGTGCCCAGAGGGCCAAGGCCACGGCCTCTGTCCACAGCCACCTCTAGGTCCCCAGTGCCACGTCAGATGTAGGCACCACCCAGGCCCACAGCAACTGCACCTGTCAGAGGCCAGGGCCACAAAACCTACCAGGAACTGCCCTTGCACGGCGTGGAGTTCGAGACTGCACACAGCCTTAGGGCCCATTACCTGAGAGGAGAGAGAAACATCTTCTCCGCTCTAGCCCTGTGCTTTTGGTGTGGCGTAGTGTGAGAATGTAGTATTTCTGCTTTCGTGTGCTTGGCTCTCATTTTCCTTTAGTTTTGTGTGTTTTTAACCTCTCAGATTAACAGAATGACAAGCCTAGGGGGAAGGAGATTGGCTCTATTTAAAAGGCCAGGGAGCCAGCCCTGCAGTGCAAAGGTTAAGTGTCGTGCCTAGGGACTGGGTCCCACTCAGCTGACCGTGGTTCGAGTCCTGGCCCCAGTGGCTTGAAAAACATGCTGGATGAGTATGCATACATGCCCCAAATCCCGACGGATGGAGAAATGGAGGAGAAGGGATTGTGGAATGACCAGGCCTCACTGAAGGGTGCTCTTTCTTTCTCCCTCTTTCTCTCTGGCAAGCACATACACTGTCTGGCAATAAATAAATTAGTGGTCAGACTGAGCCGAGAGAACAGGGCATATGACACCTTTTAGAAAGATTTCATTCCCAGTGGTTCAACTTGAGGTGTGTTCCCACTGGATAGAAGAAGCCCTTGACAGGGGAACAATCTCTCAGACATCTTATTTCCTGGTCATTGCCAGGAAAGGAGATGGTAGCATTTTGGGGGCTCTCTGCGGTTGGCTTATTGGCAACATTGGCTCACAAAAGTGCTAGGGTCTTTTTATTTTTTTTAAGGTTTTTGCCATAGGGTGTGTGCACTCACTGGAGAGAGACAGCAAGAAGGACGGTGAGAAATCACCACCCATGGAGAAGATGGCATGCCACAATCCCTTCTCCTCCATTCTCCTGGGATTCGGGGCACGCCTGTACACGCACATGACATGATTTTCAAGCCGCCAGGTCTGGGACTCGAACTGTGGTTGGCCATGTGGGAGTCTAGTGCCTTAACCACTGCACCACCCGGTTCTTGTTCTCCTTTGTGTCCCTGTTGGAGGGGACCCCTCCACGGTGTGGCTCTGGCTCAGAGGATGAATCTGGGGGCTAAGGAGCCCCACTGGCCACTGCTCGGAGTCTTGGATGAGGCCGGAACTCACCACAGCTGTTCACCACTGCCCACAGTTTCCCCCGCCCCGCTTTCTGTGAAGCCCTCTTCCTGCTGAACGAGATAAAGCCCTGGGCTCACATCCCCTCCCCTCACAGATGGCCAGCTGCTCAGCAAGACCAGAGAAGTCTGTGGGATGGAGGCTCTCTGGAAAAGACTGTCCTGTCTAATTTTATTTTATTTTTTTTATTTATTTATTTTTTGCTAGCGGGTGTGTGTGCATTCACCAGGGAAAGACAAAAAAAGAGAAGGAGAGGAGAAGACGTTCCCCAGAGGGAATGGTCACACTAGAATCCCTTCTCCTCCTTTTCTCCCACCTCTCAGGATTTGGGGCATGCATACATATGCACCTGGCATGTTTCTCAAGCCACTGGGTCCAGACCTTAAACCGCATGGTTTACCATGTGGGACCTGGCTGCCTTAACCATCAGGCCCTGGAGCCAACCGTCTTACCTGATTTAAAATAGAGGGAGAGAGAGAAAGAGCGAGGAGAGAGACAAAGGAAGCCCTTGCTGCCCCTCGCTATCTGTGAACACAGATAGTGACAACTGGGTGAGGCCCGGAGCTGCCGCCATCCTTTGGTGTGAGGGAAGGCTGACCAGGGCCCTGGCTTCCTCATGCTGCTGGAGCACCCCCAGAACACTCCCCTCCAGATTCTTATATCAGGGAAAAGATGATTTAGTCCATTTTAGCTGGATGTTGTTACTTGCAGCTGAATGCACCCTTTTCCTAGTGAGCACAGCTATGGATCAGAGGAAGAGTTTCTGGTGGGACATTCTGTGAGATGGCCCAGCTCAGGTAAGGTATGCAGTCCGCCAAGGGAGTCCCCAAAGGTGGTGCCTCTTCTCCTCCATTCTCCTCTCAGGATTCTGGGCATGCATACACACATGCCTGGTGTGAGTTTCAAGCCACCAGATCCAGGACTCGAACTGCAGTCGACTACGTGGGAGTCCAGTGACGCGATCATTACACCATCTGCTGGTCCCTGATGCTCCTAAACTATGAGCTTCCAAATCCAACCATTTCTGGGAGGCCACCAAAGGGTGGCTTCCCCGAGCCCAGCCCTGGTGCTGTGGTGGCCATCAGGGCCCAGGATTTAGAAGGAACCTCACTGGCTCAGCAGAGACGGGTTTCTGCCTCCAGACCCAGAACACTGGCTGCTGAGCAGCCTGGGTCAGCCCAGCACCTTCTGGGATGGGAGAGAAAACGTCACGGAAGTGAGCCTCAGGGGCCAGGATCATCTGACCCCTCTAGAAAGTGCTGCTGTGGCGAAATGCCAGTGGAGCTTCATTTTCAGCCCCTGATTTCATTAATAAGATAATGATGAGTCATTTAACTTTGCATCTGAACAGCGAAGCAAATTACCTGTGTCTGCATTGCTTAATGACGGAGGCGCTAACAGGACCTTTGCCGCCTGCCGGAACGGAAACTGACCTATCGCAGGAGGCAATTTTATGCCCTTGCGTTTGCCACTTGACTGAAGCCATCCATCAGGCCTGGAATGCACCTCTGTCCGACACACACTCCACATTAGCCCCACAGCCTCTGCCACGCTCCCCCTCCACCTCCCTAATGGGTGCGGGCTTTTTTAACCCAGTGATCCTGCTACCGTTAGCTAGTTCCTGGACGTGAAACATTGGGCTTCCATTAAACAACTCTCGGGCATCAGGTGCGACTTTTCCACTTTGGCTATGCTTCCCTGGAGAAGTTCATCCAGCCACACGGTGTCCTGGACACCGTCTACCCATCAACAGGAAATGCCAAGGCTGCCATGGCCTTCTGAGCCACGGCCGATGAGAGAAATCAGGATGCGAGTCTTCCAAAGGCCAAAGAGGGTCTTTCAGATTGACTTTCATTTCAGGATCCGTAATTGTGGGCTTTTTTCTTTTTCTTTTAACTAAGATATAATTTCCATAGAATAAAATTCACCCTTTTTAAAAACAATGGTTCTGAGATTTCATAAATGCATACCGTCCTGTAACTACCACAACACTCAAAACACAGAGCAGCTGCATCACCCCAAAAGTTCCTGTACAGCCCCTATGGCCAGCCTCTCTTCCCTCTCCCAGCCACCACGGAGCTATTTCTTTTCCTTTAGTGTGGCCTATCCTGGTGTGTCATACACACTAGGAAGTCCTTTCATCCTGGTTTCTCCCAAGCAGCTGCACTGAATTTCCTGCATCAGTAGTTTGTTTCACTGAATGGGCGTACCACAGGCTATTTACAGGCCCAAGGGTATTTGTTAATAGGTGTCTGCCTACCCTAGACCAAACACTTGAAAATGGATTATTTCACTCAGTCCTCAGGAAAACTCTAAGGGAGGCCTCCACTGTCTCCATTTCAGAGATGAGACAAAGCCATGCAGCTAAATGGAGCAGGGGACAGCCATGGGCACCATACACATGCATGCATCCCATCTCCCATTCACTGAACCAAGCAGCTCTGCAGCCCCTCCTAGGAACCAAACAATGCTGTGTGGAGGTGCAATGGAAAACCACACCCAGCCCTGTGCCTGGGGATTTAGAGTGAAGGGTCTCCTTCTGCCTCCTTCTGTCTCTTTCCGCCTACCTTGCGTGGGGTGTCCAGGGCCCGCCTCTTCCTGCGAGCTTTTCCAGCACCTCATGGTAAAGATGCCACGTGTTGTGGGCATGTGCCCCGTGTGAGTCATCACCTCATGTGCCGGGAGAGAAAAGACTCAGACAGTAAGACTGGGGTACAGAAAGCAGGGAATGGAAGGAGGCCCTTGGAGACGCATTCTCCCAGCACGTGTGTGCTGTGCAAACAGCAAGATTGTGGGTTTCTGGGGACAGACAGGCCCGCGGCTGCCCAAGAGTAATTTAATTGTCCCCACAGCTCGCTTCCCTTGGTGCCAAGACTCCATCATTTGTACTTGAGCCACAAAAACAGGAAGAAGATCTGAGGTGAAGGGTCGGGGAGGGGACAGCAGCCTTGACTTCATCACTGCCTGGCCTGTGCCCCAGGCATGCTGCCCTGAGGCTGGCCATCCCTCTGGGAAAGTGACACTCACTTCACAGCCTGGCTTAGCAGCCCAGACTGCACCAGAGAAGCCCTCTGACCAACTCAGTCTACACACCTTCTAGATTTCTGTCTGGGGGAGGGGGCTGGAGAACAGCGCCATGGTCCACGGCTCTGCCTGGAGGTTTAGACTCCCGGCGTTTACGCACCTGTCTTGGCCTGGACTGCAGGAGAGAACCCCTAGATGGAGGGTCCCCTGTGGGAGCGGGGGCCTCTGGGTCATTTCCTCCCGAGAGGTCCCAGGTAGAAGTGCTCACTGGGCTTCCAGGCAAGCCCTGTCATATCTGTGCTCAGCCTCCGGCAAAGTGCCTGGTTTATAGAAGCATTTGAGCGATATTTAATAAAAGAATGAAGGAAAGAAAGGAGGGGGCGAGAGATGGGGAGAGAAGTCCCTAGAGGAGATCCATTCCCAGTTTCTTATTTAACAGAAAGAAACTTAATCTCACCCGTATGGTGAAGGGCAGGGAGCCTGCAATCACACTGAATTCTCGTACAAGTCCCTTCACTTTTCTGAGATTCTTTTTTCTTGTCTATTAAACAAGGATTCTGAGGCCAATCTCCAAGATTTGGGGGGATCCCATGGGGTCATTTGACTTATATATTTAAGTTTATCTATTTATTTCTTCCATGAGTAAGAGAGAGAGAGAGACAGAGAGAGTGACAACGTCCCTAACAGGGCCTTGACTCTGTGATCCACCCCACCTGCCTGCTCAGGGAGGTCTCGGACGTGAACCTGGAACCCTCCCCCGTGGGTCACAAACTGCCAAGCTTTATTCTGTCCCACCCTGCAGGCCCTGTGAGGTCATTTTAGACCTTAGCCTAAAGCCCGGCTTGAGTAATCACCAAGGGGCTCTTCGAACAGCTTGTGAAAACGCTTCTCGTGAACACGGTGATAATAAACGAAGCCAAAACAAACCAAATAAACTCGTGTTCATTATACTCTTTTTCACAAGTGTGTGAAGCCACCTCTTTCTGCTGCCGCTGTTCTGGTTTTAACAAAGAGCCCTTCAAGTGGACTTGATACAACCCGACCTGGCAGCAGGGAAGGCCATGCCGTGGCCTGGACATCCTGGAGTCTCCGGTCCACCCCTGCCTGTGCCTCAGGACAGCCGTCCTGCCGCGCCTCCCCGCTCCGCGCTCCGGCTTTGCGTGCCTGTATTTATTGCTTTCTCCGTCTCCGCATCCCTGCCTCACCTGGGGATGTGCAGGGCTCGTCGGAGCCCACAGCCCCCAGGCCGAGTTGGAGGTGGGTGGAAAGGACTTTATTAAAATGGATGTCAGAGCTCCGGTCAGCCCTCATCCAGCAGCTTACGCTAAATTATTAAACATCGAAAGATGCCGGGGGCTTTGCCGTTTGCTAACAGATGGCTTTCAAGCGGATCTCCGTGCTCCGTCTTGATGTAACAGCAACAGGGCATGGAGCAGCCCAGGGCGGCCGCACCGAGGACAGTCCTCTGCCTGTCTCGGTCCTTCGCTCCTTCCAGCTCCTCCCCACACTTTCCCATGTCACGGCGCCCCTCTCGTCCCCCACTGTGGAGCTCTCTGAGTCCAGCCGTCCACCGGCCCTGCCCAGAGCAGCAACTGTAGCAATTAATGGTGTATGAGGGCCTACTTTGCACTTAGCGGTTTGCACTCATTATTCTATTTAATCTTCACACTGACCCTGCGAGGGAAGTGTCATTAATAGCCTTTTATCCAAGAGCACCTGAGGTTCCGAGTAGCCAATTGCCCAGTGTCACATGTTTGCTAAGTGATAGTGGGGCGAAGATCACATGCCTCTGACACCTGCAATGTGTCTGACCATTCCACCATCCTGCCTCCTGAGCCACTGTCCACCAACTCTGGGGACCTCGCCAGCTCCGCTCAGCCTGCTCCCCGATCTGAGAGTGTGTGAACAGAGCGCCTGGGACAGCATCGCCAGGGTCTTCCCTCAGGGTTCGCCCTCCAGGGTCGGCCTTCCATGGTCCGCCCTGGAGACCCAAGAGAAGAAAAGGAAGAGAAAGCTGGGAGCAGGGCTTAGCCCTCATGAGCGCCCGACCTCCGGAGTGCACACGGGCTGGTGCAGTGGGAGGCAGCAGTCCCTAGCCCAGCCCTGGCCCCTGGCCTTCTGTGGTGGCGTCCAGTCTGACCCCTGCCATTGTTACTTCTTGCAATTGCTGTGTTTCACTGAGCACTTACCTCTCTGCTGGGCCCTGGGGTAAAACAGTATCTCGTGTGAACCATCAGGATCAGACAGGGGGTCCGGCTGGGGTGACCGTATGCCCCTCGGGCTTGGGCGACCGCAGGACCCTTGCCTTGTTTACTCTGCAATCCAGGGCAGCCAGGTCAGCAGGGAACCCCAGGCAGCACGGGTGACCTTTACCCCTCCCGGAGCCCCGCATCCATCCCGATGGCAGGGTCCCGGAGCCTGGGATTCCCTGAAGGAGGCTGAGGCGTGCCCTCCTGGGCTCAGGATGGCCTCTCCTGAGCGCCCTGCAGCCACGGAGGCCCCACAAGGAGCCTGTACTGACCTGGCCCTGACCCTGCTGGCGAGAAGGCATCCTGCCCACCCCACTGCCTCCGCGGAGCCCCAGCCCCACTCTGTGGAACTCTAGTGCCAGAGAGCCTGCTCCAAACCCCTGGTCGGGTTTCTCACTAACCCGTTCTCTGTTTCTTTGTCCTCCTTCCCTCCTCCCTCTGGTCTCCCTACCACACACTCACAATCCCAGCCGGGCCTCTGCCCAGCGCAGGAGGGGAGGCTTCCTGGAGGTGGTATCTGTTGGCTGCCCACAGCGTAAGCATCAGGATTATTCTTAACCCGTGCCCACGCTGCCCCTCCAAGGCCTCACGGTGGTGGGAGGGGACAGGGGGGTAACCTTACGGCAGTTGTTTATTGGCAGCCCTCGGGGGCCTTAGCAGCCGAGAAGGTGGTAAAATATAAACTAGGGGGGAAGCCAGGACTCACACCGCCGTGTGTCCTGTTCCCAATGTCATTACGCGTTCCATCACAGCGTATTACCAAGATGATTAGTGGCATCAAATGACTTCTGAAAAGTGATTACGTGTCATTAAAAGCATTCGTCCGTCTGAAACCAGCGTGTACGAGCGGCTACGCGGGATGAGTCGTGAGCTGGGGTGGCCCAGGGCGGAGGGCTGCCCTGGGCCTGGGGATTAGCGCTGCCGGTAGGTTGGGGAGCCCCAAGGTCCCGACGGACAAAGTGCTGTGGGATTGGAACCCCCCTGGGGAAGCCAAAGGGGCTGAGCTCCTGGCTTTGCTCAGAGGGCCTGCCTCCCCACGGCTGACCACCGAGATGTCACAGCGTCCCCACGTAGGAACAGGTGTCCGAGGCTGACGCTCCTGCAGGTTACTGGAAACAAGATTTGGGGAGAAGCAGGGGTCAGGTCAAGACTTGACCACAGAGGTGCAAGGTGAGCAGGTTGAACACCACTGAGGCCTCTGGGGGTAGGGGAGTGTTAAATCGACTACAGGAAAAGAAAAAAGAGAAACACGGCTTGGGAATCTGCGTAATTTACAATGACAAGAACATTCAGACAAGCTGTAATTTGGGAGATTAAAAAACATTTTTTGAACATATACCAACAAAATAGCTTTGATGTGACAGAGAAAAAAAGAAAGGAATAGAAAGGGCTCTTGTTTGCAAGGTTTTTTTTTTTTTTTAGAGATTTTTGCTATAAGGCGTGTGCACTCACTGGAGAGACAGTGAAAGACAGAGAGACAGAAAGGAGAAATCGCCCCCCAGTGGGGACGGCCACACCGCAATCCTTTCTCCACAGTCCTCTTCGGGATTTTAGGCACCCTGCATACACGCGCCTGTCTGTGAGAGTTTTTTAAGTCAGTCGTGTGGGTGTCTGGCACCTTAACCACTACACCACCTGCTGGTCTGTTTCCCAGTTTTTTTTAAAGGAGCCAAGCCCTGGGGTTCCAATGGCATTCCACATTGAATTGCACTTCCCGGGCAAAGGCACAGTTTTGAGGAGATGCAAGTAGCAAATGCCCTGTGACCCTCCTCCTGCAGCTCACACGTGTTCGTGTCTGTTCTAGGGGACTCTACTCCCAGAGCGGCCACCTTAGAGTAGCTGGGCCCTGTCTACCACTAGGCAGGTTCTAGAAGTAGCAAAAACAGCAACTGCCTGCCTTCCCCCTGCCCCCACTGTCTTTGTCCTGTACCTAACAACGGCTGGACACCTGTGCCAGGCCTGGCCTTGGGCAGCGACCAGGTGTGGCAGGCTCCGCCCCCCACTGACCAACCTCGCCCTGTTGGACAGCATAGGCCCCTCCTACATGCCCACAGGACAGCAACTGGGTCTCCACGCACTGGCACTGCTCGGGGCTCCGGGCTGGACTTCACTCACCCTCACCTACACGGCAGGTACGATTACTGCCAGCATGTCGCAGGTAAGGAAACAGACCTGGAGTAGACGCACACACCCCACGTCTAGCCAACCCTGAGGACACTTTCTTAGAGAAATGTAGCCTGGGTCCCCTGGTCCCCTGTGACCCTCACATTATCTATGCAGAGCCCCTCCAGGGCACAGAGGGAACCAGCCACCAGCAAGCCCTGCTGAGACTCCCCTTCTGTGATGGCATGACCTAGTTACAGGCGTTCAAGGTGCCCTGGCTGGGGGCCAGCAGGTGGCATGGAGGTCAAGGTGCTGGATTCCCACATGGCCAACTCTGCAGTTCGAATCCCAGACCCAGTGGTTTGAAAATCACGCTGGGCATGTGTGCATGTATGCCCAAAATCCCAAGAAGAGAATAGAAGAGAAAGGAGTGCAGCATTGCCTCCCCGCTGGGGGGGCTGATTTCTCAATTTCCCTCTCTGTCTCTCTCCAGTGAGCACAGATGCCCTGTGGCAAAACTCCAAAAACAACACAAAAAATAGTGTTCTTGACTGCTCCTGGTGGAGAGATCTCGGGAACCCTAGAGAGGACAGGCCAGGGTGTCGTCTATGTCCCTTTGTTTCCTGGTTCTGCTTCAAGGTCCTTGGGAAGAAGCCCAGGTGCACAGACTCCAGGAGTGGTTCTCAGCTCAATGTGGAAGGTCCCGGAAGCGTTTAGAATGAGCACTGCCAGGGCCAGCAGGTGGTGCAGCAGGAACACAGGGCTCTGCAATGCTGGCCCACCTGGGAGGGTCCCAGGTTCGGGTCCTGGGGTCTCCCTGTAGCTACCACACACGCACCTTGAGTTGAGAACATGGCATGAAGATTTTGTTGGGGTGCCTCCCTTGCTCCCCATGTGTCTCTCTCTCTTCTGTGTGTCTCTCTCTGTTGTCTATCTCTCTCCCCCTCTGTGTGTGTGTGTGTGTGTGTCTTTCTCTGTGTCTCTCTCTCACAGAAGAAATACATTTACACAAAAGCAGGCCCCAGCCCCCAGCCACTAGGGTTGAAAACACCTGGTCTAGCCCCCCCACCCCAGCCTGTAACAGGTAAGGAAAGTGAGGCTGTGAGAAGGGCAGTGACCAGCCCAGGGCCAAACAGCTGCTTGGGCTGAACCAGGCCAGGTGCCAAAAGCCTCCAGAGAGCAGCACCTGCCCTCCTTCCTTCCCTCTCCCCTCCACCTGCCACTCAGAGACCACAAAGCCAGGCAGCTGAACCCGGAGGCTGTCAGTGCTGATTGGCACCTGTCACAACCTGGCTGCGAATGCCCCAGAGCCCGGCCCCACGACAGCCTTCATCTGCTGCCGCAGCTGCCTTTGCACTGCTGGAGCCAGAAGGGTCCACCTTCTCAAAGCAGTGGCCGGTTTCCAAACGCCCCCCATCTCCCCCTTCCCTCCGGTCCTCACGGAAGATCGCCTCATTAGGAAAAGCCCAGAAACGCTGTTCACTCCGTCGAACTCAGCTTCGCAGCCCGGTTGCGGTTGCTTTGAGGGGGACGGCGGTGACAGCAGCTAGGAGGTGCTGGGCTGAAATTGCTGCTTCTTTTCTGCTCCTTACCTGGCTTTACTAGAAAACAGGAAATTCCTTCCTCCTCTTGGTTATCTCCTCCTTCTCGCTGAGAAGAGAGCAGAGTGGTGTTTGATGATGGCTCTGCGTGTCTCAGGGCAGAGTGCTTGGCAGGGTAGTCTGCCAGGTCCGAGTCAGCTGCTGCGGGTCCGAGTAGCCGTTTGTAGGGCCCCTGCTTCTAGGCTGGCTGCCCTTTATCCGTCTCTTCTTGACACTCAGAAACATTAGAAAGACTCCTAACGACCTGGAAGCCCCTCAGGATGGCTAACTTCTGTCTGTCCTGCTGCAGCTCAGACTTTCAGAGTCAAGCCAGCTCCCACCCTCTGCAAAGGCTGACAGCACACAGGACACCACGAGCCGTCTCTCCACCGGCGACAGCCGACCTCGAGCAGCCTGCTACCACGTGTGGGCTCTGAGTTCAAGGACTGGGAAATGCCGAGCCGGCAGCCAGGGTGCTGAGCAGTTCACAGCACCCCGTAAACACGTGAACGTTCTCTCTCCATTTACGAAACTTTCCTCAGGATGGGGAGTAGCGTGGAGTTCGTGGTTTGAGTCCTGGACCCAGCAGCTCAAGAGTCACACCAGACACATATGCATGCCCGACATCCCAAGAGGGGTTGCAGCATGGAGATCCCCCCCCCTGGGGGTGATTTCTCACTTTTCCTCTCTCCATCTCCACCCAGGAGGACCACTGTCCTTACCCTTGTAATGTCCTCAGTCTCATGTCTTGCCTGACAAAGTCCCTGATGGGTTGGTCTGGCTTTTATTTGTCACCCGTAGGTCACAACTGGCTTCTCTCAGATTGCTCAAGACTGTAAGGCTTCCCTCAATGCACCCAACGGCCCAACCCCAGGACGTCTGCAGAATCCCCTCGCTCCCCACCCGCCCCAGCTGGCCAACGTAAGCAAGCTACTCAGCCAGCCCTAGGCTAAGCTGAACAAGGAAAACTGAGGACAACCTGGGGAGGGGACACTCTGGCCTCCTGCAGCCCAAGCATGGGGTGCACATGAGACGTGGCCACGTCCCCACCTGCAGCTGCGCAAGCCCCTGCCCCGACCCCATCCCCAGAAAGCTGGTCCCAAAGCCACCTCCCAAGCTCACCTGGGAATAGGGGAAGCAAACAGGGCCCTCGTTGTCCCTTCCCCTCCCTGCCCCACACCTCCCAGGCCGCGGAGCTTCTCTCCTTCCCGCCAGCCACTCCCCCTGCTGCTGAGAGACAAGGCCTGGGTCTAGGCAGCTGCTGAGAACAAGGCCAGTCTGGACCAGCAGTTAGCGTAATGGCTATGTTGCTGGACTCCCACGTAGTCGACCGCGGTTCGCGTCCTGGACCCGGCAGCTTAAACTCACGCCGGGCGCGTGTGCGTGCGTGCCCAAGATCCCGAGAGGAGAATGGAGGAGAAGGGATTGCAGTGTGGCCATCCCCCCTGGGGGGTGATTTCTCGCTTTCTATCAAGCGCACCGCCCTATAGCGAAAACCTCTCAAAAAAAAAAAAAAAAAAACAAGGCCAGTCTGGACCATCCAATGGGCGCTAAGGAGCCCGGAACTCTTTTCTCTCCTATCGTTTGGCCAGGGCATGCATGCCGAAAGCGGAACATTCGCTCCTCTCTGGGTTCTCCTCTGTGGCCATCTCCATACCCCAGGCAGCTAGGAGCCCCTGGCTGAGGCCAGAAACAGAGGGGCTCAGTGACCTGCTCTGGGCTCCTGTGCTAGTCCTTGGCCTGAGAAGGGGAGTCGGAGTGCGACTCTCAGACTCGGGTCTCCGAGCCCACGTTAGCCTTTGCAGCTGTCTCAGAGCAGTCACGTCAGGGTTTGCCACCCAGCACGTGGCCGGGGCCGCGTCTGAGCTGAACAGACCCCGTTTCACAGCGCGGCCAAGGTTTCCCCAGGCCGAGGGACAGTCCGAGCTGAGCGAGCAGGACCAGCTGAGAGGCGCAGCATGGAGAACCAGAAGTTCACGTCTGCCGGCCGAAACACGGGGCTCCCCCGAAACAGGCTGACACGCCCGGGTCTGCCCCTCTCTTCTTTTCCTGGCCTCTCCACGACTGTCCTCCTCCTTTGTCCTGACAAGAGCAAACCAAGCCACTTACGGGTCCATGCGTACTCACCACACAGAGTCCCCACTTTGCAGCTTTGGGTTGTGCTGGCCCAGTGACAGCTACAGGGAGTCTTCGTGCCCAGGGAGGTGACAGGCAGTCCTGCCCGGGAGGTCTGGGCTCACCGCCTGTCCCATTCACCCTGCCCTGGAGCACACACTGCTCCCATCGTGCTCCCGCATGTCCACACTGGCGCCACCTGCTGTTGCAGTGTCCAGTGACCAGACGCATTGTAAACAGCAGCAGCCCCACTCCTGCAAGTCGGCTCCTCTTCTTAAGCACCTGTGTGCCCAGGTGTGTGCTGGGTGTCGTGTTTACACAGCCTTAGAAATACTCGTGCCTGGGGCCGGCAGGTGGCATGGTGGTTAAGGATGCTGGACTTCCACATGACTCACCGCAGTTCGAGTCCTGGATCTGGCGGCTTGCTTGTTCTCTCTCTCTCTCTGTCCCTCTCTCTGTTTCTCACTCTGTCCATCTCTGGTCAGATTAAAAAACAAACAAATAAAATAAATAAATAAACAATTTAATTCTATTTATTCATTCATTTACTTTTTCATTTGACCAGAGAGAGACAGAGGAGAAAGAGAGAGAGAAGTAAGAAAGCAAGTCACCAGATCTGGGACTCAAACCCTGGTAGGCCAGGTAGCAGTAGCCGGCGTCTTCACCACCATGCCACCTGCTTGGTCCCAATAATTCTCTAAAAAGAAAAGAAATACTCATGCGTCCTCCTGGGTATGTAACGTGATTCCCATTTGAAAGAAGAGAAAGCTGAGGCCTGGGTAGGAAAGCCACCTGGGTCAGACCACCAGGGGCCTAGACTGTGCAGTACCTATTTTTTGGCCTGTTTAGCAAACTTTCCTACCAACAAGAATTTTAAAAGATTGTTTTCTTGAAAAGTAAGATCCTGACTCTCCTACTTAGCATGTGTTAAAGATCTTCTTTGACTTAATATTAAGGTAGATGGTATAAGCATTCCAGGGGCGAAGTCAGAAAGGCATACATCTATACGGAGTAAAAGGCAGCGGAAATGAATTTACAAATAGACCAAGCTGGCTTTTTCCTTAGGGAAGGGAGTAGTCAGCCGAGCCGCCAAAGAGAAATTCTTTGTGCAGCCGTGGCCAAGAACCGCGTTGCAGGCTGTGAGTGTGTATACCTTGCAGACTCATGAACTAGCTCAGAGGTGGGGAGAGGCTAGAATGGGAAACCCACAAAGGTGTGCTCCTACAGGTGACACCCAGAGGCCTCCTGGGCTTATTGCAAGTTTCTTGGCCTGAGCCTGGTCCCTCATATGCCTGTTAATAGAAGGCATGGGCAATCAGAGTCCTCCCAGGGTTGCCTCCCGGACTAACGGGAAGACTGGTCTCGGCTGGTGGGGTCAGGCTAAGGCCAGGCACGACTGCACACACTTCACGTGTATAAATTCATTTAACCCTCACAGTAACCTATGTCGTTGTTCCATTTTACAGATGAAGAAGAGAGGCCCAGGGAAACCGAGGCCCTTACTCAAAGTCACACAGCCAGCAAGCACAAAGCCAGAAGCAAACGCGGGCAGCCTGCTGACGCTCTGGGCTGTCCTGCCTTATAAAACAACCAGAAAGAAAAGTGGATGGAGGGCCAGATGGCGCACAGCACTAAGACGTGATGCTCTGAAAGGCAATCACACACGGCAAGGCTCCCGGTTCAAGTCCGCAGACCTCCCTGAGTGCACCAGCACACGTGTGCTCATGATCCAGGCTGGCTGAAGGCTGGGGTGGACTGCAGCTTCAAAACCCTGGGAAGGATGCCTCTGTCTCTCTCTGTCTTGCTCATTCATGTACTAAATAAATAATTTGATTAATAAAAAGAAAGAAGAGAACAGCAGAGGTATGGACCAGCAGGTGGAGTGGTGGTTAAGGTGCTGGACTCCCACATAGATGACTACGGTTTGAGCCCCTGACCATGTGGTTTGCAAATCATGCCAGGCTCACACCCTTTGGCAAAAAGAGAAAGAAAAGAAAAGAAAGAAAAGGAAAGCAGAGAGACATAATGATGAATAAAATCATAGATGGGGTGAGGACTTGTTCCAGCCCCAAAGGCTCTAGAGACCTTAGGGGTGGAGGTTCTAAATGGTTCTAAAAAAGAGTCTAGGGACCAGCAGTTGGCGTAATGGCTATGTCGCTGAACTCCCATGTAGTCGACCATGGTTCAAGTCCCAGACCCGGGGGCTTAAACTCATGCCGGGCACATGTGCGTGCGTGCCCAAGATCCCGAGAGGAGAATGGAGGAGAAGGGACTGTGGCATGGTCATCCCCCCTGGGGGGTGATTTCTCGCTTTCTATTTCTGTCTCTCTGTCTCTCTGGTGAGCGCATGCGCCCTGTAGCAAAACCTCTCAATAAATAAATAAGAGTCTAGAGACACTTCTGCCTCACGTTACTCAGACAACCCTAGCAGCTTTTCCAGCTACCAAAGCAAATGCCCCCATGACCTCTTTTTTCATTTAACCTCCTTCATGCTATTCTTTCTTTCATAAAGAACCTTGACTTCCACGGTTATTAAATGGCAGATCTGAGCTTCCAGCCCACATCTGCCTCCGACGGCAGCTGCACCTGTTGCTCTCCTCGCCCACACGTGGGACTGTCACAGCACCTACCCTGCTGGGCTATTGTGCGAGTTAGGTGTGCGGATCCATGTGAGCTCGGAAAGAAAGCCCGGCACCTCAGGGCACTCTGTGCGCGTTAGTACTGTTAGCAGCTCCATCGGCGGGTGGGTAAGGGGGACAGGGGGTGCCATGAACCTTGCCCAAGCTCACTCTCCAGCCACCATTTGTTAGCCAATGGCAGAGTCAGCAAAGAAACCCGGGGGGTGATCAGTCTCTTGGCTTCACCCAGAACCTGGGAGGGCCTGGAGGAGTATTTGGCCCCTCCTCTTGTCCGGGCTGAGCAGGAACTGTCCTGGGCCAGGGGCCAGGGCTCCAGGGAGGGAGTTGTCCCGGTGCCGGGGGACTGGCACCTGTCCCAGCTTGTGCTGGAGCCGGAAGAACCATGGGCAGGAGGTCTCCCAGCACTGAGCTGCAGCAGCCCCATGAGCAGACTGCAGGGCATCGGCTCCCACTCGCTGGGGTTTATGGGCAGGAACCCGCTTCCAGCAGCTGCCCGGGAGCTGGCTGAACCACCGCCATACCTGGCCCGCAGACGCTCCCGCCACCTCGTCTTCACCGCTGTTTCCACTGTATGGAAGCATAAATCCAGTTAATGCGTCCAAAAAAGAAAAATCAAAATGTCAGATCTGCTGAGATGGTTCAATTGAAGGAATATTGATTGTCACAGAGAATATTCCCACTTTATTCACCTACTTAGTCTGCTCCCCTAGGCGCATATGAATTCATCAAATATTGTCACAGCACATAATGACGCTCGTCCCCAGCGTTGTTGTGACTGCTTGGGCTTTGGCCCTGCTCACCGTGCTGTCCCAGCGGGGTGATGGTGGGGGTGCTGGGGGAGGGAAGGTGACGCCAGCACAAGGCACCTTCCCACGTAGCTTCCAGACTGAGCTCCAGCGCACCGTGGGAGAGAGTCGAGGAGGACAAGTCACTCCCTTTTCCCAGCTGGCGTCAGAAGGGTCAGCTCAGCCGAGCTCACGCTGCCAGAGAGTTCGACCTTCAACTTCGGATTTCTGACTTCTGATTCCAGACCCTTCTGCTCCCCGTGCCCTTTGCTGCAGACGCTGGCTCTGATCCCAGGCAGGCCTGGACTGCAGACAGGTGGAGTCCTCTTGGCTCTCCCTGCTCATCTGACTCATCCTCTGAACTATGCGCAGGCCAGGCAGAGACTCGGGAGAGGTTTCCTAACTCCCGGGGCACGTATGAACATAGCGGAGCAGAAGGCAGATTTGGGAGATTAACGCGGCGGGATGATCAGAATGCCACTTGGAGACTTGGCTCCCGGCCCTCCAAATCGGTTCACGGCCTGACACCAGCACCCCCCGCAGGTCGTCTCAGGCCCGAGCTGAGGAACTGGCCACGGCCCTACATGCCCCACCCGCGTCCCACGGCTCTGAGAGGCACGGGCGGGCCGCATTGCCTCCCAAGCCTCTGGGACTCTGAACTGCCCAATCCCTCATCTGGTCCCAGAACATCTCCAGACCCGGTTCCATGGTGTCCGCGTACTCTGATTCAAACAGCGACCCTGCCTGGCTGGCTCGGGTGGCTCTCAGCACCCCTCCAGCTGAGCAATGCAAGCTGACCCTCCACCTGGGTACCTACTCTCCTGACTCCCAGAAGGACCTGGGCTGTGGCTGGCCTGAATCCCAAGGTGGGTCCCCGAGGGGAATGCAGACGTGCCAGCTGGGCTGGGGTCGGGGCTCCCACATCTCGGCCCCCTCCCCCAGGCCACCATGAGGCAGGTGTCGGAGAGAAGTAGGACGGCTTCCTCACCCCACCCCCAGCTTAACACCAGCACTGGGACCTCCCAGCCAGAGGCAGAAAGGCCTCTGCAGGGGTGAGGCTCAGCCCAGAGGAGGAAGGGTGCCAATCTCTTTGGCAGCTGCCCCTCTCTCCACCTGGACTCAGCCACATTCGCCCCGATTTCTGGCTCGATCTGAGGCTTTGGCTGGAGTCCCCAACAGGTGCATGGCATGGGGGTTTCATCCCAGCAGCCTTTGTCACGAGCTCATTCCCTGGGGAGGGGGTGGCTTCAGTGGAAGAATATCAATAGAAAAGCGTGGTGAGAAGCCAGAGCTGGCCAGAGCTGGTGATGGGGTAATTAATTCTACTTAAGTAAAATGTTACTAATAATTAACAGTACTAATTAAGAAAAATTGGATCAGCTGTTGTCAGTGCAACACAGAGACAGGAGCTCCACCGACACATTTCTTGGGCAGCTTCCTGCTGGGAACAGATGGGACCAGACACAGGCAACAGGGTCACTTTGGGGTCCAGGAGAACCCAGAAGAACCGTGCGCTGAGGCTGCCATGGGAGGAGGTAACAGGCCTGGGGGTGTTAGGCCAGGGGACAGGCCCAAGCTGGAGAAGCTTCCAGGAGGCTGTGATGTCTCAGAAGGATCCAGAACCTGGCTGGTCCCAGCGTGCCATCCTATCCAAAGTCCAGGTGGGCTGGGCCAGACGGGGGCAGCAGAGAGCAGACCAGGGCAAGGGGAGGTGAGCAGCAGGAGAGATGCTGAAGTGGAGGCAGATCCTGGCGCCAGAGTCTGGGAGGGGAGAAGGGCAGGGAGAGAGGCTGGATCAGGGGTGAGGAGGGACAAGCATCTGGTGGTCTTCATTGGCCAGAACTCAGGACAGGTGAGCAGGTAGCACAGCGTCATAGAAGCGAGATCGAGAAGGCAGGTCCACTAGCTGAGGCAGGGGTCTTGAGCAGCACCGTGGACACAGTGAGAGTTCTCTGCTGCGGAGGCCATCTCACAGTTGCTGTAGCAGCCTCCCCAGCCTCTTCCCACTCAGCACAATTGACACGTCTCCAGGGGCAGGCAGCGGTGCAGCGGGAAGCACGGCACTGCAAGGCAGACCCACGTGGATGAGTTGCTGGTTCATGCCCAGTGACCTCCCTGAATATGTCTAGCACCCACGTGTCCATGGTCTGGGCTGGCCGAGGCTGGGGTGAGCCACAGCTCCAAGACTGCCAGGAACGCCTCTCTCTGTATGGCTCACAGAATAAGTAAGTAAACTTAAAAAAAAAAAAAAAAAAAAAAAAAAGTCTCCAGACAGGCCAGTCAGTCAGGTGGCACGGTGGTTAAGGCAGTTGGATCCCACATGGCCAACTATGCAGTTCAAGTCCTGGACCTGGCGGCTTGAAAAACACGCTGGGCACACATGTATGCGTGCCCAAAAACCCAAGAGAAGAGGGGAGGAGAGGGCTTGTGGTGTGGTCACCCCGCGATGTGTGCTTTCTCACTTTCCTCCTCTCTCCTACTCTCTCTGTCTCTCTCTGGTGAGAGCATTGCTACATATCCCCAGGGAAGTGGAGAGGGAGAATAAAATCACTCCCTGCTGAGAACCACTGAGCTGGCCTTTCGGGTGTTTTGTTTTGTTTTGTTTTGTTTTGCTAGAGAAAACGTGTGCTCACCAGAGACAGAGAGACGGGGAGGGAGAGAGAGTACCCCCACACACACACGGGGAATAGCCAAATCACTGTCCCTCCTCTCCCACCTCTCACGCCTTCGGGGGTATTTTGGATACTCACACACATGATCCCAGTGTATTTCTCAAACTGCTGCGTCTAGGACTCAGTATGGCTGGCCATGGGGGATCTGGCTGCCACCAGGCCACAGAGCCAGCCTGGACTGTTTTTCGTTTGTTTGTTTATTTGTTTAATGAGCAACTGAACATAACGAAGGCGTATTGCTCTCTCCTTCTGACAGCGGAGCTCTCACATGGGCTTGACTCCACCCAGTCCTCAAGGCCTCTGGCTCCTCCCAGCTCACAGCCCCCAGGGCCTCCGGTCCCTCTGTGGGCTCATTCGTGTCTCCAGCAGGACTGGGAGCCAAGGGGCAGTGTGTGGCGGACATCGCTGCTGCCCATAGCCACGGCCCTGCAGGGGGCGAATGTGGCCCCACGGTTCAGACAGGAGACCCCAAGTGAGGGTAGACAACCACCCACCTGGGCCTGTTAGCTCCTGGTCCAGCCCTGTCTCTGCAGTGGATGGTGTCTCTCACCTAGACCAGCTCCCCTCCAGCCTCGGTTTACTTTTCTTCCAAGGCCCTTTCTGTAAACAATGGGGGCCCATCTTTACAATGCAAAATTACTGCGTCATAGAAGAGAACGGCGTTCTGATACAGGTAACATTATGCTGAAAGAAACCAGAGGCACAAATGCCGTGAGAGCCCATGTATGTAAAATGTCCAGAATAAGCAGATCCAGAGACAAAAGAGGATCTAGTGCTTGCTGGGGGCTGGGGGGGGGGGGGGGCGGAGGAATGGGGAGTGGCTACGTCATGAGCCCAGGGATTCTTTTCGGGGTGCTGAAACATGTTTTTGGAATTAGATAGAGAAGTCAAATGTCGTAAATGCTCCTCAAGTGTACCTTTTCAAATGGTTACTTCGGGCTGCTCGGTGGCTCAGTGGTGGCCCTCTGCGCAGATGAGGCTGGATCCACGTGGAAAGCGGCCCCCTGGCTGCCTGGATGTGCCAGACACATGTGCCCACAAGTCTGGCTGACTAGGAGGTCTGGGTTGAGGGCAGGATTGCAGAATGAGGCCCTGTTGAAGACGCTTCTCTCTCTCTCGCTCGCTCGCTTGCTCTCACTCTCATAAAAGAAAGTTACAAAAAAAAAAAAAAAAATGGCTACCTCTGTGTTATGAGATTTGCCTCAATCATTTTGTTTGCTTGAAGGCCCCTTCCAGCTCCGACCTTCAGTGACTGCTTACGAGCCTGGCGGGCAGAGACCAGCTGGGCTGCCCAAGGCTAGGGAATTGGGCTCTGTTCTCTCTAGAGACACACCCCAAATAAATAAGGACACAAAGGCCCTGGCCCCTGCTCAGCCTGTTGAGGGAGTGATGGAAGTGAGCTTTGAAAACTATAAAGCTCTCCCTAAAAGTAAGCGGACGTGTCCCCGCGATGTGCTAGCTGATCTCGGTATTTGGAGCTGGGCACAGAGCCGGTGAGCTGCATAAATGCGTGTGCGTTAAGGCTGGCCAGCGTAGGGCTCTAAACACAGGGGCCCAGAACAGCCGTTATTATTTAGGACGACGTAAATTAATGATGAAGCTGCTGTTCCTAGCTTCCTGGGTGCCCACCGCAGGACAACCACCTGACACACATCCACTCAGTGAATCCTCTCCACAGCCCTGAATGAGAGGGCCAGGACTCTGCAGATGAAAAGTGGATAACTGAAAGGTTAAACAATTTGCAATAGTAATCTATTGCTGGATAAACCATCCTCCAAAATTTAGCAACTTAAAATGCACAGTGTCTGTAAGCAGGGGCCCAGGCACCACTCAGCCGGGGCCTCTGTCTCGGAGTCCCTCAGCTGCAGTCACAGGGCTGCTGTCTCACCTGAAGGTTCAGCTGGGGAGCGCTCCACACCCATGCTCGTGGTTGTTTGCAGGATTCAGCCCCTCGAGAGCTGTCAGACTGAGCGTTTCAGTTCCTTGCTGCCCGCTGGCTGGAAGCCACCCTCAGTTCCTTGCCACCTGGGCCCCTCCAGCATGGCAGCTTGTCACACAAGCCAAGAAGGCGCTAGAACCTGCTAAGACAGAGACCGTAACCCAATGTAACCTAGTCATGGGAGCGGCATCTTGTCTCCTTTGTGGTACGCTATTGGTCAGAAACAATTCCGGGTCACACTCGAAGGACGAGATTGCACAAGGTTGTGACACCAGGGGTGAGGTCACGGAGGGGCCCACCACGTTTGCCAAAGGCCCATGGATAGGAGAGAGCCAAGCTATACACGCCCTACATTTTCCCAGGAGGCCAAACCCATACCACTGCATGGCGCTTCATCCACGTTCCTCAGGGGTGGACAGAGACCGAGAGGGAGGTCTTCCTACTGGAGAAGATGCCCTGAGCTCTTCCTGGCCACGCTGTACTGCTAAGGCCGTCCTGCAGGATGCAGCCCAGACCCAGGCCCCCAATATTAGCGATGTCCTCATTAGAGGCACGTGCAGGGCTGCATTTTAATTGCCTGGCAGAGCCCTGAGCACCTGAGGAGGCTTTCCACATCCTCCTCGTCATGACTATTAATAGGCTGGGAACATTCGGGCTCCTCGCGCCTGGCTCGGCAGCCTCCCTCACCCGCAGACAGCTCGGGCCTTCCCCAGCCCTCCTCCGCACCAGGTCCTCAGTGGTGATTCAGGGCCGTGCCGGGCCCTTCCACCTGTGTGCTGGGACCTGGGTCTTCTGAGCGTCTGGGACACAGGGCTGAAGGACCAGACCTGCTTAAGGGGAGAAGCTTGTCACTTAGCCCTGTGTCCCCCCCCCCCCCCCGACAGCTGGCACGCTGCCCCCAGCTGGGCCTCCGCAGATGCGGAACCAATCAGCGGCTGCCCCAGGGCTCCTGTGCAGATGTGGTGAGACACCCTCAAGGCCAAGTGTGAGCCGAGAAAACCGGTCTCCACCAGCTTCTCACTTCCCATCAGTCTCTGAGTGAAGGGGGTGTTCCCAGGGAGCCCCTAGTGGCCAGAAGACCAAGGGAGAAGCGAGGACGCTTGAGGTAAGCGGGTCTTGCGCTTTTGCAGGCACTTACAGCCCAGAGATGTGGTCCCCCCAGCAGCCTCTCCCCAGCCCCAGTTCTGGCAGGGTATCCCCACCGTGTGCCTCAGTGTACCTCCAGCCCCTGTGGCCGGAAGGAAGCGAACACCTGAACACCTGCCTGTGTCCCTCTCGAGGGATTCCCAGGTCTCTGAAGCATAAAGGCCCTTCCAGCACCCTCCCAGCCTCTGCTCCTCAGCCCCGCTCGAGGTACCGCCCTTGGACAACCCTGGAGGTGCTGCTTTACCTCACCCTCCTCGGGGCCTCCCTCCGTGGGGCTGACCTCTTTTCACTAAATCAGAGATGAAAACAACGGGACCAGCAGATGGTGTGATGGTCACGTCATTGGACTTCCACGTAGTTAACTGTGGTTCGAGCCCCGGAACCAGCGGTTTAAAAGTCACACTGGGCATGTGTGTGTGATCCCTCGGTGATTAGAGGAGAAGGGATTACAGCGTGACCATCCCCCCAGGGGGTGATTTCTCACTTTCTGTCTCTCTGTTTTTCCAGAGAGCACAAAGGCACTCTAGCAAAAAGCTCTCTTAAAAAAAAAAAAAAAAAAAAAAAAAAAAAACTTAATATCGGAGGAGGGATTCCACTTCATATATATTCATCAAGGTCACCACCCACGGACCTGGGAAAGCAATCATATGTCTATACGGAGGGTCTTCACAAAGTTCGTGGAAAAACTAGACATGGATGTCAATTTTTTTGCACCAAAATAAACTTGTACTTTAATTCCATTTTTTCATAAGTATTTTTTTTTATTAGAGAGATTTTTGCTATAGAGCGCGTATGCTCACCAGAGAGACAGAGAGAAAGCAAGAAATCACCTCCCGGGGGAATGGCCACACCGCAAGCCCTTCTCCTCCATTCTCCTCTAGGGATTTTGGACACACACACATGTGCCCAGGGTGAGTTTGAAGCCGCTGGGTCCAGAACTCAAGCCACAGTCGACTACCTGGGAGTCCAGCGAAGTAACCGTTACGCCATCTGCTGGTCCCCAGAAGTGTTTCAAAGTCCCCGATACAGGCAGCCTGGCAGTTCACGCCGACTGAGTGTCTAGAAGGCCGCCTTCACCTACATGGCCTCCCCGGGTTGGCTGGGCTGGTAACCGTTTCCTCCTTCGAGAGGCTGGATTCTATCTCGGAGAGCAGCTCCTGGCCCTGAGAAGTCTGACCAAGCCTGTCGCCCTCGGCTCTCCCTCCCCAGCCTCAGGGCTCCCCTTCCACCGACCCCCACCCCCAGCCTGCCTCCTGCGCCCTGGGCCTGGCTGTGCTGAGCCAGGAGAGAAGGAAGCGTTATTGAATTTTTGCAAGTACTTTGCATGGCGTCTGATTTACAATTCATAACCTGGATTATACTGCGAGTTCAGCCTTCCGGGGTCGGTGTAATTTAGATCTCGGAAATATTTGCCGTGCTTTCAATTCCCCTGACATCTGAAGGACTGGAAATGGATTCCACCCCTGGGGGTTTACTGTTTGGAGGGGCAATGAAAGGGGATCCGAGGGGATGAAGGCGGCTCACAAAACAGGGTGGAGAGGCGGCAGTGCTGCGTGAAAACGGAGGGCAGGCCAGGAGAGAAAGTTAAACACCAGTAGGAGGGAGGGAGAGCGTGTAGGAAGGGAGGGTGGAGACAGCCAGGGGACCAGGCTCCCTGTCACCTGCGCACGTTGCCTCTGGATGCCATGGTGGCCCAGAGCACACACTCCATGTTGCAGGCGGACAGAGAGGGACGCTGTCCAGGACAGTGGCTTGGTCTGGCAGCGCGGAGCCTGAACACTGCTCCCACCTGGCTGGAAGAGAGGCAAGTCTCCTAGCCCCTTAAAAAGCAACAAAACAATTCCTATGAAGATATAATTCACATCCTACCCGGTCCACCCATTTAAAGTGCACGATGTAATGGCTTTTTTCCCAAATGAGGCCACATTCACAGGTTCCGAGGGTTAGAACCTGGCCATATCTTTTTTAGGGGGCCACCAGCTAACCCAGTACTTTCCCCGGTGCCCCATTCCCAGCCCCTGGCAACCACTAATCTCTCTTCTATCTCTCCATTCTGGACATTTTCATAAATGGAATCGCACAGCGTGTGGCCCCTTGTGGCCGGTGTCGTTATGCTTCGCTTCATGTTTCGAGGTCCGTTCAGGTGGCAGCTGTATCAGTACTTTACCTCTTGATTGTGAATACTATTCCGTTGTATGGATATACCACACCTGGCTTCCCCATTCATCAGCTGATGGACATATGAGTTCTCCCTGTTCTTGTGGCTATTCTAGATAACGCTATTAAAATTCGCATACAACCCTAAACCACTTTATTATTAGCAAAATATGTGACAATTTCACATTTGCATTCCCCACACCCCAGGGTCATGGTGAGTACAGTTGGCAGATCTAAAATGGTGCCCAGTGAACTCCCATCGCCTGGTATTTGTGCCCTGTAGAATCCTCTGCCTTGGATGTGGGCTGGACCTGACATTTCCTTCCTCTATTTATTTATTTATTTATTTATTTATTTATTTATTTTTGCTACAGGGCACGTGTGCTCGCCAAAGAGACAGAGAAAAGTAGAGCGATAGAAAGCAATAAATCACCCCCCAGGAAGGATGGCCATACTGCAATTCTTTCTTTTCCAATCTCTTCTTGGGATTTGGGGCACACACACACTTGAGCCTGCTGTGAATTTCAAACCCCCAGGTCTGGGACTTGAACCACAGTCAGCTACATGGGAGTCCAGCAATGTAGCCATTACGCCATCTGCTGGTCCCTCTCTTTTATTCTTTAAGTTTATTTATTTCCTGTTGAGAGGGAGAAGGGCATCCTCACATTGCCACGCACCTCTAGCCTCAGCCAGCCCACATGGTGGGCGTGTGTGTGGCCGATACACTCAGGGAGGGCTTTGGACGAGAACCTGGACATTCCTCCTGTGGTCAGAGCATTGTGTCACTGCAGTGCCAGTGTCCAGACCCCCCGCCCCCAGTTACTTTTGTCTCGCTAATAGAGCATGGTGACAGCGATGGGGTGTCATTCCAAGATAAGGCCATAAAGCGCGGACTTCTGCTTGCTCTCACGCCCTGCTTGCCGGCTAGCTCCCTCTGAGGAAGCTCGCTGCTATGTGAGCCACTCTCTGGAGACGCCTACGTGCCAAAAACAAAGGGCAGCCTCTGGCCAACAGCACCCTAGGGACCAAGGCCCGCCAGCAACTGCAAGAGTGAGCTTGGAAGTAAGTCCTTCACCCAGCCAAGACCAGACTAGACGCAGCCTCAGCCAACCGCAGCCTGAGACCCTCGAAGCCAGAGGACTCAGCTAAGCTCGCTGGGATGCCTGGCCCGTGAACTACAAGATGATAACATACGCGTGTAGGTTTCAGCCACCTGGTTTTAGTGGCACTCGCTATGTAACTATAGATCATGCGTACAGTGAGGACAGAAGGAAAGGTAAGCTTGGGAGCATCAGGGCTGTGGGCTGGTGGCTCAGGGTTGAGGATATTGGGTTCGAGTACTTGACCCCAGTGAGGTAGTGTTAGAGGGTCTCTGCTGTGGACATCACGACCCCAACCCCACTAAATGATTTGGCCTTCCTGTTTGGGGTAGAGACGTGCTGAGATCAGAGTGGGGTAATTGAAGGAGAGCTGCCATCCTCCTCCTGCCTAAGCCCGGTAGTGCCAGAGGCATGGAAGTGGAAGAAGGAGCAGTGGTTAGCTCCAACTTGGCTCAAAATCACCACAAACAGTTAGGCCAGGACCTTCAAGTCTGGGCTTCCAGGATCCTGCTCCTTCTAGTGCACCAGATCTCCCAAAGGACAAGGGGAAGGTATTGTCTGGCCCAGGCTGCTGGGAAGGTGATTCTCAGAGGACAAGAAAATAATGGGAGCCAATGCAATTATCACAGCGTGACAGGTTATACTCCAAAAATGGCCACAGCAGGAGCTTCCATCCCGCAGAGTCTCACAGCGAGACTCTACCCTCCCCCTTGAAGATGTCAGCGTCCCCTTCCTGCCAACTCAGTAGCCCTTAGTGACTCCTTCACTCAATGAAGTACGTGAGTAAAGCATCACTCAATAAAGCTTATGACGTCCAGGGCTAGGTCATACAAGCGGATTCGGTTCCCACTTGGCTGTCTCCTGGAGTGCCTGCTCTTGGAATTGGCGCCACGCTGTGAAGCAACCCAGGCCACATGGAAAGGCCACGTATGGATGTCCTGGCAGTCAGTCCACCATCCACTCTCAGACCTGAGAATGAGAAAGTCTTCCCAATGGCTCCAGCCACTATCGGATTGAAACCACCGGAGACAACCCACGTGAGAACTGACAGGGTAAAACCAGCCAACCCAAATCCACACAGTGACGATCGCTGTAGCTCCATACCACTGCCTTTGGGGTGGTGTGTCATACTCCTGGAAACTACCTGGACACAGCAGAGATATCTCTCACGGAATCATGAAGATGGCGGGTAGGAAGGTGGTTGGGTGGATAGAAGAAAGACAGATGGATGGACAGTCGTAAAACAAGCCCTTGCTATATGCCACACACTGCACCAAGTGATTTATTGATGTGACCTCCTTGCCAATCTTCATGACAATCTTACAAGGGTGGTATTAGGGTCAAAGAGTTTCAATGACATACTTGCAGTTATACAAGTATTCTCCTGACTCCAGACTTCATGCTTGTAATATGTAGGATGCTTCGCCCAGGTCAGATAGAGAAGATGGGGAAATTGAAGATAAAATGTGGTAGAAATTGTAGGCCCTTTAACCCAAGCAGATCTTAACCACTCACCATACCAGCCTGTCCTCTTTTCTGGCTGTCTCACTTAAAGAGTTTGTCTGGAGCACTTTTCCCATTCCTCACCTCCCAGGGACTAGAGGAGAAGCTATCTCTTCCTCTAAGAACAGAGAACTTCAGGCCATTGGGTGGCATAGTGGTAAAGGTACTGGACTCCCACACGGCTGACCACAGTTCAGGTCCCGGACCTGGAGGCTTGAAACTTGCTGGGTGCATGTGCGTGCATGCCCAAAAATCTCAGGAGGAGAGTGAAGGAGAAGAGATGGCAGTGTGGCCATCCTCCCGAGGGGCAATCTCTCACTTTCTCTCTGTCTCTTGGGCAAGCATATATCATGCCCTGGAGCAAAACTCTCTCTCTAAAAAATAATAATAATAATAATAATTTTTTTGGAAAAGGAACAAAGAACCTAAGAGACAAAGTGGGCTCTCTGCTGGGCCATCTTCTGAGCCAAGAAGTGATGCCAAGACAGAAAGAGCTATTGTGTTGTTGCCATTGTGATGGTGGCGTTGATGGTGGAGGCGATCACAGTGCTGGTGAATGGTGGTGAGTGGCGGTGACGATGGTGGTAGTGCAGGTGGCAGTGATGGTGGTGACCAATGAATGGATGGTGGCAATCATAGTGATGGTGAACCTGAGGGTGGTTAGCAGTGGTGGTGGTGATAATGGCGGTTATAATGGTGATGGGAGTGATGGCGGCAGTGGTGGGATAATGATGGAATGGTGATAGTTAAATCCATGGGCCCTCTCTGCAGAAAGGGGAGACCTTGGCCAGAGAGCCTGGTCAGAACCATGCCAGGCTCTCTCCTCTGAAGCCAAATCCAGCAAAAGGGGGGTGAGTGTGGCATGTGGCATTTCGAATCCAGCTGGTCGTGTGAGGCCCTCCCAAATCTCCCAGCAGCCGAGAACTCGGGACCCATTACTACTTGTCTTCTCTCCGACATGTTCTAAACCAGGTTCGCCTGGCTCAGGGGATGTTTCTGATTCTAATTAAAGAATCCACAGCAAAAGGAGAGTCCTTGTGAGTTTAACACACTATTCCTGAGGCTCGGCCTAGTGCCTGGCTTACAATAGGCTCTTAACAAGTATTTATTAATAAGCAAGCTCTTCCGCAGGCCACTCCTGCTGGGGACCAGAAATACCCAGGCTGGGATTCCCAAGTCCTCACTGAAGCTCTCAGGGAGGGGTGTCTGAGTCCAGGAGTTGGACAGCCTTGGTCTCCCCTAGGACAGAGGTGGCCTCAGAGTCCCTCTAACCATTGAAGAAGCTGTGTCATCATCACGTTTTTCAGAGATAGAGAGAGGTTGGCAGCTGAGCAGGCCTTCTGAGTGGCCTGTAAGAAAATGCATTTTGTAAAAAAAAAGACTACAAATGAAGAGTAAAAGCAGACGTTTCCAGTGGTTCATGATGTGCATTTAATTTTATTCATCGTTTTTTGTTTGTTTGTTTGTTTGTTTTTTTAATTTCGACCAGAGAGACAGAGAAAGAAAGAGAGACAAGGTAAGAAAGCAAGCTGCCAGGTATGGGACTCGAGCCACTGTCAGCCATGTGGGAATCCAGCACCTTAACCACCCTGCCACCTGCTGACCCCACTGTTTTCTAACTTTACAAACTTGCCCTCATCTGAATTCACAGCCATGCTATGAAGGAAGTCCTATTATTATCTTCATCATCGTCGTCATCACCATTATTGTTTTAGGGGGGAACCCAAATGTGCGGGGGAGTCAGAGAGCTGCCTATAACCCCACAGCTGGTGGATGAGAGGGTGGCCAGGATGAAACCCTGAGAAGTCTGGGTTTCTGACCACCACACCACAGAGCCCTGTGCACCCGGCCCCGCATCCTGCACCTTCCCATAAGCTGTCAACGTTGTCACCCCTTCGTGGTGGGTGGGCATCCGGGCCCTGGCAGGAAGTCCCCGTTATGCCCTGAGGAGCGATGGAAGAGTCCTAATGAAAGGACCATTGACAGTGGTTTCACCAAGCTAAGGGGGCCCAAGGACTTAGGGGACACCCAAGAGCAGAGCAGGAGGGGGACTCCTACACTGAGACCATAAAGAAGACCCTGCAGACGGAGGTGACCGTAGGAGAAGATCCCACAGCCACTGCCAAACCACTCCTTGGAGACAGAGACCTCCTTGGTCCTCCCCTTGAGCTCCTGCTGGTGTCACGGTCACATGTTCCAGAGCTAAGGCTGCCCTGGGGTGGCCTCTAGTCGGAGCCAGTGAAGAAGTGTGGAGTGAGGCCCACAGAGCAGAGACCTTCCAGAACACGCGGTTGAAAAGTGGACCAAGAGGCCGCGAGAGGTCGAGTGACTTGCCCAAGGTCACCAGTAGGGAGTCAGGTAACCAGACTGACGTGACTCTGACGTTCGTCCCAGGGTGGTGTCTGCGGCCTGGTCACAGCGGGAAAGGCCTCCATGTGTGCGCGTTGGTGCAGATGGCCATCCACAAGGCTGCTGGCGGCCTCCGCAGTGTTTATAACGCGATTTTAATCTGCTTCCCCTTCACCTGCTGAGCAGGGAAGGCTCCTGTTTGTCTACTTCTTGTTAGGCAGCTGTGTAAAACCAGAGGCAGGAGGCAGCCTCTCTGGCCCACCGGCTGCTGGGGCACCATGCACACCCTCTGGCCGCACCCTCTCTTCAGGTACCCCAGAGCACAGCCTAGGAGAACCTGGTTTCCAGCCCCCACCCCAATCTGTTCCCCCAAGTGCTCAGGCCCAAAGCCTGACACCCCCTGCCCTCAGCCCGCTCCCGCCTTCAGCAAGTCTGGTAGGTGCTGACCCGTCCTCCTGAGAAGCCACCCCGCGAGCTGAGTCCAGCCTGCGACAGGGCTGGCCCGCGCTGGTTTTGCTTTCTGGGGCAGCGCAGGAGGGAGTCCCTCTGTCCCACAGGTGTGCTGCTGCAAGTCCGGGCTCACACTGTGTTTTCTCACAGTGAACCCCAGAACGCCACGGGCTTACTCCCCAGTAAGTAACATTTTTATCCCGAGCTCTACCTTTGGAAAACAGTACAGAATTATCCAGAAGGCATTCAGTACTGAGCCACGGTACAGTCCCGGGTTGTTCTGTGGATTTTCGTTAACTGCTGCCCCAGGTGCTGTGAACCAGCTCCCGGGAGTAGTTCCGGGGTGTTCCAGGGGGCTGCCCCTGAGCTGCTGGTGATTATAGAGCTGATACTGAGGCCTGTGCTGGCTGCTCGACCTCTGACCCCGCCCCCCCACGCCCCACCCCGCCGCAGCCGTCCCCTCCTCTCTGCTCTGTGCCTCTGCAGGCCTGGCAGCCTGCCCTTCGTCCCCTGCTTCTGATCAGTCTGGCCAAGTGCAGGTTCTGGCAGGGCCCTGAGGACGGGGCTGAGGTACCCATGCCGCCCGCCTCTGCCTGCCACCATGGGAGTGGCTGCGTCCACTAGAGCCACGTGCAGTTCCTGCTGGAGGGACTCCAGGACCGCAGGCCCTGGCTACGCCACCCTTTCCTCTCGCTCCTTGGGCCTCCTGCTGGTCGCAGATCCAGCACCCACCCCTGCTGGTTCTCTGGACCCTGCCCACAGCCTGCAAATGGCCCTGCATTAACTGCCTCACTGGGACCCATCGAGGGCGACATCTGCTTCCTGCAGGCACCCTGCCTGGCACAGCGACAGTCATGACAATGATGTCACCGCGCTCGGTAACGCAAACCCCAGCCCCACCCCACCACACACACACACACACACACACCCTGCCACCTTCGCCCAGGCCCTGGTAACTCACTCCTAGCCCTAAGGAGGATGCGGACCGGATGCTTCTAGGGGAAGGGGAGACATCAAGGTGGAGGATGGCCTGGGACAGGCTTCCTCGGACTCCCGCTGCTGACATCTGGGTCTGGATTGTGCTTTGCTGTGGGGCTGGGGGCTTCCTGTACATCGTGGAGTGCTCAGCAGGCTCTGTGGCCTCTACCATGCCAGGAGTGCCCCTCCCAGTCACAACAGGCTCGGGACTGCCAAATGTCCCTGGGCAGGGTGAAGCCACCCCTGGTTGAGAACCCTCCCTCCAGGACATGGGGCAGGAACTGGGGATAACTGGGCTGCTTCACGTCTAAGGAATGCGGGGAGAGGGCCACGTGCCCCTCCAGCCCCTATGATGGGGCAGGGCCCAAGCTCTGGGAAAGCCTCCCCTCCCCCTCTGTGGCTGCTGAGTGCAGGGACCCAAACTGGCAGCCCCTCCCTCCTGCTCTCACCCGCTCCCCCTTCACTCTCCCCTTACCCGCCTTGAAATGATTTGGGGAGGCAGCTGGCAGCAGGGGAGTACAGCTGCCTAAGTTAGCCAAACGATTTATCTTAAGATTCATGCAGAATTCATTGTGTGGGGACCAGGGTGGGTTGCGCTTTAATATTCATGCAGATTTGGAAGAAATGTTAATCACGGGTTTGGGTAATTTGCACTTTTGCTTAATTCTCTTCCTCCCAGGCTCATTGGCCAGCCCTGGCCCCCCCTTCCCTCCCCTCCTGCGTCCTGGCTTTCTTCCAGCCACCAGGCAGCCGGGGTGGATTCCTTCCGGGGTGGGGGGTGCCGACCTGCTGTCTCCCCTGGCCAAACTGGGCCGTGGCACCTTTGAGCAGGGAGGAGGCAACAGGGTGGGCAGCCATGGAGAAGCCCGGCGGAAGCTCCAGGGACAGCTTGACGGGAAATAGATAACCTGCTATAGCAACCAGATATGTGCAAATTAGCATTGATTATTCTCAAATTAACAGCTTGGGCATTTCAGACCCAAAACAAGGCTTAGTTCTGCTCTGATCTCTCCCCGCCTTCCCCTCAGCTCCTCACCCCAGACTGGCCCTCCCCAGAGTGACAGCCGTCTGAGCCTGATGGAGGAAGAGGGGGAGAAGCCAGAGCGGTCTTCCCCCAGACTCATCACTGGCCTCTTGCTCTTCATGCCCCCTGCCCTCAGGAAGGAGAGATTCTTCTGGAAACTGTCCGCCGTTCTGTTGATCCAGCTCCCCAGCCTGGTCTGAACCCCACATACAGGGAAGAGTTTTAGGCCTGGAGACCACACCCTAGGTGTGAAGAGGAATTTGGAGAATCACGAGGGTGAAGTCCATTGGGCCCCAAAAGTTGTAGGGGAGCCCCAGAAGAGCGTTAGAAAAGCCCTGAGTCTCCCCAGGCAGAGGGTCCAGTGTCCAGGATAGGCTGCTCTTCATAATCCCCTCTCCCTCACTAGAGAGGAAAACTAGAGTCCAGACAGGGAAAGCCAGGAGCCCAAGTTCGCACAGCTATAACTAGTTCACACAGCGAGCAGCTGCCGGGTAGGTTTCAGTCTGTGTTTGCCTGAGGCCCAATCAGGTGGCTGCAGCCTCGGGCCTAAGCAGAAAGCAGACACGCCCTAAACCCACCCCTGCCCTCACCCACACAGTGCTAAGGGAAGGGCTTGCCTGGGAACATGGTCACTAGTGGAGGGAAGGACGAGAAACCAGAAAGGGGATGAGAGGGCAACAGGAATGAGCCACAGCCCGAGGCTGCAACCACCGGCCAGAGGGACGGGAGCGGGAGAAGGCATGCCTGCACTCCCAAGGCGGGTCCAGGGATGATGACGAAACGCAGCAGTGCCAGAAGAAAAGGGCCCCCACTTCCTACTTCTCCCTCCTCCATGCCCCCTGACTCCTGCCTGCCCCGCTGGTCGAAACCAGCCAGGGACCCGCCATCACGGGCAGCCCCTGAGATGCTGAGCAGAGCAGGGAGGCTTGAAAAATGGGTCTGAGGACAAACAGGGAAGTGACCTGCACAGAGGCTCTCAGCCCAGATGGTGACCCCCGCTAACTCGGTTCTCAGCCAGCGCTGGCGGAAGGGGCCTGGAGAGGGATGCTCGGGAGGCACGTCAGGGACTGTCCCACACCCCAGAGTCAGAGCAGACACACAGCTGGGTTTGACAGAAAGAGGGAAGCCGGGGGTGGGGGGCGGTGGGCACTGCCACCTTCCCAGTTGGCTCTCTCCTGCTTGGATCTGGTCAGCTTCCAACCCCAGCAGCTGGCATTACCTGCCACTGCCTGGCAGCCTCTCCCAGCACCACAGCTGCCTCTGTCTGGGCCCAGAATGATAATCAGGACGCTACAGACAGAGGAAGCTCTGCCGTGGCCCAGGCGACCGGCCCTTGCCCTGTCCCTGCTGCTCCCTTACCTGTGAAGATGGACGTCCAGACCACTGACACGTCCCCACACACATGCACGCATGCATACACGCTCACATCGCACACCCGGAATTGAAGTTCCCTGGCCCTGGCGGGTCAGGGGACTCTCGGGCCAGACCACGCCGAGATGCAGCAGAACGTCTGCTAGGGCGCACAGCAAGCACGGTGCCCACGGAGCGAGCTCATACAAAGGTACCGTCTCCACCACGTCTAGTGAAAGACTCTCAGCATCCAGACCCGGCTCTTCTCAGAGAGCCCCTGAAGCAAGGGCATGTGGCAAGGACGCCACCATCTGCTGCCAGGAAAGAGTAAAAATCGTGACAATCTCTGAGAGCCCTGGGATGCCGAGATCATCCCGAATACATGGTCCAAAGGTCACCCAGGCTGGATGGTTGAAAGGTCACCCAAGATCAATGGTCTAAAGGTCACCCGGGATGGATGGTCAAAGGTCACCTGGGATGGATGGTTCAAAGGTCACCCAGGACAGGTGATTTAAAGCAGCCTTAGCACAGGGCCTGGCTCTGGGCGGGTCCTTCTGCCTGTGATGGGGGAGCCGGCCATGAGAATGATGCAAGTCTAAGTGAGGGAAGGAGAGGGACAGCGACCTGAGGGCACTGCATAAGCCCTGGAAATACCCAGGTGAAGGGCCTTCACAGTTCCTGGACTTTTCAGATTCATGAGCCAACGAATTCTGAATTCAGGTTGGGCTTCTGCTACTCGCAACAAAAACATCCTAATAAACAAATAAACGGATGACTGACCTGCAAGCCCACGACTGAAGAGAGAAAAAAGCCCACTTCAACTCCTGGTCCTGAGATTCAAAGTTCAAGGGACCTACATGGATCTAGCAGGGTGGACCGGCACAGCCTTAGCAAAGGTTGTGGCAGAGGGAAAAGTAACAAGCCTTCGTTTAATAAAATTATCTTGTGAAAAGAGGAGCCTGGACTGGTGACTCAGCTCATGCCACGTCTTCAATGTCCCTACAGAAGAGCAGATTTTATGGGAAGACAAAGCTGGTATTGGAAGCTCCCCAGATCAAATCATCCCAGCACTTCTGGCATAGGTTGGGAATGGTCAGCTCCGTGTGAAAGTCAGAGCTAGAGGGAGCTGACTTTGATGTTCTCGGAGGGCACTCTATCCTTGACTGGGACTGAGATCGCAAGGTGCCTGGCGTCCTTAGCAAGTGCCGTTCACTGAGCTGTGCAGGACCAGCCTCCAACAGCGACACCCTGTGGTAGTGGGAAGTAGTGGCAGCGGTGGGCAGAAGAAACCACCGCTTCCTTGCGTCTCAGCTAATGTCAATAGAATAAGCGGCACCCTTGGTGCGGTGTCACTCACTGGGTTCCCGGACAAAGCAGGTGGGTGGGAAGCCGTAAGATGGAAATACGGAGCATTTGAGTACTCTGGCAAATAACTAGGAAAAAAGAAGAGATGTAATGTGTTGCATCCCGCACTGGGAGATCAGGTGATGTATTTCCAAAACACGTTGAGGCTAGAAGGCCAAGAGCCTAGAGCCTGCCACGTCTTCAGTTTGTGACCTTGGGGGTGAGTCTCGTTCACTTTCATTTCTTTTCTTTCTTTCTTTTCTTTTTCTTTTTTGGTTATAGGGCATGCACACTCATAGGCGAGACAGGGCAGAGAAAGTGAGAAAGCACCCCCGGGGGGGGGGGGGGGGGACTGGCCATGCTGCAGTCCGTCTCCATTTTCCTCTCCACATGCACACATGCCCGATGTGTTTTTCACACTGCCGGGCCTGGGACCTGAACCACACAGTCGGCCAAGTAGGATCCAGCTGCTTTAACCTCCACACCGCCGGCTGTCCCAACCTTTTCATTTCTTTATGAACGAGTGTCATTCCCTCCCCCACGGTTTCCAGTGTGCAGAGGTGCCAGGAGACACCATTTTTAAGGAATACCCTCCTGCAATCCCCTCCCAGTGCACCTCCAGACTGGGCGGACAAAGCTCTCGAAGGCCTGGCCCGCTCTCAGGGATGGGGTGAGTGCCCGGTCAAGCACCTCTCTAGTCACACAACACCCTCCAAGCCCCAGGACTGGAGGAGAATGCGCAGGGAGGCACACCTGACAGAAAGCATCCTCTCGGGGTGAGGAATTCTGCACCGTGCATCTGGGAGAGCCCCAGCACCGCTGTCAGACCAGCCTCCCCCACACCCGGCCAGGACACTGACCTGACACCCCCACTCACCTTTCTCTGTAGAAAATCCGCGCAGGGCAGGACCGCGTGCAGGCCCCTGGATGCGGCACACAGCGTCCCTGCCTGGCCAGGTAGGAGCAGCTCCTCACCCTCGGGTTCCACGGGTCCAACCTAAGAGAATCTCTGGAATGTTCTCTAAGTAGCTCAGAAAAATGTTCTCTAAGTAGCTCCTGTAGCTTCTTCTTTTTTTTTTTTTTTTTTTTTTGGAGAGGTTTTTGCTATAGGGCGCGTGTGCTCACCAGACAGAGAGAGAGACAGAGAGACAGAAAGTGAGAAATCACCCCCAGGGGGGATGGTCACGCCGCAATCCCTTCTCCTTCATTCTCCTCTTGGGATCTTGGGCACACACGCACACGCGCCCGGCATGAGTTTTAAGCCACCGGGTCCAGGACGCGAACCGCGGTCGACTACGTGGAAGTCCAGCGACATAGCTATTACGCTAACTGCTGGTCCCAGTCCTGTAGCTTCTGACTGGAAGCTGAGGCCCAGCAGGGGAACCGAGCCAGCCTCCCTGGGGAATCCGGCAAGACTGCAGAGGCTGCACCTGGCTTACCTGTCTCTAACTCAGCACTCCCTCCCCGCGTCCCACTCCTCGCAGCGCCGGCTTGGATGGGTACTGTAGGCTCCCCAGCACAACAGGGCTGTGGCATCAGAGCAGGACAGCAGGCTCCTCGCCCACCTCGCCCCTCCCTCTGCCCAGGGCTGTGAGGTTCTGAGCGCACCGTGATCCCTTGAGCTCCTGAAGGCCAGGAGAGCCGCAGAAGCTCTGTCCACAGGAGTGCAGACTTACGGGGGATTTGGGCTGAGCAGGGAGGACGGAACGGAGGGCCCAGGGCCCAGAGTCCTGTTCCGAGGGACTAGTTGGGAATGCAAAGAGCACGGTGGGTTAAAGCTGGATCTGGGCTCAGACATAAACCCCTTCCCCTCCTTGGAGGGAAAATATACAAGCTGCTTTCAGTGAAGGCTTTCCGGGGAACGTGCCCAGGCGTCTCAATGTTCCTTTCCCAGAACAGGGTTGAGATTCCAGCTTCCGTGAGCAGGCAGCTAAGAGGGACAGCTCTCCCTCGGTCTGGGAATGAGAAGTCTGACCCTTATGTTTGCTCCGAGAGGAGAAGAGCGGTTCAGTGGGCAGGCCGAGGAGGCTGGCTGAGGTGGAGGCTCAGACCGGCTCGGCAGTGACCCTCTCCTGCTGACCCCTCCTGGGACTTGGTGTCTCTGGCTCCACTTTCTTCCTCTACGAAATGGCCAGTTAGCATTCCCTTCTGTGTTCGATTTCTATGGCTGCTATAATAAATTATCGTAGATTTAGGGGATTCAAACAGCAGGGATTTCTAATCTTACGTTTCCGTAGGCTCAAGGTCCAACAGGGACCTCACTGGGCTAAAACCAGAGCTCTGCCGGGCTGCGTGCCCCTTGGAGGCTACAGAGGAGAACCCTTTTCCTTGCCTTTTCCAGCTTCTAGAGGCCACTCACACCCCCTGGCTCAGGGTCCCTTGGTCTATGTCCAAGGCCCTGGGGGTACCATCTCCCGGATCACCTCCTGATTCCACAGCCCTTTCTCCAACCCCATTCTCTACTTCAAAGGACCCATGTGATGACACAGGGTCCCAGCGCAAGGCCCCCTCCCGGGATCTCTAGCTCAATCGCATCCTCGAAGTCCTTTTGGCCCCATGAGGCCGCATATTCCCAGGTTTGGGGGATTCAGATGTGGACACCTGCCCCCACACCTGCCTCTCAGGGCCGAGCAGCTTAGCACGGTGACACTCAGCCAGGCTTCAGCACACCGCTCGGTTTCTAGTCACCGTTCCATAAAAAAACAGCTACTTTTATGGTTGCGCCCTTATTCCGTGATACTTTTAAGAGATGACACGCTGGGCCCCACCCCCTGCATAGGCACTGCGTGATGCTGGCGGTGACCCAGGGCACACTCGGCAGGCCGGTTACCCATGCTTCCTCTGCATGCGGTCTGCCTCCGGCTCACGCTCCAGATGCTGCTGTGCATTTTACTTATGCCCGTGCGTTTGTATCCTCTCTCCGTTCTACAGATGTTTGCACAGATGTTCACGTGCTGACGGACGCGTGTGCACATGCATGACCTGCCTGCCGTTCAGACTTGGTGAAGTGTGCACACATTTGCCCCATACAGGCCTCCCGCCCGGAGCTCAGGCACTGTGCCTTTCCTGCCCACGAACAGATCACGCTGCCCCAAGCCCCAGGGCGACAGTCAGGCTGAAGGAACCCCAGCCTGCCCTCAGCGCCCCCGTGTCCCGTCCTGGGCGTCGCCACCTCCCACTCCCGCTGCCAGAGCCCAGCTCCGTTGATTGGCCTTGAGCTTAGCAGCCGGAGGTGCCCCAGCTGCAGGAAAACACTGGTAATTTATGGAGTGTCTGATTTTTAATCAGTTTTTTGTTCCTGTGCTGTAATTGTCCTAATTAGATATACATATTTTGATGAAGGTTTTTCGAAAATAAAAATTGTAATCGAATCTTGCTTGACATTCTTTACGCCCACTCGCTCGGATCCAAACTTCCACAGCAGCCACATCTAGAAATCATGCAAAGGGCTCGGGCATCTCCGCGCGGCCCTCTGTGCCACCACGGGAGCTGTCCTGCGGCTCCTCGGGCTCGAAGGAGACTCCCCCGGGCAGGGCAGTTTCCCTCTGCTCTGGGCCTACGAGTGCCTCATCATTTGTAGGGTGGCTGCCTCCTCCACCCACCGTGGGCTCAGCAGGGCCTCCAGCCTCCCTAGGCAGGTTTAGGACTGACAGGATTAAAGGGCACCAATGTACCTGCCTATGTTCTGCCTCTCACCCCCATACAGAAGGGAGACCATCCCACAGGCCCCAAGGGCAAAGCTTGGCCCCTCCCAGCCATTCTATAAACAGTCACAACTCCCGCCATTTGCCCAGTGGCCACTGAATGCCAGGCACTGTGTTCTGTATGCATGACAGCTCCCTTCAGGGACTTTGGAGGAAGGAATTGAGACTTGCAGAAGGTCATTCATTGGCCCAAGGTCACACAGCACCAAGTAGAAGTGTCACTATCATTCTAGCCAAAAGCTGAGCGGCCAGGGCTGCCTGGGAAGAGCTGCTGCAGCCCTGCTGCCATTCTGTATGGAGCTCGCCCTGGACCCCAGATGTTTTCACCCTGTACCAGGGCATCAATCTGCACCAGGCCTTGAATGGATTATGGTGTAGAATTCCTCCTGCTGAACCCACAGTATAGGCCGCACAGGGAATGTCTGTCTGTCCTCCTGAGCCTCTCAAGGACCAGAAACCCAGGTCCAAGTGTCAGTGTGTGGCCAGATGTCAACTCTAGGACTGGCTGGGGGCAGGGGTGAACAAGATCTGGTTCCCAGGATCTTAGACTCCCACAAGAGCCCCCACAAACCAATCAGACCAGGAGATCTGAGCTAAAAAGCTGTTCGTGCTGATTTTTAAATGCTGACTCTCGGCTCCAAACCTGCCTAGTCATACCCTGCTTTGGGTTGCCGGTCCTGGGACTTTGCAAGGCTCATTTCTACTTTGCGCTCCGTGTTCGGTTACCTCCTGCCAGTAGGGGCCGCTAGAGGAGACTGCAAGGGCACTTTCCTTCCTCTTTGCTTCCCATTTCTCCCAGGGCCACTCTGGCAGAGTCTTTACCCCGGGCAGTGGAACTGGTGCTATTATTGGCAGCCAGCTCCAGTCTGCAGTGTTCTTTTTGCAGGCTACCCAGACCAGCCTTTCTGTGCCCTGCTAGAGTTCCCAGCAATGATTGGTACCTGCCCCCTCCTGAGAACTCTGAGTCCCAGCTCCATGGAGCCTCTCCTCCCGGCTCCCACAGTGTAGTAACCCCAGCCGCTTCCCTTATTCCCTCTCCGTCCTAGGGATGGTGGCTGCTCACTGCTTCGCTGCCTCTTGATTGCTTACTGAGTGTCACCCAACACCGGCAGTTCCCCCATACTCATTGAACCACGTTCTTCTCTTAAATTCTCTCTGTTAATGGGACCAGCAGTTAGCGTAATGGCTATGGCTGGACTCCCATGTAGTCGACCACAGTTCAAGTCCCACACCGGCTTAAACTCATGCTGGGCGCGTGTGCGTGCATGCCCAAGATTATGAGAGGAGAAAGGAGGAGAAGGGTTTGCCGCGTGGCCATCCCCCCTGGGGGATGATTTCTCGCTTTCTGTCTCTCTGTCTGGCGAGCGCATGCGCCTTATAGCAAAAAAAAAATTAAAAATAAAAAAATAAAAATTCTCTCTGTTAAAATAACTGGTGTGCGGGGGCTAGCAGGTGGTGTGGTGGTTCAGGTGCTAAACTCCTGCATGGCTGACTGTGGTTTGAGCCCTGGACCTGGTGACTGGCTTTCTTACTTTCCCTTTCTCTCTCTCTTTCTCTCTCTGGTCAAACTTAAAAAAATAATAATAGTTCATATAATTAAATGAATTATTCTTTTAAAAAGAAATAACTGATATGGGCCCCAGCAGGTAGTGATTAAGGCACTGGACTCCCACATGGTCAGCCACAGTTTGAGTTCCCAACCTGGCCGCTTAAAACTCACGTCAGGCACATGTGCACACATACATGCCCCAAATCCCAGGAGAATGGAAGAGAAGGGATTGTGGCATAGCCAAACCCCAGGGGGTGTTCTCACTTTCCCTCTCACTGCCCTTGTCTCTCTCCAGCAAGTACACATGCTCTATGGCAAAAACCATAATCAAAACAAAACAAACCGGGGTTGACTCCTGTTTTTTTTTTATTTTTTTTTTTTTACTGCACCAGATCCTACTAGAAAAAGTGTGCTAAAGGTGTGGCAGCCACACCTGCACTGGGGTTGTGGCCCGTGGCCCACAGAACTGGGCGAGGAGCCCCACAGAGAGCTGTGCCAACCCCCGCTGCTCGCCCAGTGCACGCTAGCTGGAAAAACGAAGAAGTCATGAATGAACAGACAGAACGAATGGATGAAGGAAGAGTGGTCAGCAGGGGTAGCCCAGACCCAGCCACAGCCCGCACTTCTTACAGAGCCCTCGCAGTGCAGCAGGTTAAGTCACCATGCAAATCTGGCTTTGCAGCAGCTGAACTGAGAAAGCTCAGTTTCCTTAGCAGGTGATTTGACACCAGAGGGAAGGATGGGGAGCACCACTAGACCCAGACCAAGCCTGCTGCATATTGGCATTGGAGTCACCAGTGCAGTAATCGGCCCCAAAATCTCAGTGGCTTAACCCAAGCTCACACCACGCTGAAGGTGATGTTGCCAACCAGTAAGTTCTGCTGAGAGACATTCCTGGAAGTGGAAAATTATGGGCCCAGGTTCCTTCCATCTTGAAACTTGGCAGTCCCCAAGACATGCTAGAAGTCCTCTGCAGGATTATATGAGAACATGGAGAATCTTGCACCCAGAGCTTAGACTCCTTGACCTGGAAGTAAAAAGTGTCATGTCCACCTATGCTTTATTGGTGAGAGCTTGTCACGTGGCCCCATCTGCACGCAAAAGGGGCTTGGAAGTATCACCCATAACTAGGGAGCCACTTCCCAGCAATGGGTCTCCGTGGAAGAGGAACACGTTTTGTTGGCCCGCTAGCCACTTCTGTCACCTGGTGCCTATTATTGAGCTATGACACCAGAAATATGTTAGACATAGACCTCTGCTTGTGAGGGACCATAAAGTAAAGAGTAGACAGACATAAAGCTGTATTTATGGAAGAAGTGAAATACACACGGTGTGTGTGGTTGACTTAGGACGCAGCCAGCTACAGACTGGACACTGGGGATGGGAAGAAAACGGAAGCCGTGTATCTGATGATCCAGGCTTTGGGCTGTTTCATTCTGACTGCTAAGGAGAGGTTCAGGCCAATGGCATGAGTAGAGGCCAGGCGGAAGCAGATGTGAGCTGCCAATCTCTGCAGGCCTAAATTAAGTGTCATAACCAGCAGGACTAGCATTTTGTGTTGCTCCAATACTTCTTATTTCCATCCCAGTGGCATCATCCCAGCCAGACCATCTTAACAGTAGTCAGGGAGAGAGATCTTTTGTTATTTTATTTATGTATTTCTTTTTGGAGAGGTTTTTGCTATAGGGCGCATGCGCTCGCCAGAAAGACAGAGAGAGACAGAGAGATAGAAAGCGAGAAATCACCCCCCAGGGGGATGACCACGCCGCAATCCCTTCTCCTCCATTCTCCTCTTGGGATCTTGGGCACGCACGAACACGCGCTGGCGTGAGTTCAAGCCACCGGGTCCGTGACTCAAACCGCAGTCAACTACATGGGAGTCCAGTGACATAGCCATTACGCTAACTGCTGGTCCTGAGAGAGATATTTTGAAAGCCCCATTATTACTAGAAGAACAGAACAACCATCTAGAAGTTGCAGTAAAGCTTTTCTTTTCTAAGATAAAACTAGGAGTTCTCTGTGTATGTTGACTGCAGGGGACATGTGCCCAGCGTCCCTTGCCTGATGGGTCACTCCCTCCACAAGCCCCCCTCCCCCCAGTATCCCAAGCCTTCTCCAACCAAGGGCAGGGTAAGACCATGATCCAGTCATAACATCCCATCTTCATGGCAGTAGCGATCAGTTAGTCAAGGAGACTCAAGCTGGACCAAGTAAAATCTTTCCTTAGAACTAAGGGGCAGGGGGCCAGCAATTAGCCTAATGGCTATGTCGCTGGACTCCCACGTAGTTGACCGCGGTTCACATCCCAGACCCGGTGGCTTAAAACTCACGCCGGGCGCGTGTGCGTGTGTGCCCAAGATCCCGAGAGGAGAATGGAGGAGAAGGGATTGCGGCGTGGCCATCCCCCCTGGGGGATGATTTCTCACTTTCTGTCTCTCTGCTTCTGTCTATCTGGCGAGCGCATGCGCCCTATAGCAAAAACCTCTCCAAAAAAAAAGAAGAACTAAGGGGCGGGCCCCATGGCCTGGTGGCTAAGGGAGCCACGTGGCTAATCATACAGTTTGCATCCCAGACCTGGTGGCTTGAAAAAAGCTCTGAGCGCATGTGCATGAGGGCCCAACAACCTGACGGGATGGAGAAATAGAAGAGAAAGGACTGTGGCAAGACCATGCCCCATTGGGGGTGCTTTCTCTGTCTCTCTCTCTCTCGCTCGCTCTCTCTCTCTCTCTCTCTCTCTCTGGTGAGCACATGTGCCCTTTGGCAATTAAAAAAGAAGACATACTTGTTATACAAAGATATTGAGGGAGAAAAAGAATACCTTTTCCTACTGAAGTCAATACTCTGGAAGGACATGAATGTTCCTTACCAGAAGAAGCCATCCTCATCCAGGATGAAGCCAAGCAGAAGATGAGAGGCAAAAGGAACAAGAGCCCTGAGCCCTCAGAGTGCAGTTCCCAAAGGTCAATTTCCTACTGCTGTCCCAGAATCCCTTGCAGCTTCTGACCCAATATGTTCCCCATTTGCTAAAGCCAGTTAAGCTGGGTTTCAATGACTTGCAAACAGATGAACAGGACCTGACTAACACGGAGGCTTCACGGCACCACAACCAGCCCATCTGATCTACACATCCATTTTCCCACAGAAAAATGAATGGTTGTCAGCATTGGCTGTGAGGGGTCTTCTTAAAGCACACACTCCTAGGCCTAACCACACACTCTCCAGTGGGTGTGACCCAAGGCTATCTCTATGATGCTACCCATGACTCTGGTGCACGCAGTGTCTAGTTTGTAGAATGAAGTCACCAGGTCCCACTGGTTGGATACTGGGTCTGGAGAATTTCACTTTAGCTGTGTCCCACAGTTTAAGATGGATCTTGGAGGGCCTGGACGGGAGAAATCCAGGTCAGGGAGGGCGCTCGGGCTGCTCTTCCTCGGATGTGTTTTTCAGAAATCAGGGTGTTTAACCAGGGAAAGAGCAAATCCACGAGGGACGTGCTGTCTTCAGCAGCGTGAAAGCTGTCATGTGGAAGAGAAACAGATTGACTCTGTGGTGTTCCAGAGGGCAGGCCTTCAACCAAGGGCATCGTGGTGCCAGATTTTCGCTAAACAAAGAGGAAAACTTTCCAGCAATTAGAGCTGCCCCGTAGTGGCAGGGCCGCCCCAGAAGGAAGCGTGCTACCCAGTTGAGCAGCCGGTGTGCATTCACTAATGCACCATCTGTCAGTGGCTCTGGCCGGGGTGGTTAATCCAGACAGGAGGCCGGAGGAGCTGCCCTTTCCTTGCTAGGATTCTACAGTTCTAGAACGTGGTCTGGGGACAAAAGAGGCCACCCAGACCAGAGAGGCTGAGTGGCCAGAAGAGGAGAGAACATGGGTTTGCTGGTAGGGACTTGTGTAGGCAACAAAACTCACAATAGGCCTAGGAGGTACCCGGGTGGCTAACCAGTTACAGCGCAGGCTGTCACTAAAGGTAGGGGGGTTTCCACTGTTTTGTTTTGTATTATCATGACTATGAGTTACTTTTAAAAACAAGAAAAAGTTGGGGCCAACCAGTGGCGGTTGGATTCCACATGATCAACTGCACAACTCGAGCCATGGACCCGGTGGCTTAAAAAACACACAGGGCATGTGTGTGCCTGCCCAAAAACCTGAGAAGAAAATGGAGAAAGGATTGTGGCATGGCCATCCTCTCTGGGGGTGCCTTCTCGCCTCTCTCTGTCTCTCTCTCTCTCTCTCTCTCCCTCTCTCTCTCTCTTTAGCACATATGCCCTATCATAAGCAAATGAACAAAATTCAGATATTTCCATTTCAAAAAATGAAGTCAGTAAGCTGATTGATACCTAATAATGAATATTCATGCAATTAGATATAAACGGGGCCAGTGAAAGGAAGGGATGCTGTGGATGAAAGGATCGTACCTCGAAAAGCAGAGTCTGATGGTCCAGGGTGCCACACTCCTGTCTCATCACAGCCCCACCCCCCTTGCCCTAAGTGTCATAGTGACCAGAGCGTCTCAACCTGTTCACACCCAGACGTCTAAGATAGAAACCTCACTGAGTGTGCGACTCTATTTCCGTAGCAGGGTGACGGGCTCTCCAACCAAGCAGAGGAGGAGAACGGGAGGGAGGTGGTTGAAAATGGAGGTGAGAAGGGGAAGACAAGTAAGAAGAGACACCTCAGCCCCCACAGCCCGAGAGACTGAGGCCCCACAGCTGGGTCGGACGGCCTTGGGACAGCCGACAGATTACGCAGAGCTCTGCGATTTGCAAGTGGCAGGGACTGAATTCATCTAGCTTCAACACAAGGGGGATGTACTGGCTCTCGTAGCTAGAAGGATTCTGGGGTAGCTCACAGAATTAAAGGAAGGCGACAGGAGCCAAGGTGTTGGGGACAGTACTCTGCCTCCAGGTTCACGCCTACGTCCACATCTACGTCTTCTGTCCACTCCCTGCTCATCTCCACAGGGCTTTCCTCTTTGCTGGCCTCCTATCGAGACAGGTGCTCTCTTACATGGCAGGAAACCTGGCCACCAGACACCTCACGTCACGCCTTCCCACTCCAGCATCCCCAGTGAGAAAAGTGGCCTTCTGGCAGAATCCATGGACCAATATCAAGGGAAGGACCCTGACTGGCCCTGCCCTCATGCTCCTTTTCCATCTTGGACCAATCACTTTTGCCCAGGAGATGGAACTCTGTGATTGGCCAGGCCTGAGTCACGTGCCTGTCCCTGAGGCTTGAAGAATGAATGGTATTCATGAGTGGGTTCAGCTCGGGAACAGTGTGAGAATTCTGGGTCTGAGAGAGCGGCAGGAGAGAAACTTGGGGCAGAGCAGGAGACCCCCAACTCCCACAGGGGAAGACCTGGACTGAGAGTCAGTGTGAATTCTCTCCAGGAAGTCGTTGCCAACCCACTAGTCAGGTGACTCTGCCCAAAATCTGGAAGTGTTAATGAAGACACCTGGGAGGGTGACCACACTGCAATCCCTGCTCCTCCATTCTCCTGGGATTGTGGCCATGCACGCACACATGCCCAGCATGAGTTTTAAGCCATCAGGTTCAGGACTTGAACCATGGTCAACCATGTGGGAGTCCAGCAACATAACCACTATGCCATCTGCTGGCCCTGCAATAGAATTTTTTTAAAAGATAACTTCTCCCTGAAGCCCCTGAAAACCATAGCCCTGCAAGCTCGGTTTGTAATCACTCCCTCTCCGCATGCCCCCACCCGCCCCATGTACCCTGGCTGCGTTTCAGGTGACCGTAGGATCAGCCGGACCAGATCCTCGGGGTCACGGGCTCTTGTGGGGGTTGCACAGTTGCAGCCTGGACCCACTCAGCACAGCGTGTGGTGGGGCCCCTCTGTGTGGCACAGTAGGGCCAGCAGCATGAACTGTTCCTTGGTCCCCCTGGAAAGATGTCAGCTCTCCCTCCAAAACCTCCACTTCTCCCAGAGCTCCCCCTTTTCTTAGTTGATATTTATGGGTAATAAGCCAAGCACATCAAACCCGGGGTGAAACGCCTCTTGGAATAAATACTCTGCCCAACAAGTCAATCCATCCAGGCAGGATGGCTCTGCTGGCAGCCAGGCAAGTGCAGGCGGGCCGCCGGAGGGGAGCGCGGGGCGCCCCGGACAGTGAAGGATGGGCTGGAGGTGGCAGGGGTGGGGTGTGCCTCCCACATTCGGTGCTGTCATAGAAAGGGGAAATGGAGCGCGACTCTTCTCAGCCACTGGGACCGCGGTCACGGCCGAGATGAAGCAGGTCGTTTTCAGAGTTGGCGCAGGAGTGGCAAAGACAGACTAAGTGCTGCGGGAGCCTCTCCTTCCAGGCGGGGAGGGCGAGGAGTCAAGGTCGCTGAAGCCAGCAAGGTTTCTTTTCTGTGAGCTAGGGCAGGGACAGTCCTGGAAACGAGAGGAGCCAGGACACAGATAGGGCTGCCCACGGGAGCTGAGGCTCCTCGGGGGTCATCAGGCCCAGCCCCACCCTTCAGCAGGACCACGCCCCTAAACCCAATGGTGTCCTCTTCAAACGTCAGTCTCTTCTCAGGGATGTGCAGTCCAGCTGTGGTGGGGTGGGATGCAGCTGAGCTCCACGCCTAGGAATGGAAAACAGCTCGGGCTCCAGAACCCAGTCCCTCCCCTGACCCCTGCTGCCTGGTTCTCCTTCCAGAGGTGACCTCTCCACATGCCAGACCACGTGCACCTGTCCCTGCAGAGAGCTTCACCCCAACACACTTTCTCAGGTGTGAACGTTGTCAGAATCAAAATGGAGTCATTTGTGTCAGCTTGTGTTAAATGACACTGAGCAGAGGACGGCCATGGAGGGAGTGCCTTCTCCTGCTAGCACCTGATACCAAGAACTGTCCTTGCACAAAGACCACTGCGACCTGAGACAAGGACTACTACAGGGACGCCTGCCCGAGACTGCCCGTCCAGCCATGGACAGACACCACCCTTGTCACCGATCCTAGCAGCCAAGGATCATTGTCCTAAAACAACTTGTACAGCCCCCTCCCCTCCTGCTTGTGGTTTTTGCCTTTAAAACTGAGCGCTGAGGATTTCAAGACACCAGTGCACCTTTGGGACACTGCGTTCACCCACCCAGACTGCCTGCTGGGCCACAGTCCTCAAATGTGTCCTGAATAAGCTCCTTCCGCTTTACACACTTCACCTCTGTTTACCTTAGGTTGACACGGGCATGCAGATATGACAGATATGACAGGACACACACGTGCCCACATACATCCAGACACATATACATGAGTGCATGCATGGGCATATGTGCATATATACATGCACGTGTAGACACGTGTGCTCGTGTACATACAAGCACATGTGTGCACGTATACGCGTGCACATGCCTAGGCACACATGTACACTTAAAGTGCTCACGTAGATCCAAAGTTCCACTTGCACAGCCACAGAGAAACAGAATTAGCCCACGCTAAGGCCGGGAATACTCCAGACCCTGGGGACAGAATGAGGGAGACCAGCGGGGCACCGCCTCCCCCACCTAAACTCCCTGGGACCATTTCTGAGGGACCCACAGCTCAGGCTTCTCACACCACTGCCCTCTCCCTATGCATGGGACAGCCATGGGTCTGGGCTGAGGGACCCTGAGGCCAGCTTCTTCCCCTACACCCACCAGCAGGGTACAGGGGAGAGAAGAAGTGAGAAGCGGGTGGGCAGGTGGGTCGGCGACCCTGTAGGCTGTCAGGGATGAGTGGGGGCTACTGGGCCCAGACTCCTTCCTCTGCAGCTCCTGGGATTTGGCGGACTCTGGAGGATACGCCAAACTGCACCAGCTTAGCATCCCGTGACCTTGGGAGTCTGTGCCGTACACACACCAAACCCAGCCGAATGGGTGGGCCTGGGACCTAGGTCTCATCACTGTTCTGAAGGCCTAGTTCTCTGAGGGACCCGGTCTCCATCCCAGGCTGCAAGTGTCCCTTGCGTGTGGCACTGGTGAGACCTCCTCTGCCCCAAGCTCTGTAGCAGCAGGAAGGTCTGGAAGCCACTCTGCTACTTGCCCAGAGTGGACCCACCCGTGCAGGAAAGGACTAAGCGACTCCCAGCCTGCTTGGGAGCGGGTGCTCCCTGAGAAGCAGCGTGGCGGGAGGACTGCGTGAGTGTGCAGCTGGGAGGGCCCGGGGGCCTCTCCTTATACTGTGCTTCCTCCCTGCTCCTAAAGCATCGTCTCTTTCTCCACCCACCTGCTCAGGGCTGCGTTCTGCTTCCCGGGCACCTCGTCTTCCGCTTATGTGTTCCCTTCCTTTCCCGCCATGGTCTTTCCTCGGATCCAGTCTGGGCAGAAGCTGAGATGAAGATTGGTAAAGGGACCCTGGTAGTTTCTCTTTCCAGCTAGTGCTCCACACCCCTGCCCCCCCAAGCTGGACAGAGGGAGCCTCAGGCTGTCCCTGCCCAGGATCACAGACTTGCACCGAGGGTCTCCTCCCCCGTCCAGCCCCGAGTGCTCTCTGCACCCCCACCGTCCTGCGTCTGAGAACTGGCTGCAATGCTGACGGCAGAGAAAAGAGTCCTTCCCAAATTGTCAGACTGAGCCCCAGCCGCGGGCACAGTGCTGAGAATTTCGGGGTGAAGGCCCTCTCAGTAAAACGTCTCTAGCAAGGGAAGGGAGGAGAGAGGAAGAGGGAGAAGGGAATCTCTTCTCCCCACAGCCTCAGGCTGGCTTGGGCTTCCCCAGAACCGCCACCCAGGATGAGTCTCACTCTTCAGTCCTCCCTCCCTGTGTCTCCCTCCCTCCCACATGGAAACCTGCTCTGCGTTAGCCCTGGAAAGGAGCAGTAAGGAGTTCACACTAGTGTGCAAATTACTCACCGATAACTTGATTTGTTCATCCCAGGAGTGTCTTCTTGTGAGATGGGCTGACGTTTTCAACCCTGGGGAAGCAAGTGTCTCCCATCGCTCATGCTCAGTCTGCTCAGTCATCATGGCTGCCTAGGGCACCCTCGAGAAAAGTCTTCTGAAGCCACACCTGGGCTCAGGAAGAAGGAGTGCTCTGATCGATTGGTGATGTCTGCCGTGGACACAGGAGCAAAAGTCATAGCAGGTTTGCTCCAGACCTGCCGAACTGAACCTCCAGATTAAATCCAAAAGGACACAAGTAGAGAATTTTAGAGCCATGGGAAGTGGGCCCTCGGGGGCTCTGCTCTGATTAGGAAGAGGGGGTAACCCAAGCCCAGCTCAGCCAGCTCTGGCTGTTTCCCCTGCTCCCTGCCCCACCCCCAAACCAGCTAAACTGAAATCGGGAGGATGCACCTCAGCAGTCACTGGGCTCCCTGAGCCCATGGAAGGTACCAGAAAGGTGGACAGCCCCAGGTCGGGCCACACTGAGCTCACTCCAGGCTACAGAAGTGGGTATGGATGAGTGGCCAAAGAAGAATGGTTCCCTTCTCAGTTCAAGGTCAAAGCTGGTGAGACGTGTTTCTGCTTCAACCCCTGCAGCTGGAACAGTGGTTCACAGATGCGGCTGCACTTGGAATTACATGGAGAGATTTTAAACAACACGGATGCCGGAGCCCAGCCCGAGATGCTGGCTTCATTGCTCTGGGATAGTCTGGGTTGTAGGGTATTTTAAATGCTCCCTGGGCAATTCTAATACCCGACCAAGGTTGAGGCCACTGGGCTGAAAAAGAGTCTTGAGAACTCAATTTGGGCCAGTGTTTGTCACACTGTAATACACACGTAGGCCCCCAGGGGGCATGCCAAAGTGCGGTTTTGATTAGACCTGGGTGGGGCCCAAGAATCCACATCTCGAACAAGCTGCCAGGTGGTGCTGTTGCAGCTGGTACCAGGACCATACCTTGAGGAGCAAGAATTTAGCCTGGTGGCTCTCAAAATGTGATCCCAAGGACCAGCAGCAGCAATAGCACCTGAGAACATGTTAGAAATGCAGCTTTCTGGGTCCCATCCCAAACCTACTGTATCAGAAACTCTGGAGGTGGGTCCTGGGTGCCTGCCGAGGTGTGGGAACCAGCGGTCACCGAGAGGAGCCGGCCCCCTGCCTCCAGGACACAACTGTTCCCCTGGTCTGCTGGATCCTTCAGAAGAGCCCTTCACATGCAGTTTCCCTCCTGGCCCAGCCAGGTGAGGGTCTGCAGGGTGAGAACGAGTGTAGAGGAATTAATGGGTCCGTATGTCAATTTCTGGCAGGGACTAAATACACATGGTAAATGCACCAATGTCTAGTTTTCAGACCCCAAGGGAGAAGGCAAAAATACCTGAAATACACCAGCAGCGGGGAGATGAAATTCAATTCCAAACTAGGAATGCACATTATTTATCATTATCTGGAAGGAGATTGGGAGAAGGCCATTAGTGAGTGTTCTCTGGCTGGCGCTGTTCTCAACAGCCTGAGCGGAGCCAGAGGCTCCGCATCCCACCTTCCCTTTTGTTACTGTTACGCGGCAACAACTCCAGCGCGCAGAAGGCCCTGCACCGCTTCCTCCCGCCAGAAATAATTTCCCATTATCTGGAGACTGGTGGGAGGGCATCAAGGATCTGGAGCTGCCAGCTCCCTAAGGGGCAAGGCCATCTCCATTTCTCAGAGAACTCAAATGCAGCAGGGCCACCACAGACAGACGTCCCCAGGGGTAGGAGCGGAGGGCGAAGATGCTCTTGGTAATTTTCCACAGCATCCTGGTATTGCATCTTGGGTGTGCCGAGTCAGTTCTGGGGGCCTCGGCTTGGCAGGGAAGGGGTGGGAGACCCCAAGGCCACTGTGGCTATCCCCGCCCCTTCCCTTCCTAGGCTGCAAGGAAGCTTTGCAGAAGAATGTGGGCAGCTTGCCTGGAACCCTTGTGCTAGGCAGATCTGAATCTGTAACTAGCCCTGGAGAGCAAAGAAGCCCCGGAGAAGAGGCGGCCGGTTTTATCTACAGAAGAATAAGGTGGAACCATGGTAGGTGAGGCTGACAAAGGAAAGGAAGCTGAGGGACCAGGAGAGAGGGGGACCCCAGCGTCTGCAGGGGCTGCTTCTCTACCCCACAAGGGAGCCAGACGGCAGCTGCCCTGAGGGGACAATCCATCTGGGGAGACGAAGGGAGTTCCCTACAGAATCTTAAGCAGGGTGCCAGTGGCTGGAACTTCTCCTTCCTCCTCCCATCCCTGGGCCCCACCGTGTGGGTCGGAAGAGCTGGTTTGTCTCCAAACCAGAGATTCAAAAAACAGGTTTCAGCCCAGTTGCAGTGGCATCGGTGGTAGGACACTGCTCCATGACCCTGGAGCCACATGGGAGGCCAGGGTTCAGATCCCGAGCCAACCTGCACGCACGGGCACACCCATGATTCTGGCCGGCGGGAGCCAGAGGAGGACTGTGGTGTGCTGAGGCCCTGCTGAGGGTCTCTCTCTCCCTCCCGCTTTTTCTCAAGGAAGAAAATAAACAAAAAAATAGATTTGGGCAGGAAATTTCGGTCAGACAAACAGGGATTCAAATCTGATGGCCCCACTTTAGAGTGAGCTGTGTGGCTTTAGGCAAGTGGCACAGCCACCCGTGCCTCATTTTCTGACCTCCGAAATGGGAGAAATACCAGCAGATTCCACACAGGGTTGTAGGGTGCTCCGTGGGGCGCCAGGCACAGAGAGCACCAACGAGAGGGAGTGCCGAGCTGGGCGTGGAACCCGTCGGGCCCCTGCGGCCAGTCTCCACTCCAGTGTCCTGATGCTCCCACAACACTGCAGAAGGCCAGCAGGTGGCATGGTGGCTAAGGCACTGGACTCCCACGTGGCCGACCACAGTTTAAGTCCCAGACACGGCAGCTTGAAACTTACGCCAGGCACATGTGTGTACCCAAAAATCTGAGAGGAGAATGGAGGGGAAGGGATTGTGGCATGCCCATCCCTCTCTTGGGGAGGGGGGATTTCTCTCTCTCTCTCTCTCTCTCTCTCTCTCTCTCTCGCTGCCTCTCCAGTGAGCACATGCACCCTATAGCCAAAATCTCTCATAGATAGATAGATAGATAGATAGATAGATAGATAGATAGATAGATAGATGATAGATAGATAGATGAAAGAGAAGAAGGTGAGGGAAAACAGAAAAGGGGGACACCGAGGGAAGGGAGAGCTGCCTTAGGAGGAAAGAGAAGCCGCAGCATGGGAGGAGGCCCTGAGAAAGGCGGGCACAGCCCCCCGGCCATGTCTCCGGGTGTGAGTCCCAGGCCCCTGCTGGCCGCCACTCTTCCTCCCTGAAGGTGTGCAGAGGATGTTGTTGGCTCCCCAGGTCCTAGCCCGGACCCTGTCACCAGCAGAGAAGTCCCACCCTAGCTGGGCTGGGGCCCTTGTGCTGGGCAGGATGGTCTGTCAGCATGGGAAATCACTGAGCCCTGAGTCGGGAGCCGGGGGTTCCAGTCCCGCCTCTGGACAGCTGTGCGAACCACTCCCCTCCCTCATTCACGCCTTCATCAACACCCTGAAGCACCTACTGTGTGCCAGGCACTGGGGACACTGTGACCAACAGCAGATTTCCAGCCCTGGGTCACTCTGAACTCAACAGCCATCTTGTCGACCTGCTGTTAGGTGTGCATGCTCATTCATTAAGAGGAACCCAGAGGCCACCTGGTGGCCTGTAGTTCAGGGAGCCAGATCCCACAAGGCCGACCACAGTTCAAGTCCCGGCTTGGGAAACATAGCAGGCATGTGTCCCTGCATGCCCAAGTCTTGGCTGAATGAAGAAATGGAAGAGAAGTGATTACAGAAATGATTACAGCATCAGGGGGTGCTTTCCCCACTCTGTCTCTCTGCCAAGGGTGCGTGGGCCCTAGCAATTAAAAGAGAGAGAGGCCCAGAAGCATGCTAGCTAGTGGGCATGAGGGAGCCCGTTCCCCAGAGCTGCCCCGGCCTGGCATGACCCTCCTCCTGGCCCCTTGGTGCCGGCTGTGTTCCTTTCTCTTCCTTTTCTTTCCATGATGCCTGACAGGCTGCCTGCTCCTGCCCCACGAGGTTTCTGCCTTCATATCGCCTCGTTCGTCCACAAAGCCCATTACTGAAATAGCCTGTGTGAGCCCCTGGGCCCACAGCCGAAAGAACCTCTGATGGGCTGTAGGTCAATTCCTTAAAACGCCGTTATGAAGACAGAATGAAAACCAGTCAACAAAAACCAAAACGCTGCGGGCAGCAAGTAAACTCAGCAAATGGGCCATGTGGAGGCCTGGCCGCGGGCTGCGTTGGATTGCAGGGAAACGACCTGCAGGGAATCGGCCACCTCCCTCAGGTTGCCACTGGCTTGGGCAGGCTGCCAGGGAGGCCACGGGAAAGTGCCACGGCGAAGCTGGCAGCAGAGAGCCTTCCCGCCTGCATCCTGGATGTGCTCCCCGCCCACCGTGTCCCACGGCCCCATGGTTCCCACCGGCTCCCGGCGCTGGTACCCCTGCCACGTCCTCATCCCAGCTGTAGGTCACACCCCACCTCAATGTCAATAAGGAAGCCCAGAGCAGACGCGGCCCGCTGTGGCGTGAGCGGGAAGGCAGTGCTGCACAGTGGCCAAGGGTGCATGGGATGCCCAAGTTCAACTCCCAGTACGCCGACGCCAGACGGGCAGGGTAGGGCACCCCTGTGGTCCTGGCCCGCTGGGAGGCCAGGGTAAGAGGAGCCCAACATGGAAGACCCTGTCAAAAATACCTGCTCAGCCGAGCTCAGCAGTAATGGCTGCTCGAAAGAAGCCAGATGCCACATGGCTACCACAGTTCAAATCCCCAGCCCGGTTGACCTGAAACACACCAGGCACGTGTGTGAGTGCCCAAGATCCAAGCAGCTGGAAGACGGGCAGAAAGGGATCACAGCCTGACCAGACCCTTGGAGGGCGTGTCTCCCTCTCCCTCCCTCCCTCCCTCTCTTTCACTCTCCCACTCTCACATGTATACACACACACTCTATCATGGATAAAGAAGAAAAATAAAATCTTTGAAAAAAAAAAAAAAAGCTCTCTGTGAAGGAAGAAGGGGGAAATAGGAGACGAGACTGGAGCTCTGCAGCATGGACAAGGAAAAAGGAGCTGCCTGAGGGGGGCTGTGCCAATACCCCCACCCCGAGAAGCCATGTAAGCTGTGTGGGGCTGCTCCTGCTCTCGCCAGGAAAAGCCCCCAGAAGACCAGCCACTCCCAGCTGTCGCCGCCTGCCCGGGCCTGTGAGAGGCAAGGCCAGGCCTGGAGGTGAGGGTGAGGAGCCAGGACGTGCCTCTGGTCAGCCGCACGCCCCCTTCATGGACGGCCCTGCTTAGTCCGTGAGTCACGTGGGCTTGTTAACGGATGGGGGAGTGGGAGCTGCGTTGTGAAGTTCTCGGTTCTTTGGGTCCAGATCACTACAATTAGAGATCTGTCTCTAGGCGCAAAATGAAACCGCAACCACAAATGAAGTAGGTAGAAAGGAAGATTGAATAGGAAAGAAGGAAAGGAAAGAAAGGAAGTACACCCAAAAAGGCTCTTGGGCGGGCAGATTGCCAGGTGGCAACCGCACTTGGTACTAGTTAACCGTTATTTTTATTACTAGAGGTCATGAATATTCATTAGTGGGAGGCCTTACGCTGCCTATGTCCTTCCTGTGAATTTGAGTCCACACGCTTTTCCTGCACCTGTGCACCTTCCTCACAGGTAAAGAATGAGGAACTTGATCACCTAATTGCGCATGCCCAGTACAAGCCAGGTTGCCCCAATTAGACTGCCCAATTAGTCCATCGCCCTAATGGAAATTAGAGTGTCCACCAAAACGCTTGCTTAGGTCTTTTTTTTTTTTTTTTTTTTTTTTTTTTTTTTTGAGAGATTTTCACTATAGGGCGCGTGCGCTCGCCAGACAGACAGAGAGAGACATAGAGACAGAAAGCGAGAAATCACCCCCTTGATGGGATGGTCACGCTGCAATCCCTTCTCCTCCATTCTCCTCTCAGGATCTTGGGCACGCACGCACACGTGCCCGGCGTGAGTTTTAAGCCACCGGGTCCAGGACGTGAACCGCGGTCGACTATGTGGGAGTCCAGTGACATAGCCATTACGCTAACTGCTGGTTCCCCTCTGCTTAGGTCTTTTTGATAAGAGAAAAATCTCTGAATCAACCCTGTGTGCTTCTCTCAAGCCCCAAGGAAGGAAGATGGCAGATTGTCTCGCCCCCCCTAGTGCCCAGAGCTGGATGAGCCTATTGCTTTTCTCTTAGGGCTGCCAGCTCATGACCAACTGCCTGTCATGGGCTCTTTATCAGCACTGGGTCCCTACGCTGCCCCTCACTACTAGACAAGGTGCCCAAGCTCTACCTGGTGGCTCTAAGCATTCCAGAATTACCAGGCACCAGGAATTCACCCGCTTCCCGAGCTCCGTTCCTGAGAGGCAGGAGGCTGCGGAGGCCTAGAACCCCACCCAGAACACTCGGTTCACCCTGAGATCCTCCGAGGCCACGTTCCTGCTCCCACCTGGCCACGGGACGGCGGCGGCTGCCTGGAGCTGTGCTAACAGGACCTTCCGGCCCTTCTGCCCAGCCTCCTGCCCTCTCCCTCCTCTCTCCGCCTTCTCATTATCGTGGTTTCTAGCTCTGGCTGCTCCTTCTTAGCTGTTTCTAAAAAACAAAAAATTAAGGTATAATTTGAATATTAAAAAATTCACCACTCGGGGTGCACAATTCAGTGACTTTTAATAAATCTGTCATTGAAACCACCCCAAGGCTGATGGTCCTCTTCTCTGCCCGTCGGTTTGGGGCTGGTCTTCCAGGCCATGCCTTCTGTGCTCATGGTGACAGGCCTGGCCCCGACTTGGGCCAAAGTCCAGGGCCTCACACTCGGGTTCTCGTGAATTCCACTCCTCTGACAGGCTCCTCCTCTGCATGCCCTCCACCCCCGTGGGGATGACTCTGTCCCACCAGCGCTGAGCCGGGGCCCTCCCTCAGCCCTCTGCCTAGTTCTCTTCTTGTCCTTTAATTTTGGCCACCATCTCCCCACAATTCCACCTCTAGGTGGCCACCAAAGTCCTCTAAGTGACACACCTGACCAGGCCAGGCCTTGCCCAGAACCTCCTAGTGACCACAAAATCAAGATGACATCCAGTCTCCTGCTGAGGCCTCCTAAGTCTCTACATCCAGGTGCTTTGCTAAGGTCCTTGTGACTTTTCTAAACAAGATGGTCATGGGGAGCCCCAGCCGTGGTCCCAAGAACACCAGCCCAGGCCCAGGTTCAGAAAAGGCTCCGAGGAGCTGGTCTGCCCTCTGGTCTGCTCTGTGGTGCCCAGGCTGGTCTGTGGAGGCTAGTTCCCAAGTGAAGGGCTGACCACTGGTTTGGGCACGGACCAGTCGGTGCTTCCGACACTCACAGAACAGGCCTCTGGGGCCGACCTCGCAGTACCGCTCCCGGCTCCTCCGCATGGCGGGACAGACAGGTGGTTTACCATCCCACCCTGCCAGTTGTACTGAGACAGAGAGCAGGCAGCTGGCTTCGCATCGCCAATGGATTTCAAAAAAAAAGGCAATTCCATCTATTTACAAAATAGGATTACAGTTTTGCAGAATCCTGCTGGGACCTGGGGGAAAACTTTGAAGACACATTCATTTTGTTTCATCCTTATCGGAGCCACCTGCTGTCCCTGCCCCCACCCAGCCATCTCTATTACTCAGGGACCAAGGCATTATAGATGCCCACTCCCCAACCTCTTGGACGAGGTCGCTAGCGCTCCTGGTTCACTGAGACGCCTGGCCAAGAGGCTCGCACCCTTGGTTGAAGAAATGCTGCTCCGGAGGCACAGAGGCATCCACAGCCTTCCCCTGAGCAGACCTGCCATAGAGTGTCATCCTGGCCCAGACCTTAGCCAAACACCGACCCTACAATTGGGGAAGAATGACTCTCCCTCCGAGACCCCATTTGTCTATAAGAAAAAAGAAACAAGCAAAAGAAATGCAAGGGTGAGGGAATGGAGTTATTGAGGATGGTGCTTAGACTCCCATAATAATAAACACCTTGGGCAAATTGCATTCTCGCTGTGGAACGACTAATCTTGATGCAAAGCCTTTCTTCCCTGCACCAGAGGGGGAGAAAACCACAGTAAACAGGAGGGGGGGAATCAATTCCTAATGCACTTTGTTCATTGAATGAAAGAATCTCAACCCAAGTCTGTCCTTTCCTGTCTCCTATTAACTTTGTCAATTTCTCACCTCCTCCCCTCTTTCGGGAGGTGCTGGCTCTGTAGGGGAGGTGGAGGTTTGGGGAGCTGAGCCAGGGGAGGCAGGCGGCCCACTGGTCTGGGCCTTGACCTTCCAAGTCCGTTATGTTGGGCTGGGGGCTGTGCTGCCCAGGCTGTCTGGAAAACATCGCAGAGTGTGAGGGACCTGGGAGCATCTATTTCAACCTCCTTAGTTTACAGGTAAGGGAAAGAACACTCAGAAAAGTGCAGGTCTCGCTCCAGGTTCTTCTGCCCATGCCAGCCCATAAAGAAGCTACCTGGAAGGAGAGGCCAGTGGGTGGGCACTGCCCAGGGCAGAAGGACGCGGGGCGCCGCAGCTCCCTGGATTTTGCTGTCTAAGGTCGAATGAAGAACTCTAAAGGGATAATGGCTCAGTAACTCAGGCGCTAAAGTAATGGAAGCGAGAGAGAAGATCGCCTCCTGACTCTAAATCTCTGGGGGCGGATGGTGGAGCGGGGAGTAATGGGAGCCTCTGACGTCCCTGAGACAAACCCGGAGTCCTTGCAAGAAAAGTGCTCGGAGACTAATTGCATCTAGCGGGCGAGGGGGTGGGGGGGCAGTGCCCTTCAGACGGGAGATCTCACCATTGCCAAGGACGGTTCCTTTACTGTCCATTTGCAGGCTCTCTGGGACAGCGTCCTGGACTCTTGGTATCTCCCTCACTTCCAGCTGGGGGAGATAGTGAGACCAGCAGGCTGCTGGTCGGTCCCTAGCTCTGCAGAGGTGCGTTGGCGGGGCTTAGCCGCCATGCCGCCAAAGGTCACTAATCGTACAGCTGCCTGGTTATGCAAATAAAAATGCAGGTGGCCAGGTAGAACTGAAAAGCAGGGCTGGTCCCACGGCCCCGTGATTGAGGGAGCGGGATCCCACATGGTCACCCGCACTTCGATCTCAGCCCTGTGGCTTGAGAAACGCGCCAGCACGGGAGCGTGTGTGCCCCAAATCCCGACAGGACGGGGAGATGGAGAAGGGATCCCACCAGGGAGTGCTTTCTCACTCTCTCTCTCTGTGTCTCTCTGTCTCTAACCACCTAATTTCTGCCATTTTTGGGGTGGGATAAGGGAGAGCTGAATACAGGTGCTTTAGATCAATGGGGTCCCGATCATTAATACACGACATGACATGCATACACAGAGCACCTGACCACCCTCCCAGTCCACAGTCCCAAGAAGGTGAGTGGGAACATGCCCTGGCCCCCTCACAAGGGTCTCTCTGCATCTGCCAATGGAGTCTGTGTGGATATGACCCTGGCGGTCCGAGCACTTCTTCAGAGCCACTTCCCCTGCCATGATCCCTCCTTCACTGGAGCAGGGGACAAAAAAAAAAAAAAAAAAGGAAGTCTTTCATCCCAGGAAGGCTTCCTGGTAGAAGTGGGCTTTGAGGGAAAGGGGAAGAGGAAGATTTACCTACACCACAGAGTTCAGCATCTCCTATGTTTAAAACTCTGGGACACTCTGAAAGGATGAGAAAACTAGCATTGGAATGAAAGTGACAAATGTTTTATTAAACAGGGTGCAGGACTGTGGTTTTGGGCTCTGCAGCGGTCTGCTCTGCAAGCCCCAGAAGCCGCTTAACCTTTCTGGAACTTGCTTTTCTTACCAGTGAAATAGGGCTGGTACCATCTCGCTCGCTCGCTCTCTCTCTCTCTCTCTCTCTCTCCAGTGAATACACGATCCCTATAGCAAAAATCTCTCTCTAAAAATCTCATCCTGGTGCATAAGCTCTTAATAAACTAGAGCACGGACTGGACTAGAACTCAGGCAGGGTACGAAACACTGTGATCGTCTCCCGGTTAACCGCATCGGACCAGGCCTCTCCGCTTCCTGTTTGTGTTCTCCCCGTTTGCTCTTTTATTTCTTCATGAATGAGCAGGAGAGGGGTGGGCACCCACAGCAGGGTCTTCACGCTGGGATCCCCCCAGTCAGCAGGCCCAGGTCGCAGGCGCCCACGTGCTTCCTGGCTCAAGGAGGTCTCGTGACGTGATCCCAGGACCTTTCCCACGTCTGTCCGGTTGCCCTGGCACTGCACCCCTCCTGCCCCACTTCACCACTGGAGAGCTGAGGCAGCTTGGAGGACCAACAACTGCCCAGGCCCAGGGTCCTTAATAAAAGGCAGACGCAGACCCCACCCCCGGTGCTCTCCACTCCTGTCTCGGTAGCTATTTGGAACTTGCTGCGCTCGGGCAGAACACCAAGCCCAGGGCGGAGAGAGCCACATCTTGCCCTCGTAGAACTGCGTCTAACGGAATTATAACTGTAGAAGCAGTTACCATTGACAAGCATTGACGAAGCAGTGTTTTGCATGGTGTGGGGATTCATGGCACCCCTATCTTATCACCGAAGGAAGCCGTGACTCTGAAAGGTTAAACGGCAAGGCCAGGGTCACCCAGCTGTACAGGGAGAGGTGGACTCAGACCCAGTCGTCTGCTCCCGGAAGCCTGATCCCCCATTAAATGAACAAAAGGCTTGTATTTTTCTTTAAATTATTATCAAAAGCTTAACCCGAACTAATGATAGGGGCCTAATAAATGACTGACCAAGTTTTCAAAATCAGGTTGGTGAAATTTAGAGAGAAGAGGAGAATCGCTGGGTGCAGGTTCTAGAAGAATGCTTTGCAGGAAGAGCTAGCGTGGTCTTTTCGGATAAGGGTAGGAGTGCCGATTTGAGGCTGCGGCTCAAAGACAAGAGGGAGAGAGACGGGGCTTCGTGTTCCGATCTGCAGCGTGTCCACGTGGGCCCTGCCCGTCCAGCTCCCCAGGCCCCCTCGGAAGAATTACTTCTCTCGGTTAGAGCAAGCGTGCACACTCATCTGCCGGGCAGACCCACGGCGCTCTGGGCTCAGCGCTCCCCAGCCAAGGAGAGAGGAGCAGCCATCTCCCGGCCCCCTGCCCTCCAAACACACCCCCGCGCTGGAGGAAGGAAGAATGACTCGCACGCAATGCCTGTACATTAAGCACTGTATAATTATGCATAATAAAAAGACGCCGGCCCCTGTGTATATAAACACAGCTTTGACTGAGTACCCTCTCCCAAACAGCCCTTCTGGCTCACAGCAGCAGCAATCAAGAATCTTAAACATATGGTTGCCATCCCGGCCTCCAGGCGGATCTGGACTGGGCAGGGGAGGGGGGATGGGCAGACAGTGGGGGAGGCGGTGCAGAGGCGGCTGCCTGTTAGGGAAAGAGGCCTGAGCAGGGAGCTGGACGAGGGTCAGGGTTAAGGCCAGTTACCATCAGCACATAATCTGGGACCCCCAAATGCATTCTCTCTGCCCCTGTCCCCTCCATGCACAACTGCCCCAAAGACCGCAGGGAGTTCTGCCATATTTCCCAGGGGGCGGGGCGGGGGGGGGGGGGGCGTGAAGGGCAGCTACGGAGCAGCCTGTGTCTACCCATCGGGAATATTTTCCGGTTTTCATTTTGGGTCCCCCCCCATTCCTATCGACATTGATTTCAGCATCAGTCACCTGCAAAGTGTGCTCCACGCGGCTGAGCTAGGAGGCCCCGGTGGGTAAGCCAGGAGTGCTTAGGGCCATCCGCTCAGGCCGACAGGTGAGCAAGTCCCCAGTTCCCCTCCACCTCCGCTTTGGCCAAGATCCCAGCTCTGAGGTCTTGGCCTTGGGTTTTGCCCAGCCTGCCGATCCCAGCTGTTCCTGACCAGACTGTGACTCCCAGAGTCGGTGCTCAGTGCCCCCCAGGTCCCCGGTAACCCCGTGCCGCACCGTGGGAGGGCCGGATCCCCTCCGCTGTGGGCTCTGTTGTCCACCTTCCCCACCTTCCCTGAGGGCTAAGGGATTAGGACTATTTTCTCCCAGTCTTAGGCTTGCCGGATGTAGCCCCTGGGAGCAAAGCCCGAGGTGTCATAGTCTGTGGTTTGGGAGAGACAGGCTTCAGGTCACGGACAACCCTCACCAAGGAGGGGCATCCCCATGTCCTTGTCCACCCCCCCATGCCCAGCCTGTTAGCTTCCAGGGTAGACACACCTTCCTGCTGTGACAGTGAGACAGTGAAGGGAATCAGAGAAGGTTTCTAAGAAGATCGAAATGACCAGCTCTTATTTTAGAAAAATCAGAGTTAGAGAGAGCGGCGGGAGGAGGGGGCAGTCCGTGACTGCCATGGACGCTGTCACTGCGCCCCTCGGGGCCCTGGGAACCTGACAGGCATTTCTGTTTGCCATGGCTGGGGAGGGCCCTGCACAGAGGGAGTAGTAGCAAAGCCTCGATGACGCACAAGACAATTCCCCAACCATAAAGAGCTGCCTCTCCCAGAGGCCACCCTGAAAGGGCCCCCGGACCAGCCCAGGTGAAGGCCCTGAGGGTTCGAGGAGTTACTGCTCGGCCACAGTGGGGTAGGGGCAGGCGAAGGGGAATGGAGACAGGAAGTTTCTCTGCTGCATTCCCAGCTGGCTGGGTGTTTAGGGATATGGTAGGGACAGCAAGGTTAGAGGTACCCAGGTAGCGAGGAACATTTTGGAATGGAGACAGCCTTGATGTGCGGTTGTCAGGGGCAACCACAGAGGGCTGGCCAGCATGGGCACTGCTGAACCGCTGGGTCTCTGTAGAGGCAGAGAGAGGACGCAGGCAAAGAACCCACTGGGCTCTCCGGACCCCATGCAGCATGGCCTCTGCACCCCCAGCCGTTCAGGTGGCCCTGGACAGGCCAGCAGGTAGTGCACTGGACGAGGGGGTTGGAGTAGAAGGACCCTTTACAATCTGACATCTCCCTTCAGCTCCCCATTGGGGAGAGACATTTCCATCTAACCAGTAGCCAGAGGGGATTGGAGATGCTAATTTCATTTCATTAGATCCCAGCAGCCTTCGATTACAGCAGGCAGGAGGGAGGAAACATGGCTGATGTGTTTTAAAAAGCCACAGTTTTGCACTGTTTTTAATTTAATGCTGCCGGTAAAAGATGCTGCCTTGGAGTCGCTAATGATTCTCGTGAATTATTTGGGTTGATTTACACACCCCTCCGACTTTAAATAACGAGGGAGGAAGGAGAGCCGGGTCCCCCCTGGAGCTGTGAACCTGCAGCTGGATGATGAAGCTACAGAGACTCGAGGGGGCTTTTCTCTGAATTGTTTCCTCGGGGCGGGGCACTTCAGGCCTCCCACCTTCACCACTCTCAGTGCCTGGGTGTTTATAAATCAAGCACAGGGTTGAACAGAGGGGCACCATACCCCTCCAACACTGCTCTCTCTCTCTCTCTCTCTCTCTCTCTCAAGAATTATTTTATTTTATTTAACTTTATTTATTTTAATTTGATCAGAGAGGGACAGAGTGAGAGAAAGAGAGGGAAAGTGAGAAAGCAAGCTGCCTGGTCCAGGACTCGAACCGGGAGTCCAGCACTTTAACCACCACGCCACCTGCTGGCCCCCAACACTGCCATCTCTAAGGCACATAGCACCTAAGGTCCCTTGCCCAAGGGCTAGAGCATCTGGAGTCTTCACCGCATGCTAGACCCAGGAGAAGCACTTGACGCGCATAGACATTGATGCTGAGAATCCGTGCGGCTTCCCTGGGTCTCTACGGAGGACAATGACGCTCTGAGAGGTTAGGGAGCAGGCTCAAGGTCACCCAGCTAGGAAGTGGCAGAGACAGTGTTCAAACTCAGAGAAAGCAGGAGCTTGGACAGACTCAGTACTGAACCTGCAGGGCTGTCGGGAATAGACGAGCAAAAGAACCCAGATTTGTCAGAACCAGGAGTCCAAGCCCCTCCCGGGTATTTCCCAAGGCCCAACGGTCTCCAAAGGTCATAACCAAAGGCAGAAAGGCGCAGAAACCCTCCCTCCAGGCCTCGGCACCCGATGGACACCGACCAGCAGCTGCACCGAGGGGCCTCCTTCTGCTACTCACCCCAGGGGGACCTGAGCAGGTGCCAGAAAACCAGAGTTTGCGGTGGAACAAGTACCCAAAAGGAGCTTCCATTTATCTTGATTCGCAGCTCGTCTCCGTCAGGGAGGCTGTCTCCTGTCTGCTGGCGCCCCTCTCCTCCTCCTTCCCTTCGAAATAAAATTAGAGGCAGCGGTAAGAGCATTACGCACCTCCCAAATTTCCTCTCCTCATCTGTCATGTCAGGGCCAGCGTTTCAGCACTGCAGCCTGGGAGTGAGGGTCTCTGCTGAGAGCAGCCAGGGCAGACCTAAGCTGGGAAGGAGCCCGCGTCAGGAGACCAGGCAAGGCCAGGCCTCTCCATCCACGCCGGGAGGTCCGGCCAGCTGCCTCAGCCAGTCAGTGAGCAGGAGGCTTTAAATCAGCCTGGGCCACGACAATCAGAAAAAGAATCCAAATCGTGAGGAAAGAGAGGCCCCGAAAGCCTGGTGATGTCCCGATCAAGGGGGAAGTCACTGGTGTCTGTGCGGAAGGCTGCAGATTTCCTAGCAGGTGTATCATCCAGGCAACTCACGCCCGAAGGAATGTGGGCTTTAGAGGTAGAAGTCCTGGGTTCAGATCCCAGCTCTACCATTACCACCTCAATGGCCCAGGGAAGTGACTGAGCTTCCTTCAAACTCCTGTTGCTTGATGGAAAGAGGACCTGCAGGGGCCCAGCAGTTGGTGTAATGGTTATGTCGCTGGATTCACACATGGCCGATTGCAGTTCAAGTCCTAGACCCGGAGGCTTCAAACTTACACAGGGCATGTGTGTGTGTGTCCAGAATCCCAGGAGGAAAATGGAGGGGAAGGGATTGTGGTGTGGCCACCCCCCTTCTGGGGTGATTTCTCACTTCCTCACACTCTCACACTCCAGAAAATGCACATGCCATATAGCAAAAACCTCTCAACAAATAAATAAATAAATAAATAAATAAATAAATAATAAATAAATAAGAGAACTTGCAGGAAGTAGGTGGCCGTCCCCAACAGGGTGATGAAGAAAGCCGAACGGAGGAGACAGGAGCAGCCCCAAAACTTGCAAGCCCTGTGCCAAATGAAAACGCAACCCTTGTTCAGAAGGTATTTGGGGTTTCAAGATGACAGCAGAGCCTTAAACAGGGGGACACGCTCAGAGGCCCCACACCTGTGAAGCTGGCCAGAAAGAGGCCTTTGCCAAGATGTGGGCTGGGCTGAGGGAAACCACGCCTTGTTCGGCAGGTCCGAGTGGCCTGGAGAAAGCCATAGTGTCCCCAGTTGAAGGAGAAGGCCTCAGAACAGGAGCAGAGCTGCGACCCCCGCTGTGGCTGTGCCCTGGGGTGGGCGGAATGCCTCACCTTCACGGCCCACCGTCCCGGCTCCTGCCCTCGGCATCACCCAGCCGCGGCGTGAGCAGAGCCAACCTAGTCTGCGGTCCTAGTCTGTGCGGTCGGCAGAGGCCTGTCCCGCAGCACCGGGCAGGTGGGGACAGGCGTGCATGACCCCCAGGGGGTGCGACGTTCTCCGCGTTGCTAGGAGGCCTGCACAGAGGCACGTGCGTGGAAGCACCCAGCACCCAGGAGGCCCCGTGCCCGTTTCTCTGCTTCCGCCTGCGCTGCCGATGAGCCCACCCTGTTCCAGTTCTCTCTGCTCTGTCCGACTTCCACCGTTGACTGTGAGCTGCTCATTCTCTTTAAGGCTGAGGCCCACGGGTAGGTGTCTACAGCCCCTGTGGACTCCCCCTGCCTGGCATGCAGAGGGTGCTCGAGTAATGCCAGACATGAATGGATCTGGCTTCGAGTGTGAGTCTCTGGCTCAGGCTCTTTTGCAGTGAATCTGGTGCTGCTCTGAGAGTTGCCTTCCCTGTGAGCGAGGACAGGGAGGGACGGAGGTGCCACGCAGGCCAGTCTTCACCAGGCTCTGGGTCCCCCTGGCCAGGCAGAGCTGTGGCCTCCAGGACACCAGGAGATGAAGAAAGGGACGAGGATCATAGCAGGGGAATTAAAAGCCAGAAATGAGGCTTCAGAGGAGGATGAGGCTGGTGGGAATTCGGGGTGCTCCAGGAGACGATGTGGTCTCCCCCCCACTTCACACCCCGCGATCCCTAAGGAAAGTCTCCGTGAGGGGAGCAGACACTCTCAGCTTTAGGTGACCGTGCGGTCACATCCGCCTACGTGTCAGCGAAGTGGCACCCCGCCTGGGACAAGCGTCCTTGAGTGCAGAAAGCTTTCCGCACCTCCCTGCGGCAGCCGCTGCAGGAAATGTGGAAGCTACGAAGGCCAGGGCTCACGGACCACGCTCCAAAACCGGGTCTGGCTCTGGGAGGCCCGTTTTCCTCTCTGCTGGTTGGACAAGGCCAGGCTTCGGGATTAACCACCCCACCCCACCTTGCCTCTGTGTAATGCCAAGCTCTGCCGGGCGGCTTTCTGGGCTGGGGAGCACTTGGCTTCTCCATCGCTCCAAATTCCGTTTCTCCGTAGTCACGGCTGTATGGTCTTGCTGCCCGAGAAGCAGGCCCTGAGAGGATTTGAGCACAGGTTGTTTATTTGAGAGGGGGAGAGGGGACCCGACGGGGGCCAGGGACGTGATCAGGGCAATGGGAAGGCAGCCTACCAGCACAGTGGGCAAGACAAGCTCCATCCCTCAGGAAAACGCCGAGAAGCGCTGCAAAACAAGGACTCAGAGCAATCCCCCCATCCCAGCCCTGCCGCAAGGGGCAGGCCGAGGTGTTTAAGGTCAGCCTGGGAATATCGTAAGTGGGGCTGCTCTTGTGGATTCGCCCCAGGCTTTTCTGGCTACACAGGAGGAAAGAGGGCTCCCAAGGAAGGGAGTGGGGCCCACCGGCTCTGAGAGACCACGTGGGAGGCAGAAGCTGGCCAGGCTGAGCGGATGTGGCTGGAGCACTTAGTACCTGCTTCACCCTCCGAGGTCCGGCCTGCATTTGTGCCTTCCAGAGCATTTATTAAGGACGTCCGGGCTGTGCCAGGTTCAGTAGATCCAGAGCTAAGTAAGTTATCTCAGAACCTAATGCACGGCGGCACAAAGCAAAATCTTCACAGCGCCATGTACAGCAGAGAAGGCCAGGGTCTGACGGCGCGTGGAGGAGGGAGCGGGGAAGGCAGAAAAGCTCCCGCAGACAGAGTAATGCTGGCCAGCCAGTGGGGTCGTGGTGAGGCTGCTGGGTCCCATATAGCCCGTAGACCACGTGGTTTGAGTCCCAGACCTGACAGCTTGAAAATCACACTGGGCACAGGTGCACGTGTGCCCAAAATCCCAAGAGGAAAAATGGAGAAGGGATTGCAATGTAGCCGTCCTCCCTGGGGAGAGCTTTCTCACTTTCCCTTTCTCTCTCTTTCTGTCTGTCTCTGACAAGCACACATGCCCCATAGAAAATTTTTTTAAAATATATTACAAAGGGTAATCTTTGTCCCAGGTGGCTTTTAGCATCTTGTATATGTCGATCACTCCCAAATGTACATTCCAGCCAGATCTGCTTCTCTGAATTCCAGACTTCTAGAAACAACTGCCTACTTGATACATCTACTTAGAGGTGTAACAAGAATTTGTATTGGTTATCTGCTGCTGCGTAACAAATGACCCCAACAATCGGCAGCTTTAAACAGCCAACATTTATGATCTCACACAGTTTCTAAGGCTCAGGAATCTGGGAGGGGCTTAGCTGGGTGGTTCTGGCTTTTGAGGTGCCTCGTGACGCTCCAGTCACTATGGTGGCTAGGGCTTCAGTCTCTCCTGAAGGGCTGATTGGGGCAGGAGGATCTGCTTTCAAGAAGGTGCCCTCACCTGGCTGCTGGCCGGAGGCTTCAGTTTCTTCCCATGTGGGCCTCTCCAAGTGGGTTGTTCCTGATTCGGCAAGTGATCTGAGGAAGAGACAGAGAATGGTCCAGACTGCCCTCGGGGGGAGGGTTCTGCTGCTTGGATATGAGCTTATTAAAGGCAGGGCATAAGGCCCAGGCTGCTCCCGCATTCCCCGTGGACTCCAGCCACACGCTGGACACGTGCCAGGGGCCGCGTACATGTAGTAATCGATGAGGCACTGGCCTCAATCATCCGCTTTCCCACTCTAAGATTCCAGGAAGCTAAAGCCCCATTCCCCAGAGAAGGGGATTCGGTATTAAGTCAAAGTGTGTTGGGACTTGTCTGAACACAAAGGAACTTGTTTTAAAGGCTATGCCAAGTCACTGACTAAGGACAGCGTTGGAACAGGATTTCTCGACAGGGTACTGTGGACATTTGGGGTCAGATCCCTCTCTGTTGGTGGCTTCCCAGTGCACTGTGGGATACCTACCAACATCCTCAGCCTCTGCTCTTTAGACCCTCACTATGGTCATCAAAATGTCCCCAGGTATTGCCGACCTTCCCTTGGGGGCGAAATCACCCCCTGAGAACCGCTGGGTTATAATGGTACATACGGCACCTTCCACAGTCTTTCCCAGTTCTAGGTGTGTTTGATGTTTTCTCTCCAGGCTCAGTTAAAACTCCCTTCTCACCCTCTGAACACCATCATCCAGGTATTTGACCGTGTGGCCCATTTCACTCTGAATATTGAAAACATAAAATCTAACCCAAGCTGGCGTACAAACTGCTAGGACATGCATTTGCAGTCTTGTTTCTGCCTCATTTTACATCCTTCCTTCCTTCTCCAAGCTCCTCGTTTACACTGGCCTCATATCTTATGCATTCTTTTTGTCTGCTTTAAATCTCATCTAGAAGAAGGAAGGGTCCAAAGGCAAATAAATAAACACTGTCCAGGTAAATATCCACAGGGATAATGTCACAGTGAAAGTGTGACGTCCCACTTGGCTGACGGGAAGGAGGACAGGCCAGTAACAAGGAGCTGGAGGGAATGCCAGGCCAAACATGGGCAAGCCACTCGGGCCAGAAGAACTGTGGAGGTCAGAGCAGGGGTCCCCCCGGGGTGACCTCCCAGAGGGACAAATGAGAGAGGAAGGTGAACAGAGGCTGTGATGGTCAAAACCTTTCCCCGAGAAAGGGCCCTGTTTTCCTAATGTCTGTTTACAGAAAGGTGTGGTCATTGATGGAGTCTGCCGAGGCCAAACCCAACTCACCGAGCATGCGGTAAGTCATCCCAGAAGGGAGTCCCAAGCCCCTCAAGCCCCATGCAGTGACGAAGCAGAGGCAGACACCCCCACCAGGCTCTGCCCAAACTGTAGGTTCATAAGTAAAAGAAACGCTTGTCCTTTCCAGGCTATCTTAGTTTGTTTGGTGCTCCTGTAAATAACAGAATATCACAGACTGGGTAATTTATACATAGCAGAAACTGGGGCCAGCAAATGGCATAGCAGTTGTGCCACTGGACTCCCACATGGCTGACCGCGGTTTGAGTCCTGGACCCAGTGGCTTGAAAATCATGCCAGAGGCGTGTACAGGCGTGCCCAAGATACTGGGAGGAGAATGGAGAAGAGATCGTGGCATGGCCATCACCCCTGGGTTGATGTCCCACTTTCCCTCTCACTGTTTCTGTGTGTGTGTCTCTCTCTCCCATGAGGGCACAGGCCCTAAGGCAAAAATCTCTTTTAAAAAAGGAAAAACCAGAAATGTATGTCTCATAGTTCTGGAGGCTGTGACGTCCAAGTCGGTGAGGGCCCACTCTCTGTTCCCAAGAGGGCACCTTAAACACTGCACCCTCCAGAGTGGAGGGACACAGTTCCTCACATGGCAGAAAAAGGGGAGCCAAGAGGCAAAAGATGCTTTTTTACAACTGCATTAATCCCAGCCACGAGGGTGGAGCCCTCGTGGTATAAGCACCTCTCAAAGGTCTCACCTATTAATGCTGTCACGACGGCAGTTAAATTTCAATATGCTTTCGAGGGCATTGAGTTTGGACTGGTTTGCTCTGCAACCATAGGTAACCAGAATATCTTTGGGTCACGATCATTCGAGTCCCAAGATTTGATTGCCTTATCTGAACGGGGAGCCTTAGAAGGCCCATCTGAGTGCCTGGCGTGGAGGAGGGGCTCTGTGATTGGCGGGCGTTACTAGTGTCACTGCGGAGGAGAGCGGGTACAAAGTCAAGAGCCAGCCCCGTCTCTAGCACGGCAGGAGGACAAAACAGAGGGGGACCTGTGGAAGACTTTAGGATGGGCCTCGTCATCAGGCAAGTGTTTATGGGCTCCTGCTGCTGCCTAAGGAAGGGCTGGGGACCAGCAGATGGCGTAACGGGTACGTCGCTGGACTCCCACGTAGTCAACTGCAGTTCAAGTCCTGGATCCAGCAGCTTAAAACTTACACCTGGCACATGTGTGCACATGCCCAAGATCCCAAGAGGAGAACAGAGGAGAAGGGATTGCAGTGTGGCCATCTCCCCTTGCGGGTGATTTCTCACTTTCTGTCTCTCTGTCTCTCTGTTGTGAGTACAATACCCTATAGCAAAAATCTCTTAAGGAAAAAAAGGAAAGGGGGTGGGCTGGGTGGAAGTTCAGAACTGTGAGGTGCGGGGCAGGAGGGATATCTCCGAGGCTCAGCCCCGATCCTCTTCTCCCTCTCTTCTTTCACCCTAGGGCTCTCACCTCTGCCCCCAGGTCTTCATTTCTGTCCCCAAGGTCTCTCCTTCACCGGAATATCTGACATCACCTCCTGAGTGCTTTAAAGACCCTCACCTCCCGCACATCCAAAGCCAACCCTGTGCCCACCCCCACCCACCACCATCAGCTTGGCCTCCTACTCTCCCCGGCTCAGTGAGTGGCACTGCCCAGGAGCAGGAGTCATAAGCTGGCCACCGCCTCCTCCTCCATCCCCCACATTCTAAATGTCAATGAGTCCCCATGGTTTAGCTTCCTAAATGCCATTCGAGCCAGGCCACTGCTCTCTGCCCTCACCACCGTCCGTCCCTCCACCATCATCTCCTGCACGGATCATTGCAAGGGTTCCTAACGGCCCTCACAACCTGCCCGTCCACTCCTACCTACTCTCCACGCAGTGAGAGCAAGCTTTCCAAAATACGAATCGGATCGCGTCGCCTTTCTGCTTAAAGCTCCCCACAGCGTCCTAGTGTTCTCAGCACAGAGGCCCGTGTCTTGCCACTTCCTTCGCGAGCCCTTCAAGTCCTGAGCCCTGCAGAACCCACCTGGTCCACGCCACGCCACCCTCACCTCCCGCTCCCATCCTGCACTCTGTGTTCAGCTACACTTGCTTCTTTCAGTCCACAAACTCTTCATGCCCCCTCAGCCACGGGACCTTTGCACAAGTAGTTCCTACAGCGTGAAACACTTCTCACCTGTTGCTTTCCAACACACGCTTTTGAAGAGCCTTCCCTGTTGTCTTTGACTAGACCAACCTCTCTCCACCCACCCTGAGGCTCTCCTCTCCACCCGGGTCCCACACCACTCATGCCCCTCCGGAGGGCACTGACCTCTGTGCACTTGGACAGTCTTTCGTGTGATTCTCTGACCGAGTCCTCTGTGTGATTCTTCTGCACTAGACTTGCAGCTCTGGAAGACTACAACTAGCTTTCGGTACTGTGACGACCCACCAAGCTAGTCCGGGCTCTGGCACACAGGAAGCACTCAAGAAAGTATGCGCTGAATGGCCAGCAGAAGTTACGGAGGGAGACTGAGAGACGAAACAGCTCACAGTCACTAGAGAAGTGGGGCAGCATCTCACAGACCGGGGGGACTGGAGCTGGACTTGCAGATGAGCAGATGGAGACACAGAGGCGTTGATGGAGACACAGAAGAGCATGCTGGGTATGTGGGATAAGCAAGTGCTGGTACCGCCGTGGGGGAGGCAGGCGGGGCGATGGTGGGGAAGACACGGCCCAGGCTAGTGGAGGTGCAGACTGGGAAAGCGACGCACCAGGTGAGCCGGCAGGTGGGTCGCCCGGGTCTGGAAGGCACATGGAGGGCCATTTCAGCGGGGCGAAGATTCCCAGGAGGCATTCTGCAGGACAATGAGAAGCAAAGTGTCATAGCAAAGGGACCGGGACAGAGGGATGGGGACAGCAGGGAGGCCAGGTGGCAGGCCAGTCAGTGCCGGGCATGTGCTGACCAGGATCTGGCTAGTGAGGGTTCTGGGGATAGAAAATACAAAGTGGGTAAGAAGGGGCTGAAGGAAGCCATCACTAACCTGGGGACCCCACTCCACCCTGGAGCGTGAGAAGGAGTCAGGGCAGAAGATCCCAGCGCGACTTCCCCATCTCTGTCCCCACATGACACCACCCTCGGCTCTGTGTCCCCCTCTGGCTGAGCAAATCAATACCAGCCATCAGGGCCGGTGTAAGGGACAGGGACAAGGTTAGCTGTCTGCATGGAACACACGGAAAGCCCAGCGGAGCAGGGCCGCCTGGTGACTTATTGCTTATTAATAATATAAATATGTAAATGTTACGAGGGCCATATTGATCCCTACATGTGAGCCATCCATCATGACGATGTGGACCGGGGTGTTATAAATATCAAATAATAAGTCTGCAGCCTGAGACTTATGACTAGGCAGGCTACGACTGGGACAGGCCCCAAGGCAATTTTCCAGAGAGAAACTCCAGGGCCCCCGCCCAGGGTGGGTGGGTTATGAAGGAGATGAGAGACGGGGGAGCAGGGAGCCCTCCGACGGACATGACGCACAAGCCCAGAGCTCCTTGAGAGAAATCCTCCCCTCTCTCCTTCAAAGGCAGGCAGAGCAGTGACCAGAGTTCCTGCTGTCCTTTACTCAGGGCTCGTCCGGCCTGGGAAACTGCCACCCAGCGTGGCTTCCTGGCGGGTCTCAGGGTGAAAGCTACACAGACTAGGCGCACATAGGGTGCGTTCCGGGAGGGCAGCAGACCCTTCCAGAGCCTCCGCCTCCCGGGTTATCGAGCTAGAGACCGGGAAGGGGACAAAGGAGCACCAAAAACAGGGGACGGAGCAACTCTCAGGAATGGGGTGCTCAGTGCCCAGGGCTTGAGGAGTAGGGGTCGCGGCCAGTAAAGGAGCCTCAGGAGGAGCCTCCTGGAGATGAGCCTGAAATGGGCTAGGAAAGGAAGGTGAAAGAGGAAAGGGGCCAGTAGGTGGCGTGGTGGTAAAGGCACTGGACTCCCATGTGGCTGAACACGGTTTGAATCCCAGACCTGGCAGCTTTCTTTCTTACCTTTCTTCTCTCTCTCCTCAGCTCTCTCTGGTCAAATTCAAAAATAATAATAACAAGGGGGCCAGCAGGTGGCATGGTGGTTGAGGTGCTGGACTCCCACATGGCCAACCACGGTTCAAGTCCTGGACCTGGTGGCTTGTTTTCTCATTCTTCCTTTCTCTCTCTCACTCTTTGATCAAACTTGAAGAATAATAATAAATTAAATTAAAAATAAACCTTTAAAAAATAAATAAATCCACTTGAAAAAGAAAAATAATAATAGTAAGTAAAATTAAATGAATATTTCTTTTAAAGGAAGGAAGGAGAGGAGAAGGTGGGAAGAGGGGAATGGCGCTGTCGTTTGTCCTCCAGCCCATCCTCAAGTTGTCAAACCTCAGGGAGGACAGGAGGCCCGCACACACCCTCCCCGTGCGCCTCCTCCTCCTTTCTCAGCTCCCACCCCCAGTCCACCCCGGAAGCACACACTAATTAAAAGCCACCTTCTTGTCTGACAGGTCACCTCTTCCCTGGCCTTAGCCACACACACTTTCACAGTCAGCAGTGTCCTCTTAGGACCCGCTGGCCATTCCTGGTGGGGTGGCGAGTCCGGGGTCGGGACCAGAGAGCGTCCCTCCCCACCCGTCCCCCAGGCCCCGGTGCCATTAGTATTCCGCATCTTCTCAGTAATGGGCCCTCTTCATGCCGGTTTGATTTTATTATTACGCCAACACACTTGCCTAATTCTCTGCTGTCTTTCTTCTGCACTGTTGATTTACACTGTTAGTGTTTTAATTATACAATTCAGCACTCCTTAAAACATGAAAAACTGCTCAACTTTTCAAGCAATTAAAAGGCAGCGGAGTATATCAGCAGATCCGAGACGAGATAAGTAAATCAAGCAATTAAAAAACTCATTTGGCGAAAATGGAGCAACCCACCCCAAATGAGCGAGGCTGGTGGGCCCTCCTGACGAGAACTTCAGAGAGCGGCGTCTCCACCCCGCCTTCCTCCTCTGAGGCTCCCCGGCTTCCTCCTCACCTTCCCCGCCCTCCCTCGTTCGCTGCTTCTCTGACTTCAGCCCAGGTGCCTGGGCTCGGAGGAGCTGCTGCAAACCTGGCGCTGGGCAGCTGGTACGTCGGCCACATCGGTCCCCTCTCTCAGCCTCAGCTTCCCACGTGCCAATGAGCTGCACCTCCAGGCTCTGGAGTGTGTGTGTGTGTGTGTGTATGTGAGTGTGAGAAAACATATGAGGGGCCATCAACATGTCTGCGGGATACGTGTATTATAATGAAAACTAGGCATCAATTTCAAATTCTTTTTGCACCGAAATAAACTCATCCTGGAATTCCACTTTCCTAAGAACTTTTTGAAGTTCCCTCGTACATAACAAAATTTAACATTGAAAGGGAGAAACGATAGCTTCTTCTCACCCATCCTGGGTTTGTGGCGGAAGCTTCTAGAAGGAAGATCAACAAGAATAAAGCATCACATGTGTGTAATAGAACAAGAGAATGAAGACGCAAAGAAACAGGCAGGCCTGGGTTTCTCATGCTGGGTTTGGTGAGATGGATAATCCTGAGAAGCAATGATCAGGTTTTTTAAAAAGTGTGATCTAGTGGTAATTAACAGGGCACTTGGCAAGGCCGGTGTGATCAGACGACACAGGTCCGAGCCTTCCGAGATGATGTTCCTTTCCTCCAGGACGGTGAGAGCACCTCTTGTATGAGGGTCTTATGACTTGCTTTAGGAAAAGGTCAGAGAAACCGTCCTGGGTTTCACCATCCGCTTCAGGAAGAAGGGTGGGAGGAAGGTGGGAGTGGCCTCCTGCTTCTGCTGTGTCCCCGATGCCAGGTGCTGCATTTTGGGACCACCACCAGCTTACCACGGTTACAGCTCAGTGGCCTCGTGTCCCTCTTGCCCGATCCTACTGAGACAGTACACGCGTGCTCTCGTGCGCTCCACCTTCAGGGCCCTTTCCAGCTTGCAGAATCGAAGCTCTATTCCCGTTCAACATCAACTTCCCTTCCCTGCTTCCTGAATCGCTGCTTTCTCAGCTGGTCTCTGAGGAGCCCCCCGGGCTCATCTCAGACCCTACGGGGCTACCTAGCAGGGACCCAGACAGAAGAGCGAACGAGTAAGCAGGGCTCGATTTGAATCTGTTTAAGTATTCGGGCTCCTGGGCTTGATTTCATCTGAGCAAAAGACTCTGCAGATTATTTTCTGAAGTCTGAAAACGGCTGGCGAGACGGTCTTCCAGGCCTTCTGGACTGGAAAGAATTGGCTGACGGGCTTGAGTTTCTCTAAAGGAAAGCTCTGCGGACCAGCAAGGCGGGTTGGGGCCGGGTCCGCTGGGTCCAGGGCAGGACGAGCCGAGTGCACCCTGGAATCCAGCCCCCTCCCAGGCCTCTGCCCAGTCCCTCCACCTGCACCTGACATGTGACTCCAGGCACCAGGACCCAGAGGGCCCGTGGCTTTCCCTTGCACCGGGAAAGAGAGGGCGGTTGAAGCCAGAGCAGGGACAGGAGGAGCGCAACCCACTCATCCATCACACCGGAAGCCAGAAAGGTCAGAGGTGCGCCCGGCGCCCACTCGCTGGCAGGCTGTCTGGGAGAAGGATGTGGACAGTGACAGGAGGGGGTGAGGCCGTGGGTGCGCTGGAGATGGAGGGGCCGAGAAAGCCGTCTTGACTGGTCGCTCGGCTCCGGGCAGAGCCTCCCAGGGTGGACACACTCTCCATCCTTCATCTGCAGTGACAGGATTATAAATGCCAAGCGGCAGTGCCCAGAATCTCAACCATGTTGGAGCTGGCAGGAAGAGATGAGGCCAGTGCCCCGGCCCAGGGTTCAGGTTTCCTACATCCCAAAGATCGGCCTAGACCCGTCCCTCCCCCAGAGTCTCTCCGTTCAGGGGAAGAGATAAAGGACAGCCTGGCTTTCCCTTCCTCGAGGGAAAGATCTTCTTGTCTAACTGGTCACTTCTCTCTCTCACTCTCTCTTCTCTCTCTTTTAAAAAAAAAATTGCCAGAGAGCATGTGTGCTCGCCAGAGAGAGAGCGAGCAAAGGGGAGGGAGAGGGAGAAAGGACCCCCTCTGACGGGGTGTGGTCACACCGCAATCCCATTTCCACCGTTTCTCTATGCTATCGGGATTTGGGCCACACGTGCACATGTGGTCAGCATGTTTTTCAAGCCATCAGGGCTGGGGATTTGAACCGTAGTGAGCCATGTGAGATCTGACGCCCTTAACCACTAGACATCCATCTTCATGACACTTTCCAGCTTGCAAAATTGAAGTCTATTCCCATTCAACACTGGCCAGCCCAGAGGGTAGACCAGTCAGCGTCTCGTCCTGCAGAGCAGGGTCCCCCAGCGACTGACAACCTGGGAAGTCACAGTGAGACACAAACCCCATGTAAAGCAGGGTGTCAGGTGCACATCAAGGTCTAGGCTCTATGATCACTTCCAACCCCGGCTCCAGCCCTGTTCACACACCAAGCCAGACCTCCCTGGAGTCCCCTGCCAGGCCATAAGGCAACCCTGTTCCAGGTTGCACCTCCCCGGGGACATTCAAGCCCTACCCTGCCCCTTCCCTGGGTTCAGTCCACAAGGTCTCCCCACCTGCTCCCAGGCTCCTCGAGGTTACTCCCCTGAGCAATTTCTGTTCCAAACACTTGCTTCTGGTTGCACTCTGTAATTTCAGAACCTCCATTAATCATTCTTAAGCTCTTTGAATACGGTATTTTCTCTAAGAACTGAAATGTCTTCACAACTTTGCACCTTCCTGCCACCTGCAATTACCCACCCTCGTCAGTCATTAACATAAAGCATTAGCGCATCTATGACTTCCTATACCTTGATGAATCGGCTTCTGATTGTTCTCGAAAGTGCACCTAATTGGCTGAGCAGTGGCCAAGATGGGAGGGAACTTGCACCTCACTTGTCTCAGATAGCTTTAAAAAAAAAAAAAAAAAAAAAAGGAAAATGTCTGGGGTGAGGGCAGGGGGTTCACAGAGACCAGGGGCCTGTGGTCAAATAAGTTCCGGAAAGTCTAAACATTATGACACTTGCTCAGATATTCACAATGCACAGAGGCCTTGGAAAAGTCTCTCAGTAAACATGTCTGTTAACCTTGTTTTATCCAAAACTTGTTTAAGTATTCTCTCTTTCTCTAGACCCTCTTCTTAGCTATATATTGCTGTATTTTAAAAAATCTTTAAAGTTATCTATTGCTGGAACCAGCAGATGGCATAATGGTTACATCGCTGGACTCCCACGGAGTCAATTGTGGTTCTTGAGTCCTGCACATGGTGGCCTAAAACTCGTGCTGGGCGTGTGTATGCATGCCCAAAATCTCAAGAAGAGAATGGAAGAGAAGGGATTGTGGCATGGCCATCCCCCCGGGGGGCTGATTTCTCACTTTCTGTCTCTCTGTCTCTATCTCTCTGATAAGCACATGTGCCCTATAGCAAAAATCTCTCTCAAAAAAAAGTTATATATTACCTATCCCAAAACTAAGTAGCTTAAAACGACAAACATTTGTTATTTCACATAGTGTCTGTGGGTCAGAATCTGTCAGTAGTTTAGCCAGTTGGTTCTGCATTCACGAGGGCAGTAGGAGCTTCAGTCACCCGAAGGCGTGACTGGGCTGGAAGGCCTATTCTGAGTGGACTCCCTCACATAGAGCTGGTTGTTGGCTGGAGGCCTCCATTCCTCACCGTGCAGGCTCTCTAAGGGGCTGCGTGAGTGCCCTCGTGACCTGGCAGTGGGCATCTACCAGATCAGGCCATGAGAGAGAGCAAGGGGGAGAGAGAGAGGGAGAGAGGGAGTGGGAGAGAGAGAGGGAGGGAGTGGGAGAGAGAGAGGAGAGAGAGAGGGAGAGAGAGAGAGGGAGAGAGAGAAAGCGGGGAGAGCGGGAGTGGGGAGAGAGATAGGGGAGAGAGAGAGGGAGAGGGAGAGAGAGCTTCGGTGTCTGCTCCTCATCTCTGGGAGGCACGCACGTCATTTCCACGGGGACAGCCGAGTGTGGAAGGTACTATTGAAGCTGCGAGTGTCATGGGGGGGGGGGGGGGGGGGTAGGCGGGGTAGACACCAAGATGGAGGCCGGCTGCCACCCCATCTATTAACTCCACACATCTGGAGAACCAAACCCAGGACCTACTTGATGGGGATTGAAGCGTAGCTGAAAGGCGTGACTATCCTGGAGCCTCAAGCAAGTATGATTAAATCAGATGCCACAGAGATCCTCAGGGCTCAGTTTTTGAAGAGACAATTCCCTTGCTTTTCTCTAGCTCTCAGTTTTGCCTGGTTCCATGCCTCCGTTATCTCTGTCCTTCCTCCTGATTGCTCCAGGCAGACACCAGGGCCTGGGGTCTCTAGAGAGCCAGTGACCACTGGCCACTAAGGCCAAAGGCCACAGTGCCTCCCGCTCAGGCCAGCTCCCACCCTCAGCCCGGGCGCTTCCCGCTCTTCTTTTCAATGTGGGGAGCCCCTGCTGGATACTCAGTGGTTCCTGATTCCAGAATGAAAGCAACGCAAGTGAAAATAAAGATCACAACACTTATTAAGTGCTTCCAGCGTGTCAGGCTGTGTCGGCAGTTTTACACGTGCCTAAGAGGGAGTTCTTACAGCCCCGTTGATAGATAATAAAATTGAACTCTAGCTAGTCAAGCAATATGGCTAACACACAGCTGCAGAGCTGGGATGGAGCTGAGACCTCGTATCCCAGATCCCAAGCTGCTGCTCAGCTACACTACCCCCACTCTCCAGGTCACCTGTGAAGCAGAGAGGACTGCCGTTTTTAAGTTTATTTTATTTGTTCTTCCATGAGAGAGAAAGAAAAAGAGAGTGAGCACTCCCCAACAGGGTCTGTATGTTCTGACCCACCGCCAGCTTCCGCCAGCCCCAAATCATGGGTGCATGTACCCCCAGTTGCTCAGGGAGGCCTTCAGTCATGACCCGGGAACCTTGTCACGTGAGCCAGCCTCACGGAGCACCATCTTTTATCACTGCACCTCCACTCGGTCCCGGGGACGGCTGTGTCATGAGCGAATCCCATCTGCCTTAGGTCAGCTACTCCCTCACGTCACCAGGAGTTTCGGTGACCCCCATTCCTCTCTTCTAGGACAGTGCCCCGGGATCATTAGGTTTTAAAGTACTAAATGCCTTCTGCAAACGACATGTACAGACCAGCCTCTATGAGCAACAACGGGAAGGTGGTTTCCTTACCTGCTCCCTTAAAACAAGTTTTGAAAAATAAATTTCTTAAGACAGCTAATAGTTTAACGCAAAGTATTAACAATGTATGTATTATATATGTAGTTGTAAAACACATAACAACAGTAGCACAGAGGAGTAAATAGGATGTTCCTGTTGTAAGACTCTTATATTTCATGTTAAGTGCTGCAATACTAACTCTAAGCATACTGCAATAAATCAAAGATGCATAGAACCACTAAAATAATCCAAATGCCTCTGTATAAAAAGTCCACGGGCGTCTCGAAATAGAACTTTTTTTTTTTTTAATTAAGAAGGCAGGAAGAAAGAAGTGAAAACAAGTGGCACAGCTGGAAAGGGAACAGCAGGGATGGCACTAAGAGCAGGCCCCCAACGATGCCCACCTCCTGGTCTTCACACCCTGGGTAAGACACGCACTCAAGCACAGGCAGCACCTGCGACTTGCTTCTCTCAGACAGGATCTGGCAAAGATGACAGGATGTCCCTTCCACGATTGTCACGTAAGACTATAACTTCCACCCTGCCAGCAGACTCTCTTCTTTGCTGGCTTTGCTGAAGAAATCTGTTGTGTTGTGAGCTGTCCTGTGGAGAACCCGGCGTGGCTAAGAATTGAAGGTGGTCTCTGGCCAACAGCCGGCACAACACCAAGGCTGCCTTCCAACAACCTGCAAGTCACTGAACAGCCTTGAGAAAGGGCCTTTCCCCAGTAGAGCTTTCAGATAAGGCTCTAGCCCTAGAAAACACCTTGCCTGAAGCCCTGAGAGAGCTCCTGAAGCAGCCAGGCTATGCCCAGATCCCTGACACACGAAGACTGAGGTAATAAACGTGTGGTGTAAGAGAGCTAAATTGACCGTACTTGTTATGCAGCAGTAGATAACTATTACAGTCGAACAATAGATCTACATTCAGCTACTTCAGTAATTGCCCTAAGTATAATGAACTGAAAATTGAAAATAAGAGGGAAAGAATTATCAGATTTGGGACCAGCAAATGGCATAATGGTTATGTCACTGGACTCTCATGTAGTTAACCGCGGTTCAAGCCTTGGACCTGGCAGCTTTAACACTAGCTCTAGACACGTGTGCATGCATGCCCAAGATCCCAGGAAGATAGTGGAGGATAAGGGATTGCAGCATGGTCATTCCGCCGGGGGGTGATTTCTCACTTTCTGTGTCTCTGTCTCTCCAGCAAGTGTACGTGCCTATAGCAAAAATCTCTCTAAAAAAAGTTTATGTAAGATTTGCTGACTTAGAAGTGGTTTATTACCTGTCGATGATAATGTGTATAGTGTTCTCAACTGGACTGGTCTGAGATGTATTTCATGTTGGGTAAGTTCTCTTTATAAGCCAAATGATGCATAGTGATCCAATGTTTAAAAAATAATAATAATAATTTTTTAAAAAGAAAAAAAAGATTTGATGACTCATTACTTAAAAGAGATGTATTTTAAAAATAATCATTGCTGGGTTGAAAGTATAAACAAGGATATATTATGCAAACAACGGTCATTGTAAAATGGTGTGATTACATTAACAAAAATGAAGCAAACTTCAAGATGAAGGATATTAACAGACATAAAAAGAAACATTCTCTAATGACAACGAGATAAATTCATCAAAAATACTCAGCAATCTCAAAACTGTATGCACCTAGTAACAGAAATTCAAAACATATAAAGGAAAAATTAACAAAACTATATAAAGAAAGAGAGAAATACACAATCGTCGTTGAAGATTTTAACCTTCTTTCTTAATCACTGATAGAACAATTTTTAAAAAGTCAGCAAGGATACAGAAGATCTGAAGAGCACTAATAATCAATTTGACCTAATTGATGTTTACAGAACACTCTCAATGACAACCACATGATACATACTCCTTTCAAATTCTCATGGACTATTCACCAAGATACTGAGAAATGTTAAGTCTAGAAAAATTTCAAGCATTGATATATTACAGACTAGGGGCAGTTCCAAGGCCTCATGGTTAAAGAAGCTAGACCTCACAGAGCCAACCACATGGTTCGAATCCCAGACCCAGTGGCTTAAAAAACATGCCAGGTACTTGTGCATGCATGCCCCAGATCCCAACAGGATGGAGAAGGGATCGTGGTGTGATGGTGCCTCATCAAGGGGAGTGCCTTCTCCTCTCTCTTTTTGCTTCCCCTGGGAAGTGCACACGCCCTCTGGCAGAATAAAAAACAAACAAACAAAAGAAATATTACAGAATATGTTCTCTGCCCATGATAAAATTAAATTTGAACACGGTGACAATAAGATCTCTAGATACCTCCCAAATATTTATATTTGGTCATCGAAAAAGTCATGATGCATTTTTACATAGAAAAATACATCACGACTTTTCTGACGACCTAATCAATTAAACAGCATATGTCTCAATAGAAGATAATTAAGAAAACATTGTTGAGCTGAATGATAGTAAAAATACATCAGAACCTGTGGAACAGACCACTTCCACTCATGAAGAATTAAATGCTGCAAGAATGCTCTCCTATGGTCATTGACTAAAAACTGAGCAAAACCTATGAAACCAACTATTTTGGGGTATTGGACAACAGACAGGACATAATGATTCCTGACATAAGGGAACAAGCAAGGAAAGCCCCAGCACACTGCCAAGGGCTTCCCAAGTCTTGGCAAACAGAGAAGCTCGAACAGAGCACTCTGGCTAAAGCAGGAAGAGACACACCAGAGTCTGTGGGCGCTGAGGGACTAAAATTTGGACCTGACCTGGGCAGAAAGGAAACACAAAGACAGAGAGCGTGATGAAAACCTGCCGATGGTGCATCTTTTGCACAATATTTCTCTGCCTGTGTGGGAGGTAAAAGTCCACAAAATTGAGCCAGTAGGTAGAGTAGTGGTTGAGGTGCTGGACTCCTACATGGTTGACCACAGTTCAAGTCCCAAACTCGGCAGCCCAAAAATCATAACAAATAAGTGGATAAAATGAATGCTTTTTTTTTTTTTTTTTTAAAGTCCACAAGACAAGGGAACAACCACTCAAAAGCAGTAGCGGGAACAACTCTTGAAGTTCACAGGGCCGGGAAGATTCCCTAAGCCCATTTTCCCACCAACCAGAGTGGCAGAACTTCATAATACATACAGTATCCAACGGAGTCCCCAGAAAGATTTAGTCATGAGGCTAAATTAACTCCAGACTTAATGATGTTCTGAAAACACCTTACCAAAGATTAAAAGCAAGCCTCAAAAGACTCAGGCCAATCCAAGAAACTTAATTGTGTATTAGAACCAAATCAAATCTCTTTGAAGAAAGAAACAAAATTTAGCACAAACTCACAATACTCAGCGCCCAGTTAAAAAGAAGTCGTGAGAGGATAAGGGAAAATATGACTCCTAACAAAGAAAAAAACAGATAAAAAATCACAGAAATGATTAAATTAACAGAAAACTGCATTTAAAGCATGATTTTAGAAGCAGCCCCACAGCCTGGTGGTTAAGGGAGCTGGATTACACATGACTGACCACAGTTCAACTCCTAGCTCTGACACCCTGAAAAACACATCAGGCGTGTGTGTGTGTGTCTGTATGTGTGCACACCCCAAATCCTGACAGGACAGAGGAATGGAGGAGAAGGGATTGTAGCATAACCATGCCCCACTGGCAAGTGCTTTTTTCTCTCTCTCTGTCCCTCTGGTGAATGTGCATGCCCTCTGGAAATTGAAAAAAAAAAAGAAAGTTCATACAAATATTGAGAGTATAAAATGGTGAAGAGAGACATAACATATATGTAAACTCTCAAAGATACCCTCTAGATACACACAAAAAATGCAATATCAAAAAAAAAAGTAAAAACACGCTAGCTAAGACTAGTGTCAGATCAGATACTGCAAAAGATGCGTGGCCCCGGGCCAGCCGGCGTGGCCCAGGCAGCTGCATCCCACAGAGCCAGCTGCGTGGTTCAAGTTCCAGACCTAGTCGTTTGCACACGCACCACGTGCCCATGTCTGCACGCCCAGATCCCAAGAAGAGAGAGAACTGGGGTGAAAGGGACTGCCATGTGACCATTCCCACTGTCACTGTCACCTTCCCTCTCTTTCTCTGTCTCTCTCCAAAGCACAGCACCCTCTGGCAAATTAAAAAAGAAATTAAAGAAGATTAGTGACTTTGAAGACGTAACAATCAACAGACCCTATCTAAAATGACCCAAATAAAAAAAGACTACCAAAAAAAAAAAGGTGAAATCCTGACCTGTGAGACAGTATTCATGTTCTAACCTAGGTGTAATGGGAATTCCAAAAAGTCAAAGTAGCAGAAAACGTATTTGAGGCAGTAATGGCCAACACTTTCTCCAAATTTGATAAAAACTATAAACCAACAAACTATAATCCAAGAAACTCAGTGAGCCCTGAACAGAATGAGCATTGAAACACACACACACACACCACACACACCACACATACCACACATACCACACACACACACACACACACACACACACACCACACACACATCACATACACACACCACACATACCACAACACACACACCACACCACACCACACCACCCACATCACACACACCACACACACACACACACACCACATCACACACACCACACACACACACACACCACACACACATACCAAACACACACACACCACACATACACACACACCACACATACCACACACACACACACACCACACACACACATACCACACCACACCACACCACATACATCACACACACCACACACACACACACACACACATCACACACATCACACACACACACCACACACACATACCAAAAACACACACACACACACCACACACACATACCAAACACACACACACCACACACACACACACACCACACACACATACCAAACACACACACACACCACACACACATACATACCACACCACACCACACCACACACATCACACACACCACATACACACCACACATCACACACACACCACACACACATACCAAACACACACACACACCACACACACATACATACCACACCACACCACACCACACACATCACACACACCACATACACACCACACACACACACACACCACACACACACATACCAAACACACACACACACCACACACACACACACACCACACACACATACCAAACACACACACACACCACACACACATACATACCACACCACACCACACCACACACATCACACACACCACATACACACCACACACACACACACACCACACACACACATACCAAACACACACACACACCACACACACATACATACCACACCACACCACACCACACACATCACACACACCACATACACACCACACATCACACACATCACACACACACACCACACACACATACCAAACACACACACACCACACACACACACACACCACACATACCACACACACACACCACACACACACACCACACATACCACACACACACACACACACACACACCACACCACACCACACACCACAAGCATATCACAATCAAATTGCTTACAATCTGTGCTAATGATCCAGAGAGCCAAGAAGATGCACTTTGAACATAAGGATTATGGCAGACTTCCTTCCAAGAGTCATGCAATTCAGAAGATAGTGGAATGGCATCTTTAAGTGAGGAAAGAAAATCCTTGTCAACACAAAAGTCTGCAACTAGTGAAAATACCTTTTTTAAATGAAGGTGAAACAAAGCCTTTTTCAGACATACAAAAGCTACGAGGATGTCTCGTCGGCAGTTCTGAACTTGAAGAAACGTAAGAATGAGAAGATACGCAGTCAGGAGAGGGATACCAGGCAGAAACCTGAACTGAAGCAAAAGAATTTCAGAAATGGTGAGTATGTGGGAATATATAAAATAGATTTTTCTCATTTTCAACATCTTTGAAAGGTAACTGACTTGGTCATGGTAGCACTCAGTGGTCAACCGGGCGACTTGCCAGGCGGAGGCTAACAGAAGCCCCACCTCTGATTCCAGGCCTGCCCCACAAGTCAGGCACGCTGCAACCGGCAGATGGCATAACGGTTACGTCTCTGGACTCCCACATGGTTGACTGTGGTTCCAGACCCAGACCTGGCTGCTTAAAACTCACAACAGGTGCTGTGTGTGTGTGCCCAAAATCTCCAGAGGAGAATGGAGGTGAGGTGATTGCAGTGTGGCCATCTCTCCTAGGTTGTGATTTGTCGCTTTGTCTCTCTCTGTCTCTCCAGTGAATGCATGCACCCTATAGCAAAAATCTCTCTTAAAAAAAAAAAAAAAAAAAAAAAAAAAAAAGGTCAGGCGTCAGGCAGGCATGGTGGCAGGTGCCTGTCATCCCACTTACTTGGGAGGCAGATGCAGGAGGATTGCAAGCTCACAACCAGTGTGGGAGCGTTGGAAAGATCCTGTCTGGGTTTTTTTGGGTTTTTTGGGGGGGTTTTTTTGGGGGGATGGAGGGGGTTTTGAGTGGTTTTTTGCTATAGGGCGTGTGCGCTCGCCAGAAAGACAGAGAGATAGAAAGCGAGAAATCACCCCCCAGGGGGGATGGCCATGCTGCAATCCCTTCTCCTCTATTCTCCTCTCAGGATCTTGGGCACGCACGCACACACACCCGACGTGAGTTTAAGCCACTGGGTCTGGGACTCGAACCATGGTCAACTACATGGGAGTCCATCAACATAGCCATTACGCCAACTGCTGGTCCCAATAAATCATTCTTTTTTTTAAAAAAAAAGCCTGATAATTCTTTTTTTTAAAAAGCCTGATAACAGTTCTACCTCTGGCCAGAGCAGAGTAACAGAAAGCAGATTTACTGAGAACGCAGAAGGCCAGCCACTTTGGGATGTGACTTAGAAAGGTAAGCATACATTTGCTGTACGATCCGGCAACTCCGATGTGTTTACATGAGGAATGAAAACAGGCTCACACAAAACTTGGACGTGAATGTCCATAGCAGCCTTATTTAAAGTAACCAAAAACTGGAAATGACTCCAACACCCAACAATAGGAAAGCAGAAAAACAAGTGGCTGGCCAAAACACTGATACATACAATAACATGAATCGGTCTAAAAAATATCAGGAAGGGGGGGGGGGGGGGGGAAAGCAAGACAAAGACTACATATCACATCATTGCATTTAGATGAAACCTTAGAAAAAACAGAACTATACTGACAGAAAGCAAATCAGTGATTGCCATAGCAGTGGGGGAGGACTGGCTTAAAGAGGCACAAAGGAACTTTTCAGAGTCATGGGACTAGTTCATATTTTGAATGTTGAGGTAGTCACACGGGTTATTCCATTAATCAAAGTTCACTGAATTATACACTTAAAATTAATTAATTTTCTTGTATATAGTTTATTCTACAATAAGCTCATGTTTAAAAATCCATGGGGTAACACCATGGAAAACACTAGGGACTTCCAGGCCAGCAGCAGCGCCCTGGAGCAGCACATGGCCAGCGTCCAGGAGGCCCTGGGGGTGGAGTCCTCCTACTACCTGGGCAATAACATGATAAAAATGTGTGGGAGTCCATGAAAGCAATGCTTATAGAGAGACGTACACATTTATTTTTTAAAAAGAATTATTTTATTTTTTCATCCATTTATTTTAATTTGACTAGAGAGAGAGAGAGAGACGGAAAGTGAGAAAGCAAGCCACCAGGTCCGGAACTCTAGCCATGGTCAGCCATATGGGAGTGTCCAGTGCCTTAACCAGCACACCACATGCTGGTCCCAAGGGATGTATACCTTTAAATGCCTTTTTAAAACCTTTTAAAAATACATTTATTTATTTTTAATTTTATTTATTATCATTATTCTTCCATTTTGACCAGAGAGAGAAAGGGAGAGTGAGAAAGTAAGCCACTAGGCCCAGGACTTCAACTGTGGTCGGCCATGCGGGAGTCCAGCACTTCAACCACCACACCACCTGCTGGCCCCCCTTTAAATGCCTTTAACAGAAAAGAAGAAAAACTTAAAATCAAATATCTAAGTTTCTACTTTAGGAAGCTATAAAAAGAAAAGGAAATTAAAACTAAAGTAAATGTAAGAAAGGAGATACAAATATACAAGCAGAAATCACTGAAATAGAAAACAGATAATCCGTGAATAAATTTAACAAAGCTCAAAACTGGCTTCTTTTCAAAGATTTATGCAATTAATAAACCCCTACCAAGCTCAATTTTTTTAAGAGGAGATAAAACACAATTTACCCGTATCGTGAATGAAAGAAGGGACATCACTACAAAGTCTACAGAAACTCAAAGGACAATAAAACAATATTATGAACAACGTTATGCCAAAAATTCATCATTTACGAGAAAAGGACACATTCCTTGAAAAACACTAATTACCAAAACTGACTCAAGAAAAAAATAGAAAATGATAATAGCTATGCATACATTTAGGAACTTGAAATTCTAATTTACAAAAATAAAAAAAAAAAAACACATACACACTAGACCCAGATGGCTTCACTAATGATGATATCAAACACCTTAAAAAGAAATAATACCAATCTTACATAAAACCCTTTCAGAAGCTAGAGAATGAGAGAAAACTCCCAACTCAATTTACAAAATGAACAAAATCTACACTCAAAATCTGTAAAATACAATGTAAGAAAAAACAATTACAAGGGACCACCGCTTTTAGAGTCCTGGACCCGGTGGCTTATACTCACGCTGGGCGCGTGTGCCCAAGATCCCGAGAGGAGGATGGAGGAGAAGGGATTGCGGCATGGCCATCCCCCCTGGGGGCGGTAATTTCTCACTTTCTGTCTCTCTGTCTCTCTCTGTCTCTCTGGCGAACACACGCGCCCTATAGCAAAAACCTCTCCAAAAAAGGAAAAAGAATAAAAAAGAAAAAACAATTACAGACCATGTCCCTTAAAAGCATCATTAAAAAAAAAAAAAAAAAAAAAAAAAAAAAAAAAAAAAAAACTGTTAACAAATTCTAGCAAATCAAATCCAGCAATATATAAAATGAATAACAAATTTTATGTATATAGATGTATAAACTCAACCAAGTAAAGCTTATCCCAGGAATTCAAGGTTGGGTCAACATTTCAATATCAAACAATGTAATTCTGTACGTTAATGAATTAAAGGAGAAAAATCACAAGAATGCAACAGATTCCAAAATTGCACTTAAAATTCAATATCCACTCATAATTTCAAAATGTCCTCAAGCTAAGAAGAATAAATCCTTTATCCAGACAAAGGGCATGTATAGCAAAACTACAGTTAATATTATACTTAATGATAAAGTATGCAGTCTCCTTTTTTTAAAGAATTATTTATTTAATTTTATTTATTATTATTATTGCTGTTATTTTAATTCACCGTAGAAAGACACAGAGAGAGAGACAGAGGAAAAGTGAATAAGCCTCCAGGTCTGGAACTCAAACTGCAGTCGGCATGTGAGAGTCCAGCACCTAACCACCATGCCACCTGCTGGCCTCATGAACGCTTTCCTTTTAATATTGGGAAAAACATAAAAATTTCTGCTTTTGCCACGTCTTCTTAATATTTTACTGAAGAGAGTAGCCAGAGCAATAAAGCAAGGAAAATAAATAAAAGTTGTACTTTTTGGAAGGACAAAAAGTGAACCCTCTTTTTCACACATGACATAATTGCTAACATTAAAAAATAAATAAATAAATAAAAACCTAAAGAATCTATTAAAAAAAAAAAACTACTAGAACTAAAAAGTTAATTTAGCAAAACTGAAGGAAAACCAAAAATTGTTTTTCTATGTTATCAAACTACAACTATAAAATAAAATAACGAATCTTATTAACAATGACATCCAAAACATACAGTACTTAGGAAAAAAATCTAGCAAAAGATTTGTAGGAGCTCTACATTGATAACTCCAAAACACTGCTGAAAAAAAAAAAAAAAAAAAAAACTAGAGAAAAACAAAATAAATGAAGCAATATATTATGTCCATGGATTGGAAGATGATAGATAGATATAGATAGATAGATGATAGATAGATAGATAGATAGATAGATAGATAGATAGATAAGATAGATAGATACCTAGGTAGATAGATAGATGATAGATAGGTAGATATACTCTATTGTCTTAAAGACACCAATGCAGGTCAATGAAGAAAAATATTTTCAACATACAGTATTGGAATAACTAGGTACCCATATAGAAAAAAAAAAAAAAGACACTGTCTTCTACCTTACACCATACACAAAATTAGTTTGAGAAAGTTCAGAGATTTAAACATAAAAAGTAAAACTGTGAAGCTTCTTGGATATATGTATGTATGTATGTATGTATATCATTATACTTCGTTTTATGTATGTATCATTGTGAAATTTGTATAGGCAAAGATTTCTGGAAAAGAATACAAAAGCACTAACCATTTTAATGCTAAAATTAACTTTCAAAAATTGTTTTAAAGTTCATCAAAAGACACTAAAAAATGAAAAGACAAAATATAGACTAGGAGAAAATATTTCCAATATATAGATCAAGCAAAAGACCTATGTTCAGAATACACAAAGAACACTCGGTTAAAGAAAGACAAAATAAAATACAGATTAAAGGTTTGAACCGATACTTCAGAAAAAAATATACAAATGGCAAGTATGCTTAGAAAAATATTCTCAACATTTTTCATCAGAGAAATGCAAATTAAAACTGCAATGATAAATAATAGGATAAACTAGGCATGGATATGTGATAATTCTCTGTTTTGTCTTTGTAAATATTTTTAAGCAAAATTTTTACTATAGGGCACGTGTGCTCACTGGAGAGACAGAGAGACAGAAAGCGAGAAATCACCCCTCAGGGTGATGGCCATGACACAATCCCCCCTCCAGTCTCCTCTCAGGATCTTGGGCATACATGCACACATGCCCGGTGTGAGTTTTAAGCTGCCAAGTCCAGGACTCAAACCACAGGAGCCCAGCAATGTAACTATTGCATCATCTGCTGGTTCCTGTCTTTGTAATTTTTTAGTAAAAAACTGTTTCCAAAAAAATACAATAAAAAATGACCACACAATCACCAGAATGACTAAAATCTAAAGAACTAATAACAAATGTTGGCAAGAATGTGAAGCAAATGGGACTCCAACGCATTGCTGGTAGAGTATGACGTGGTCCTACTTCTTTGGAAAACTGTGTATTTTTACCATACCATTGCCTTGCAATTTTATTCCTAGAGATTGTCTTAGATTTCTGTTAATTATAAATTAGATGGATTCAGTATCTGGCGAGAGCTGGCTTCCTTTGGTAGATGGTATCTTTTTGCTATATCCTCACCTGGTGGAAAGGGCAAGGGATCTCTTCTGAGTCTCTTTGATGCGAGAACTAGTCTCATTTATGAGGGTCCTATCCTCATAACCTAATCACCTTCCAAAGGTCCCACCTCTTAATACCATCACCTTAGGGGCTAGGATTCCAACATGTGAATTTTAAGGGGACAAAAACATTCAGACTACAGCAGGGTTTGCTTAAGAGAAATGAAAGCACAGGTCCATTAAAAAACTTTTTTTTTTTAACTTATATAAAACATTCATGGTAACATTATTTATAATACCCATAGACCAGCAGCAACCCAAATGCTGGAAATGGAGAAGGGGTAGTATATTGGAAAAAATTACTATTTAGAGAGAGACCAGAGAGAGAATATACCAAGGACTTCATTGGAAATGGATTTAAAATATGAGTTTATTCTGATGCAAAAAAAACTTTTTTTTAATCTGTGCAGTTTTTCATAATGTGCATTTTCCATGAAATGTATGGAAAACGCGTTACTGCTGGGGTATGAAGTGGTCCTACTGCTTTGGAAAACGGTGTACCTTTACCACACCATCGCCTTGCAATCTTATTCCTAGAGGTTGCCTTAATTTCTTTGGCTGTAAAAATAAAACATCATAAATTAGGTGGATTCAGTGTCTGGTGAGAGCCTGCTTCCTGAAATGTATGGAATTATCGTGTATATATAACATGTAGTAATAACATGTATGTATGGACTATGTGTATGTATGTTAAATATATATTCACATGATGGAATACTACTCTGCAATAAACAGGATTAATACAAACCTGCATGAGTCTCTCAGACACTGTGTTGAGCCGAAGCAGGAGGACATAAAAAAAGTATTTATTCTTCAGTTCCATTTATGTGCAGTTCAAAAACAGCAAAGCTAATCAACAGAGACAGAAATCAGACCTGTGATTACCTCTGGGTCGGACTGACAGGAAAAGGACACGAGGGAATTTTCATACTTTGATTGGAGGAGGGTTCAGTAACATGGGTGTTTTCATTTGTCATAATTCATTGAATTATACACTTAAGATCTGTGCATTTCCCTTGAAATTTATGTAAATTTCACCCTGAAAAGTGTTCAGAAATTACAACCACAATCATCTGTGCCTGGCTTGCCTGACCCTCGCGATCTGGCTCAAACCTGACGTGGACCCTGTTCCCACAGCTCACCCCCTGACTCCCCTTGCGGTTGCCTGACTGACTTTCTTTGGGTTCCACACACGCACCAAGCTCACCCCAGCTTGGAGCCTTTGCATTTGTGTTCCCCCCCATTTCCAGAGTTCTTTCCCAGATCCTTGCATGACTGTCTCCCTAAGGGAGGCTCCATCGGTCAGGTTCCCTGCGGAAAAGAAATGGCACCGTCTAATGGGATAATTGGCATGAGTTTAACGAAGGGACTACACATAACGCTATGGCCGGCGTGTAGTGACACCACCAGGGATAACACAACGGCCCAGAGCTAGTGCCCCTGGAGAAGGGGTGGCGGTGGTAGCAAGGACATGGAGCCACTTCTCAAATGCATTGATCTGCCAGGATGGGACCCAGGAAATAAGACCCAGCTCCTCCCTCCCTCAGTGCCTCCACTGACAAACTGAATCTCAACTCAGAGAATAAGGGAGCCCCTGGCTGCCGGGCAGCCCCATGGACACAAAGTGGAGAAGGATGAAGGGTGAGTCTTAGGGAGCAGCCAGAGGCCAGCCAGCTCAGACACGGTTCCCGGCTCCCACTTCACAGCCATTCCGTTCCACTCCCCTGCTGTTTTGGTAGAACTTCCCACTCTCCGGACTCATTTGGTTTTCTCGTTTGGTTGCTCACTGTTGGCTGATTCCCCATCTCCTGGAATGTGAGCTCCAGGGACACAGGGACTATGCATAGCTGTGCCCGTCTCCCTGCCGCCTAAAACCGCACCTTGTACTTAAAACAGGTGCAGAGCACACCCACGAATACTTGAGAAAAACAAAAGATGGTCCCTCCTTACTGTAGCACAGCAGTAAAGCACAGGGCAGGGGAAACCGGATCCCACATGGCTGACCAGGGTTCATGTCTAAGCCCTGGTGGTTCAGCCCTGAGAGGATGGAGAACTGGAGGAAGAGGGAAAGTGGCATGACCAGGCCCTGTTGGGTGTGCTCGCTCACTCTCTCTCTCTCTCTCACCTTCTAGTATTAAAAAAAAAAAAAAAAAAATCAGAGCGTCCCCAGATGTCCTCTCCACCCCTAGAGTTCCCCCAGTGTCTCTGTCTTGGGTTAGGGCACTTGGTACACCTGATGAACCAACACCGATTCCCTATTACAAACCACGGCAGTTTGCCGGAGGGTTCACTGCATCCTGCCTTTCCGGTCTTGGCCATTGCATGGCCAGCCATGACACGACACGGTACATCACGGTACTCGTACGACAGGAATAGTTTCAATACCCTGACAACCCCTGTGCTCCACCTGTCCCTCCTCCTCCTCTACCCCCATGAACCCTGCAACCACTGACCTGTTCACTGTCTTCATTGCTCTGCCTCCCTGTCACCGCCGGGTTCATATCTCCACCGTTCTTGGCCCGGGTGGCCCGGCGCTGCAGATGTTCCGCAAATATTTTCTCAATACACGAATGGATAGATGAAAGCACTTAGAGATGCCCACACTCCCCGGGACTTGGAACGAATACCTCGGGAAGAGGTGAGCTCGGGCCCCTCTCCTAACTTGGGGTGGGAAGCCTTCATCGCATTCCCTTTTTGCCCTCTCCTCCTCCAGCCTACCTGGCATGCCTCATCCCCTTTAAATTACACAAGGTTTCCTTGGATGAAAGCTAATTTAGGCGCCATAACGGAGACCATATTTAACGTAAATGGAAGAAGCAAACACGGAAGGATTTATGGTAATAATAACCTGCATGTAATAACACAGAGTGGGTCACCTGCTGATGGAAGAGTGGATGAAAGAGGAGGAAATTTACCTCCCAAGAGAATGAGTGTCCCCGAAAACTGCAATAGCGCCGAGTCTCAGACGTTCTTATTAAATCCCATAGATCTTACCATGCTTCCCTACCCGGAGAGGCCTACTGCTGTCCCCGAATGGCCAGGGACGCCACGAGTAGGAACGGGGTGGAGGGTAGGGGACACTTCCCAGAAAGGCCTGAGTCAATTCCTACTGGCCAAAGGCCCCGTCTGCACAGCTCTGAGCACCACGCGGAGACCCAGGTGAGAAGGGGATTTCCGACACAAGGAGAATGGGGAGAAGAGAAGGACCCTAGAAGCCGGAAGCCGTCCGTTCACGAGGGGTGGCTCAACGTCATGAGCCAACATTTGCATCTACTCAGAGATACCCGGGTTCAAATCCTAGCCCCGTTCTGACTGCATAATCCAGAACGAACTGCAAAACTGGGTCCATCCATTCTCAGCACTGAGCTGACCCTCCGTATACATCCATCCCCTCCGTTCACGTCCATCCCCCTTAGGAAATCGGCCCCAGGAGCAGAGCGGCCCTAGCTGGGAGAGGGGAGGCCAACCAGTGAGAGCCCGGGTGTCTTGTCAGGGGTGTTAAGACCGGCAGGGCCCCCACCCACCCACCCCCTCATGGCTGACAGGCAGCTTGGGCTCACCCAGCGTAGAAGAAAAGCAGTCATTCTGTTGGGCCTGCTGCTCCAGCGTCGCTGTCGCCAGCACTCCCGCCCGTCTCCATGCACGTGTGTGTGTGTGTGTGTGTGTGTGTGTGTGTGTGTGGACTCTCCCTCTGCCTCCCACCCACCTCCTGCTGCTCCACTGTCCACCTGGCATCCGTAGGTGGCCGTCGCTGGGATGGGGCGGGGGCAGGGAAGGTGGCTTTCACACTTGGATTCTCCGTTTATTCTGTCCTCTCAGACTCAGAGCCTCTGGCTCATATTGATGAGAAGATGGGGTTCGTGTTATGCAGTAGAGCACCTTGGGGTCTGAAGAAGTCCCCCAGCCCCAAGGAGGCTGCTTGGATTCCTGGATCGCTCCAGAGAACCCACAGAGAAACCACTTCCCTGTGGCACAGGCAGGTGTGTGCGGTTCTGAGAGCTGTGGATGCGAGAGCAGGGCTTCGAGAGTCTCATGAAACAGATCTTCCGAGGCTAATGTTAATTGCAAGCTGCAAGTGCGGACATTTCCGGGGTGAGAAAGGCACCTGCAGGAGGGGACGCGGAGGACTTCATCAGGGGAGGCGCGGTTAGGGAGCCAGGGCTGGCTTTCCGGACCCCAGCAGGCTCACCCCTCTGCCCCCTCCACCCCATGTCTGCAGTTATTTGAAAACAGGGTGCTATAGTTTGAATATGTCCCCCCAGATTCATGTGTCCAGCCCTTGTAATGGATTGAGAGGGTAAAACTGTACTGATTACCGTGTCCAAAGGTAGGGCCTTTGGGAAGAGGTTGGGGACTGGGCAGGTAGGTGGGCGGGGGCTGAGTTCTGGTGTGCGTGTAGGAGGGAATGAGAAGGCACAGGCCACGTGGACAGTGACCAAGCCCTGCGCTGCTTAAGGTCCTGCCCTCTGCTACGTCATGGCCTCACCAGACATCAGACCCCGGACACTGGGTCCCTAGACCTCTCCCCTCCCCGCCCCTCCTCTCCCCTCCCCGCCCCTCCCCTCCCCTCCCCTCCCCTCCTCTCCTCTCCTCCTCTCTCTTCTCTTTTCTTTTCTTTTTATTGCCAGAGGACAAGTATACTTGACAGAGAAAGAAGGAAGAGAGGGAGAAAGCAGTCCGCAGTGGAATGTGCCCATGCTATAACACCTTCTCCATTTCTCCATCCTGTTGGGATTCGGGGCACTGGGCACCCAGGGATGGGATTCAAATAGTGCAGTCAGCCATGAGGGATCCACCTCCCCCGACCGCCTAGGCTATAGGGCTGCCCCACCCGTATTTTCATGATCCTCCTGAGAACCCTCTGAAACATAGGTGTCTTAATTTGGGGTCTTCCAAAGCCAGAGTCTGAAATCCACTGGGATGTTTTGTCCGAGACATGATCCCAGGGAGCAGGAAGGACAGGACAGGAGGAGGGACAGGGACAGAAGGAAGCCCACACATAGCATGCCGTCGAGGCCACCTGTGAGCACCAGGGCCTCCCTTCCTCCAGGACCGTCTAAGCAATCGCCCAGAATGTTGGGGCCAGGCAATAGCACAGTGGTAACACAACGGGACTCGGATGGGATAGGTCCTGAGTTCAAGCCCTGGGACCTCCCTGAGCACGCTGGACACTGAGCGCCATAATTCAGGCCAGCTGAGGCAGGGAGTAGGGGGAGGAGAGAGGGTTTGTGGCATGAAGGTGTCTCTCTCTCTCTCTCTCTCTCTCTCTGACAAATAACTTTTAAAATATTGGGTCATCAGAAAAGGCATGATGTACTTTTCTGTTTTTATATGCAAAAATGCATCATGACTTTTCCAACAATCCGGTGATAACAAATGCAAAGACATGGGAACCAGCAGTTAGCGTAATGGCTATGTCGCTGGACTCCCACGTAGTCGACCGCGGTTCGCGTCTCGGACCCGGTGGCTTACAACTCACGCCGGGCGCGTGTGCGTGCGTGCCCAAGATCCCGAGAGGAGAATGGAGGAGAAGGGATTGCGGCGTGACCATCCCCCCTGGGGGGTGATTTCTCGCTTTCTGTCTCTATGTCTCTGTCTGTCTGGCGAGCGCACGCGCCCTATAGTGAAAAACCTCTCCAAAAAAAAAACAAAAAACAAAAACAAATGCAAAGACGTGTAGGGAACCAGCAGTTAGCGTAATGGCTATGTCGCTGGACTCCCACGTAGTCGACCGCGGTTCGCGTCTCGGACCCGGTGGCTTACAACTCACGCCGGGTGCGTGTGCGTGCGTGCCCAAGATCCTGAGAGGAGAATGGAGGAAAAGGGATTGCGGCGTGACCATCCCCCCTGGGGGGTGATTTCTCGCTTTCTGTCTCTCTGTCTCTCTCTGTCTGTCTGGCGAGCGCACGCGCCCTATAGCAAAAAAACCTCTCCAAAAAAAAAAAAAAAAAAAAATGCAAAGACGTGTATAGAAGGCCCCTGAGGTTATGCCCTGGCAGGACCAGGGACAGGGCACTTGTGCATCACCCCAACATTTCACCGCTCCCGGGCGCACAGGCCAGTGGACCAAAAAGCACCCTGCCGACTCCCTCTTGCATCCTCCAGGCCGGGGAAGCTCTAGGGTGGAAGGGAACGTGTGCCCAGGCTGGAGGCAGGCTGGCGCCGGCATGATCCCTGGAAAAGCCCACGCGGGGGCTGTGTCCTGCCGGCCTTCGGTCAAGCAGCAGCTGCACGTGCAGGAGGAGGCCAGTCTGCAGCCAGGAGGAAGGACTCAGTGGGGCTCCCAGGCGGGCAGCTCGTCTGCCCTCACAGTTCCAGCTGAAGGAAAGAGAGGGCGGTGCCTGCTGGGAGAGCCTTTTTATGTTCTGTCTCCTCGTGTTCCAAGCCCAAGAAAGCTTCCAGCGACCAGAGGCCCTGCCTAGTACAAAGCAGGAGAGCCCCCAGGGACCACATTCAGCCTTGGGGCAGCCCAGAGCAAAGACCCCTGCAGCAGAGTGGCCGGGAGAGGAGAGGCAGGCCAGGCAGCCTCGCACGCTCTGCCCGCCAGTCTCTGGGCCCAGAGCAGCACAGGCCGTCCTCTGCCTGCGAATAGGCTGGGCTCCAACAGTGCTTGAAAGATCTGCTGTTTGGAGCTAGAAAGCTGGAAACACCTTCCCACTGAGACAATATGGGGCCAGGCTCTTCAGGTCCCAGGCCAGCACACAGGAAACCCACCGAGTGGACCCCAGAACCCAGTACTCCAGAGGGGTCAGCACGTAACAGAGTCCTTGTGCAAAGCACAATCAGGCCACAACTCAGGAAGCCCGGGGTACATGCTGCCCTCGGGGGGCCAGGTCAGGGGATTCTCCTTCTCTCGACCCTTCAGGCTCCGGGCAGTGACACCAGGCTGTTCCCAAACTCCCGACTCCTAATGGCAATTCCTACATCGGGAACAAAGGCTCTCACAAGTGGGGGCCTGGATGAGGTTGGCGGAGGCTCAGGGGCTTCGAAGGTGAGGACTAATCTCCAGTGCTGAGGAACATGGGGAAGGGACTGAGAGAAGGTGACATTATACTCCATTCTGGCCCTGTTCTAGACCAGAGGGGGGAGCCTCTGCCCAGGACGAGATGGAGGTCCCGACAGGGTCACCAACTCCTTGTACCTGATTCTGATCCCCCATCTTCTGGATTCTTCTACTGGCTCAGACTACAGCCCCTCAACACTCCCTGTGAGGTCTGTCAGCTCTCTGTGACTCCTTCCCCACCGTCACACCTCCCCGAGCGCCCAGCACAGCCTCCATCCCCAGGTGCCAACTGAGGTCAGGCATCGACCAGCAAGTTGGTGGCAGGATCTGGACCAGGTCACGGACCCACTAAACCCAGCCAGCCCACGTATTCACCAAGAGGGGCAGGACGAGCTCGTGCTTGTGGGTAAGGAAGCCCGCACTGCCTCTGCCTCGTGTGGCAGCCTGGAGTGCATCTTTTGGGAAATTACAGGTATCACTTTATCTTCCAAGGGAAAAAATAACCCTGGAAAACATCTGCAATTACAGCTCATCACTGCTGACTGTGTAACTGCGGTCTAAGTACCTGGTAATCAGCAGACCAGAGACAATGAGCTTTGGGCTTTATTTAGCGCCTTCCCACTCCCCACCTCAAGCCTCCTTGTGTGATGGGACAGAGGGGGTCAGCCTTCACAAACACCCAGGGTGGCCTTTCCACAATCTTCCTATATGAAGATCAAACCACTGACCCTTGGTCATCCACGGAAATTCTTTTCTTTCTCTTCTTTCTCCAGTGGTCAGCTGAGCACCACCGGGCTGCCTGGTCCCTCTTAGCCTTTTTCTCTCATCCATTAATCTTTTATCCAATGGCATTTGCTGAGGGCCACCTATGCATCGTCATGAAGATAGAAGTACCCAGCAGGAACAAGCTGCTACTTAACCCCCAGCTCCTTTTGGAACACAGGGTCTAGAGCTAAAGGAAACCTTGAAGAATGTCCTAGTTCTGGTGCCTACCTCATGCTTAGATCCCCTTTGTAACATCCTGCTAAATGTCCTTAAGCCTAGCTGATTGCCCTGAATGACAGTGTATTAGTTAGCTATAGCAATAATAGTGCTGTGTAACAAAACACCCCAAAACAAATACCAAGCACTTGGGGGCCAGCAGATGGCATGGCAGTTAGGGCACTGGACTCCCACATGGCCAACTACACTTTGAATCCCGGACCTAACAGCTTTTTTTCTCACTTTCTCTCTCTCTCTCTCTCTCTCTCTCTCTCTCTCTCTCTCTCTTTCTCTCTGGTAAATACACAGACTCTATAGCAAACTAAAATAATAATAATGATAATGATAATGATAATGATAAATAAAATTAAATAGATAACTCTTTTAAAAAATAATAATGATGGGAACCAGCAGTTAGCGTAATGGCTACGTCGCTGGACTCCCACATAGTCAACCGTGGTTCACGTCCCGGACCCGGTGGCTTAAAACTCACACCGGGAGTGTGTGCGTGCGTGCGTGCCCAAGATCCAAAGAGGAGAATAGAGGAGAAGGGATTGCGGCGTGACCATCCCCCCTGGGGGGTGATTTCTCGCTTTCTGTCTCTATGTCTCTCTCTGTCTGTCTGGCGAGCGCACGTGCCCTATAGCAAAAACCTCTCCAAAAAAATAAATTAAAAAAATAATAATAATGGGAACCAGCAGTTAGCATAATGGCTATGTCGCTGGACTCCCACGTAGTCGACCGCGGTTCACGTCCCGGACCCGGTGGCTTAAACCTCACGTCGGGCGCGTGTGCGTGCGTGCCCAAGATCCCAAGAGGAGAATGGAGGAGAAGGGATTGCGGCGTGACCATCCCCCCTAGGGGGTGATTTCTCGCTTTCTGTCTCTATGTCTCTCTCTGTCTGTCTGGCGAGTGCACGCGCCCTATAGCGAAAACCTCTCAAAAAAAAAAATAAATAATAATAATAATAATAATAATAATGACGAGCGTTTGTACTCTTCTTCCTTGTGGATCAGCAGGTTGGCTCAGGTAGCCCTGATGCAGGTTGAGGGCTGGCGGAGAAGGTGGATTCAAGTTGCTCTCGGTGTCCATACGTGTTCCTGGGGCCAGAATCCACCTGCACACTCGCCTGACAGGAAATTGCAGGTGTTTCGGAGGGCAAGTCACACCACGCGTGCCTATGAGAGGCCTCTGCTTACATTGTGTCTGCAAAATTCCATTGCACATCATGCCAAGGCCACAATGGGTAGGGAAATAGACTCCACAAGGTCACATGACAACAGGAGGGCGTGAAGAAGCAAGAAGGATAGCGCCGTCCACCACGGCTGGGAAGTCCACTCTGCCCTCACTTGGAGCTGAAATCTGCCTGTCTAGGTTGAGGAGAGCATTCAACACCACCTGTAGACACCGTAGAAAGACCGCAGAGAGAAAACAGAAAGAAATAAACTGTGGAATAAGAGGAGGAGAAAGTTTTCCAGAACTGGAGGCAGGAAGAAACTTTCAGCTAAAAGGGACTTTTGAGTAAAATGAATTTTAAAACACCCACAAGCAGAATTCATTATCGGGAAATGTTAGTACAGCAAGGATAAAGTGAAGATCTTGAAATTCTCCAGAGAAGTGGGGAAGGTGTTCTACTGAAAATGAAAAATTAGCCGCATTTTCCTATCGGTGGTGCTGGAGCCAGAAGACAGTAGAGTAATGCCTTCGATGGTTCAAGGGAAAACGGTTTTGGAACCACGCCTAGTCAGACTGTCAATGACGAAAAGACATCTGAAGAGTGAGGAAATTTACCTCCTGCGTACTCTTCCCAAAGAACTTACTGGAGGAGGCATTCTAATAAAATGAACAAGATACTGAGAAAGAGAGAAACTTTGATTCACAAAAGCACAACTCCCGAGGAAAAGGAAATCCTAGGATTATAGTTAGGACAAAAGCCAGCAGACTTCAAAGAAAAGATCTTCAAGAAGAGCACAATGGATTCTAAGAATTAGAGAAAGTAAGAAATTGTAGGTATTTGTGAAATGATGAGGAAGATCATTCTTCTTCTACCAAAAAGAATAAAAACACGTAATGAAAAATTCCAAGAAAAGGGAGGGGCGGAATCTTGTACCAAAGCAAGCTAAAATGTGGCATAATTTTGAATAATTGATAGAAAATACTAAAAGGTCTTCTATTGGGTCGTCGGGAAAGTCGGGACTCATTTTGCATAGAAAAATATGTCACGACTTTCCCAACGACCTAATACATCATTTCGATGTTAACGTTCTCATTGGAATCTTGATACAAGAATTATAAAGTAAGATTGAGAGGAAAATAAAAGATAAATCTGTCTTATCTGGTTCATCGCAGAAAACAATACTAGCCTTGTCATCAAAATGTAAAAATGTTGACTGGTTTTCAACTTTTAAAATTAATCCAGAGAACACACGTGAGCGGCATTTATGTGGATAAAGACCAGGATGTAAACGGCACCCGTTTGGACAATGTTAGAGTGAAGACAGCGTGGGCAGAAGCTGAGGAACTGAAAGGGGCAGGGAGGGGAGGCGAGAGGAAGGAGAAGAGTCCTAATAAAGCCCTCACCTTACGGCATGAACACGTGAGTGACTAGGAACTGGATCTTCGAAGCACAATAATTAGAATGGCCAATGTAACAAGAGAAATAAATATAATTATCAAATACAGGCATACACGGATTGGGGAAGAAAGCTAAGTCTTCATCTTTCACAGTAGGGAGTCAAGATGGGTCCAAAATTAACAAATCAAGAAATGGAGTTCTAGGGGTCGGCAGGTGGTGTGGTAGTTAAGGCACTGGGTTCCCACATGGCTGACAGCAGTTTGAGTCCTGAACCTGGTGGCTTGCTTTCTCACTTCTCTCTCTCTCTCTCTCTCTCTCTCTCTCTCTCTCTCTCTCTCTCCCTCTCTTTCCTCTCTCTCTTTGTCTCTCCCTGGTGAGCACACATGCCCTACAGTAAATTCTAATAAATTAATTAATTTAATTAAATAATTCTTTTTTTAAAAAAAGAAATGGAGTTATAACATTAACGACCATCAAAAATCAAAATGAAAACAAAACAGAAAAAAATAAGCACCTAGTGGTGGTCTCTGAAGGACAGAACTACATCCTTGGAGTCATAGAGGTTGTTTTTTTGTTTTGTTTTTTTTTTCTCTTGAGAGGTTGGAACTTTTTATTAAACCCAGTTTTTATACGAAGAAAGTGAGAACAAAGAGATTAAGACTCAATTCTATAATAACAAATCAACTACTTAAGTATATATAAATTAAACACTGAGTTTTTGATATTTCAAGTATCTGATATTCTAACATCAATGTTATTGTTGGTTTTGCTCATTATAATGTTTATGATGTTTTTATTCTTTTTATATTATTTTATTTTTCCCACCAGAAACGTTATTTGTGGGGAGTTCTCAAAGATCAGTGGATGGAAGAGGGAAGAAGTCAGATCGGGTTTACAGGTCGCTGGGCACCCCGATTTACACAAATCAGAGTGGCCTGCTGTGCTGCCACCCTGCTAGGAGCTTCTCTGCAAGGTGGCGGTGACAGCCGATGGGCAGTTCAAGCAGCCCCTGGTCGGCAGTTCGGCCGAGCTGAGAGGTGGCCAGAGGTCAGGTCTACACTGGCTCCTGGGCCGTGGCTAGTGGAGGGTCCGGGACGTGGGAGGGACAAGACTGGGGCACGGCGCCAACAAGCAGAGGGGGACGAGGTGTGGTGCCCTCACGGAAAGGGCATGAAGCACGCTGGCGCCGCCTGAGTACTCGCCGGGGGCGCTGGCTGCGGAGAGGGCTTTCAGCGATGGTTGAGGGGTCCCTTCGCTCTCTCCCCAGCCTCCGCAGCGGTCGCTCCGCAGGGCTGCATACGGAACGGCCACAGTGGCAGAGAACGCGTCTGCGCGTGGGCTTAGTAACGCGAGGTCTGCTGAGACCCCGTCAACGGCAGAGACCAGCGCTGAGCCCCCAGCCAGCACTCTCTCAGGGGGGCTGCCAGAGCCTGAAGCCAAGCGGGTCCTATTGAAAAGGGTAGCAATCTACGTCCCCCCATAACATCCTAACACGGGCTTCCTTCCCTGCTGCCAGCACTACCGTCCAGCACACGTGACGGTGTCTTACCCACCACTGCACTCCACACCGCAGCGCTGAAGATCAGGGAGCTCATTCAGGGGCCACGAGCGCCTCCCGAGGCTGGAGCCCAGGTCCCAGGGGAGCTGGAAACACCAGGCACATGTAGGCGCCCAGGATCCTGGGAGCTGGGGACCAGGGGAGGGAGCACGGTGTGAGGAGAACCCGGTGAGGGGCTCTCGCTCTCGCCCTCGCTCTCTTGGGTGTGCATGAAAACACACAGAACTTGTGGGACCAGCATTTAGCATAATGGCTATGTCGCTGGACTCCCATGTAGTTGACCGTGGTTCAAGTCCCGGACCCGGTGGCTTAAACTCAAGCCTGGCGTGTGTGCATGCATGCCCAAGATCCCAAGAGGAGAATGGAGGAGAAGGGATTGCGGCATGGCCATCCCCCCTGGGGGGTGATTTCTCGCTTTCTGTCTCTCTGCCTCTCTCTGTCTGGCGAGCGCACACGCCCTATAGCAAAAACCTCTCCAAAAAAAAGACATAGAGCTTGTTTGGCAGAGGGGACATGATAGGCTCATGGAAGCCCGTGGTCTCCCCCGTGCTGCAGCACCCAGAAGCCGGCCTGATGAAGCGGGAACCGGCCTGCTGAAAATACAGCTGTGACCCCAGTCAGACAGTAACAGCCCGACGTCAGGTGTCTGTTTTACATGACTCAGTCTGTGCTGTGAGTGGGTTCCCAGTCCATGGTGGTGTTTTTCCCAGAACCAAAATACCGTGTCATCAGGAAAGTCCTGATGTATTTTTGCATAGAAAAGCACGTCATGACTTTAGACAGCCCGGGCGAGCACAGGGTGGACTTGGGGGTGACTCCTCTCACTCTTCTAACACCACTTACAGAATTTTTGCTTCGTATCCCCTTTCAACTTTAAACTCCACTGGGTGGAGGTTTGGGGAAGCAAGAGAGGAATGGTCCCCGGAGACCCAATCGTCGTTCCCTGGGCTGACGGTGGAGACGGGCCCCTGGGCAGGTCGGGGTCTTGTGCCACTGAATGATCAGACAGAAGAGGACCGCTCTCCGAGGAGCCGGGCTGCTGCTACTTGAGGGGACAAGGGTCTTGGGGAACTTCTGCCTAAACACGCAACGCTCCAGGGAAAGCCCGATGGCGAGTAGCATGGGGAAGGGAGTTTAAATGATCAACTACAGCCTCTCAAACACGAGAGCACAGAAACGTGAGTACCTTCTTCCCTGCTTGTCACGCATGCTTACATGTTTGTATCTGCATATTTTCATTTTTTTCTTTATGCATGACAGAGCACAGGCACACGCATGTGAGAGTGAAAGAGAGAGATGAGCACCGTCCATGGGGTCTGGCTGTACCACGACCCCTCCCCACAGCCGGCCAGCTCGTCAGACCCCGGGCACTCACACACACACCCAGTGTGTTTCAGGCAGACCGAGCGGGACCCAGCTGCCACGTTGGACCGTGGGCTGAGCTGGTCTAGAGCAGCGCATTGTCTCTGTGCCATGGAAGCAGCCCTGCATTTGTATATAAGAGCTAACTTTTTATTTTATATAAAGACTATTGGCAGACTAGCCAGTGGTACGGTGATTAAGGCAGGTGGATCCCACATGGTTGACTGTGCAGTTTGAGTCCTGAATGCAGCAGCTTGAAAAATAAACACACTGGACACATGTGCATGTGTACCCAAAGTCCTGAGAGGAGAGTGGAGGAGAAGGGATTGCAGCATGGCCATCCCCGGAGGGGTGCTATCCCACTTTCCCTCTCCTCTCTGCCTCAGTTTCTCTCTGGCAAGTGCACATGCCCTATAGCAAACTAAAAAATAATAACAATAATAATAAATAAAGTATGTATATATATATGTGTGTGTGTGCGCGCACACACACACACACACACGTTGGCAGGTTTAGCCATGGTAGCACTCTCTGGACACTGCTGAGGACTATTGAGAATGCTTGTCCTTCTGCCTCTCTCTTGTGAAATGAATAAGTAAGTAAATACACTAAGGAGGAAAACCTGGCCGCTGGAATGAATTCCTGTGGCTGGGTGCACAGGCGGGGGACTGAGATCCGTTGCTGGAGTGACACAGACAGGAAGAGCAGGCCGGCAGCAAGACTGTATATCCCCACTCCCTCTTCTCTGACCTCCAGCTTCTAGTTCCTCTCTAGTCTTCTCAGAGTTAGGACTTTAAGTAGAGTTCCAACCTCAGCCTCATAAAACAGAGTTTAGAGGAGTGAACCTGGAGGGACCAGCAGGTTGGAATGGTTACATCACTGGACTCCCCTGTGGCGAACTGCAGTTTGAGTCCTGGACCTGTTGGTTTAAAACTCACACTGGGTGAATGTGCGTGCGTGCCCAAAATCCCAAGAGGAGAATGGAGGAGAAGGGATTATGACATGGCCATTCCCCCAGGGGGGTAGGGGTGATTTCCCACTTTCTGTCTCTCTGTCTCTCCAGCTAGCACATGAACCCTATAGCAAAAATCTCTAAAAAAAAAAAAAAAAAAAAAAAGAAAGAAAGAAAGAAAGAAAAAGAAAAGGTGAACCTGAATTTGAGAGAGAAGAGCTGAGTGCCCAACACAGTCCACCTCTTTAACTATTCTGTGGCCATGACACTCTCGTGGTGACAATGTGTGTTTTCCCTTATAGGGTGCAACTATTGTTTTTGCAGGACTCACCTCACTCTCAAAAGGAGGAGACAAAAAAATCCCAACAGTCATTGTACACACCTCTGAGTGACAGACATGGGGTCAGCTTCTGGGCCAGGTGGACTAGACCAGATTATGAAGTTAGTGACCACCGATTGTGTGTGTGTGTGTGTGTGTGTTTTAGACAGAGTTTTTTCCAGGTTATAACTCTCCTGGTCGCCTCCCAGGTAATTGAGACTTCGGGCCTGTACCGCTCTAGTGGACTGGGACGCAAACCAAGGGTTCCCACATGTTCTCAACCTGCCAAGCAGCAGTGGTAGCAAGCTGGACCCACATGGGAAGGTCCCAGGTTTGTATCCTGGGATCTTCTCATCCACACTGGGCACAAGTGCAATCCACACTAGTTGAGGCCAGAGTGGATCATAGCATAAAGACCCCGTTGAAGATGCCTTTCTCTCATGGAAGAAAGAAATAAACTTAGGGGCCAGCAGGTGGCGTGGTGGTTAAGGTACCAGATCCCACATGGTCAACTGAGTGGTTCGTGTCCCAAACCTGGCAGCTTGAAAATCACACCAGGCGCATGTGCGTGCATGGCCAAAATCCCAAGAGGAAAATGGAAGACAAGGGACTGTGATGTGACCGTCCTCCCTGAGGAGTGATTACTCACTTTCCCCCTCTCTGTCTCTCTTCAGCAAGTGCGTGAACACATGCACGTGTGCGCACACACACACACAATTTAAAAAGGAGCTTGAACTATAGATAGATAGAGATAGATAGGTAGATAGATGACAGATAGACAGATATAATTGGTGTAGTTTTTCTTTTCCTGACTGGGCCCTGACTGACACAGGCAGGCAACTGTAACTGGTCGTTATAAACCCTGGTATGACTAGATTGTTGAACTCTGCAAGTGTGCTTCTTTGATTAATCTTTCCTCGTCCTGTGGTTCTACTATAGTTACCGACTGCTGCAGGGTCACCTGGAAGGAGAGCCTCTTCTACTTTGGGTAGATCATGGAAGACTTCCTGGAGAAAGTGACATCTAAACTAAATGTGAATAATGTATTGGAATTAACCAGACAAAGAGCACGGAACAGTGATCCAGGCCTAGAGAGCAAACTGCACGTGCAAAGGCACAGAGGCAGCAAGGCCTCGTCCAAGGAAGAGTGGCTGACGCATCACAAGGGTAGAGACGTGAGGCAGGGGAGGCGGAAGGAGGCCAGATCAGAAAGGACTTTGTGGTCAGCCTTGGCGAGGAGCTATGACGTTGCCACACTTCACAGGGAGGGGCGGCTGATGGCCAGTGTCCATGTGCTGCCCTTGGGCCCTCGGGTGGGTCACATCCTCCCCAGGCACCTGCACAAACCCTAAAGCCCCTCCGCCAGGTGCCTCCGCGAAGCCCGCCTGCCTCTCCCCCCCTCAGAACCTGTTCGGGCACTAGTTAGTGTGATAAACTAATTTACAACGAAGTGTTAGAGAGTGAGAATGGTTTATCCCTCCTCGGGGTATTTTCATTTTAACAAAGACTCGGCTGACAAATATTTACTGAATGGCCTATTACATGCAAGAAACTAGGTGGAACTCCTAAGGGGGGGCAGGCTCGACCTGAGTAACTCAGTCTCCGGTGACAGGACTTTGGGCTGGTGGGGAAGCAGCAGAGGCCGCGGAGTGCCACCTCGGTGGCTATGGCGGCACACCCTGTGCCTGGCCCTCCCCCGTGGAGGCACACCGGCTGGTGTCCTGGTGTCCTGGTGTCTAACCATCACCCCACCACCACCGAGAGTCCTCGTTGGGACGGAGCCTGGGCACTCGGGTCAATCTCATGTTTTGAGGTCCCTCGGTCTGCCCCATAAGAAGCCGAGGAGCATACCGAAGAGCCCCGTCTCTCTGTTGGCCCCCTCTCTCCCCTCCTCTTCCTCAGCCTCCATGGCCTCCACGGCCTCCACCCAGGCACACGGACACTTGGCCTTCTGGGCACCTGGCACCAAGCCAGGAAGGCAGGGAAGGGAGCAGGGGCAAGGACAGGCGAACTCCAGAGGGGAGCCGCCTCCTGCGCTCCGGTCGTGTGCGGGGCTGGCTGGCTCTTCTCTCTCCCTCTGCCTTTTTAGACATGACCCAATCAGGGAGGAGGGCCCGGGTGGGAAGGAAGGAGGGACGTGGGAAGGGACAGACAGGGCCTGTCCAGTGCAGGTCCCTCTGGATCTTTCCTCTCACCTCTCTCACGCTGTCGGGCCTCACCCTTCCCAAGCCTGGCTCACCAGGGCCCCCCTCTCCCTCCGACACGCCCCACTCGCCAGTCTGTAACTCCCTTCCCGCGCTAACGGCGATGTCCTGAAGAAGAGGGTTGAATGAGAACGCTGGGTGTCAGAAGGCCAGGGTTTTCCTCTATATTATCCAGGGACCCCGGGCCTATACTTAGCTCTTCTCCGAGCTCATTGCTCCCGTCTATAAAATGGACACAGCCCCCACACCTCATCCCCCAAGTCCAGCTAGCACCGCAGGTTCCAGCATCCCCGCCCAGACGCCCGCTCTCCATGCACTGAGAAACACTGACATCTAGTGGTCTGTGCGCAACCTGCAGGCAGACCAGGCGCCTGGGACCGGGGATACACATGCAAAAGTTCTGGGACGGGAGTACCCCATCCTTTCCCTCTGAGTTCTCTTTACTCCACCTGAAGTGTCCCCCAAGGCCACAGAAAGCTTGAGAGTCAAGACCCAGTGGTGAAATGGCCTTTTCTTTTCTTTTTTTTTTTTTTTGGAGAGGTTTTTTTTTCGCTATAGGGCGCGTGCGCTCGCCAGACAGACAGAGAGAGACATAGAGACAGAAAGCGAGAAATCACCCCCCAGGGGGGATGGTCACGCCGCAATCCCTTCTCCTCCATTCTCCTCTCGGGATCTTGGGCACACACGCACACGCGCCCGGCGTGAGTTGTAAGCCACCGGGTCCGAGACGCGAACCGCGGTCGACTACGTGGGAGTCCAGCGACATAGCCATTACGCTAACTGCTGGTTCCCTGAAATGGCCTTTTCTGAAGACGGCCAGATACAACCTGGTGACAAGAGGGGACAGTGAGACGGACACACCGTGGATGACGCATGAGGAGCCGAGACAAGATCAAATTCCAGGAGCCACACGGGGGCCCCACCCACACCCATCACAGAGAGGGGCACAGCAAGATGAACAGGGTGGCTTTCTGCCATGGACCCTGCCAGTCATCCCTCTGCCAGCCACCTGGGCGTGCGGGCCACAGACGGTGCCTCAGCATTCCAGGTGCCAGCACCGAGCCAGGCGCTGACACCATGTGTGCGTGTGTGACTGTGCGGATGTACACACCAGGTGGGGGCGTGCACCAAGCACAGAAGATGCCCACAGCATGAGTCCCTGGCAGGCATAAGCAAGTGAACCATAAAATAATCTAAATTCATTTATTCCTCAAATATTTCCCAAGTCCCTGCGGTACCCAGACACAGGGAGCTGCCTCCCAGGCTGCACAGGGCTGCCCACGAGCCAGCGCAGCCTCCTGCACAGCCCGCCCGGCCCTCCCAGCCTCCAGCTGATCACCGCACGTGTGTAAAGGCGACATCACCCCTGCCTCTCTCTCTGCATTCCTGGCACCCACAACAGGAGGTGCCTAATACGAACTCACCCATCTGGCCCAGGCCTGCCCTTCTAAGATCGCTGATGGTTGCTCACTCAGCCCCTCCTCAAATACCCTCACCGACGGCCACTCGCTATTCGGGATGCTGTGTGTCCACCCGGGTTTGCTGCAAGGCTCAGAACCACGACTCACACCCGCCATGGCAGGAGGAGGAGGCTAGCGGCCCCATAGCTGTGCCAGGGAAGAGGGTGGAGTCAGGTGCTGCGGCCTGGATCCCAGGGCAATGGCATCGGGTCTGTCCCATCTCTCGTGCACTCTCTTTCCAAGCCGCCCACACCACACACGCCACCTCCAGGTCTGCTTCCGTCTGTGGCTGGCCTCATCCTGCCCTGCCCACCCTCCATGCAACACGAAGAAGGAGCTGGGGCAAGTGCCCCCAACCCCACCCCCATCCCCGCTGGCATGACCCCAACACAGGGTCCCGGAAGGTTGTCCTTCCCGCTCCTGCCAGGGATTTCCTGAGCGACAGCTAACTCCTTGGGATGACCCTGACTGGGTCAGCTCAGACTCTTCACGCACCCCCATCTCTCCCTATGGACTTGGGAGACAGGTACAACTGCCCAAGGTCGCTTGACTGCTCCTGTGGCCAGGGGGTCAGAAAGGGACACTGCAACCACCTGCCCTCCAGAACCATGTGCGAAGGAGAGCAGGGCAGGAGGGACAGTGGTTAAATGAGTCCCCAACGACTCATGTCCACGCAGAGCCTCGGAGCGTGGCCTCACTTGGAAATAGTCTCCGTGAATCCAGCCACGGTAAGGATCAGCGTGACATCATCCAGGATTAGGGCGAGCCTGACTTCTGGCAAGTGTCCTCTAACGCAGGGGCCCCCAGGCTCCCAAGCCATGGGCCAACCAGTCTGTGGCCTTTCAGGAACTGGGCCACACTGGGACCAGCAGGTGGCATAATGGCTATGTCGCTGAACTCCCATGTAGTCAACCACAGTTCAAGTCCCAGACCCGGTGGCTTAAACTCACACCAGGTGCATGTGCGTGAGTGCCCAAGATCCCGAGAGGAGGACGGAGGAGAAGGGATAGCAGCGTGGCCATCCTCCCAGAGGGTGATTTCTTGCTTTCTGTCTTTCTGTCTCTGTCTTTCTGCAGAGCCCATGAGCTCTATAGCAAAAAACTCTAAAAAAAAAAAAAAAGGACCTGGGCCCCGTGGCAGGAAGTGAGCAGGGGACAAGCAGGCAGGCTCTCCTGTGTATTCACGGCTGCTCCCTGTTGTGGGCACTCCCGCCTGAGCTCCGCCACCTGTCAGATTGGCAGACGTCAGACCTCACCAGGGCGCGACCCCTATGCCAACGGTGCACACGAGCCATCCGGGCGCAAGCTCTCATAAACCACCGTCTCCCCCCTCTCGTCTATGAAAGATTGTCTCCCACAAAGCCAATCCCCAGTACCCAAAATGTTGGGGACCCGCTGTCCTAAGAGGCAGAAAATGAGACACTGACATGAGGGAAGGCAGCCGCGAGATGTTGGAGGCAGAGACAGGAGTGGTGTGTCCACAGCCGAGAGTACCAGAGCCACCAGCAGCTGGACGGGGCAGGAGGGTTACCCCTGCAGCCTTCAAGGGCACTGGCCACTAACAGCTGGAGTCTGGGCTGCGGGCCTCCTGAACTGTGGGAGACTCAGTGCCTGTTGTTTTTTGGTTTTTTTTTAGTTTTGTTTTGTTTTGAGAGATTTTTGCTATAGGGCGCATGTACTCATCAGAGAGAGAGAAAGCAAGAAATCACCCCTCAGAGAGGATGCCCGTTCTGCAATCCCTTCTCCTCCATTCTCCTCTCAGGAGACACACACCCACACACACCCAACAGGAGTTTCAAGCCGCCAGGTCCGGGACTCGAACCATGGTTGACTATGTGGGAGTCCAGCAACGTAACCACTACACCACCTACTGGCCCCGGTGTCTGTTGTGACATCGAGGCCAATGAATTCATGATCATTTGTTATGACAGTTCCGGGAAACCAGCACAGGAGGCCAAACCAACAGGTGTCCACTCTGCCACGGCGGGGGAGGACAGGCTGGGGCGGGACAGGGCCTGACGGAGAAAGTCCTGATCCTGCCCACACCGCCCCGCTGACTCGGCTCTGCGGAGCCTGGGCTCGGGCTGACTGCTCCCCGGGCTCTGTCTAGGGCGGGACATGGCCGAGACTCACCGCCCACCACTGCGTGCACTGAGGCCTGGGGAGGCCACGCCGCCGGCCCCATTTGGACGGCTTACATGATTTCTAAATACAGGGAAGAGCTCTTCGCTGGAATGATAAATAACCTGTCTGCTCTTTTCTGAGATCTGATTGACTAGTCCAAGTAGGAGTGTCTGGTGTCATAGCCGAGCACGAGAACCATCGGGAGGTAGATGCTCCGGGCAGTGGGAGAGGGGCTGGGGAAGACGCGGCCATGTTTTTGGCCTCAGATTATGACAGGGTCCAGAGTGAAAGCCCTGGCAGCTCACTACGGTCCTCACTCCATCTCATCCTTAGGAAGTGAGAGCGCACAGTCACCTTCTCCTCTCTCTTCCTCCGGACTGAAATCGCCATTCCTCGAAGCTTCTGTTGGTGGGGTTTTCAGAACCTCTGCCAGGCTGGCGCGGTCTGCACACACCCTCCCGGTCGGGGCCTCTCCCTGGGCCTGCGGGGAGGAGAGCTGAAGTCAGACCACAGCCTCCTCATGTCCATCAGCCCCGGGCCCCGGGCCCCAGGCCGGCTCTGAAACACCAGGAGCACAGCTCTGAACTCCGCCCCGCCCAGCAAGAGGGCAGCCCTCCCGAAGTCACCCACCCCAGCCGACCTGGGACCTGGCACCGGCTCACCCATGGCACTTTGATGTGCCAACCCCGCCTCTCACCCGCACAGGAAGCCCCGTGGAGCTGTCGCCTCTCTCCTCGTTGACAGAGTCCAGGCTGCTTCTCAGGCAATTTGGGGGCCTTCCTGGAGACACTTTGAAGCCTCTTCAAAGCGGCAGCATTGTGAGCAGTCACCCTGGCACAAAGGCCTGCAGCCCTAGGCCACCTCCACTCACCCAGGCCATGCCGACAGCCTGTCACTCACCCACTGGAACCAGGGATCACACAGCAGGGCAGGGCCCGAGTGCGGGGTCGGCCCTCAGGGACAAAGCCAGGGCCAAGAGGCCAAGAGCCACCTGGTAGGCTTCCTCTGTCCTCAGCCTCCACCGTTCTCCTCCTGCTCACTCCCTCCCCTTCTCTTCCAGAAACTTCTCTTCCAGAAGCTTCTCCTTGCACCTGCTCCTCGAGGCCATGCAGGCCTGTTTGCTCTTGTTTGGGGAGCCAGCAGCCAGCTCCCGTCGCCCCGCACACACTCGCCATCACCTGCCTCAGGAGAAGGAGGGCTGGGCGTCTGCAAGGAACCTGCGACACAGGTCCCCACCCAGGAGTCCCCACCCGGAACCGACCCGTGGGAACACCACGCCGTCCACCTGATTCTCTTTGCTCACGCCAGACTCGTGTGCACACACAGCTAGGCGCGAGAGAGGGGCACCCTCCACGGGGCCCGGGCCTGCCGCCATCCCCTCCCTCCAGCCCTCCAGTCCTGGTCTTGGGCGCTTGTTCGCATGCCTGGCGTGTGTCCGACTTACCAGGCTGGGGATTCAAACCACCATGGCCATGTGGGATCTGGCTTCTCTTGAGCAGCGTGTTATTACTACATAGGGAGCTGGCCGGTGAGGAGGAGAAATGCCCAAATTGTGCAAAGTCCCCACTTCCTTCCATTCTCCCCGCGCCGGGCCCCCTCCCGCCGCAGCCCTGGCTCTCCCAGCCTGGGGGAGGGGTACAGCTCACTGATCTCCCCCTCCCACCCTCCTGGCCCCTCTTCTCGCCTCATTCCCCCGATCCTTACTTAAGAGCTGCAAAGGCTCCCTCTCCATTAGTGGGATCATTTAGAAGGATGCCCACAGGACCAGAACCCCAGGCCTCCATCCTCCCCTGCCCTGCAGTTCTCACTCCTCCCACCCCAGCAGCAAGACCAGCCTGAGGCTAGTGGGCCGGCTGGGGGAGACAGAGGCAGCAAGAGGCCCCAGAGCTACCGTCAGCCCACCTGCCCCCTTAAAAGTTCCAGCCCCCTCCCCACCCCAGGCTGTGGCTTCAGAGCATGGGGCTGAATCTCATCAACAAGAAATCTGAAGCCATTAAAATACAATAAAAGAGAAATTAAATGTAATCGCTCTGTAAATTATAACTAATTGAAACATCAATTGTAATTTTTATGATCTACATTTGGAGTGAGTGATGCCGAATCAGGAAATGAAAGTTAAATGACGATGGAGGTGTCCCGGAGTGGCCTCTGCCCCCAGCTTCTGCCCTTCTACTGCCAGCTTCCTGCTCTTCCAGAACCTTCTCTCCCGAAGCTTCCCCATGTCCCTGCCCCTTGTGCTCCAGGAGGCCGGTGGCTCTTGTTTGAAAAGCCTTGTCTGCAGGCCCTCAGTACCCCCGGGCTTCCCTGTAATCCCAAAGAGGGGCTGGGTGTCTTTCCTGGTTCCCCACATTTGGATTAAGAGCCAAACCCCACCCCTGACGCTGGCCCCTTCCCTCCCCAAACTCCACACTTGGAAATGGCAGTAGGACGTGCCCGAAAGCCTCGGCTTCCCCCAGAACGGTGCTTGGTCCCACCACACAGCAGCGGAGTCTGGGTCTGGAAGGACCGGAGGCCACTGATCCACGGCCAGCCTGCCTCCCTGCCTGAGAGGGCTACCCAGGGCCCTGGGGCTGCCATTCAGCCCTGGCACTGCTTCCTCCAATCCATCTAAGACAGGGCTGTGGCAGGGAAAAGCAAGTGACCCTTCACAGCGCAAGAACCCCGCCACATTCAGGCAGCGATCCTCCCTGGTTCACCAGCTCTCCGTCCTGCGTGGGCACCTGAGGGCACGCGTGTGCAAGCTCAGGGTTCACACTGAGGAAGTAAGCAGACCTGCGGTCGACTCCCCCAGCAGGGAGCTGCTACTTAGTGGCTTCTCTGAAGACTCTGTGTCAGGACCAGCAATTGGCATAATGGCTATGTTGCTGGACTCCCATGTATCCACCATGGTTCAAGACCTGGACCCGGTGGCTTAAATTCATGCCGGCGTGTGTGTGTGCGTGCCCAAGATCCTGAGAGGAGAATGGAGGAGAAGGGATTGCAGCATGGCCATTCCCCCGGGAGGTGATTTCTCGCTTTCTATTGCTCTGTCTCTCTCTGTCTTTCTGGCGAGCATGCGCTCCCTATAGCAAAACCTCTCCAAAAAAATAATAATAATAATACATTCCAACATGTGGATATACAGCAGTTCCCCTTTATGCACAGGGAGTGTGTCCCAAGACCCCAGAGAATGCCTGAAATCTTGGATCACACCAAACTCCACACGTGGACCATGTTTTCCAATCTGGGAGCCACGTGACTGGCGGCTGGGTCCAGCAGAGGTGCTCTGCATCCCGGGCAGGACAGAGCAGTGTGGTACGGGGTTTCAGCACACTGCTCAGAACAGCATGCAATTTTAAACTTATGAATTGCTTATTTCTATAATTTTCCACTTCATATTTCCAGACTGGAGTTGACTGCAGGTAAGAAGGAATTGCAGGGCCAGCCGCATAGCCCAGTGTTTAGAGGGGCCAGGTCCTGTGTCGTATCTCGGCGCTGGCAGCTTTAAAAACACACCGGCCCGTGTACACGCATGCCCCAAATCCCAACAGGATGGAGAAATGGAGAAGGGGTTGCACGGCCATGCCCCACTGGGGTGCTCTCCTCCCTCTCTGTTTCTCTGGTGAGTGCACATGCCCCCTGGCGAATTAGGGAGAGAAAAAGGTGGGGTGTGTGTATCGTGTTTTGTTTTTCCTTTCATGGGCGAATGGATATTCGGGCTGCTCCCACCTCCCGGCTCCAGCGAATAATGCTTTAAAGAACGTTCACGCAGGTGTAGTGGAGGCACGTTTCTGTTCTCTTGGGCACACCCCCACGGGTAGAGCTCCTGGGGCCTGGGGCCACTCTGGTGCTTCACTTTCGGGGGACTGATTCCTGAAGTGGCTACACTATAAATACGTTTGCAGAAATAAGAGGAAAATAAATTATTAGAAAAATGAAATGTAAAATCACATGTAAGGGCCAGTCCATAGCCTGGAGGTTAAGGGGGCCGGATCGCACATGGCCAGCCTAACAGATTCCCCACCCTGGCAGCCTGAAGTCACACCAGGCATGTGGCCTCCCACCCTGAAAGGCGGGAGGAGCAGAAAAGGCACTCTCTCTCTTCCTCTCTCTCTCTCTTCCTCTCTCTCTGGGAAGCACACATGCCCTCTGGAAAATGTTTTAAACGAATAACAACATACAAATCATAGCCTCATTTTTGTTCTTGTTAAGTCAACAAACATCGAACGACTTCGTCAGGCTGCTCTGAACGTTTTCTGCACGTCGTTGGCCTAGGACAGGGAGTGAAGGGTTCTGGCGGCGCTGGCCCCTGGGACAGCGCACCTCGCACCTGCCTCCCACCTCTGGAGTGCAGCACAGCCCCGCAGAGCGTGCTGCAACCCCCATCCCACCTGGATGCCCAGCCTCGCCTTGACCAGCCACGCCACATGTCCTGCTGTCTCAAGTGTCCTCCTGGCTCCTGTACCCCTCTGACAAACTCCCTTCAAGTCTTTGCCTGAATCTCCTCCTCCTCCAGGAAGCCCTCTTACGCCCCAGGCTGGACTAGTCTCCCCCTCGGGCTTCCCAGTTATGGAGCTCAGCCATTCTTTAGTGGCCCGCAGAGATCTGGGTGGGGTCTCCCCACCACCATAAGAGCCTCCTTTAGGGAAGAGGCTCTTCCTGAGAAGAGAAGTGCCGGAGACACGAGGCCTTTCACAGTCCACGCCAGGACGAGTTTTAGAATGAGAGGAGGAGCCACGTGTTATTCTACCAGGACCCCAGGCGCGAGCCAGCACTGTCCTGGGCGGAAGAGGAGGCACAGTTCTCTCAAGAAGCCGCAGCTGCAGGGAGGGGCCTAAGGTGAGGACCCGGGGAGGCCAGAGCAGCGGGTCCCCTCACTTGGGACCCAAGCGCTCTCTGCAGCCCCTTGGTCTGCCCGTCCTCAGACACCAGCGCTGTGTCACTCCCCCCACCCCCTCCGGTGTGGGAGGAGCCATCTGGGCACACAGACGTCCTGGGCAGGTGACCTCCTGCCCCTTCTTGTGTGCATGGCTGCTTTGCGCTTCAGCGTCAGTCCTCAGCCCAGCATCACGGCCAAGTTTCCAAGACCGCGAGCAGCCCAGCACGAGAGGAGGGGCCACTGCGGACTTGCTGCCCGTGGAGAGTGGGCACAGTGGGTGCTTCCGAGGCCAGGCCGCAGGCTGCCTGCAGGGTGGAGCTGCTCACCTCTGTCCTCCCGCACCCAGCCCAGAAGGTACTCGGAAGGGGCTGACTGAACGGGAGCCCGAGGGGGCTCAGCAGTAAGACGCGATGGTCGGCGAGGCTGACCCACGGGGAAGGCTGTGGTTCTCACCCAGAGACCGCCCTGAGAGCTCTGGACACACACGGACTGGGGCTGGGTCCCAGCGTCAAGGCCCTGTCAGAGATGCTGCCTTCCTTCCTCTGTCACGCTCACTCATGGAAGAAATCATTAAATAAAACTATCACTAAGGAGTCTTGGTTGAGGGGCCAGCAAATGGCGTGATGGTTAAGGGCCCTGGACTCCCACATGGCCAACCGCGGTTCAAGTCCAGGACCTGGTGGCTCACTTTCTTTCTCTCTCTCTCTCTCTCTCATCAAATTAGAAGATAAATAAATAAAATAAAGTTAAAAAGAATTCTAAAATTAATTAATTATAAAAGAAGTGTTGGTGGAGGCACCAGCAGGTGCCTAGTGGTTCAGCGCTGGACTCCCATAGTTTCTGAACAGATCCAGAGGCTTCAAACCTGTTGGGCGCATGTGCATGTGCACCCAAAATCCCAGGAGAATGAAGAAGGGATTGCAGTGTGGCCATACCCCCCAGGAGGTGATGTCTCACTTTCTCTCTCTCTGTCTCTCTAGTAAGCACATGAATCCTATAGCAAAAATCCCTAAAAATAATTTTTAAAAAGGTGTTGGTTAGGGACCAGCAGTCAGCGTAATGGCTATGTCGCTAGACTCCCATGTAGTCGACCGCGGTTTGCGTCCCGGACCCGGTGGCTTAAACTCACACCGGGCGTGTGTGTGTGTGTGCCCAAGATCCTGAGAGGAGAATGGAGGAGAAGGGATTGTGGCGTGGTCAACCCCCTGGGGGATGATTTCTTGCTTTCTGTCTCTCCGTCTCTCTCTATCTCTCTGGCGAACGCACGCGCCCTATAGCAAAAACCTCTCAAAAAAAAAAAAAAAGGTGTTGGTTGGATGAATGAATGAATGAATAAATGCACACCTAGATGCCCCTGAAATAGCCAATCAGATTTCCCAGAAACCAAAAATCTGGAGACTTGTGATAGGGCAGCACAGTCAGTCAAAGCGTCTTCTTCCCCCGCTAAAAACTGGAGAAAAGAGTGACGAGAAGCAAAAACCACTAAGGCCGGGCGCTCCCGTGTTCCAGGCACTGAAGTGGCAGGGGCTCCCTGCGGCTGCGATTTGTAATTCCTGGCTAAATGCCAGGGTTTAACAGGCATGCTGGGGAAAAACGGTTTTTAGTGGGAAGTGAACGTCTCCCTGGTGCCTGCAGCAGTAATTACTTCAAGGGGACGAGCTCTCTACCATCCCGATCAGCAGGCAGGGAGGGGTGTGGACACGGGCCGGGTCAGGAAGCTGGAGGAACCCAGAGAGGAAGGAGGGAGGCCCACAGGTACACCCGTGTTCAGATCAAGCTGGGAGGACGGCGGCCCGGGAAGCCGGGGTGCTGGGCAGCCGTGGGAGGGGTGTGTTTGGGGTGCCGGAGCTTCCAGTGTGATTACCGAGCCGTTCAACAAAGCTTAACTGAGTAGCCCGCTGGCGCCACGCATTGCACGAAGTAGTCGCTTTGCGGGCATTACCTAGCTTAATACGCAAATATTTTGAAACTTTGCAAGGGAGAGTTTATCATTTTCTCCTTACTCGTGACAGAACTGCAGCTCAGAGAGGTTAAAGATTCCAGCCGAGAGACAACGGAGGACACAGAGGTAAATAACATGTGGTCTCCGCCCAGCCAAGGTGACAGTCGGAGCAGGGTAAGCCACACAAGCAGAGAAGAGATTTGAAAGCAAACTCATAGGGGCTGCCCGGCAGTTAGGGGAGCCAGATCCCATATAGCCAACGGCAGTGTGAAGTCCGGCTAGGCACGTGGGCCCCAAATCCTGACAGGAGAGAGGGATGGAGGACCAGGGGTCTTGCCTCCTTTCTCTCTCTCTCTCTCTCTCTCTCTCTCTCTCTCTCTCTCTCTTTCTCTCTCTCTCTCCCTCGTGAGTGCATGCACCCCCTGTCAATTAAATAATAATAATAACAAAGTAAACTTGTTCTTGAATTACAAATTGCAACCATGGACACGCAGACCATAGCATATAGTGTGACAAGAAGCTTTTTTTATTTTCAGAGAGAGATTTTTGTCATAGGGCACGTGCGCTCACTGGAGAGAGAGAGAGACAGAAAGCAAGAAATCACCCCCCAGGGGGAATGGCCGCATCACAATCCCTTCTCCATTCTCCTCTCAGGATTCGGGGCTCACACGCACATGTGCCTGGCATGAGTTTTAAACCACCAGGCCCAGGACTCGAAATGCAGTTGACTCCATGGGAGTCCAGTGACATAACCATAATGCCATCTGCTGGTCCCAATGTGACTAAAAGCTTACAACATGAACAGCACAATAAACCAAGCAAGAAACGAACAGAAGGGACCCCAGGGCCCCAAAATATCCCCTGTCCTTTCCAGTCACTACCCTCCCCAAAGGTGACCCTTGTCCTGACTTTTGTCATCATCTGTTAGTTTTGCCCGAAAGCTAGTTCTATTGAAGGGTGACAAACACTAAGAAAGCCACATGCATGTGGGACTTCAGGAGCCAGGAGGTGGGACAGGTCACACGACTCGGGGGAGGTGAGGTCCAAGCCAAGTCTCCAAGGATAAACAGGTGTGAAGGTGGACATGGAGGAGGGCTGCATGTGACTACATCCGTGTGTGTGTGTGTGTGTGTGTGTGTGTGCGCGCATGTGTGGACATGCATGTATCATTGTTTCTAAATCACCCACTTCTGGCTTCTGATGTTCTTTCTGGTCTAACAATAAGAAGAAATGAGCTCAAGAAAAACAGGGTTTGGCAGCCTCCACAGCTGTATTGGCACTTTGGGCCAGGTCGTTCTTTGTCATAGGGTCATTCTGTGCATTGCAGGACATTCAGCAGCATCTGTGATCTCGACCCCCTGGAAGCTGGTAGAAACCCTGCTCCCAACTGTAACAACCGAAAAGGCCTCCCCAAGTTCCTGGGGGAGGGAGACGAACGTGTCCTCCCCACCCCCCCAACAGGAACCACAGGCTAGCCAACGGCCAGCAAACATGGTGAATACAGGGCTGGGAGCTCCCGGGAGGGTCCTGGCAGAGCCTGGCCTAACTGGTGCCCGGGACCAGGGGGATAAGGAGAGTGAGCTCATGAGGGCCTGCCTGCACCGGCTCCCACGCTGGTCAGCAACTAGCGGGGTCCTGGGAACCCAGAGGGGGTCGGCCCCAGGGAGCAAACAGCCCTGAGCCGGTCCCATGCCAACAGTGAGATTTGCTCCCTGTTCCAGGGAGATAAGGGGAGAACACGGCCTTCCTTCCACTGAGATTGGATTTCAATTAAAATGATTAGCACTGTTTATTTAGGCTCCACAGCTGTATACCATCTATTGCACGTTATTGTGAGTTTAAAGATATAAAGGAGGGGCACCGGGGAGGGGAGGCATTCAGCCCAAATTGAAAAAGTCCTCCTGTAATGATGTGATTGGAGAATATCCGCTGAGGAGATCAGCAATGGGAGACCTAAGTGCCAGTGTCGGCCGAGATTACAGTTCTGAATTGTTCCATCTTGGGTTTTAATTTTCACTTCGTTGTCACGTCACCACAAGGGGTGATCCCAGCCCCCTCCCCACTTCAGCAAGGCCAGGCCGTGGGGCTGGACCGAGGCCGGGAGTCCAGGGACGTTTGCCCTTCTGGAGGAATGTTGTATCACTGTGTAACAAACTACCCCTCACTTAGTGACGTAGAGTGTTAAACTCACACTTACTATCTCACAGTTAACGTGGGTCAGGGGCCTGGCGGTGGCTCCACTGGGCCCTCTGCCAGGGTCTCACAAAGCTGTCTCGAGGTGTCCTCTGGGACAGGGTGGAGCTCACGGTCCTCTTTCCAGCACACGTGGTTGTTGGTGGGACTCACGGCACCATGCTTGTTCGAGCCGCCAGGTCCAGGACTTGAGCCACATAGTAGGCCATGCGGGATCCAGCTGCCGTAACCACCGTGCCACCTGACTGGCCCAGAGTATTTCTTTTGTATCCAAATCCTTGCCCTCTCTTTTAACAGCCTAGCTGGCCGTAACTCTACAGCAACTGATCATTTCCTCAGACACATTACTCACGCGTTTTTCCCTCGCTCGCCTACCTGCTCGTTTATTTACGACCAGTCATTCATCCATTCTGTTCCCAGAAATTCTCTCCCCACGTCTCACACAGCGCCGGACCCCGGGTCAGTATTCCAGATGAGACACAGACCTCGCGTTCAAACGCTCACGACCTGGGAGAGCACACGTCTGAGGGAGTGCTGCACTTCAGCCCCCTGGCAGGGGTGTGGGGCAGAGGCACAGGGGCTGCCGCACAGTCGCAAAAGTTTCCAAAAGGAGGTGCAGGAGACATCACATCTGGGTCTTTACCTGGGGGAGGAAAGGGCATTCCAGACAGGACTCAGGCGAGTGGAGCTGGCCCTGTCCATGGTGCTGACCCGCAGTCCCGCCAGGAGCCCAGCTTTGGCGGCGAGGTCCAGCCAGGCCCTACTGCCCTGTCACCTCTCCGGGCAGGCATACGGGAGTAGGCAGGTGAGATGGCAGTGACGTGGCATTTAGCTACACACTTCATTTGTGTAACGACCTTCCCATTTCTCCTCTCAGTCTCGCTTGTCAGCCTGTGACCATTAAATTCCTCATTAGCAAACGAGACTCGGATGAGCTCATTAAGATGAGGGATGGCCCCAGGGTGCAGCTGGCTGGGGGTGGGGGGGAAGCTAGGACTCTCCTCTTCTTTATTAGAAAATAATGCACCTGGTATTCCATGCATCTCTCTCCAGGTCCACAACCCAGTCTCAGAGACCCCTGGGGCTGTTCAGTGGACCAGCTTAAGGGCAGGTCAGGGCACGGGACAGCAAACAGCCACCACTGCCGACTCCCACATACCCCCACGGCCATCCAACCAGGGCCTGGGTTTTTGCCACTTCCGATTCCAGCTCTAACTCCCAAACGTGCCGTTCAAGCCCTTCCCAGTCCTCTCTCAGTCCCCCTGCCCAGCCTCCGCTCTCCCCACGGGCCCCCTACTTTGAGCAGTGGCAGGTGATCTGCTGCTGTGGCATGCTAGGACGGGTACTTACAAACCTGCTGTTACATACTGAAAGTTTACAAGACAACGGACACCTCACTGGCGGCTTGAAATCTGCCACCGTGGGAGTATTTACACCACAGGAATTGGCAAATGCTACAACTTAAAGCTGGATTTATGGGTCAGAACGCTAGATTTGGCCTATGTGTCAATACACCTGTCTGAGAGCCCCTGCAAATCTCACACCTGGCACACTTCCCTGTCTTTGCCTCCATTCTCTCTTCCAGGCAGATGCATCCCCCTAGGGATGTGGCCCCTGTCCCTCCTCACTGCCCGCCCTTTGCCCCAGGAAGAAGTCTAGTGCCCCTTCTGCACTCCTACAGTATAGGAACCTTGTGCCCCAACCAGGACCCCTCTCTGCCTTAAGGGTCATTGGTTTCCATTTTTGGAAACTAATCCAAATGAGCTAAAAGAAAAGGTAGAACCATATGGAAGGGGGCAGGGTGGGGGCCTCACTTTACCCAGGGGCAGGACACCCGGCTGGTCTCACTGGACTAGGAAGGTGTTCAACAGCTGCCATCTCTCCGAGGCCACCTCGTCTGACCTCTATCTACATGTATCCATTGTGACTTCCCCCATTAAAGTGTCCTTTGGGGACCAGCAGTTGGTGTAATGGCTATGTCACTGGACTCCTATGTAGTTGACAACAGCTCAAGTCCTGGACCCGGTGACTTAAACTCACTCCGGGCACATGTGCGTGTGTGCCCAAGATCCCAAGAGGAGACTGGAGAAGGGATTGCAGCATGCCCATCCCCCCTGGGGGGTGATTTCTTGCTTTCTGTCTCTGTCTCTCTCTGTCTTTCTGGTGAGCACATGCGCCCTATAGCAAAAACCTCTCAAAAAAAAAAAAAAAAAAGCGTCCTTTGCCCCCTTGTCTGCATGAACTCTCAGGCCAGTTGGCCACAGACCAGAGTCTCTGAGGTCAGTTCAAAACCCAGGATTGTCCCAGGTTAGTCCAATAATCTAAGGCTATGGGACCAGGTCCCAGAGAAGCCATGGTGTGGTCTGAGAACCCGGCCCACACCCAGGCTGGGGCAGTTTCATGAGGACAGAGACCGTGTTTATTCCTCGTGCAGGGATAGTGCTCCATGCTTCATAAATCTGTGTAGAATAAATGAGTCACCTCGCAATACTGGCCCTGCTCTCAGTGACGTGTGACCCGCTGGTCCCAGGAGAAGGCAAAAGTCTGAGGGATTCAACAAGGTAACACGCCACAGGTAGTTAATGGGACAGCCTTGTCCTCTGGTTACAAGCTGTGTGACCATGAGCAAGTTACTTCACCTCTCTGTGCACCCAGGACATCATCTTTACAATGGTGACAGATCTCGCCTTACTTAGGGCTGTTGTGAGCATTACAGGAGGTGGTCTTCGTGAAGCTGGTGTGGCACCTGACACAGAGCAGTGGCTTCTGCCCCCTGTCCTATCCAAAACCACAAGATAAGGGCCGGCTTCCTCCCCAGGTCAGATGTGACCCCAGGCAGCTGTGCACACTGACCCCTGCCCACCCCACTGGGCCCTGTTTCTGGAGGCTTAAATCCCAGGGTAAGGCCTCGCTGACACCTAAGGGCTGCCACACCTCCCAGCCCTCCCTGGAGCCACCTGCCCCATCCTGCCCCATTAGCAGCAGGTCAGCCTGGCAGGCTTGGGCTGAGAGGGTCTCTGAACAGAAAGGTCAGAGGAGCTGGACAGGGGCAGGGGCCTGGCCCAGCCGGCGAGCGCCACCCGCTGCCCCTCCAACCTGCCCCATTCCTTCTCCTGCCTCAGTCCCGGAGGCTACGGGGAAGGGGATGGCCGAGAAGGCCTCACAGCCTCTGCCCATCTCTGGGGGGCTCCTGACAGCACGTGGGCAGTGGCCCATGGCCTGGAAGCTGCACTGTGGGGAGTAACTCTGCTCCCCGGAGGAACTCCACCCAGACTCCCAGCAGGAGGCTGGCCAGGGCTGCTTCTGCCCGTCTTTCCTTCTCCACAGTCTGTGATGCTCGGGACCCGGGCTTCAAGGAGGCGGTGGCAGAGATCACCGCATTTCGCTTCCCCCCGGTCCTCCCTGGCCCCCAGACACCACTCGAATTGTTTTCCTGCCTGCCCTCACCAGAGAAGGTCAGGGAAGAGGAGGAGACGTGGGAACGTCACCCAGAGCCCTCTCGGCGTGTGGGCCAGCTTGCAGGGGTCTCCTAACCCCGACGCAGCTCCTCTTAGCGCTGATGTGCGCACATGCTGGCTGGGAGGTGCGTGCGTGCAGGCGCGGGGCCTGATTTATGCAGCCCACGGCCCCTGGAGCCCTGCTTCTAGCCCTGCGCCGCGAGCAGTCTCTTTAATCTCCTCACCTTGGGAGGCCTTGCAGCGCCGTGGTAATTGCTTCTGGAAACGCGGGCACCGGTTTAATTGGTAGGCTTGTCCTGGGCGATGTAACAGCGAAGCAACCTCGGGCCTCTGGTTTCTCGGACGCCTGGGCCGGGTGCGCACAGCTATCCGTGCGTATGAGGGGATGCGCGGGGGCTCACCTGTGCCTCTGTAAGGGACGCAGGTGCGGCTCACCTGTGTGCACGTAGGGGTCGCACGTGCCGCTCACTGTGCATACATAGGGAGAGTGCGTGGGGATCACCTGTGCCTACTGGAGGGTGCACGTGCAGCTCCCCGTGCACTAAGGGGTGCGCGTGCGGCTCCCCTGTACCTACGTAGGGGACGGCCGCGGCTCACCTGTGTGTGGGATGTCCCGTCCAGAGCATGTCCACCCTGATGGGCACGCGTGCAGAGGTGTGGGCCAGATTTGGGGGTCAAGTGCATGAAGGGCACCTAGGGCTGCTGGGACACACGGACACTGGACAGGACAGAGAGCATCAGCCCGAGCCCTGGAGATGAGAGAGACAGGGTCTCTCCCCAGGCCACCAGGGGCTACCTCGGTGGGCTCCCTGCACGGTGGGCTCCCTGCACGGTGGGCTCCCTGCACGGTGGGCTCCCTGCACGGTGGGCTCCCTGCACGGTGTGCAGGCGTGGGCCGGCGCGGTGCCTTCCACTGACCCCTCCAGGAGTGGCCCTCGGCCCTGCTCTAGGCCCCTGGAAGACCTCCATGAACCTGTTGGGCTCAGCCAGGGATGCCCAGGCAGGAGACGGAAGGCAGAAGGGAGCAGAGTGAGCTAGAGGCGTCCGCTCCCCCCGGGAGGCCGAGAGGCTGCACAGCTCCCCCAGCCGAGGGTCTCAGCCTCCCCCACGCCAGGCCAGTGGTCACCCAGAGTCCCTGCGGCCGCCCCCAGGCTCTGCCTTGTCCTCCTGCTTCCTGCACCTGCCCACACCTTCCACACAGCCGCTCTGGTGGAACCCCCTCCATTGGTGCCCTGCTTCCTGTGAGGACCCAGAGGGTGCCCAGTGGCGGACACTGTCAGGGGAAGCAGACCCGTTCCTGGGCCAGGACGTGGCCCTCACAGCCTGGGGTGACTAGCTCTGGGTTTCTTCTTTACCACCCCCCCCATCCCAGTGGAGACAGGCCCCGTGAGGGGAGGGGACACAGGGTCAGTAACTCAGCACCCCACGCCCTCCATCCAGGCAGTGACACCAGCAAGCTAAAGACCCTGCCCACTCCTCCCTTCCCCAGGGTGGGAGATACCAACCCGCTGACCTGGGCACCAGCCTCCCTGGGGACTCCCACCTAGCACAGGGACCACAAACCACCGGACACCATGGCGGGCACGAAGGGTCTCCTGTCATTCAGGCCCGGGACGCTCCCCCAGCCTTGTGATTTATGGACTTTAATTTCCCCGCATCCTCAGTCGTGTCCCTCCTTTCCCTCCGGCCTGTCAGGGTGTTTGTCTCCCAGCCCTTCAGCCCTCTCCCCTCCCTGCTTTTTAATTTGAAGCATCCGTCTGGAGCGGCGAGGTGGGGACGTCTGCAGCACTGAATGCATTACCGCGCTGACAGCTCTATTGATCCCCCCCCCCTGCATAATGCACGACAGACGCGAGCCGATAGGCTGGCCCTCGGAGGGGACGGTGCCCTCTTCTTCCCTCTAATGCCCCGTCACCCTGGCACATGTTGATATATAGGAGGGGTGCGTGTCCCTGTGCGCGAGATGGATGCTCTGCCACCCCAATATTACTTTCCTCCCTGCTGGGGGACGTGCTCTGAACTGTCCTCTGTCCGGGAGCAGATTGGACGCCGTGGAAGCAGCTCTGGAGCTAGAGGAGCCAGTGGGGGCGGCGGGGGAGCTGAGAGGTGCCATCTGTCAAAGCCGACTGCCATGACAGAGGAGACCGGGCGGGGCCTGCCAGGCCGAGGCCAGCGGCGGGGCAGGGCGCTGGCTGGCCCAGCCCTCCTCCGAGTGGCCGTGCTTTTCCTGCAGACCCTCTGGCAACTCATCACAGGGACTCACAGCCAGTAATGGTCCCAGAGCCAGCTGCAGGGTTGAGCACGTTTCTGTTCCAGTTTAAGCAGGATGGCCACAGGCAGTTGTGCAGGCCACACACAGTGGGCCACAATGGCCTGGCTCATGGCAGGAATTCATCCCCCTCCTTGACAGAAACCAAGGCTCAGAGATCTCAGGAGACTCCTTGGAAGTCTCCCAGCCAGAACCTGTATTAGAACCCAAGACTGCTCATCTCCAGGATCAGTTTCCCTCCCACCCTATCACATTGCCTCCTCCAGGAAGACCTCCTGGATTGCTGCCATCTGAGCCCATTGTTCTTTGTTTGTGTGCCTCTGGAGCTGATTTGCTCTGAGGGTCTGCATGTTCTGAAGGGCTGCTCTGGTTGTGTTGGGTGGGCTCCCAGGAGAGAGCCACATCCCACCCTTTGTGAATTTGTGCCCAAGTTCTGGGTTTTTCTCGGCCCACTCCAGCCACAGCCTAAAGCAGACCCCCGCGTCCCCACCCCATCTCACGGTGACAAGCAGTTATGCCACCCGTGCCTCCTCCACTAGGCCGCGAGTTTCCTGAGGTGGGGAGCAGAGGCCACAGGACCTCATTTCCGGAGCATCACACCTCGCCGGGCCTGGCCCGAAGCCGGAGCTACACGGGAGAGTCCACTGGGCACTGCTGGGACAGGGAGAGGCCTGGCACTGTGCCCGGCCAGCAGAGGCGCTCTCCAAAGCCCATCTGATCACTCACTGGCAGGGGTGGCGGCCCTCTGGCCACCCAGGGGCACATGTGCCTTTTCTCCATCCGCCCCTCCGTCGCAGCCCCCACCCACACAGGGCTTCGGCTGGAAAAGGTATCCAGCCACTCTCGGGCTGTCACCAGCGCCCTGCCTGCCCCAGGCGCAGATGAGCCCCTGTTCCAGAGGGGCAGCCACGTGCTCTCTGGTGCCCACCGCTGGCCACACCCCACCTCACCGGCCCAGAGCCCAGGCAGCACCCAGGAGAGCAGCCCTGAGCACCCAGGAAAGGCTCTGAAACCCTGGGCCACACGGGTGTGAGCGATGGCCGCGGGGGCCCAGCCGCAGAGGCGAGGGCGACAGTGAAGGAACCGCAGTGCTGGAAGCCACACGCAACCACAGGTCCGGACCCTAGGTCGGCCGAAAGCACACAAGGTCACGTGGGCACCTGAGGCGTTGGCAAGCTGGAGGGCCGTGGGCAGGGACCACAGCATGGCGAGGCCTTGTCGGGGGGTCACTCTCTCTGGTGCATGCGCATGCTCTCGTAAATAACAAATAAAAGTTGGGCTCAGCAGGTGGTTAAGGTGCTGGACTCCCACAAGGCCGGCCACAGTTCGAGTCCCAGACCTGCTGACTTGCTTTCTCACTTCCCTCTGTCTGTCTGTCTGTCTCTAGTGAACACATGTGCCCTATAGCAAACTTAATAATAATAAATAAAATTATTTTTTTAATTATTTAAATAAAAAAAATAGTAGGGACCAGCAGATGATGTAATGGCTATGTCACTGAGCTCCCATGTAGTTGACTGCAGTTCGAGTCTCAGACCCAGTGGCTTAAACTCATGCCGGGTGTGTGTGCGTGTGTGCCCAAGATCCCGAGAGGAGAATGGAGGAGAAGGGACTGCGGCGTGGCCATCCCCCCTGGGGGGTGATTTCTCGCTTTCTGTCTCTGTGTTTCTCTCTGTCTTTCTGGCAAGCGCACATGCCCTATAGCCAAAAAAAAAAAAAAAAAAAAAAAAAAAAAAAAAAAAAAACTCTCAAAAAATAAATAAATAAAAAGAAAAAAAGGAAAAGGAATTAAAAAAGGCAATGGCCGTAGTGTGCAAAGACAGCGTCCCAGGAACCAGCAGTTAGCGTAATGGCTATGTCGCTGGACTCCCACATAGTCGACCGCGGTTCGCGTCCCGGACCCGGTGGCTTAAAACTCACGCCGGGCGTGTGTGCGTGCATGCCCAAGATCCCGAGAGGAGAATGGAGGAGAAGGGATTGCGGTGTGACCATCCCCCCTGGGGGGTGATTTCTCGCTTTCTGTCTCTCTGTCTCTCTCTGTCTGTCTGGCGAGCGCACGCGCCCTATAGCGAAAACCTCTCCAAAAAAAAAAAAAAAAAAAAAAGACAGCGTCCCGGGCCACAAGTAACCTGACCACAGGCATGGGACAGGGACAGCTCATGACGAAGGACGTTCTTCAGGTTGTGTCCCTCCAGTCCAGTGGCTCCCACCAGAGCAGCTCCCCCAAGGTGATGCTCAGCAGTGTGAGGACGCTGGGGCCTGGCACAGCTGTGGGCCTGGCATCGGCCTCTGGCGACGTTCAGAACAGCCCCACCCCCAAACAGAGCGATCCCCCCAAGGGCCGACAGCCCCCGGCCAGACAAGCCCTGGTCCGGGCTTTCTTGGTGGGAGGACCTTCCGCCTGCCTGGCTGGGTCCGTCCGGCCTGGAGGAGACTGTGACCAGGCTGTGAGCCTCACCCTTTTGGCCCCTTGGTCCCGGCCCTGCCTTCCTGTCCAGGTGACGGTTCTCACTAAGAGGGCTGCCTTGCTCCCCGCTGGACCCTTTACGGTTTAATAAACAACGGCCTTCGGGGACGCTCCAAAGGCCAACCCAGCTGGCAGCCAAAGGAATGAGCCTCCTGGGGGCTCTTGGAGATGAAATGAGATGGTGGCTGTGAAAGCACTCCGCCAGGTATGAAATACCACACAAACACTCCTGATCGTTCACCCGCCGCCTCTCGGCCTGCCGTCCCTGATCCCAGGCAGAGGACTGGAGTTTCCAGCCACGGCAGCAGCGCCCCCGCGTGGCGGCCGGCGGACACTCCGCCCGGGGCCGGAGCCGGGGGGATGCTGGGGAGCGGCTGAGCCCACTTTTCCAGCTACCCCATTGAAGCCTCCCAGCAGCCCTGCGAGGGAGACAGGCAGCACCACTGCACACGCGCGCCCACACATGCACACACATGCACACGCTCACGTGCACACACACAGCTTTAGAAACAGGGAGACCAGCCCGCCCATCACCACCAGGAAGGGAAGAAGTTGAGACAGGGGTCTAGGGAGGGACCTACAGGGGCATCCCCGAGACTGCATGGGGAGCCTGCCGGGCCTCGGGCGCCCCCCTCGGGGTTCCCTCCCGCAGGCCTCACTGAAGGTCCCACCGTTCCCCAAACACCCCGCCTTCTCCCACCCCAGAGACGTCCTTTCCTTCCTTCCTCCCGCATGGAAGCCCTTCTGTCACTTCTGGTGAACTCCCACTCAACAGAACTTGCATCACCTCCACCAGGAAGCCTTTGATGACTCCCTGGGGAGGAAGCAGGCCCTCCTGCCTCAGGCATCGTCCACACTGGTTACAGGATTCACTCGGGGCGTTCCCAGGGCCCTGCCAGTACTCAGCACCAAGGAGAGTTCTCGAAATATCAACTGAGTGGATGGGATGGGTTGAATGAGAGAGAAGCCTGGCATTGCGGGGGGTCTTCGTAGCCCCTTCAGACGGCCCAGCCACCCGTGAGGAGAGCACCAGGTTTGGGGCCCTTCCTGGTCTGACTTCCAACATGCTCCTGAAAACAGAAGACAGACATCTAAAGGGTTTGGCATTCCCATTGGCCAGGGCGGTGCCTGGGAGGGGAGGGGGCCTGGCTGGCCACCCCGAGCCAGCAGGCGATGGAGGCAAGGAGGGGAGAAGTCCAGCGCACAGCCGCAGCTCCGACGCCCCTCCCTGCCTGTCCAGGCTCTGCCCTGTCCTGGTCAGGGCCGTCATCCCTGGTCACTCGGACCATGGCCATAGCCCCCCGCTGTTCCTGCAGCCTCCAGCCTGAGCATTCCAGCCACCCCTCAGGCTTCACGGCCAGTTACCATCACACAACCTGGACTGTCCACGTCTGGTCCCAAGTAAGGGCTTGCATCTCCCATGAACCTGCCTGTGGGCCTCCCCGGGGAGCTGGCGTCACTGCAGTGGCCTGGGCTCTGCTGTCCGAGATCCAGGCCAGGGTGGGGCCATCCCCAGTCACACCCTGACAGGGGGACTTGTCTCCCCAGGGAGACAGCAAGCACCCCGCCAGACACCTGGCCTCGCTTCCCAGTAGCTGCAGGCTAGTTTGCTGTTCCCCTCGGGAGGTGGGAGGAGACACCGGTACTTGAGTGAACTCGCCTTCGTGTTTGGTTACTACGCATCCGTGCTCTCCTAAATTACACAGCTCGAGAGGCCGGACATCTGTCTCCCTGGGACTATTGCCAAAAGGGAGCTCGGCCTCTTTGCCTGTCCCTGTCCTGTAAGTCCTGCAGTGGGGAGAAGAGGTCCATCATACACTCAGCCTATGATTTCTGAGCCCTACTATGTGCAGGCACTGCCTCAGCATGTTAATCCCCCCTCTGTCCTCCCTCCCTCGAGACTCCCTCCCTGCACCCCTTCCGTCCTCCTCTCCATCCTCCCCCCCTCTGCTATAGCTTGACTATGTCCCCCCAAATTCATGTGTTGTAATAGGACTAAGGGTAGAGATTACTGATGGGTGGTTAGGAGCTCCCATCATTGGGTTCTGGTGGGTTTATAAGGAGAGGGAATGAGACAGACAGACACGTGGAAGGCAGACCACACTCTGCATACACCCACTGCCCCCTGCTGCTGTCAGCCAAGTCGTGACGTAGCCAGCCTGGTGCCAGCCGCCTGCCTTAGAGCTCTCCAGCCATCAGAATCGTGAGCCCAATAAACCTCTCTTCTTGTAAATCACCCAGCCTCAGGTATTTCTGTTGGCAACACAGTAACGGGCTAAGGTGCCCTTTGTCCAGCCGTTCCTCCACCTCTCCGCCATCCATACCCCCTCACCGGCAGAACAGGGGTCTTCCTGGCCCCTTCAGATGACCCAGCTGCTTGTGAGGAGGGTGCCAGATTTTGGGCCCACCCTGGTCCCCTCCATCCAATCCTCCCTCCATTCCTCTCTCTGTTCCTCTCTCCAGCCATTCCATTCTCCCTCCATCCCCGCCTCCATCCCTCACTTCTCTCCCTTCATCTGCCCCTCCCTCCCTTTCTTCCTCCATCATTTCCTCTGTCCCTTCCTCCGGCCAACCCTCCTGTCACCAGGCATTCATCTAGTCCTCCATCATCCCTCCCTCCCCCGTCCCTTCATCAGGTGAGTATTCTCAGGTGCCGCATTCGGCTGAGAAACCCACAGCCTCAGCACAGAGCCTTCTTCTACATGAGAACCCCGTTCCGAGTCTGCAACAGGAAGCTGAACTCTGGCCTTGTCTTCAAAGACAGATGCATGAGAACCAGCAGATGGCATAGCAGTTATGTCACTGGACTCCCACATGGTTGAATGCGGTAGGAGTCCCAGACCTAGTGGCTTCAAACTTATGCTGAGTGTGTGTGCATGTGTGCCCAAGATCCCAGGAGAGGGAACCAGCAGTTAGCGTAATGGCTATGTCGCTGGACTCCCACGTAGTCGATCGCGATTCGCGTCCCGGACCCGGTGGCTTAAAACACACCGGCGCGTGTGCATGCGTGCCCAAGATCCCGAGAGGAGAATGAGGAGAAGGGATTGCGGCGTGGCCATCCCCCCTGGGGGGTGATTTCTCGCTTTCTGTCTCTCGGTCTCTCTCTGTCTGTCTGGCGAGCGCACGTGCCCTATAGTGAAAACCTCTCAAAAAAAAAAAAAAAAAAAAAAATCCCAGGAGAATGAGGAGAAGGGATTGCGACATGGTCATTTCCCCCGAAAAGTGATTTCTCCTTTCTGACTGTCTCTATCTATCTCTCCGGCAAGTGCACATGCCCTACGGCAAAAATCTCTCAGGAAAAAAAGAAAGAAAAATGCATGGAAAGTTTAAGGCTGCCACGTGGCCTTCCAAGGGGTGATTGGAAGGAACCATTGAACGAGTGATGACTGATGGGAGTCAGGGTGAAGGGCCCTGCTTGGGGGAGCACAGGCAGGAGCTGGGCTTGGCGGGTGAGAGGGCTTGGTGCCCGAGTGGGAAACAGCATACACCCAGGGTAGAAAGCGCCTAGCACTTCAAGGGGCCAGGTAGCCTGGCTGAAAGGAGGCCACCTGTGCAGGAGAGTGGGCCAGGACCGGAAGGCCAGCGCTGAGATGGACGCGGGCTGGCAGAGCCACGCTGAGAAACATCCTGGGGTCGAGGCAGACGCACTCAGGAGTCTCAGATCAGATCCCAACCTTCCACTTAGAGAATTAATCTTCTACCAAGGAACCGTTGCCGCCGCTCAAACCCTGGCACACGCACAGTTGCAGAAACCTAGCTCGGCTTCTTTAAAAGACTCCAGCACAATTAGAATGCGGGGATGCCTCTGCACAGGGCTGCTGGCTCAGTCTGCGCTGTATCCCAGCACCCCGGCCTGCCGGGTGACAGCAGGGAGGGCGGGAAAGCGGGAGGGAAGAAAGAAGGAAGGAGAGTGATTTTGAAGTAAAGTTCATAGCAAACTGCTCCTTCTCTTCAGGCGGGCTGCTCTGTGATAATAAACACAAGGCAATTACATTCTGTCGTGTGGTTATTAAATTTGGGGAAAACAAATACAATAAAATGCAGACATTTGTAGAGAGGTTGAAAATAAAATAAAAGTGGAGGATAAAAATAAAATCGATAACCACAGGTTTCCTGAAGCCTACCTTAAAGACGCTGCATGAGAGCGAGGATAAATGCAAGCCGCCGGCTAAGGCACCACGGGGTGGAGGCTGCAGACAGAGGGCAGAGGAAACGCTGCCAGCCTGCTCCGCCTGTACCCGAAGCCTCCGGGGAAGCGGTAGGGACCTGGCGTGTCGCAGCAGTAAAGCACAACGCTCTGTGAGGCCGACCCAGACCCTATTGGGGGTGCTGTCTCTGCATCTTTCTCTCTCTCTCAAAATAAACAACAAACAAACAGGCCGGCCAGCGGCATGGTGGTTAAGGCAGCTGGAGCCCACCTGGTCAACTGTGCAGTTCAAGTACCAGACCCAGTGGTTTGAAAAACACACCAGGCATGTGTGTGTGCATGCTCAAGATCCCGAAGAGAGGGAGAGGGAGAAGGGATCGTGGCGTGACCATCTCCCACGGAGGGTGCTTTCGCACTTTCCCTCTCTCTCCATCTCTCTCTAGCTAGTACAAGAGCCCTCTGACTTTTTAAAATTTCTTTAATTTAAAAAAAAAAAAAAAAGGCAGTGGAAGCCTGAGCTCAAGAATCTAATGAGAGTGGGTTTAATCCTGGCCACACCTCTCCCAGCAGAGGCTTGGAGGCACCGGCTCGGGGCCATCATCCTCCCCATGTGGGAGAGGGCAGCAGGGGGATTTCCCAGCAGTCTCTGGGCTAAAGTGCATACCCAGGGGCTGAGTGTTGGTAAGTGCCACCTACTGAAAGTAGTAACTCATTTTATTTTTGGAGAGGTTTTTACTATAGGGCATGTGTGCGCTCGCCAGAAAGACAGAAAGTCTCTCTAGAGACAGAGAGACAGAAAGCGAGAACTCACCCCCCAGGGAGGATGGCCACGCTGCAATCCCTTCTCCTCCATTCTCCTCTCGGGATCTTAGACATGCACACACACGCGCCGGGTCCAGGACTCGAACCGCAGTTGACTACATGGGGGTCCAGCGACATAACCATTACGCCAACTGCTGGTCCCAGTAGTGACTCATTTTTATTGTACACCGATTTGTAAAGGAATTGAAGCAACAGGTGGGGGCGCTCCATCACCGGAGAGAGGAGCAGGAGGATCTGCTGTGAGATTAGGTGTCCTTCCCAAACGAGAAAAAAGAGGGAAGAAGCTCTTCAAGGACCATCCTTTCCTTAAAACCCTCTATACGGTGTCCAGTGCACAGGTCTAATGAATCTGAAGTCAAATCGACCAAGCCAAGCTGGGAGTTTGGGGGCTACAGGAAAAGAAGGGAACAGGGGCCAGGGGAGGACATGGGCTGGCGGTGGTGGGAGAAGGCGGCGGAGGGCAGAGAACGGGAAGCCAGGACCGTCCACCACATTCGCGGAGCTGCACTATTAGTCCAGACCAGAAGGGGGCAGGACTGCTGAAAGTGGAAGGGAGCGCGCAAATATAAATCTTGACCCTTTACAGACACCGTACTGAATTTCTTACGTTGGGCGGGCTTAACCCCCCGGAAACGGAAGTTCTGCCCTTTTCCGTCCTCTTCGCTCCTGGCTGCTAGCTGTGAGTGTCTCTCGGGCCGTAAGCGGGCAAGTGGGGGGCAATCCGGGGTAATCCAGGGCCGGGTGAAGTCTGGGGGCCCCAGCCCTGCATCGGGGGTGTGAGGAAGCAGAAGCAAGTACGACAGTGCTGGGATTTCGAGGGGGAGGCGGGTGGAGCTGCCCGCGCCTTGTTAACGCCGAGATCTGTTCCCGCAGGTGCTGTCGGCGCCCTCTCTCCTTGCTCCCCGCCATGGTGAGTACGGCCCTGCCCCGCTGCGCCCCGGGGCGAGGGCGGGAGGTCTTTCCGAGGGCCTGCGGAGGCGGGTGGGCTTGGCCGCCGGGAAGTGGGGGGCTCTGTGGTTTATTCTCCCGGTCTCTGTGTTGCAGCCTCGGAAAATTGAGGAAATCAAAGACTTTCTGCTAACAGCCCGACGAAAGGACGCCAAATGTGAGTGGTCGTTCTGCGGGGTCGCTACGAGCGGGTGGTGGCGATGGCGTTTAAGTGGGGTCCTCGGCGGCTTTGTCATATTCCTGTAAGGAAACGCGTGGAGGGTTCTCAGGGCCCTTTCCTTGGCAGGCTGGGAGACCGTGCCGGCCGCCCCGAGTTCCTTCGTCCCCTGCGTGTGCGGGGCTCTCGGCATCGGTGCTGCACGCTGTCCGGGTACGGGGACCTAGGTACACCCTTTAGGTCCAGGCACGGGGGTCTGACTGGTGGGGCTTGTGTAGGCCACGTTTTTTGCCTGGTAAGCAAGGAAAGGAGAAGATGGCTGAGAAACAGTCCGGCTCTGAGCGTTACTTTAACTCAGTCTTCTCTGCCACGGGAGCTAATTTCTGTAACTTCTTTTCTTACCTGGACTGTCCTGCAAACAGAATCTGGGAATTCGTGAAAGTGGAACTGCCCAGGGCAGACATAGTAAGTTGCCAGCCACCACATACCCTGCCGGTGGAGGGACCCAAGGATAGTGACGAGGATGTACGGCAGACAGGGGGTTGGCTGTGTCCCCATGACCTGAAACGGGTCGTTGCCTTTGCACCTCTGGTCCTAGGAACTGGTGACCACCCATGGGGACGTTGTCTGCCTGTCCCTGGTGGAGGGGCAGGTGCCATGGAGGTTATCAGGGCCGTTCTAGTTCAGGCCGCCCAGTGTGGGGTCCCTGCTCACCTGTAGGTGCTTTGAACACCTTCCGTTCCGTGAGAGGAGGTGGCGATGGTATGTTCGTGTATCATTGGTGCAAGAATCGGATCAGGCTGGAAGCCTGTAGCAGGTTGAAGTGGTACCAGATGGGCCAGATTTGAATTTTGCAAGTGTGTGCGCTGGCCTGAGGGAGAGCGTACGCAGCCCCCAGTGGGACGTGGTCATACAGCAGTAACTTCTCCATCTCCCCTTCTGGTCAGGACTTGGGGTGAGCACGCATACCTGGCATGTTTTTAAAGCCAAATTCAAACTGCACTGTGTGCTATGTGGGATCCGGCTCCCTTAACCACCCGGCTAGGGGGTTGGCCCAGTGTCACCTTTTTCTTTTTTAATTTACTGTAAGGCACATGCACTCGTAGTGCTGGGGGTGAGAAAGCACCCCACGGGAAGGTAGCCTTGCCACGGTTTCATCTCGGTATTTTGGATGCGTTTGCAGGCACACCTGGCGTGTTTTTCAGGCTGTGGAGTCCACACAGTTGGTCTTCCACTGTGCACCAGTTGGCCCGTCATTGTGTATTTAAAGTGATAAATCACGCCCTCCTGACGGGGGGTGGCCATGCTGCAGTCCCTTCTCCATGCTCTGGATTCGGGGCACACAAGCACACGCACTGGCATATTTTTCAGCCACCAAGTCAGGGACTCAGACCACGCAGCCAGCCACGTGGGATCCAGCACCTTAACCTGTGTAAGGCCGCCTGTGGCACCTGTCTTAAACTTTCTTGTTTATAAATGACCAGAGGTGTGCATGCTGACCAGAGCACGACAGAGAGGACAGCACTCCCTGGCGGGGTGTGGTCGTGCCACGATTCTTTCTTCATCCTGTTGGGATTTGGGACACACACCCGATGTGTTTTTCAGGCCACGTGGGTTGGGATTTGGACTGGCATCTGGCTCCCTTCCCCCCTAACCTGCAGCTCCAGCCACCATCCTGACCATCCCTTTTACGAGCGGTTCAGTGGCGCTTAACACGTTGGCCCCATTGCAGCCAGCAGCACTGTGGATCTGCAGAGCTTTTCCATCTCCCCGTCCAAAGCATTGTTCCCATTAAACAGTAGTGCCCATTCCACGTGCCCAGCCCCCAGCAAACCACCATCCTGCTTTCCTTCTCTGAGCGTCGTTACTCCGAGTACCTTATAAATGGAGTCATAGCAGTGTCTTCATTTTGTCCTCGCTGTAGCCCGAGTCTGCTTTACTCCTGAGGGGTGCACTGTGGGTGGGCCACATTTTGTTCATTCGTTGATGGGCACTGAGTGGCTTCCACACTCTGGCCGATGTAAATGCTGCTGCTGTGAACATGGGTGTGCAAGGATTTCTTGTGTTTGCTTTTGGTTCTTTGGGGCGTGCACCCAGAAATGGAATTGCCTCTTCATGGGACAGTAGAGATCCACGTCTTCACAGCTTTTGGCTGCGGCGTTGGGAGTGCAGCAGCAGGTAGCGACTCTGTAATCAACCGTTTCTTTTTTTTGCCAGTGGGCGCCTGTGTTTTCTAGAAAGAGGGGTTTCCCCCCGGTGGGGTATGATCACACCTCACACCACGATCCCTATTCCTCCACTTCTCCCTCCATTGGGATTTTGAGCACACGTGCACACATACTCGGCATTTCAAAGCTGCTGGGGCCGGGGCTCAAACCTTGGTCAGTCACGTAGCCTGTGACTCCAGTGCATGGTGCTTTAAGCACTCCTGTGGGGCCAGCCCACACGGCAGTCCTTTTTCCTCCAGTTCTGCATCCCATCAGAATCCTGGGCATTTAGCCACAGTGTTTTTCAAGCTGCTGGGGCTGGGACTTGAACCATGGTTGGATTGAATTCCTGTGCACAGCACTTAAGTGCTTCAGTGTGGGACTGGCCCAGTGTGGCATGCTTACCGTTAAAGTGGTGAAATGGGTGGATCTCAATGGATTTGAGGGATTTACTAATAACATGAGGCGAGGCAGTGGGGTCTCAGGCAGGCTCTGAGCCGCAGCTTCTGCCTCCTGGGATGCTGCTCCTGCAGCAGTGCTGGTAGATGTGGGTGAGCACGCATTACTCTCCAGCCCTGAGGCCAAGTGTCACGCTGTCCGTGTCTGGCTGTGTGCTGCACTTGGAGCCCTGGAGCTCGGTTTAGCCCGGCCACCTCCCTGCCGTCACAGTGAGCTCAGGTACACGAGATGGCCGAACCGCTTCTGGGTAGCAGTCCCAACAGCCAGAGAGCTGCCGGCCCACAGAAATGCGGTGACACCGGTGTACTGGACTGTGCAAAATTTCAACCCTGCACTGTGGAATTTGAGGTGCTCGTGGGTTTGCTCTTGTCTGAGCAGAGTGCCAAGGTCGACTGCAGGACAGTGAAGAACCCAGAAGCAGGGAGATCGGGAGTTACTCAGGGTGGACCGAGGTCCTGTGCTCCTCACACGGCGGTGGGTAGCCCTGCACTGCTCTCGGGGTAGCTAGAAGGGGCAACTGCATGTTCTCGCCCAGAAACATACAAGTGTGAGGTGGTGGTGTGGTGAACACCCCAGTTTGATCATGACATGTGTGCACGTGTGAGAACAGCACAGCTGCGTTCCATAAATGTGTACGATTATTAGGTGTCAGTTAAAAATCAGTTTGGTTTGAAAAGTAAGGTCAGCAAATCCCTGTATTTTAAATATAATATAAACCAGTTAAAAATTGAATAAGCCCGGGGCGCTTGGACATTAATGGAATTGAAGTATAGATTTCTGGCACCACTTGTAAGTTTTGAGGTCACCGAAGGACGGGCAGTCTTGCTTTGTACTATGGGGGGGCCATCTCTGTCCATGGTTGCTGATGACCTAAAGCTGTAGTCACTTGAGTGATCATGGCTACATGGTGTGAAGCACACGATGTGACATGTTTCTGTGTTCCACGTTTCTCATTACTCTGGTCTCTTTGGTAGCTGTCAAGATCAAGAAAAATAAGGATAATGTGAAGTTTAAAGTTCGGTGTAGCAGATACCTTTACACCTTGGTCATCACGGACAAAGAGAAGGCGGAGAAGCTGAAGCAGTCCCTGCCCCCAGGTGAGTGGGCCCGAGGGACAGGGGAGAGGCCTGCCAAGGTGTAGTAGGGTGCTGTGTGCCCGTCTTTGCCTTAGATGGAGCCCAGACTTAGGAAAGCCAGGTTGTGTCTGTGTGGAGTGTCTGTTCTGCCACGGGTGGTGCAAAGCTTCTGGGTTATGTCCGGTGCCAGAGGAAAGCTCGTGGTTTGCTTAGTGGGCACCACGCCTGCGACGTAGCGTAGGTCCTGGCCGTCGGCCCCCTTGCTTACAGGTGGGGCAACTGTTACCTGAAATAGGCCAGGAAGGGAGTGTTTTCATCGAACACTGAATATTTTCACCAAAACCTCCCTGGTGGGTTGAACCCCTGAGCCTTGAACGTGAGCTCTTCAGCTTAAATGGGAAATCAGAGCGAGCAGCTGTGTCCTCTGGCCAACTCACTGTCGCATCTTTTTCCTCTAGGTTTGGCGGTGAAGGAGCTGAAATGAACCAGACGCTGTTTGAACTACATTAAACATTTTAAAATTCTGTACTGGCCTTCATCTTTGAGGGCGGGGTGGGAAATGCCACCGGTAGTGGCTTCTGGTGGGAACTGGGTGTGGGACCTGGCGGTTGCCTCTGCACCCCTCATTTTGGGCCACCATGAGCTCAGCAAACAAGCCACATTTTAGTCCAGGTTGGAAGGTGAATAGGTGTAGGGGCCACACTGGGTCAGCAGTTGGAGCCAGGTATTAGTGGAAGGAAGCCAGAGCGCACTCTTGGGAAGCACAGTAGCCCACGGGGTATGCCAGGTTGTTGGTTCTGAGACCCCGTGTATACCAGAACTCCCATGTACACAAGGCTCGTAAGAAGGTACAGCATTTGTGTATAGCCAACTCATCCTCTTGTGTATTTTGGGGTGTCTCTAGATTACCTAAAGTGACCGATGCAGTGTAAAAGCCATGTGTGTGGTTCTTTTTCTCCAGTTTTGTCATCCATTAGTTGAACTTGAAGGGATCCAAGGGGCCATTCCCACCTTGGAATTCAGGGTGGAGACTGCAGCTCTCACACCTGCTGTGTTAAGCTATGCCTTGGACGCAGGGGTGGGTGTTTTTGATTTTTCCGATAGAGTTGCAGGTGGTGAGTTAAGGAATGGCAAGGGTACAGGTGGGACCTTTAAGAAAAACAAATAGGTGTCAGTCTAGCAAGAGATGGGACAGGCAGTCTTGAGGACTGGGGATTTCCTGAGACGGGAGCCCGAAGGCCCTGGAGTTGAAAGGTCAGTCTGCCACGTAGAGGTGACTTTTCAAGGAGAGCCTGAAGTAGGCAGTGGGTCTGGCATTCATGGCTGGACCATGAGCTTTATATTACCTCAGAGGGCCTGTGGGATGGGTCCTGTTGGGACACCACAAGGTGGCGCTGTGCTGTAGCAAATGGTGACTGCAAGGTTTATGAAGCATCCACTCCAGTGGCTTGGTGCTTTTTTCCCCCATGTCTGCTGTAAAAATTGCTGTGTGGTGTGTTCAAATAGTGCCAGGTAGATGCCAGTCAGCGTTCTAAATGTAAAGGTTATGTTCTTTAGATTTTTAAAGAATTGTTTATTTTGGTCAAGGACTCGAACTGCAGTTGGCTCTGTGGGAATCCAGCACCTTAACCACCATACCACTTGCCAGCCCTAGGGTTAAGGATTTTTAATCTGGTTATGACTTTGGTGGGGGTTTTTTGTTTTGGGGAAGAGGTATTTGCTATAGGGCTTGTGAACTCGACAGGGACAGAAAGCAAGAAATAACCCACTAGGCGGGACTCCCGGCCATGCTACAATCCCTTCTCCATTCTCGGGATCTTGGGCACGTGCACACATGCACCTGGTGTGAGTAAGTCACCAGGTCCAGGACTCAAACCGTGGCCAACTACATGGAAGTCCAGCAACATAGACATTACACCAACTGCTGGTCCCAAATTTGGTTATTTTTATTCTGCATGGGCACTTGTGAGAGAGGGCCCACAGGGGCCAGGTGCATCTCAATCACTTCACTCTCTGAGGACTGGACACATGCCCAGCGTGTTTTTCATACCTCCGTGTCCAGGACTTGTGCCACACATGGAGGATCTGACTGATAAGACCACTACCCAGTGGCTGGTCATGGATTTATCGAAAGGCTTGAGTTTTGTTTATTCTGGGAGAGGGTAGCTGTGCCAGGGGCGTTCAGTGGTCATGCCACATGTGGCTCTTCTGGTGTCTTCAGGCATTTACCAATTGGGTTTCTGTGTCCCAGCACATAAACCAGAGGCCCATCCCCACTCCTAGGAGACAGGCTGCAGGGGCTGGCCCCTTGTCAGGAGGTAGCTTTTCACGGTACATCCCAGCGTCACTGTCCCCAGCATCACTGTCCCTCCGCCTCACTTGGGGCACTCAAGCAATGGTACTGGAGAGGCCCCGGCTGGCCTAGGTTCTCCAGCTGGTGTGCACAGGTGTGGTTGTGGGCTGTAAGGGGCATCAGAGCTGCCAAAGCTGCATTCACGTGTCAACTCTGGGGCTCGGGAGACTACTGTTCTGCCAGTCCCTGGGAGGCCTGTCCCTGTCCTGCCTCTGCTCAGCTTGGCAGGCAGGTCTCCCAAAAGCAGCTGAAGTGGTCACTCGCTAGGTGTATGCCAGCATGGCAGGTTTTGGTGGTCTGCAGATGGCCCCAAGGGAAGTCAGTTTCTCCAAGATGGGCCTATGCCCTTCCGGCTCTGTCTGGTGGCCACCCTGCGGCCCCACCACCTGCCCAGGGGCAGAACCCTCCCTTTTGCAGATCTGGCCTCTGGTGTTCTGCCCTTCTCCCTAAGCGGGATCCAGGTCACAGGTGTGACTAATCTCTTCCTAGACGAATGGTCAATCCTTAGAACTTCCCAGACCAGTGGACATTAGTGTTTGGGAGGCTCGTGGCACGGAGGCAGCCTCGGCCTGCAGAAGGGGAGGCTGTTTAGGTTCCGGACAGAGGACCTCTGTAGCTGCGCCACCTCACTTGGCATCACTGGTGCCCACCAGGCCCCCACAAAACCGCTGCCATGATGTGAAAGGCCAGGATCCCTCCAGGGTCAGTGGGACCCTCACCGTCTGCTGGCTTCTGTAGTGTTTTACTATCGGGACATGTGAGCTCACCAGAGGGACACAGTGGAAAATCAGCCCCCGGGGGATGGCCACACGGCAACCCCTTCTCCATTGAAAACACACACACATACCTGACGTGGTTTTGAAGCCACCAGGTCTAGGACTCAAACTGTGGTTAGCCACGTGGAAGTCCAGCACCTTAACCACTATGCTACCTGCTGGCCCCATCTGCCTCTTACCTACCTCCCTAGCCTCTCTTGTTTGCGCCTTCTTCCTAAAATAAAAGGATTTTTTTTTTTAGTGAAAGTCGTTCGATTTGGTGTACAGCTCCGTGAATGTTGCCAATGTTCACCGTTGTGTGACCACCACTGCAATCCAGAACGTTGTCATCACCCAGAGAAGTCCCCAGTCCTCAGCCCCTGGAGCCAGCTCGAGTCCAGCCAGGAACCGAGCTCCAGTTTGGGTATTGACCTCTGCATCTCACAGGTGCCCCTCCTGCTCCAGCCTCCCCAGTACACCCCGTTAACCCCCTATGGTCCGCGAGCTCTTACCTTGCTATTCCTGGAGAAGACGCCCCACCCTCCCTTACATCCATCCCATCGTGGGACACTGCAAAGCCCTTGACAAGGTGTGCTTTTCACTTTGCGCCTGACCTGCTGGGCTGTGGACACCCGGCCGACAGTCACCACCGTGTGCCCTAGAACACAAACAGGTCCCCAACCTCCCGCCCTGTCCAGTCTCAGCTCTGGGCATGCACAGTTGAGAAGGCTACAGCCGGACTCCGGGACCTGCAGGGGGTCTGGAAGCCCAGGACAGTTCCCGAGGGCAGGATTCCATCTCTGGCCTCGTGAGCTTTGACAGCACCAGGCGTCCTTCCGTAGGCCGCCCCTTGCAGCCACCCAGTTCCCCAAGGCAGAAACTCGGGAGGTCCTTCCGTTCCCTCCTCTGTCCCAGTCGCCACGTGCCTTGGGGCCAGCACTGTTCAGACAGGTCGCCCCTGTCACTACACCTCATCGGCCTCCAGGGCCTTTCGCCTGCCCTCGGGCTTGAGCTCCTTCCTCCTGCCCGGCTGCACTGGGCTTGTGCGGTGCACAGAACTGAGGGCCCCAGAGCCTCCAGCGCTCAGTGGGAGTCCTGTGGACTCCGCCCACTGCACTGCAGGGGTTTCATCTGCTTCTGATCAATGGTGTGATCAGAAGCAGACGAAGCCCTTAGTAGGTCCTCAATAAAAGTGCTGCTGAATGCTCGTGTCTTCCGATGCCCCACCCTTCCTGGCGCACCCATTGAGCTCCTGACCCCACTACACAATTAAAAGGTCCCTTCCTCCAGGAAGCCGACCTTGTCTCCCCTGCCAGAGGCAGGAAACTGCTTTCAGTCCCCACACCTCGTCCTCCCTCAGGGTGTCCTGCAGGTGGCATCAAATAGCTGTTGGGGCAGTGGGCAGGAACCACGTCTTTAATTCTCTTTGAGTCCACATGGTTTACATAATAGATGTCCAACCAATAATTGACAATGAAATTAGGATGGGGGACTGACGTTGCTCCCTTCCAATCCCTGTCTTATCAATTTACTCTAATGACGGGCCATCCTCCCAAGCCACAGCTGCCGGCTGTGCCATCAACACTTCATAATATTTTCTTTTAGAATTATTTTATGGGGTTGGCAGGTGGCATGGTGGTTAAGGGCGCTAGATTCACACATGGCCCGCGGTTTGAATCCCGGACCTGGTGGCTTGCTTTCTCACTTTCCCTCTCTCTGGTCAAATTAAAATAATAATGATAAATTAAATAATTCTTTAGATAATTATTATTTATCATTATTATTTTAATCTGACGAGAGAGACAGAGAAAGTGAGAAAGCAATCTACCAAGTCTGGGACCAGAACCGATGTGGCCCAAGTGGGAGTACAACACCTTGACCGCCATGCCACATGTTGCCCCCCCCCCCCATACTTCATAGTCTTGATAAAAAGCCAGGGGACTTGGAGACTGAAACGGACTTCGCAGAGTTCAGGGAAGTTTTGTTATTTGTTTCCAACTTCTGCTCCCACTCCTTCCGCGGTGAGTTCAGAACGAGTCCCAGCCCAGAACCGGGAGGCTGTCTTTCTGGCCCGAACCCCTGGAGCCCGGGGGCACGCCCCGCGCGGGCCGGAGGCGGGGTAGGAGCGCGCCCACGGGAAGGCGGGGCCTGGGCCGCGGTGGGCGGGCCCGGAGGCGGGGCTTGGGAGGGGCGGGGCTTGGGCGAGCGCGCGTCCCGGGCCGGGTGGCGGCTGCAGCGGCGACCGCAGCTGGCTCCCGTACTCCGGCCGAGCCATGCCGGCGGCGCGCGTGGAGTACATCGCGCCCTGGTGGGTCGTCTGGCTGCACAGCGTCCCGCATCTCAGCCTGCGCCTGCAGCCTGTGGACAGCACCTTCAACCCCCGCGACGAGACGTACCAGGAGGTGAGTCCGCGCCGCCCAGACCCCGGCCACCGCGAACCCCCGACAGCGACCCACGCGCGCCGGGTCCCCGCACCATCCTCGTGCGGTCGGCAGCCGGTTCTGTCCCAAGCGCTCTCAGACCCCAGCTCTAGCCCCGTAGCCTCGTCTCCTCTCGTCTCATTTTCCGGGGAACCCGTGGCCCTCGGGTCTGGGAGACTCCGGGGCCGGGAAAACGAAAGATCGGAGTTAAGCGAGCTCTAGGAAGGGGAGGAAGGGCGCGGAGACCGCCTGCGGGAGATAGGGGCAGAGCGGGCGGGGGTCGGGGCATCGTGTCGGGATAATTCTGGTGCGAGAGGAGCGGGCACGCGGGGGGCGCCCCTCAGTTTTCCTCCTTCTGAAGTTCTGAGACCGGGCGCTCTCCATCTGGGGCCGTGTGGCCTAGGCAAAGTTCCGGCAGAACTGATTGAGTCTCCCGAGCGCGTCTCCGCAGCACCCCTCCTCCCCAGCCCCCGCCTGCCAGGCCGCCGCTGGGCCCCTCTGCAGGGCTGCGGGAGGCGGCGACGCTGGCTTCCCTCCTGCGCCCAGGGCCACGCCGCGCGCGTTTGTTTCAGGGCTGGAAGGCGCCTCAGATCAGCCCGCGGCCTGAGTACCCCTGAGGGCTCACGGCCAACCTCTCTTTGTCTGCTTCGCCCTGGGCTGCCCCACCCCTGCTAGGCCTGGATTTCGGGGTCTTGGCTTTTTGGCCAGCCGAGCCCCTCCTCCTTGTATGTTCCCCGCCCCTGCTCTGCCGGCCCTCCGCGTGTACAAAGTGGGGGCGCTCCAGCTCTCCCTGCCCAAAAAGCTACAGGACTGCCCCCCCAGCCCCAGCCCGCCTTAGGACCTGTCAACTCCACCGGGGCTGCTGACCCAGCTGAGTCAGTTTACTCTGTTGGGTCAAAGATTGAGGGACTGGGTGGCCCAGACAGGCCCACTTGCTCAAAATACCTGCCCATTCCGGACTTTGACCCTGCTGGCCTCTGCCCTGCCCCTCTGCCCTGCTGTCAAGTTCTCCTGGCATGGGCAGGTCTGGGCCGGTCAGGGCCTCTCCGGGGGCTGTGCTGGGAGTCAGCTGTTAGCCTCTTCCCCCCAGGGCCTTTCTCCCGCAGGGCCCTGGGGATCGTCCGCCCGAGGGCGTGCACTGCCCAAGCCGCCAGTGACAGTGACCCGGAGTCTAATAATAGCCCCTAGTGTCCCTGCTGCCTTTAGGCCTGGGATGATGGTGCCTGCTCCCGCCCCAGCAGGAAGGGAGAAGGACCCCTTCATGGGGTTAGGTCGGACCTCAGTAGTTTGCTCCCCCATAGCCCAGCCCCCGTTAGCTGCATTCCTCGAGAATGTGGTGCGGTGCCGGGGATAGCTCCAGGGAATCTTCCGCTCCCCACGAATGCATGAAAAGAGGCGGATATGATTTCAGAAACAGCTGTGCTGTCTGCTGTGAGTGTGTGTGTGTCCCAAACCCTGAGACCCGGCTCCCACTCCCAGGTCTCCAACCATAGCTTTCCCCTCTCCACTGGGGGAATCGGAGCTAGCTGGATCAGAAGGACCCCCTAGGAGTGGGTAGACGTGGTGGTGACCCAGCCCGATTCCACCGACCCCAGAGACTGCTCCTGGCTGGCCAGCACTGTGGCCACCCCCCACCCCAGTCCCATGACAGGCGGCTGCTGAGCCAGAGGGACACATTCACAGCGCTAAAAAACCCTCCGGCCCTCGCCCAGGGTCCTGACACTGGCACACTTCGGGCATCCCCCTCCCACTGGCCACTGTCCCTGGGGTGCTGGCACCTGGCCCCCGCCCCGCCCCCACCCCTCCCAGGGCTCTAGGCAGGAGTTCTGAGTGGGAAGTCTGGCTCTGGGTGTTATTTAAGGCGGCTTCTATTTTGGTAAGTTCCCCTGTTGTCTGACCACGAGTCTCTCCTTTCCTCCCAAGCGCCAGAGTGGATTCACACCACGGATCTGGCGCCTTCTGCGGACCATCCTCTCTGTCCCCTGCAGACTCCCCTGGGACCACAAGAACCTGGGGGGACCGGAGGGAGCACTTGCTGAGGATGCTCTGGGGCCAGCTTGGAGTCCAACAGTGTCTAAGCACTGCCCTTAGGCTTAGAGGAAGAGATCTCTTCACAGACGCTGGTCAGGGGAGACAGAAAACGTGAGCAGAACGGGCCTCCGATATTTCCCGAACGTCCAAGTGGACAGTGAGGCCTTTGGCACAGGGTGTGGCGTGCATGCGTGTGTCTGTGTGTCTGTGTATCTGTCTGCTCCAGAGACCACAGTGAAGATGATAACAGGTAGGCGGGCCCTCCAGAGGCTCAGGGGCGTGGCCGAGGTGTGTTTGAGATCTGGAAGGTAGAAGGGGCCTCAGGGGGGCAGGTCACCTGGTGAGCTGGGATCCCCTGAGGAATAAGGGCTCCTACTCAGTCTCTGGGGGCTTTTTTTTTTTTTTTTTTTAAATTCACCAGGGGGCCAGAGAGAGTCAGGGGAGAGGGAGAAAGAACCCTCAGTGGGGAGTGGTCACACTGCAATCCCCTCTCCATTTCTCCACCCCGTAGGGATTTGGAGCATATAAATGTATGTCGCATGTTTCGGAGGATTTTTTAGAGATTTTTGCTATCGGGTGTGTGAGCTTACTGGAGAGACAGTAAGCAAGAAATCACCCCCAGGGAGGATGGCCATGCTGCAACCCCTTCTCCTCCACTCTCCTCTCGGGATTTTGGGCGTGCATGCACATGCGCCTGGCATGAGTTTCAAGCTGTCAGATCTGGGACTTGAACCGTGGTCTGCTATGCGGGAGTCCAGCACTTTAACCATCATGTCACCTGCTGGCCCCCCTGGCATATTTTTTAAGCTTCCAGGGCCAGGATTCAAAGTACTTGGTAGGCCTTGTGGGATCCTGCTCCCTTAACCCCCAGACCACAGAGCCAGCTCCTCCTGGGGGTCTCGGGAGCCGTGGAAGCCCCCAGTCTCCCTGATGGTGACCTTCTGTCCCCTCCCTCCAGTGGACTTGAACCTGAGTCCTCACAAAGGCCACTTGGCCTGTGTCACCTGTGTCACCTCTCTGAGCCTCGCTTCCCTCATCTGCAGGTATTAAATGAGATAGTCCCCGCAACATGCTGAGTGCCCAGGGGGCAGGGTGCAGGTAGTAAGACACAGGGATGCAGCTGCCTAGACGGTCGGGCTTGGAGTCCAACAGTGTCTAAGCACTGCCCTTAGGCTTAGAGGAAGAGATCTCTTCACAGATGCTGGTCAGGGGAGACAGAAAACGTGAGCAGAACGGTCTGCTGCCTGGCCAGCAGAGGCAGGCGAGGCAAGCCCGGGGCAGGGCGGGTGGGGCAGGGAGCTCTGGCCAGGTGTGGCCATGTGTCTGGTGGGGAAGCAGCCGGGGCCTGGCAGCCTGAGTCTTGTCACCTTTGACAGTTGAGCGGCATTGGTGTGGAGACGATTCTGACCCCAAGAGATCCCAAAAGGACCGGCCTTGGTGGGCGCAGAGCTCTGGTCAGTTCCTGGCACTCTGCTGGTCCCCACAGTCACTGCTCCGGAAGGAGGAGGCCCCAGCTGGCCGAGGTCCATCGGGCCACACTAGGGACGTCGGAGCAGGCACCTGGTATTAAACCCAGCAATGTCACCCTGAACGAGCCGCTTCAGATTCCTCCTGACCTGGGCACCGGGTCACCCACGGGGGGACCTGGCGCTGATGATCTAGAGCTCTTTGCGGTCTTTAAAATCTCCCCAGCCCCATGCGAGCATTGGCTGTTACCTCTGGCAGCGCAGAGAGCCCCACGTATGCCTCCTGTTCCGCCAGGGCCTGGCCTGGGGAGGGGGTCAGCTGTCGTTTCGGGACACGTGTAAGGAGGCAGAGACGTGGTCAGTTTTACACGCTACCATGCATTTTCACCTGTCGGCTCTGGGTGGCTCACTCAGTCTCCTCCAAAAGTCACAAATGTGTTGAGCCAGCTGGTGGCATGTGGTGGTTTGGGCAGCTGGATCCCACATGGCCAACTACATAGTTCAAGTCCCAGACCCAGCAGCTTGAACAAGCTGGGCATGTGTGCGTGTGTGTGCGCGCACGCACACACGCGTGCAAACCCAAAATCTCAAAAGGAGGGAGAAATGGAAAAGGACAAATTGCAGCATGACTATACCCCATGGGGATGCTTTCTCACTCTCTCTCTTTCCAGCAAGTGCATGTAGCAAATTTAAAAAACAAATCAAATTAAAAAGTCCCGAATGTGCCCTCGGGCCAGGGTAGGGGACAAACTCGGGGCTGGCCTGAGAACTACAGGACTCCCTGCTGCTGGCTTAGGGACAGGTCTGAGGGGGAAAGACCAGGCAGCCTGCCAGCCCGGTGACATGGGTGACGAGCCCAGGTCGGAGAAGCCCCATTCACCCAGCCGCGCCCTGAACACTGAGTCACCGTCATCAGACAGTCACGCTGGGCCCAGAGGGGCTTAGCCCTTCCCCATCGGCCTGGGGGAGGCCTCTCCCTCCGAGTGCTCCTAGCTCTCCTCACCCTGACCTCTCCACGTGTCTCCTGGGGCTCTGGCCCACCCCTGCCCAGTGGAAGCCCCTGGGGTCTGGCTGCAGTGGTCACTGCTGGGTCCTGGGCTGGGGCTGCTGGCTCCAGGTCTCAGCTAATTCAGTCCCCGTGCTGAGGAGAGAGGCGGCCTGGGCACTGACTGGGGCCATGGCAACACGGGGGTCGGAGTTGGTGGGCCAGGCGGTGCCGGTGGCTACAGGACAAGAGGAGGCCTAGGGCGGGTGGGCACTGCCCTTTCTGAGCTCTGTCCACCAGAGCAGGAGGCCCTGGGAGCAGCTCTGGGCCCCCCCCCCTCCTCCTCCCCCCCCTCCCTCCCTCCCCCACCCCATGCACTCTGGGACTCACAGCGTTAGTCAGAGGCGGAGCATAGTTGCTTGTTAGAGAGTAGCAGGTGACCAAGGTGGCCCTGGGAGGTGGCCCTGGTTAGGGTCCCCTCCCAGCCTTCTCTCCTCCCCACCTTCCTCCCTCGGTCTTCCTCTTCTCCTCCTACCTCTTTCTCCCTGCACCTCCACCTTGTCCCACCACCCCACTTCCTGCCCCAGTACCTCCGCCGCCTTGTCCCACTACCCCCACTTCCTGCCCCAGTACCTCCGCCTTGTCCCACCACCCCCACTTCCTGCCCCAGTTTGGGTCCTCCCTGCTCCCGCTCTGCTCCCAGGAGGGTTCTGGAGGGAAACTGCTAACAGAAGGCGTGAGTGAGTTCGGGTTTCCCAGGCCTGGCCTTCCCGGGCTGGCCGGCATTATCAGTAACCTAATTGAGGCCAGCTGCCCGGCTTGGCCAGGCCCCAGGCTGCAGAATCCCAGGGCGCTAGGAGGACTGGGCTTGTGAGCGCTCAGGGGCTGGGGAGGCTTGAGAGTGTGAAGCAGGGGAGGAGGGGAGCCACCCACAGGGATGTGGCTGGGCAGGTCTGAGAAATTGCAGTGGCACCTCCCCATATCTTCAGAGGATCCTGCTTGCTGGATGGGGACACAGGGTGGATTCAGGGGACCTTCCGGGAGGCACCCCAGAAGCACAGGGCAGCTAGGCACGGCTGGATCTTAGCCTGTCTCCCATCTACGTGGGAGGTCTGCCTGGGGGCGTGTTGGTCTGGTTTTTTCATTAGTAATAACTTCCAGGAAAGTACACAAATGCACAGCTCAGTGAATGTCTGCGTGTGCGGGGGGGGGGGGGGGGGGGGGGTGACCAGCTCAAAGCAGACTCCTGACCCCTGGGGGCACCCCTCCTGTGGCAGCTGCTGCTCACACACTATTGCCCTAGATGAGCCTCCGCCTTTGCACTTCTGGGGCATTAAGCCATGTAGTCCGCCGCTCTGTGCCTCTGAGATTCATCCAGACCACTGTGTGGAGCTGCAGTTTCCCTTTTTCGTGGCTGCATAGTATTCCATCGTGTGGCCATAACACGCTGTATGTATCTGTTCTCTTGTTGGTGGACACTTGGTTGTGTTCAGGGCTTAGCCTTTACTGTTGTTAATCTGTGTGTGAATATTTCGGGGGCACAAGCCCTCTTTTCTATAAAGTGGAATTACTGGGGCATGGTTTGCATGTTGCACAGCAGTTTGCAAATTGTTAAGGGGATCCTTGGCTTTCTGAGAGGAGCCTTGGAGCCCAGAGGGCGTGGCCAGGACCAAGAGTGTGTTTCTGTCCTCTCTTCAACCAGAGCAGACCTGCTCAGTGAGTCGGTTAAAAGAAAAAGTTAAACTGCTGAAAAAAAGTCGGAGAACTTGAGTTGTCCCAATCCAGCACTCCCCTGACTTCCATCGCCCCGGGTCCACTCTAGGTGCAGTTGATGCCCTGGGTCTGGGGTGGGGCCCGAGGGGCCACGTGCCGAAGACGCTCCCGGAGATGTCGCACTGCAGGTCCCGGGCTGTGAGCCTCACCGTGAGGGCTGTGGTTCTTGACCTCCTTGGCCTGGGGCTCCAGGGCCTCCAGTGACGGGACAGGAACTTCCTGCCCCCTCACTGTCCCAGCGACAGGCCGCGTAGTGAGTGGGCCAGGCAGGCGGCACCCAGCCCAGCCACACTGAGGACTCCGGGGGTGTGGGGGAGGCTGAAGTGTCAGCCCACCTGGCTCCGTTGTCCCAGCCAGCAGGAGGGAGACGTGCCCCTGGCATAGCGGGGACCTGTTTGTCCTCGCCAGGAGAGAAAGCCGTTTTGGGTCAAGCCATCTGCCCTCATCCCAGATGGGCCGTCTTTCCCGTCCTCTCCCAGGCTGTCCCCACCACTCCTGTGGCAGCCCAGGTCAGGCCCACAGCTCCACCCAAGTGGGTCCTTACCGGGCTGGGCTGCGGAGCAGAGAGGGCTCCGGGGATTCTGGCCCGGAAGCACCCGGGACACGTGGGGGACAGGGGAGGCCATCGTGCAGGAGCCTGACGGAGAGCCAGGTCAGCCCTGCTGGCGGCCACCAGTCCGGTGCCATCTGGAGCCCATCTGGCCACGCCGAGAGATCGGAGGGTGAGGAGCGGTCCCGGCCTCATGACGGTCGGCAGCGCCCGCGGCAGGGCCCTGGTGTGCTGGGCGGCCCCAGGAGGCCCCGCAGACTCTGGCTTTGCCTCTGCGCATCCGTGAAGCTGCAGCGGGGCTCTGCAGGCAGCACGGCCTGACCCCACCCCAGCCAGGACGGCTCCGCTTCTCTGAGTGGACCCGCACCTAGAGCGCATCCCCCTCTTTCTCTCTCTTTCTTTCTTCTTTTTTAAAAATTCCCGGTGGCACATGAGCGCACCATGAAAAGACAGAGAGAGGGCGAAGCACCCCAGGGGGGTAAATGGTCACACACAATCCTGCCCCTCCTGTGGGGATCTTCTGGGCACACGTGCACACGTACGTGCCCAGCATGTTTTTTTGTTTTTTGTTTTCATTTAAATTTGACCAGTAAGGGACAGAGTGAGAGAGAGAAAGAGAGAAGGAAAGTGAGAAAACAAGCTTCTAGGTCAGGGACTCCCTGCGGTCGTCCATGTGGGAGTCCAGCGGCCCCAACCACCATGCCACCTGCTGGCCCCCCCAGCATGTTTTTATAGCCGCCAGGGCTGAGACTCGAACCATGGTCAGTGGTGTAGGCTCTGGTTCATTTATAGCCAGTAGGCCAGGAAGCCGGCTCTGTTTCATTCACCCCCTTTGTTCGGGATAGAGCGCGTGTGCACCCATGGGACAGCAAGCAAGAGTGAAAGAGGAGCGCCCCCACAGGGTCCGGACACGCCAGGATCCTTTTCCCCAGTCTTCCGGCCATCGAGTCTGGGCACAGACAGCTCGGGCTGGCCGGACCGGGATCACCGCGGTCACCGTGCAGCTCTGACCTCCCTGAGCAGGCGTCAGCCGAGCCAGCTCTGGAACGGGCTCTGCGAATTCTGGGTGTAGGAGGGCAACCAGGCCAGGGCGGCGGAGCCCCGTGCACAGAGGAGGTGGCAGGCAGGCCAGGTCGTCTCTGCCTGCCCTGTGTCAGGTTCCCTCGGCCTCTGGGTGCTCTGGTCTGCAGCGTCCCTCCTCGTTCCCCCCCCCCCCCCCCCCCGAGCACGTAGCCCATCCCAGCCTCGTGGCCCGCTGTCGACTCCTGCCTCATGCCTCAAGTGGCTCAGAGCTTGCCATCAGGCAGGCCCACACCTTCATCTGGTACAGAAGCGGGGAGCCCGGGACCGCCCGGAGCAGCTCCCCCGCCCCTCCCCTCAACGGGCCCCCTCGCTCACCCCCGCTCTCCCATCCTCCTAGCTCCGTCACCCCTCTCCATGTGCCCCACGTGGCACACCCTGTGGTTGAGGGCAGGGAAGGAAGGACAAACAGAACAAGAGCAGATGGCAGACAAACCGTCCAGCCTCTGTTCCTGCACCACGGCCCAGAACCGGGCTCCGGGGGCTCCACAGTGGGCACACCCGCCCCCGCTGTCAAATGAAATGCTGACGCCGCTCTCCCCCTCCAGTCGCTGCTGTTCCTGGGGCTGGTGGCCGCTATCTGCCTGGGCCTGAACCTCGTCTTCCTGGTGGCATACCTGGTCTGCGTGTGCTGCTGCAGGCGGGACGGGGCCGGGCAGACCAAGCAGCGTGGCTCCTGCTGTGTCACCTGGACGGCCGTGGTGGCCGGGCTCCTCTGCTGGTGAGTGTCCCCCCTGCACGGGCCCAGCCTGGAAGGAGAGAGTGAGAAGCCAATGGGATGGGCCTGAGCCGTCCATGTCCTGCTAGGGTCAGCCCGCGACGTGACACCCCTCCCCCTGCCCCCAATAAGCCCCAAGCAGCTGGTTCATGGCCAATTAGCCACGTTCTCCCCGAGCTCTGGCTACCTGACGGGAAGGTGTGTACCCGGAATGAATAGTACCCCTTTTCTGGCCGAGCATCAGGTGTCAGATGCCTGCACTGATGACGGGGTCTCAGAAGGGTCTCCCGAGGGGCCCCCAGCCCTGCTCCAGAGCTTGTGCGGCTTCGCAGCCCGGCGGCCCCGCAGTGTCCTCCCAGAGTTCACCAGCAGCAGCCGCAGCCAGTGGGCATCTCGGCTCTCTACCTGCCCCATCCCTTCCCAGCTCCCACTGGATCTGCGAGGTCAGAGAAAGGCCTGCCTCCAGCTCAGATCAAGTCTCGTCCCCTCCCGAGACCAGGAGCTTTTCGTGCCATGAGCCAGTTCTCTGCGTTGCTGGGGAGTCGGGATTTCCAGCCATGCCGCCTGGCCCACCCCACCCCGGCAGCGTCCACACACACGCCTGCTCCGCTGGCCGTTGTCTTGTCCTTGTTCTCGTATCCGCAGGACTTTCCAAACAGCTCGGTATCCATCCCAACGGGCTCTGGTGGGGGTGGTTACCCTCCAGGATAGAGGCCCTCACTGCTCTGCAGCAGGGCGGGAGCCAGACAGGACAGTGACCTGGGAGCAAGGACGCCTGGGGCTCCCCAGGACTCACCTCACCCCTACGCTCTTCCTCTCAGCTGGAACCCATCCACGGCTCCTTCCTGCCTGCAGCGTTGGCCAAAGCGTAGACCCTGCAGCCGCACTGCGGGGGTGATGGGCGCACAGAGGGGCCCTGGGTGTGATGACATGGCTCCCTTTCCAGGAGCCGTGCTCACTGGGCTACAGAAACAGAAGCCAGGTTGGCATGAGATGCAGGAGCCAGAGGGGCAGGAGGCCACGGTCAGGGACACTAAGATGGGGGAGCACGTGCTGAACTCTGCTAGCATGGCTCCGGGGAAGTGGGGAGACTCAGGGGGCAAAGGAAATGCCAGTGAGGGTTTTCTTTTTTTCTTTTCTTTTCTTTTCGAGAGGTTTTTGCTATAGGGCACGTGTGCCCGCCTAAAAAGAGAGACAGAAAGCGAGAAATCACCCCCCAGAGGGGATGGCCACGCCGCAATCCCTTCTCCTCCATTCTCCTCTCGGGATCTTGGGCATGCACACACACGTGCCCGGCGTGAGTTTAAGCCACCAGGTCTGGGACTTGAACCATGGCCAACTACATAGGAGTCCAGCAACATAGCCATTATGCCAACTGCTGGTCCCGCAGTGAGGGGATCCTGACACGGCACAGGACAGACCCTCTTGCTCCTCTCTTTTGCAGGGACAATGATTTTGTTTTTTCTTTTTTTTCTCTGCGTGCAGGGACAGTGACTTTATACTTGGGAAGGACAGTGGTGTTGACAGCAGGGAGCCAGCAGGGCCTGTTTATCCTGTCCTTTCCTTCGAGTGGGAATGTCTTCCATGTGGCCCAGGCAGGACCAATGACACCAGGAGGGGCCGGGAGACCCTCGTTACACAGCCAGGGTGGTTTCTGGCCCAAGAAGACCAGGTGCAAATTCCCAGCCACTTCTGGGCCATCTATGGTAAATCCTCCGACTAGGAAAGGGCAAAAAACTGGAAGGTTCTCACTTAAGAACAGAAAGAGCCACTGGGTGCACAGTAATGCAAGCACCCTCCAAGGCTGGAAGCCACGGGTTCAGATCTCTGGGTGGGACTGAAAATGCACCGGGCACACACACGCACCCAGGATCCCGAGGAGCCAAAGGGCTGAGGAAGGGGTCGCAGCACGGTGGGACCCTGTTGAGAGCTCGTCTCTCTCTCTCTCTCTCTCTGTCTCTCTCTCTCTCTCTCTCTGTCTCTTTCTCTTATGCATGTATGTGCATACCGCCCATCATAAAAATCAAGTAAAGTTTAAAAAATGGAAAGAGAGGATTGAAAGGGTGGAAAATCCCCTGAAAACACTAGATCGTGACTTTAGTCGAGGGAAGAGAGATCTGTAAACAAAGGGGCGGCCAGGGATTTTTCAGAGCAGAGTAAAATCGACTTCTTTCCTGTCGGCGCCATCGCTGACTGGAGGACGGAGGACGTTCAGTGCCCCCAACGTGTGATGACCTCACTGAGCCTCTGATGGCATTCCTCGGCATCCCTGTGGACACACAGGAGGGAAGTAGACTGCAGTCACGTGATTCAAAGCCACTTTTACAACAATGGCTGAATCCAAGGAATACTGTTCTGCTTTGTTTTTTAGATTTCTTAGATTTCTTTTTTTTTTTTTTTTAGAGAGAGAGATTTTTGCAATCGTGTTTGCACTCACTGGAGAGACAGAGACAGACAGAAAGCAAGAAATCGCCTCAGGGTCGGGGGGTTGCATGCCACAATCCCTTCTCTTTCTTTCTCCTCTTGGGATTTTGGGCATGCACGCACACACCCAGTGTGAGTTTCCAGCCTCCAGGTCCGGGATTCGAACCACTGTTGGCCATGTGAAAGTCTAGCCCTTTAACCACTACACTGCCTGCTGGCCCCCAGAGAATACTGGTTTACACAGGGAGTGCCAAGCTGTGGAGTGTGTGTGTGTGTGTGTGTGGTGTGTGTGTGTGTGTGTGTGTGTGTGTGCATGTTTGTGTGTGTGTGTGTTGGTGTGTGTGCGTGTGCATGTGTGCATGCAGGCTGACCACGCAGGGCAGCTACACGCTGTGAGGCCTGAGAAAGCAGAGTGGAGCCAGTGAAAAGCTCACAGCGAAGCCGGCCCTCAGCCTAGTGGCTGGGGAAACCGGATCCCACATGGCCGCAGGAGTTCACGTTCCTGCCCACCCACCCTAGCATCTTGAGAAGCATGCACCGTGTGTGCGTGTGTGTGCACGTGCACCCAAAATCCCAACAACATGAAGAAATGGAGAAGGGGTTGAGTTGTGACAATGCCCCACTGGGGGGGTGCGTTCTCCTTCTCTCTGTCTCGATTTCTCTCTCTCTGGTGAGCACACACCCCCTGGCAATTAGGAAGATGATCAGGGCCTGGGGCTTGGGGCAGGGGTGAGTAGGTGGAGCAGGGGATTTTGAGAACAGCCACTCCCTGTGATGCCGCCATGCATGTCGCTGTGCATCTGCCGCAGCCCATGACTCTCCAGTGCCAAGCCTGACCCCTATGGAAACTGTGTCTCCGGGTGGAACGACGTTCCTATTTGGGTTCGACACTTGTGACTTGCACACTCTGGTGCTGGGCGTAGGTGGTGGAGGGGCCGCGCAGGTGCAGGGGCAGCGAGTGCGTGGAAACGCGCTGGTCCTTCCACTCAGCTTCGCTGTAATCTTGAAACTGCTCTATAACATGCAGTCATCTCTTTACACACATTCCCCTCTCACCTTTGTTCGGGGTCTGGCCTGCAGTGCTGCGGTGGGCGTGGGTTTCTATGGAAACAGCGAGGCCAACGATGGGGTGTACCAGCTGATCTACTCCTTGGACAACGCGAACCATACCTTCTCCGGCATCGACGCACTGGTAAGGCTGGTGGGCGGCGGGCGGGGCACACCCTCAGCCCTGAGGTCGGTGTGTCAGAACAGGCCCAGCCCGATGCCAGGGGAGCTGCACACGCGGGCCGTGCAGAGCTGGAAGGCTACGCTTTCCCTGACTGCAGTCCCCCTGCCTGGAGCCGACAGGCAGTTCCTGCCTCCCAGGCCAGGAGGGGTGGCAGGGACAAGGAGGAGACTGCAGCTGGGTGCAGGTGGGCTGTGCATCCAATCCCATCCATTTCGGGAGAGCTTGAAGGTGGAAAACCCGCCTGTTGCATTGTCTGTCACCTGGCGTGCAGGCAGAGTGCTGTGGGGGACAGGAGCTGTCAAAGGGGGACCTCAGACACAAGTGACAGCCCGAGGTGGTGGGACTTCCCTGAGACCATGGGCACCTGCTGGGCACTGGTCTCGGCCAGGGCTCCGGGTGAGGGAGGGCAGTGGGCGGGGCTTCTCTAGTGACCTGCCTGACCTCACGTCACCTCTGTTATGAGCACCAAGTCAGCTCCGGTGCTCCTAGGAGTGAGGCTCTGGTGGAAAAGGCAAAGGGCAGCTTTCAGGGAAGCGGGGCCTGGAGTGCTGTCAGGGCCAGGTCCCCTGCAGAGAAGTGACAGCCCAGCCGGAGGCCCATGCCTGTCATTGTCACGTAGCCTCCACCACCAGTCAGCCCCATTTGGACACTGCCTAGCATCATCTGGAAGAGGATTCGCCTCATCTGCCCCCTCCTGCTCCCCTAAGCTCCTCTGAGGTTTTAATCCCGTAGTCAGCCCCTTTTGGGGTGGGGGGGGCTCGCCTTAAAGGGACAGCAGCCTGCTGCCCAGGCAGTTAGGGGGGCAGCCTCTGGGCCCCATAGAGGGGCTGGAGTTGAATTCCAGGGACCCGCTCTCCTGCACAGCTCACCTGTCCACCCCTGAACCCCTGGGGTCCAATGCTGATGCCCAGGTGTCAGGGCATGAGGTGGGGCAGCGCTACCAGGTGAGGGTGGGCAGAGAAGCTGAGAGCTGGCCTGCAGGACCCCTGGCATCTTGATCAAGGGACCCTGGGCCAGCCCTGAGCACCAGCCTAGCCTCTGGCCCTGGTGGGGGAGGGGCTCCACACCTTCTAAGCCCTGCCTGCCCCCTCCCCACTTTAGTGACAGAAGCCAGCCCCAGAGGAGAACCTCCTGCCGGGGGAACCCCAGACCATGGCTTTCACTGGCTGTGAGAAACACAGAGCCACCCAGGGCGAGATGAGAGGGGTGCTGAGGAGCCGGAGCAGGCCGGCAGACCAGGCCACTGCTCTGGGGCCTGAGCGGGACAGCGAGCCCCACCCAGAAGTGCCCCGTGTTCCCAAAGAGAAGGGTTCCCCTCATCCTCTCCCCATTAATGAAAAGTGAGGCCCCGGGCTTCCTGCCAGTCTGGCCGCCAGGCCTGTCCTTGGCCCTGCCCCTTCTCCCTTCTCCCTCTTCTTCCTCCTCCTCCCTCCTCACCCCTCACCCCTGCTTGCTCTCATCGAGTGCACAGGGCCCAGGCACCATCACTTTACTTTCCCCGGGGTGAGGCTGCGTTCTGGGTCTTGCGGAGGCCTGGAAGCCACTTTGGGCTCCCAGGTGGGCTCCCAGCACCCCCATCCCAAGGGCTCTAGGGGAGGCCCAGATCTTACAGTGCCTCCCAGATCTGAGGGTGCGGCCCGACATCAGGCAGGTGGTGTTAGGTGAGATCATGGTGAAAGTGCAGGCCTGGGTAAAGAGCCCACTGTGGTGACAAGAGCCAAGGAGCCTTCAGGGACAGGTCGGGTGACCTGGGGCCAACAGGAGGCCTGCTGGGGCAGCCCTGAATATGGTGGGAGGCCCTTCCTCGAGTTCCCCTCTGGACCCGAAGCCCCAGCCCTGCATCTGGCTGGGGTGGGGTGGGCAGAAGCAGATGGCTCCTTTCTGGGGGTTCCCCATGCAGCCACCCGAGGAAAGGGGCCCAGGCATACTTCCTCCCCCTCAGGGGGGTCTGCTTTTGGACAAGGCCCTAGGTCTCCGGCCCTGCCCCGCAGGCTCAGGTTTGTACCCTCGGCAGGCAGGGGGCAGCCCTTAAGTGAAGAAACTGAGGCATGGGGAGGTTGCAGGGATGCTACAATCTCAAAAGAAAAAAAAATAATAATAATGAGCTCCTTGCAATAAAACAGGACCCAGGCTTTCTGGTTTGGGGCCTGTGTTCCTCCACACCCCTTGCCATTGAGGACAAAAGTCTGACTGCTTTTGGGACCAGCAGTTAGCATAATGGCTATATCGCTGGACTCCCATGTAGTCGACCGCAGTTTGAGTCCCGGACCTGGTGGCTTAAACTCACGCCAGGCGCGTGTGCGTGCGTGCCCAAGATCCCGAGAGGAGAACGGAGGAGAAGGGATTGCGGCATGGCCATCTCCCCTGGGGGGTGATTTCTTGCTTTCTATCTCTCTGTCTCTCTCTGTCTGGCTGGCTAGCTCATGTGCCCTATAGCAAAAACCTCTCCAAAAAAGAAAAAAAAAAAAAAAGTCTGACTCCTTTTTCCTATTCCTAAAATCCCTTCTGAAGGACCTGGGGTGAGTCACACCCACAGACATTAACAGGCCACTTTGGCCGGTTTGATAACAAAAATCTTCCTACATCCTGTCCCTGGCAGTCTCCCTGGAATGGGTGAGTCACGCCCACAATCATTAACAGACCATTTTGTCTCATTGATAACGGGACTCTGCCAACCTCGTGACTGTATCCAAGCCTCCTTATCTCTGTTAAAGTACACTCTTTACTAATTCCCCCCCAAAACCTGCAAGCCCCCCACACTCCCTTCCCACATGTCCTGCCTTTTTGGACCAGACCCACAGAATTCTAAACTTTGTCTCTCAAAATCAAATAAAAGGAGCCCCTGTACCTGATCATCAAGAGAGAGAGAGGCATGTTTGGCCTCTTCTCCGGGCCTAGGTCACTCAAATTCATGCTTAAAAATAAACCGCATTCGTTATTATTTTTGCAGAGTTGGTTATTTCCATCGACACCGTCACGATCTGCCATGGAGCTGGCTTCCTCCGTTCCCCGTCGCTGTAACAAGTGCCCAGACCTGGGTGTTTTATAGGCCTGAGAGGTTTACTTAGCTCACGGCTTTGGAGGGCCATAGTCAGGGGCTGCATCTGTTGAGGGTTGTATTGTCGTGGGTCCTCGGCAGGATCAGATCAGAGAGCGTCACACATGTCTCCATGTTAGTGTCCCCCCACCTTTTTTAAAGAGATTTTTGCTATAGGGCACATGGACTCACTGGAAAAACAGACAGAATGCAAGAAATCACCCCCAGGGGGATGGCCATGCTGCAGTCCTCCTCCGTTCTCCTCAGGATTTGGGGCACACTCACGCACACACACCAAGTCCAGGACTTAACCCGTGGTCGACCACACGGGAGTCCAGCACCTTAACTATGCCACCTGCTGGTCCCCAGTGCCTATTCTAATAAAAGCACCAAGAACCAAGCATGAGGGTCCTGCCCTGAGGACCTCACCCAACCCCGGTCACCTTCCCAACTCCAATAAAGCCCCCACCCTCTCCGTACTGGCACAGTTGGCTCCCTAGTTTCAACACATGAATTTCTGGGGGAAACATCTACACCAACCGCAGCAGGGGCCCTCCCTCCACCTGCTGAGGTACCACACCCCCCGGGCAGCTGCTCTCTCGGCCTCATTAAACCAGGCCTTTCCTTTTCCTTCTCCCAGAGGTTTTCGATTTGAGCTTGCATCAGAATCACCTGGTGGGCTTGTTAAACTCAGACTGAGGCCCCTCTGGAGCCTGGGGTGGCCTGGAAATAGGCTGAGAGTTTGCATTTGATGCCGCTGGGAGCTCAGGAGGTCCTGGGGGGGACACACCCCGCTCCATCCTGGGGGACAGTCACAATTGCCACCACCCTCCAGCTCGCCCAGCCCGCCCAGGGACTGGGCATCCCTCTCACCCTTGGAGCGTCCCTCTGTCTCCCTGTGGAATGCACTGTGTGCTGAACCTCTTAGGAACTGGGGGTGGCGTGTGGATGTGGGGCTGTAAGTAGGTCAGTGTTATGACTTTTTTTTTCCTGTGAGAACACATCAGCAAGAAAGAGAGGACCTGACAGCTGTTTTTTTGTTTTTTGTTTTTCCCAAGGAGGGGTTTAAGAAATAGAGAAGTTAACATTTTAGATCTGGGGAAGGAGAAAAGGTGTGCTTACAGAAAAAGCTTAGGATTTTTTTGACAGCACTTGGCTGTGAAGTTCGATAGGGCATAGAAACGTAAAATACTATGTACTGCTGGGTTTGCTGGCAACGCAGCATTGAATAATAGAGCCATTTGTATCCACTGCCTCAAAGTATGTCCACTTATTAAATGGAACGGGGCAGTTTAGTAGGGTGACATTTCGTTCCTGGACGTGCTTTGCCATGGCTTGGGCGTCGTTCTCCAACCACCTCTACACTCTGGTGTCTCTTAGCTCCTCACCAGCCCGTCAGGACCAGGCGCAGGCCAGAACACAGAACAAGCCACTGACACTGAAAAAAGAGAACAAAGAGAGCCATTCTCTTTCTGGAACCAGGAACTCGAAGCCTAGCGCAGATGTAAAAGGCCACAAAGTTTCTATGCGTCCCAGAGGGTGGCAAATCCAGGGGGTGCGCTGGGGTTGTTATCTACTGGTCCCTGGGGAGTTTCTGCCTGTTCTTCCTCTGTGTTGCTTTATCTTCCAAAACGAGCCCCCCGCCCCAGGCTAAGGATTGTCACACACTGCCCTTCTCAGCCAGTTGTGCTTCTGGTTCTAGCTCCGGTTTCAGAATAACAAAGTCCTTTGCCCTGGCTCAGGGCAGTAGGAGGGCAGCGCATAGGCTGCAGCCCGCCCTGGGCCCTGTGGAAGCCTATCTGTGCGTTCAAAGCTGGTGAGGACTGTCCCTTCCATTCTTGTTTCTACCGTTGTATAGACAGGTGCTTCCTTCAGGGTGCTCAGCCTCAGCCCCTGACGTCCCAGCCCTGGGACTGGAGCCTGGCTGCGCACCTGGCAGGAAAGACATCCCACAGAGGCCAGGAATACAGAGAGGCACCAAGTTCCACCTCCTGTCTCAAGTCCGGGCGCCTTGGAGGCAGGATCTGATCTGTTTGTGTTTTTTCAAAGCACAATCGCCTGCCTCCGCTTGGTGTGCAGGACGGTGTGTGCTGCTGCTGGTTCTTTTTTTTTTTTTTTTTTAGAGGTTTTTGCTATAGGGCGCGTGCGCTCACCAGACAGACAGAGAGAGACAGAGAGACAGAAAGCAAGAAATCACACCCCAGGGGGGATGGCCATGCCGCAATCCCTTCTCCTCCATTCTCCTCTCGGGACTTTGGGCACGTACACACACGTGCCCGGCGTGAGTTTAAGCCACCGTGGTTCGCACGGTCGACTACGTGGGAGTCCAGCGACGTAGCCATTACGCTAGCTGCTGGTTCTTTGAGAAAATCTTCCTCTTGCAGGACGTCTATAGTAGAGTCCTGCTGCAGGTTAAAGGCCAGGTGGCAACACAGCTCTTCAGTGCAAACTTCTCTAAAAGGGAATTCATAATCTGGAATGTCTAAAGTTTTCAGAAAATCTTCCAAGAGGAAAAGGCAGTTATTGTGCTTGTCTTCCCACCTGGGCCTGGCTCTGTGGTGAGGACCTGGCCATGGAGCCCAGGTCCCAGTGCAGGCCAGAGCAGGGCTGGGTGGCCAAGTGTGTTTGCTCAAGCCCAGCAGCCGCTTCTGCTTGCAGAGATCTCTGGGATGAGAAGCAGGTGCTGCACCTGCCTGTTGTCTCCCTCGGAGAGCGAGGCCCACACCTCCCCTCCATCTCTCCCTAGGTTTCCGGGACCACCCAGAGGATGAAAGTGGACCTGGAGCAGCACCTGGCCCGACTCGGTGAGATCTTCGCTGCCCGGGGCGACTACATCCAGACGCTGAGGTTCACGCAGCAGGTGGCAGACAGCATCGTCACCCAGCTCTCAGTGCTGCCCGTGTGGAGGGAGGCCACGGTGCAGCTGACCGTGCTGTCCGACCAGACCAGCTACGTGGAGTACTGCAGGTGAGGCCCGCAGCATCCTCACGATGGAGGCTGAGGGGCACGGCCCCCTGCGCTGCCCTCCCTTAGGGGCGTGAGCTTAGACCTCAGCCTGTGGGTGTCCACATATGTCTCCCCTGCCTCCCAATCCCCAAGCCCACCCCAGGGGCAGGCGCTGGACACAGGTCAGAGACCCTAGGCTAGATGCCCTCCATCCAGGCACAGAATCTGGTAAAGGTTGCGCTAGGGAAAGCCGAGGGAGAAGGCAAAGGCTCAGCCTTTGGGCCTCCCTGGTGCGTGGAGCAGGTGCCCTCAAAGTGCCCGGCTCGAGAAGGCCCCAGGGTGGGGGGGTGCGTGGCTAAACTATGGGCCAGGTCCTGGCTCTTTGGGTCCCCTCCCCCGCTCACTAGCCCCTCAGGAGGCCATGAACAGGCCGAAGCCTTCGTGGGGCGTGTCCCACCATGCACTCTGCTTTTCTGCTGCCTCTGTCCACCCTAGGAGGTCCCTGCCGGACTAACACTGAGTCCAGAGACGCCCTCCAGGGCTCTCCCCTGCAGAAAGCAAGACATGGCAGGTCCCTGGGGAGGGGCACACAGAGTCCCCACCCTGGCCTCCACACCGCATCTCCACGCTGTCGCGCACGTGGCGTGGAAGGGCCCTTTCTCCAATTCCCCAGCAGGTGGGATGTGGGTGCTCATGGGCTAAGTGCCCTCCTCCCAAGGGACCAGGAGAAACTGCCCCCTGACCACGGCCGAGGCCTCCTGTGGCCCCAGGCAGTGGCACCTGATTAGGCGTGCTGTGTGGGGCTGCTCGCCGCCTGGGCCCTGGGCGTCTTGGGGGTGAGGGTGGGGTCCATTCTGACCTTGCTCTTCCCCAAGTGCCCCTGGCATCGGACCACGTGGGCATTTTGATGGCAATAATGAAATAAGCCATAATGTGTATATCAAAGGAGCGGATCGTTACATGGTTTCCTTAAAATAGGAGCCCTGGTAACCGCACGGCAGCTATTTCGGTGCGTGATTACAGGGGTCCCCGAGAGCCCCCCAGCTCCCCTCCACCCACTCAGTCCGAGGCTGGCACCTGTGGCTCCTGACATAGACGACATTCTGTCCCTTCCCGTCACCTCCCTTCCTTTCCTGGCTGGTCGCACCAGAGCTGCTTAAAGCAAGCAGGGGCCGGGTCTCCCCTAGAGCCTCCGTCTTCGCTTTCCAGATGGTTCTCTAGCAGGGCCGTCCAGCTAGGGAAGTCAGGCCTGACCAGGTGCTGGAGGAGCTCAAGGGCCAAGAGAGGCCGTGCCCAGGGCATGAGGTGTGTGCAGGGCACGTCGGCAGAGGCCGGCCAGGGAGGAGTTGGGGAGCCAGGCTGGAGCCGCGGCGGCGGGCGAGAGCCAAGTTCTTGGTTAGAAATTCACCTCCCAGGCCCCGTGGGGCTCCGCTGGGAGAGCTGTTTCCAGGAACCCCATGCAGCAGGAGGCCTGGATGCAGGGAGAACGCATTGCATCAGCCTGCAGGGTGGGTGAGAAGCAGCCCAGCTGGGCACCGTGAGGTGCAGGAAGGAGAGCAAACTAGAAATCTGTAGGTTGGACCGTGACGCTGGTGCTCTGGGTTGGGAGAGGGGGCTTGTGGCTGGCTGTGGGGAGTCTGGGATTCCTGGCCGGTTCTTTTCTCTCCCCCGGATTGCAGTTTTCCAGCCTTAGAATGGGACCCTTGCTCTACCAGCGGGTTCCTGAGTGTCTTCCCAACTCCAGTTCTAAGAAAAGTGGCTCCTTGGTGGCCTCGAGCCCATAGAGAGTGGAGTCTGCCCTTGCCTCACAGTCCCCCAACTCTATCCTGGGAACCCAGAGACCTGCTCTTGCTGCCCCCTGCTCTGTGCAGGGAGTCAAGGATTTAGAGCCCTTGGCACCAAGTCTGAATTCACACAGCAAAAAGAACCTCCCTTAGCTTCCCGGGGCCTCCGCCTGCTCCCTCCCCCTCAGTCTGTCTTCCCGCCTGCTCCACCCTCTCCCTCGCCATAGTGCCAACTTTCTTATCCTCTTTAAAGTATTAATGAAGCAGAAAACCACTGCTGGAGACAAGGAGTCAACTAATTTATCTGGCTCTGCCTCAAGAGAATGCCCTAAAGACTAATTTCTTCAGGAGCTGAGAGAAGTCCCATCTCTGCATACCCTCCCACCCCGGCCCCACTGCGCCATGGCTCAGATGGGCCCCAGCCCGGGGGTCCCCAGACTGCTGCCCTCAGCCGCTGCTGCTGAGATGTGCAAACCGCCCAGGTCCTCCATGGAAGGGAATAGAACCAGGGCGTGTTCAGGACCTCCCCCATGGTCTTGGGAGTCTTCAGCCAGTGCTCTAAGCAAGCAGCAGAGTGGAGAGCAGGGAGCCTGGCCTTGCCTTTGCATTTAGCAAGCACTTAGTCCTCACTCCGCCCCCTTGTGGGATGGTGTTCCACCTTTACGGAGATAAAGCTGTACCCAGAGGGCCCAGGTGCTGCCAAGGGCCCCAGCCATCTGCCAGGGGCTGGGAGGCCTGGAGGTGTCCAGGTGTCCAGGGCTGTGCTGACTCTTTGACACAAGTGTAGGTTGAAAGAACCCGAGACTCCCACACAGCAGGGGACGAGTTGGGAGGCCCTGGGGAGCCCAAGCTGTGTGTTACAGAGCCTCCTTTGCCAGGCCGTGCCTGATCTGGCGCCGCCCGAACCTTGTGGAGGCAAAGGGAGTCGGGGTGCAAGGAGCTGCCATGGGGGAGGCTGCAGGAGACACTTTGGAGCTGTGCTGTCCAGGCAGTCCCTGTATATGTGCGTGTGGAAGGGGAGTGGGGGGGGTAGCCCCTGGCTAGGCGTGGCTATTTAAATTAATCAAAATTAGGGAAATTGAAAATGGTTCTCCAGAGCCGGCCCGTTGGCCTGACGGTTACGGGATCCGGTCTTACATGGCCAAGTGCGGTTTGAACCCCGGCCCCAGCAGCTCGGAACACGCTGGTGACTGTACATGCGTGTTCCAAATCCCGACAGGACGGAGGAATGGAGGGGGGTGGTGGTGCGACCACGCTCCCCTGGGGGATGCTTTCTTCCTCCACCTCCTTCTTTGTCTCTGTGGCAAGTTCTTGCCTCTCTGGCAATTTTTTAAAAAATTAATTTCCAGGACCAGCGGATGGCATAGCAGTCACATTGTTGACGTCCCCTCAGTTTGAGTCCCAGATCCAGTGGCCTAAATTCAAGCCGGGCGCACGTGTGTGCATGCCCAAGATCCCAAGAAGAGAATGGAGGAAGATGATTGCACTGTGACGTGGTCATCCCCCATGTGATTTCTCGCTTTCCCTCTCTCTGTCTCTGTCTCACTCTAGTAAGCACACATACCCTATAGCCAAAGAGTACTTTAAACAATTGATTTCCTGCTTCGCACAAGCCGCACGTCCAGTTCTCAGCAGCCTCCTGTGGGTGGTGGCAGGCCCGGTGTGCAGTGCAGACAGAGAGCATTTCTGTCACTGCAGAAGGTTCCAGCGGGACCCGTGCAGGCTTAGACACAGCCAGGAGGTTGGCAGGGGTGGGAGGGTGACAACTTGGTCCAGGCAGAAATGAGGGTGCAGCCCCCAGAGCCCCTGCAGAGCTCTCAGCCCAAGCACAGGGGGTTCTTGCTGGCTCCGGGCAGCTTGTCGTAACGAAGGACAAGGCGGGCCTCGGTGGGCAGCAAGTGGGAGCTCTGCTCTGACCGCCATGCCCCTCCTGCCCAGGTGGCTCTCCTACCTCCTGCTCTTCATCCTGGACCTGGTCGTCTGCTTCGTTGCCTGCCTGGGACTGGCCAAGCGCTCCAGGTGTCTCCTGGCCTCGTGAGTATCTCTGCTCATGGCCTGGGACTAAGCCAGGCCAGGGGCCACCGTTGGAGAGAGACAGTGCCTGGCCAGGCCAAGAGCCCCCGCCGCCCACCCCAGCACCCGGCCCCAAGACAGGAGCCCCCCTCCTCTAGCCAGCTCCTCTCCCTCGGTGCATGTCCCACACCTGTTCTCTAGCCTAGGGCCCCGGGCATGGCGTCCAGAGCCCTCTTGGGCAGTCAGCAGGCAGATGTCAGGGCAGCATGGGGGTGCAGTCATCCTGGGGCGGGCCCCCACGGTCTGCCTCTCTCCTAGGATGCTGTGCTGTGGGGTGCTGACCCTGCTCCTCAGCTGGACTTCCCTGGCCGCTGACACGGCCGCCGCAGTGGTAAGTTGGGGGCTCTGGGTAGTGGGTGGTTCGGCGAGGACGGTCTGCCCACTGTCATGTTCCATGCCAGCCCCTAGACCAGGCCATCTTCCAGCCGCAGTGCCTACCCTACCTAGGACCCCAGAATCTCGGCGCTGAAGGGACTCGGGTGATCTGGACCAGCTCCCTTATAGCTGAGGAAGCCACCCCAGAGAACGGAGGGGCCCCGAGGTCGCTGGGCATTGGGGCAGAGCTGAGATAAGACGTCACTGGTTGTAGGGCATGTGCGCGTGACCAGATGTCTTCTCTCAGCTGCAGGGAGTTAACCAGGTGTGCTGGGGATGCGCAGGGGTCTGAACCTCAGATGGGGGGTCCCCCCGGGGCCTCAGAGGCACACCCTTGGGCCAGCGTCCTGGCCCTGCGGATATGGAGTGTGGCGTTGACCTCGCCTTCCACACCGTTGTCCTTACACTCACAAGTCTAACACACACAGGCGTGCACTGCCAAGGGTGATGCTACAAAGTGCTTTCTTAAAAAGGCAGGCTTCCTCCGTGGCTATATTTGGTCTGTAACAGACCTGAGGCTCGCGATGAAGCCCGTGCTTGAGTGCGGCTGTGTGAACGAGTACGGCTATGTGGCCCTCGGCAGCACCCGGTGCCCAGGGTGCAGAAACCAGGAGGACCTGAGTCTGCTGGTGATAAAGGGACAGCCCACAACCCCGTGAGACTTACAGTGGAGGTGCCCGTGTGTGCATACACGTGAGCTAGAGAGGGCACAGGACCCCCTGCTGATCCGAGGGCAGAAACTGACCTTGTGATCTGCAGCTGTTCTGCCCTAGCAGCCTGGGGGTGGAAGGATAGGGTCTACCAGGGCCCCCTGCCCTACCTCATGCCTTGTCCTAGGACTGGGCGGGGCTGGCTGGTCGCTCTGGACCTGGCAGTTTGCCAAGACACCCACTGAATGAGTGGACCTGATGCTGCTGGGCTCCACAGCTTTGGATAAAGCCCGGTCCAGAAGGGAGGATGCGAGCACCTCCTGCCTTTACTGGGTGCCCCCTCCCTCCCTGCCACCTCCACCATGCAGGGGCTGGTACCAAGGACAGTTCCAGAAAAGAGCAATGGGGGGCTCAGGTCCTGCTCAGAGGCGTCAGGAGCTGGCAGGGCTGGGAGCAGTGCTGGGGAGGGAGCCGCTGGGGCTGGAGCTGGGCCCAGCTGCCAGACTGGCTGCCGTCCTGCAGGGACTTTGCAAGCTCAAGGGAGCATTCAGGAGTCCCAGGCTTGCTCCCTGGCATCCTCTGCCTTCTGGAAGCAGTCGCCACCTCCAGCTTGCTACCGGGAGCTGCCCTTTGGGAGCCAGTCCCCTCCTGGCGGGGGCTCCCCCTCACCAGGCTGCAGTGCTCAGGGAAACCGGGTCCTGTTATCTCCCCAGCTGGGTGCCCTGGGATGCCGGGAAATGTGTTTCCCTAATTCCTTTAGTCAGGCCTGGGGTGGGGGCAGCCAGCGGGGTGCAGCTGAATGGGCCTTTGATGGGGCTGGGATGTGCTGCATTCTAATGGAGAGCGGGGCAGGCGGAGCCGGGAGTGGAAGGGAGGGGCCAGCCGTCAAGGGGGTATTGTGGAGCTGTTGTGGCCTCCCCTGCCACCCTGCACTCTCAGGCCTGTTTTGAGAGCCAAAGGACCCAAGGGCTGTTCCTCCCTCCCCCTCCCTTTCCTGTGCCCAGAAAGGACCTCCCTGAGGACTGGGCAGTGCTCCGAGAATCGGCTGGGGGGGGAGGGGGGGCTATGAGCCTGGCTGCCACCTCTGAATGGCCTGGCAGCCTCCTGCATGGCCTGGAGGGTAGGCCACAGGCACGCTGCCCTGAGGTGCATCTTCAGGCCTGTGGGAGAGAAAGTGCCAGAAGGAGGGAGGGGAGGGCAGGTGGATTCAGCCAGAGGAGGGAAGAGGCCCCAGAGGGTGGAAATGGGGCCTCTGGAGCCCCTCCTGAGTCCACATCCCTGCTCCCCCCTTTCCAGCAGAGCAGCCTCAGGAAAGCTACTAAGTTCTCTGGGACCTTCCCCAGGTGTGGAACGGCACGGAATGTACTTGCCTCAAAGGGCGGTTGGCAGGAAGGGAGGTGTGTGTCTGCTCAGCGAGCGTCGCCGCCCCGGCCTCACGTCAGCCTGTGGGGGTCACGGGGACTGGGGGCCCAGTCCAGCACCTCTGCTCTCAGGACTGTCTGCAGGCGCAGCCAGCACCCAGGCTGGGGACAGGGCAGCTTCTCCCCCCTCCCCGCTGCCCTGCTGGGCTCCAGGACCGCCGCCTGTCCTCTCCCTCCCTCCTCTCCTTCGCCACCACGTGAACACAGCCTGTACACACTTGTGTGGACACACATGCACACACACATCCACATGCTCACACATCCAATGCACACATGTGCGGGCACATATGCACACATGCATCCATGCTCCTCACACAGCCTGTGCACACATGCACGGACACACATGCACGCACACATCCACACTGCTCACACATGCACACACACCCACATGCTCACACAGGCAGTCTTTGTGAATAGAAGAGTCGGCTCCTCACTGAGTTCCACACCCCAAACCACCCTAACACCTGCCCCAAGAGATGTGGGCTCAGAGTCCGACTGGGGGAGCTGAGGGTCTGAGGAGCAGGCCTGGCCTGGAGGGGAAGGACCGGGAGGCCACGTCACTGGGGGAGCCTTGCACGGGGGCCTGCTGCCATCTCCCTCCCTGGATTCCGGACTTCTTGGGGGTGACCCAAACCAAGTTGGTAGCCTCACTTCCCCTGCTTCCCAAGACCCCCCACCCCTGCTGGGCCTGGCTGCCTCTCCCGGGCCCGCCCAGGCCTGCAGCCACCAGGGCTCTGAGTACCGCTGGGCAGGCGCATGTATCATGTGAGTAGTTCGTTCACAGCCGTGTTCCCAGGGTCCCGAGCAGACAGCTGAGTGAGTCCTAGGGGAGCTCTGCAGCCAAGGGCGCGTGTTACCCCCAGCTCCCCATGCGTGTCTAGCCCCAGGGCCTCTGTCCCGAGCCTGCGCAGTGCCTGGCTCCTAGTACATATTTGACAATTGGCAAATACCCGCATCTCAGTGAGCCAGAGAGCTGCGCTTCTGCCTGGGGAGCATGCGCCGGAGGAGGGACCCAGGAGCAGGTCAGAGGCCGGAGCTCCTCCTGGCTGCTCTGATAGGCAGAGCCTCCCTTCACCCTGATCCGTTGGGCCTGGCTCCAAGGAGAGCACCCTGGCCCACAGCCTGTGCCTGTTCCCACTCAGCCACACGGGCACTCGTGGTCACCAGCCAGGCCATGCTGTGGGTCTCATTCCCCCACCTGTCAGTGGCAGAGCCTAAAGCAGTGTCCCCCATCTCAGCAGGCGAGGGCCTGGACACAAGGCCTCGTTCTTCAGGGTCCACGGAGCCTCCATAGATTGACCACCAGTGTGTAGGACAGAAACTGAACGATGAGCGAATGACGCCGTGGGGCAGAGTTCCCCGACACAGCCTGCCGCTGCCCCGGGCTCAGCTTCACGCTCCCCGAGAGAGCCTACCCCAAGGAAGCATTTGGAATAAGAGTACGGGGCATAGATCAGCAGTTGGCATAATGGCTATGTCACTGGACTCCCATGTAGTCGACTGCAGTTTGAGTCCTGGACCTGGTGACTTAAACTCACACCGGACACATGTGCGTGCGTGCCCAAGATCCCGAGAAGAGAATGGAGGAGAAGGGATTGCGGTGTGGCTATCCCCCCGGGGGGTGATTTTTCACTTTGTCTCTCTGTCTGTCTCTGTCTTTCTGGTGAGCGCAGGCGCTCTATAGCAAAAACCTCTCCAAAAAAAAAGAGTACAGGTGGAAGCCCGGTGGTAGCATGGTAGTTAAGGTGCCTGGATCCCACATGGCCAGCTGCGCAGTTCAAGTCCCAGACCTGGAGGCTCAAAACACTCCTGGCATGTGTGTATGCATTCCCAAAGTCCCGAGAGGAGAAATGGGAGAGAAGGGATTGTGGTGTGACCCCCCTCCCATGAGAAAGCTTTCTCACTTTCCCTCTGTCTCTCTCTAGCAAGCACACGTGTTCTTTTTTCATTTTTTTAAAGAACGATTTTATTTGTATTTCTTTATTTTAATTTGACCAAAAGGGGGTAGCGTGAGAGAGAGAGATGGAAAGTGAGAAAGCAAGCTGCCAGGTCCAGGACCCAAACTGCATTTGGCCACATGGGAGTCCAGCGCCCTTGGCCACCGCACCACCTGCCAGCCCCCAAGCACATGTGTTCTTTAGCAAATTTTAAAAAAAGAAAGGGAAGAAGTACAGGTGGGGTATCCCTTACGCAAAATGCTTAGGACCGAAAATGTTTCAGATTTCAGATATTTTCCATTTTTTAAATATTTGCATGTACATAATGAGGTACCTTGGGTTTGGGACCAAAATCTAAACATAAAGTTCATTTATGTTTCATACACACCTTATACACATCACCTGAAGGTGACTTTAAACAGTACTTTTAATAATTTTGTAAATGAAGCAAAGCTTATACACATTCAGCCACCAGGCAGCAAAGTGAAATTTCCTCTAATGGCATCGCAGTGGCACTCAGAGCATTTTGGGATTTCGAGTTTTCAGATTAGAGATTCTCAACCTGTGAAGCTAACGTGCCCCCCCGCCAAGGTCCCTTTCTGGGCACTGCCCGTATGTTAATTCCTAAGGTAAACAGCCTTATTTCCATGTGGCAGATGAGGCAACTAAGGCCCAGAAAGAATAAAGAATAGGACTGGGAAGGGGCAGAGCCAGGATTTGAACCCAGGAGGCTGGCTCCCAACTCTGTCCTTTGCCACTGGGAGATGTGGCCAGAGCAGCAGGTGCCTGGCTCCTCCCAGTCCCTGGTGCCTGACTCCCACCCCCACCCCCTTGCTCTCTCCCTGCCGCAGGGCACCAGTGACTTTTGCGTGGCTCCTGACACCTTCATCCTGAACCTCACACAGGGCCAGATCAGCACAGGTAAGGTGCTCAGGCCAGGCCCACGTGGCCACTCAGATTGTGTCCCCCAACTTCAGTCCAGCTGGCCACCTGGGCCATTTCCTAGAACCGCCTCCTTTGGGAGTTCAGGGACAGGGAGGAAGGTCTGGCGTGGCCTCTGAGGACAGTAGAGGGTGTGATCCTTCGTGATCTGCCTGACACCATTGCCGTTGCCTTGCAGAGGTGACCCGCTACTACCTGTACTGCAGTCAGAGTGCAAGCAGCCCCTTCCAGCAGGTACAGCCCACCCCAGCCGCCCTCCCCTGCCTGTACCTCTCCATAGCTCCCTCGTTCCATACCCTACTCCCCTAACCCCTCCAGGAAGGTGGGGGTGGCCAGGCAGTTCGTTGCTTCACCATGGTCCCCCATTTAGCCTCTGCTGTCAAGGGGAGCCAGCTGGTCATCAGGGTGTGTTGGATCACGTTCCTCATGGGTGAACAGGTGTGCACCTTGCACGTGGAGCTGGTGAGCATGCAGATGCTGTGCAGAAGGCCTGGGGTGGGGCCCGAGCGTCTGCTTGTCTCAGGCTGCCAGGCTGCAGGTCTGAGGGCCCCATCTGGATTGCAGGAAGCAAGGGGACCTTGTAGCCTTCAAGAACCAGAGTTTTGGGGGAAGCCTTCCTGCAAGTGGGAAAGACCACGGTCAGGGATGCACCTGTGCAGCTGCAGCTGGTGGGGACAGGGGTGCTACAGGAGAACAGGTCCCTCAGTGCCCGTGGGGCTTCGGGATTGAACGTCACGGTGGGCTGTGGTCTCTCTCCCCGCCCAGGCCCTGACCACCTTCCAGCGCTCGCTGACCACCATGCAGATCCAGGTCACAGGGCTGCTGCAGGTGGCCCTGCCCCTCTACCCCACAGCTGAGGTAAGGAGGCCGCCCCCACAGAGCTGTGCTGCAAGGGGGTCCCTGGAATGGCCCTGCCCCACCCCTACCTGAGCCCAGGGCTGGGCTGTGCCATTGGCTCCTACAGGCCCTCGAGGCAGCTCTGAGGATCCCTTTGCCCAAGCTGCTGTTGCTGTTTTCGAGGCCAGCCCTCCCACGCCGTGGCTCAGCTTCTGCCTTTCTCCCTCCTGCTTCAGAGAGATCTGCTTGGAATCCAGGTCCTGCTGAACTCATCGGAGTCCAACCTGCACCAGCTGACAGCTCTGTTAGACTGCCGAGGCCTGCACAAGGTTCTCAGGGTGGCCTGGGGGTGATGAGGGTGTGGGGGCACCTCAGCAGGCCACCTCTTCCCAGAGAGAAACCAGGAGAGGCCTGGGCTTGCTGAGGTCTGGGGCCAGGGGAGGGGGAGGAGGGGTCTGGCTTCTTGATTCTCTCCAGTAGCTGAGACAGAGAGGTTCGTAAAAGGCACCAGGGATCAGGGGCCAGAGGATTGGATTGGGTTAACTCTTGAACACTGGGGGGCCCTGACCAATATAGAGAAGGCTGCTCCCCATGGTCCAGACGCCCAGCCATCTGGTCAACCCATCTGTCTTCCCCGGTTGCCAATGGCTGTCCCAGTCTCATCGCCGGGGCCGTCTTCCCAGGAACACGGCATGTCAGACACAGTGATGCAGGAACACGCCTGGCGTGTGTGCACACAGTGAGCCCATGTGTGTCCCTAGCTTCCACGTTGCACGTGATTCAGGGCCGGCTGTCCTAGTAACCATCACGGCTGTCATTTAAGTGCCCAGTTCTGTGCTCAGCCCCGCTCTGCACTGTGCATCCAGTGTGTTATCTGGTCCCTGTGCTGTGCAGTGAGATGCGTGTTATTTCACGGGACATGTTCTAGGTGAGAAACGTGTGTGTGGATGGACAGATCTATACGGTCTGACTTCAGAACCAACAACAGTCCTGTACTCTGACTGCAGTACAGGTAGTAGCGGGTCACCTCAGCAGTCCTAGCAACTACACCCCGACTCGACCCTGTCCCCCGCTGCCACTGTGGCCCGAGCACCACCTGCTCCCTGGGAGGCGACGGCCTCCTCTGCTTCCTCTTGCCCTTTCACCACCTTTGACCTTTCACACACAGCAGCTGGAGCTGTCCTTTAGAAAAATGAACTGGACCCCGTCTCCTCCATCCCTGAATGCTCTGACGTCGTCCGGTCACCTTATGGGCAAATCCAGGCTCCTCTCCTGCCCTGAAAGACCCGGCCCCATCTGACGCCCTCCCCTGCTCGCCGTTTTTCTCTTCCCTGAGCATATCAGCGTGTCCCCTTTGTCCATCTTCTGAATGCAACTCCTTGCCATCCCGGCTTCAGCCTAAAACCGCTTGTCGCTGGCTCCCCCACCTTGCAGGCTGGTCTGTCCTGTTCCGAGCCAGCCCTCCGGTGCCTGGCACCCAGTAGGTACTCAGCAAGTGTGTGCAGTGAACCCCAGGAGCCCCGTAGTGTGGACTCTTAATGACGATATCAGGTGCTAAGACAGAGGAGTGGCTAGGAGGTCCCAGATCCAGGCTGGGGGACAGGGACTTCCAGAGAAGAACTCAGACCCCTGCCTCGCCCTCCTTCTCCAACGGCATGTGCCCTTCTGCCCCAGGACTACCTGGACGCCCTGACTGGCGTCTGCTACGATGGCATTGAGGGCTTGCTCTACCTCGGCCTCTTCTCCCTCCTGGCCGCCCTGGCCTTCTCCACCATGATCTGCGCGGGTCCACGGGCCTGGAAGCACTGCGCCAGCAGGTGGGCTGCCTGGTGAGCTGGGGGCCCCCTGGGGTGGGCAGGCCCTGCTGTGGGACTGAGCCGAGCGCCAGTGACCCGTGACCAAGAGGGCAGCAGGGGCCCAGGCATTCAGCACCAGCAGGCTGGCTGGGCTTCTCCAGGGAAGTCCAGAGACCCCCAAAAGGGGGTTCCAGGGGCCTAGAGTGCTGATTGGACTTTGCAGTGTGGAATGATGGGAGTTTCTGGTGCTAGGAGGGGTGCCCCGGGAATGCCAAGAAGAAAAATGGTATCACTGTTATTGGGAACCTACAGTCTCACTGAGGAGCTGGACGGGGCAAGGCAGTACTTCTGCACCTCATGAGTAGGTTAGACAAGAGGCAGCACAGTAGGGAGGACCTGTGTGCATAGTTAGCATGGTGGGCTGCCTGGAAGAGGCGGACGTGAAGTAGGGACTGGCATGGAGTGATCTGTGTGAGCTGGGACTGAGGACCAAGCTTCAGAGCAGTCTCCAGTAGAGACACTTCTGGCCAGAGGAGAGTCTGGGAGGAAATACGGAAGCAGAAGAGGCCCAGCTGCCTTGGAGCCTCCTGACCCCTCTCAGCTGGCCAAGTTCTCCATGTTGTGTTCTAGGGACAGAGACTACAACGACATCGATGACGGTGACCCCTTTAACCCCCAAGCCCGGCGCATCGCGGCCCACAACCCCCCCAGGGGGCAACTTCACAGCTTCTGCAGCTACAGCAGTGGGCTGGGCAGCCAGACCAGCCTGCACCCCCCGGCCCAGACCATCTCCAACGCCCCTGTCTCCGAGTACATGTACGGGGGTGTTGGGGGTGCCGAGCCCCACACACGCACATCCAGCTGGGGTGGCCCAACACTTCCTAGTCCTGTGGGAGTGGGTTTGGCCCACAGAACCAGGCGGGGGAGGGAACGTGGCAGCAGCCAGCTGTGGTAGCCATGGGAGCCCAGGGAGCATCCTGTCCCCCTCCACGCCCACCCATGCTGGAGGGGAACCTGCTGGAGGGGTCAGGCCAGTTCTCCAGGCCTCCTGGGTGCTCTGGCCTTCTCCTCCTGCCCACACTGCCCACTCCCCGGTGCTCACCCAGGGATTCTCCCATAGAAGCGTGTGCACGTGCATGCCCGCACACTGTCCCCTCTGAGCTGTCCTCTCGGCCCCACAGGAACCAAGCCGTGCTGTTCGGTGGGAACCCGCGCTACGAGAACGTGCCACTCATCGGGAGAGGCTCCCCGCCACCCACGGTAATGCGCTGCGGGGTGCCCCTGCTCTGCCCTGGGCGGGGACGTGATGAAAGGCAAAACCAGGCCAGCCAGTGGCAGCTGGGTCCTACATGGCCACTTGAACGTGTGGTTCAAGTCCCTAACCTGGCAGCTTGAAAAACACCGGGCACGTGTGCGTGCCTGCCCCTAATCCCGAGAGGAGATGTAGGAGGAGAGATGGCAGCGTGGCCATCCCCCCTGGGGGGTGCTTTCTCCCTCTCTCTGTCTCTCTCCAGTGAGTGCACATATCCTACAGCAAAAATTTTTAAAAAGGCCAACCTCCTGCCCACCCGTGCATCTGCTCCACAGAGGAAGCAAAGAATGAACCCGTTTTGTTTCTGAAGAGGCATTAAAGCAGCCTGCCATGCGTGTGGCAGGGTATCCGCTACAGAGACCGCAGAGACAGATCTCGCCCTTTGCTCTAGGCCGCAGGCACACCCCCTGGCATACCCGCTCCCAAGACAGACGGAGCTCAAGCAAGACCCCGCAGATCTGGAGTTCTGCACGGCGTGCGGTGTCTGCGTATAACCCGCGCAGCTCCCGCCACGTGCTCCAAGTCGTGTGTGGGTGACTTACACACCTGACGCGGCGTCAGTGCTGCGGAATACTTGTAATCCCACAGTGTCCAGAGAGTCACGGCAGGAAGAGAAGTCCGTAGGTAAAGACGCGACATCGCAGGCCTAACACACGGTGCCCCCGGCAACGGGACACGACGGTCGAATCTGCCGATGTGAAACCCGCAGATGAGGGGTGCTGACTGGGGCCTTGAGGGGGAGGGCCTCGTACTCCACATACGGCGTCACCTGGGGCTTGTTGACACGCCACGGCTGGGCCCAGAGCTTTGCATCTCTGACAGGTGCCCAGGCGAGGCTGACGCAGCCTGCTGGTCTGGAAACCACACGAGGTCGAGGCCGGCTTCCTCGGTCTCGGCTGTTGATGGGCACCATCGTTCTCAGTGGGGGGGCCATCGCAGCACCATATCCCTGGCCTCCACCCGCGAGATGCCGGTAGCATCCCACCCCATGTGACAACCAGAATGCCCCAGTATTGTCACAGTCCCTGAGAGACAGTACTGGCCCTGGGTGAGACCCACTGGGTTGAAGGGCCTCTCCTTCCCCACCCCAGGTAGAAGATTCAGTTTCCTCTTTAGCATGAATGGCCTGGACCCTGCGACTCCCCTGGCAGCTCACCGCGGGTGCAGGCTCTCAGGCACTGGCAGGTCCCCAGGGGCTGGGGTGAGGAGCCAAGCGGCAGGACCGAGATCTCTGAGCTTCCGCTTCACGCCAGGCCCCTGCTTCACCCCGGCTGCACATCCAAATCGCCTGAAGGGCTCTAAAAATGCAGGTCCCCTTTTAAAATGCTTAATGTGTCACGTGCGTTTTGCCTCAGTGAAAAATTAGACCAGGTGCAGGGACGTAAGGACCCGTGTCGAGGCCTCTCCCGCCCTGTGCCATGCCAGCCCTTCCGTGTGAGCCGAGCATTTCTAGTCCATTTCGCAGTTGGGGAAACTGAGGCTAGGAGAGGTTGGAGAACTCGGCTGAGGTCACAGGGTGAGCAGCTGCACAACTGGGGCTGGGACCTGGCTCCCTAGGCCTGCGGGCCTGTGCCCCTTACCTGTCCCCGAGGTGAAGTGGGCTTGGGGAGGTCGCAGGAGTAGGTGCAGTGGAGGAGGGTGGTCCGTGTTGCGTCCTGTGTTGGAGGCCGGGAGCCGGATGTCCGAGCACCCGGGGCTGGAAGCGTCGCCACATGCCACTTGGTGTCCACAGTTGCCCCCACACACACCTTGTGGAAGAGCCTGGGCCCCCTGCTGCCGTGTGGACCTGCCGTCGCTCTTGGAGAAGCTGCGGCCCCTCGGCCAGGGCGGTGTGCGGTTTATGTGGTAGCGCGTGTGGCGCTCTGACTCCCTGTCCTGTCTCCACAGTACTCTCCCAGCATGAGGGCCACCTACCTGTCCGTGGCGGACGAGCACCTGAGGCACTACGGGAACGACTTTCCAGGCTAGTGGACTCCAGGCTCCTGCCTCCTCCTGGTTTCTAGTCCATACGAACACAAACTACACTCTTCACCAGGAACCAAAGGCCTCGGAGGCTGGCAGGCTCAAAGCCCTGGCCGGCGGGAAGACCACAGCTGGGCCAGCCTCCCTCCACTGCCCTGCGTACTCGCCAGGAGAAACTCCCCCATGGGCTTGGCAGACTCGGGGGCGCGACCCTAAGTGGCCGCCTGGGGCAGCTCACTCCTAACTCGCACGCTCACAGGCGGCAGTGGAGTGAGGAGGGGGCCGGGTGATGCTCTGCAGTCCTGAGAGCTGTGAGCTCCGGCCCCACTGCCAGGACCATGCCTCTCCTTACTGGGGCCCAGCCTTGGCGGCCGCTCTGAGTCACCCACCCTCTGCGCCCTCTGTCACAGGGAAGGCTGATGAGGAGATGCTTTTGAGGGAGGTGGTGTCCCTGATGAGACCAGAACACTGTCCAGATCAGAGTTCCCCGGGGGCCACAGAGACCCTGAAGTGGGGGGAAGTGGGTGGACGCTGTGGCGGGCCTGTCTAACCCCTGCCAGCCCCCTCCACTCTAGAACCGAAGCTGTGAGTCCATTAGCTGCAAGTCGGTCAGTCTCAGGTACTAACAGACGCTTTGAAAGCGACTTTAACTCTTTCCCGCAGTGTTTTGAACGGTTTCATTATCCAAAGACTTAAAACTCAGCACATCCAGTTTTACAGTAGCCTGGGGGCTCCATCCTCGGCCCGGTTTTAATGCACTCTGTTGCAGATCTTGCAGGCTCAAGACGGGTCTTTATGGCTCTGGAGAAGTGGGGAGGAGTGGAACTTTAAAGACCAGCAAAACGTCCCAGTCTCAAGCTGCTGTCTGGGGGGGTGTGGGTTCATCCCCTCAGGGAGGGGGCCCTTTAAGAGGGAAAGGAAACCGCTCCGAGTCCCCTGTTCTAGGGGACTAGCCGAATGCAAGTCTACCGCCAAGGTTGGCATACAAGGTTCTGGGCAGCGGTGTGATTGGGTCTTCACGCGAGGACAGCCTGATCCCTACCTCCTGCCCCTCCCCAGTGTCCTGGGCCCTCACCTGCTGGACCAGGAGGAGCTTGTTGGCCAGGAGGACATAATGACCCACCATGCTGCCCACCGAGGGTCCAGGTTGGGTCTTGGTGCTTCTGACCTCCTGCCTGCCGGAGCCCAGTGACAGCGATGCCCCTGGCCTCGCACGCCACAGAGACAGGCACCTTGGCCTGGGGCAGGGCTCAGCTTCCTTTCGGAAGGGCCACCTTGTCATCAAAACGCTGACTGGCCAAGCTCCGTGACAGAATGGGGCCAGGGCAGCCAGGACTCTGGTGTCGCCCGTATTCATCTGTCCGTGCCATGTCCGTAAACCCACCTGTCCCTGTCACCCACCCACAGGAGCTCTGTGGTGTCGTGTTGCTTCCTAATGTTTCCTTGGCGACTAGAGGGTTGTTTGTAATGCACGTAAACTAAACTGAACCGCTCAGGGGGTCCTGAGAGAGCCTGTGGGCGGGCTTCTGGGGACATGTGCACCCTCCCCTGAGGAAATAAACCGCTTGTACTAAAGTGTGGGGGTCTCCACCTTCCTCGGCGGTTGGGGAACGCAAGTCCTGGACAGTCCCCCTGGCAGGTCACACAGCGGGAGGACTAAACTCAGATTGAGAGGCGAATGACAAGCGGCAGGGCCCTCCGGCATGAGCTCCGGCTGCTCTTTGGGGACCTGGACAAGGGTGGTCTTATCTCTGCCCAGTCTCTCTCCAGGCCGCACAAAGTCTTTCTTTTACTGTCGTTATTAAGCAGCGTTTATTGAGTACTTGCAATGTGCTAATTATTGCCCTAGATACTATATTAATTTTTAAGTGATTTTTTAAGAAAGATTTTTGCTGTTGGGCATAAGCACTCACCAGAGAGACAGAGAGAGACTGAGAGACAGAGAGACCGAAAACGAGAAATCATCCCCCCCGGGGGAGCTGGCCACACTGCAATCCCTTCTCTATTCTCCTCTCAGGATCTTGAGCACATACACACTCACATCTGGCGTGAGTTTGAAGCCACCGGGTCTGGGACTTGAACTGCAGTCAACTACATGGGAGTCCAGTGCTATAACCATTATATCATCTGCTGATTCCTTATTATTATTATTATTAATTTGCTATAGGACACAAGTACTCACCAGAGAAAGACAGAGAGAGAGAGAAAGTGAGAAAGCAAGCCACCAGGTCTGGGACTCAAACCACGGTCATGTAGAAGTCCAGCACCTCAACTCCCATGCCACCTGTGGGCCCCACATCTGACACGATTTTCAGTCCACCGAGTCTGAGACTTGAACCACACAGTCAGTCATGTGGGATCCAGCTGCCTTAACCACCATGCCACCAGCTGGCCCTCAGTCCCTAATTTTTCATTAAACTTCACCATAACTCGATGTGGTCATTCATTTTACAGTTGAGTCAACAGGTCCTTCCAGAGTAAGGACCCGGTTGGAGTGAACGGGAGAACCAGGGATGTCTATCCAGAGCCCAGGCCCCAGACCGGCCGCAGGCACCTCCAGGGTGCACTGGGATTGGACGGCGGTCCCGCAGCGGCAGTCTGTCAGGCGAGGCACACACAGCCAGACTGTGGCAGGTCCTGCTTTACCCATGCCTAAGCTCTTGTTCTCCGGGGTGCCTCCAGGCCCGGGCACCTGGGACAGAGACCCTTCATGCTGTCTTTGTGATGTGCGGCGAACCACCTCCTCGGCCTGACCGACCACAGCACCTCCAGTGTCCCTAAACAACGGCTCACTCCCATGCAGCAGTGGCACGCAGAGGCTGCATCTGGGGCGCTTCCTGAAGGGAGCAGCCTGTGCATACTGGGGAGCAGGTGGGGCGAGATGCAGAGAGCCCCGTGCAGCAGCCACGCCAGGCTCACAGCTGGTGCTGATGCCGGAACTCGGAACTCAGGCTGCCCTGAGTGTCAGTCTATCCCACCTCTCCTCGCAAAATCGCCTCCTCCTCACCTGTCTCGGGACACCAAGGGGACACCAAGAGAGCTTTAAAGGGAAGTACAGCTCCCTCCCCACAGGGGATAGGCTTTGGGCCTTCAATTGTCTCTGATCTGGGGTGAGACCTGAGTTGGAGGCAGGGTTCAGGGTGCTTTGCTCAACACCCCTGTCTCTCTCAGCCTGCCCCAACCTCCCACCCAAAGGGCAGGGTGTCACTGATGCGCCACTGTCCTGCCTGCTGGATTCACCCTTCCGGTCACATCCTGACAGCAGCCAGAGTGCAGCAGACCGGGGACAGCCGGCTGGAGGTCGTGCTGGTTCTGGAGCGAAAGCGAAAGCAGTGACTCCTTCAGGCCCCTCTGAGAACGAGCCTTGGCCGAGGGAGTGTGTGCCGTGCTGTCATCCTGGGCCCCGTTGCCCTCGTGGGGCAGCCAACCAAGCAGTTCCTTCCAGCTGTGCTATTCCGGAGCCGCGTCCCGCCTAATTACAGGAGCAGCTGGGTGGAACCGTGGCCTCTGACTGAAGATCGCTGGTCAGAGCTTAGGCCTGGTGTGGCCATTGGCAGACATCCCCAGAGGAGATTCCCTTCCTTGCTTCCTCCTTCCATTCATTTAACTAAGAAAGCATCGATTGCCTAGGCTGGGGCCAGCCAACACAGCCTGACCTGCTGCTCGTGTGGCCTGTGGGTATGAAAATACCACAGTTTTCACATAGTTTTTAATTGCCAGGGGCCCGTGGGCTCACCTGAGAGAAAGGAGAACCACCCGCCATAGGGCGCGGTCAGGCTGCAGTCTCCTCTCTCCATCCTGCTGGGGTTTTAGGCACACACAGATGCCTGGGTGTTCGCCACGCTGCCAGGGCCAGGATTCAGACTACTGTCAGCACATGGAATCTGGCTCCTTATACACCAGGCCACAGAGTCAGCCCAAGTGATTTTTTTTTTCTTTAACCAGTAGACTATGGGTCAGCCCAGTTTTCATATTTTTTAAAAGGTTTTTTTTAAAAAAATGAGCTCAGCCACAGTGGTATGTGCTACTAAGATACTACGCTACAGGCTGGGACCACATGGAAGGCCCGTGTTCAATTCCAGGTCCAGCCTAAAGCCTAGGCATAACGGTCCCCACCTGTAGGCCAGGAGCTGGAAGGCTGAGTCAGGAAGACTGGGACACAGCAAGACCGTGTCTCGAAAAATTTTAAAATTGCAGCCGATTTTGATGGTAAAGAGCACTAACTTGGGACCAGCACATAGCATAATGGTTACATCACTGGACTCCCATGTAGTCAGCCAGGGTTCGAGTCCTGGACCAGCGGCTTAAAACTCATACCGGGCGCATATGCGTGCATACCCAAAATCCTGAGAAGAGAATACAGAAGACATTGTGGCATGGCCTCCCCCCTGGAGATCGATCTCTCACTTTCTGTCTCTCTTTGTCTCTGCAGCCAGCGCATGCACTTGATAGCAAAAATCTCTGTCTAAAAAAAGAAAAAAGAGCACTGACTTTGAACTTTAAGCAATACAATATACCCCACCCAAAGAATTTCATTCTTCTTTTTTTAAAATTTTTTTAAAATTATTTTATTTAGCTTTATTTATTTATTTTAATTTGACCAGAGATGAAGGGAGAGAGAGAGAGAGAGAGAAAAAGTGAGAAAGCAATCCACCAGGTCCAGGACTCGAACTGGTGTCAGCCATATGGGAGTCCAGCACCCTTAACCACCACGCCACCTGCTGGCCCCAAGAATTTCTTTCTTCTCATTAATAGACCTGTATTACAGAAAGAAGTAAATTATTGTAATGTTTTTCATTTCAACAATCAAAAATATGTGAAAATGGGTTTTGCCTTTTGTCACGGAGTTACCCACACGAAATCTTTGTGGCCTGCCCGGCCTGAAGGGTTACTGTCCCCCAGTAGTTTCCCGCCTACTGACTGCTGGACACCTGGCGTGGCCTCCATTCAGGGCCCAGACATTTCTAGGGCTATCGTGGTGCTTGACTTGAGGGTTTACGAATGAGAGGGCACAGCGTCTGACACGATCCGCACTATTTAGCTACAGTTCAGAGTCTTACGCAGACATTTTGGTAAAATCTCCTGCAGTCTCAGGACCAGCAGGTGGCATGGTGGTTAAGGTGCTGGACACTCCCACAAGGTCGACCACGGTTCGAGTCCTGGACCTGGTGGCTTGCCTTCTCACTTTCCTCTCTCTCTCTCGCTCTCTCTGTGTTTCTCTCTGGTCAAATTGAAATGAATGAGTGAATAGATAAATAAATAAATATAAAAAAAAAACAAAAAACAACAAAAAAAAACCCAAAAACCTCCTGCAATTGTCTCTCTGGTTACATTCAAAAGAAAAAAAAAGAAAAAAAAGAAAAGGCAAACATCTCAAACTTTACAAAATGTGTGAGAAAGTGACAATTCTCCCGAATCCAACAACCCAGAACACAGCACCAGGAACACTTCAGTGCATAGACTCCAAGTATCGTTCTAAAATGTGGTGGCGTGACAAAGGCCACTGCAGGTTCCTTTCAATTTTGCCCCCATGGACAATGTGCTGGGGCCAGGGGCGGGTGCCCTGTGCCTGCACCCTCAACCAGCCCACAGCCTCCGGCAAAGTGGGTCCATGTCCTGCCTCTCTGACCCCCAAAGCCCCACTGAACGTGAAATTCTTTGGGTGGGGTATATTGCGTTGCTTAATTAAAGTTCAAAGTCAGTGCTCTTTTTTCTTTTTTAGACTGAGAGTTTTGCTATCGGGTGTGTGCCCTGGCTGCAGAGACAAAGAGAGACAGAGCGCGGGAGATCAACCCCCAGGGGAGAGGCCATGCCACCATCTCTGTATTCTCTCAGTGGGGCTTTCAGCTGCACCCCACCAGCCTGCCACTCCATCAGCACCCGCCTCCAGGGGAGGGGTGGTGGCAGCAGCTGTTTGGGGGACTGGCTCTAATCAGAGTGGCCCCACCAGGCGCCAGTGGTTGGGACTTTTCCTGCACGCGTCCTCCTGGTGGCAGGTGCTGGTGGTGACACACACTACAGAGGCTGGGAAGCTGGAAGGGAGGTGTGCTCCCGGCCTGCGCTTTCACTGCTCTGAGACCCTGGCAGGCCTCCCCCAGGGGGCTACGGGACCGCCTCTCAGGACCCCCACAAGCTGGCCCAACTGGCCTCTGCAAATCCCTCCTCATCTTCCTCCTGCAGGGACTGCCAGCTGAAGTCAAGCTGATCTCCCTGCAGTCCCCCATGCCGACTTCCGGTCTAGCCCCTGCCCCTCAGTTTATACCAAGCCTCCCCACACATCTGGAATGTTCCCCCACTCCTTCTCCCTGCAACTCATAACCATTTTCCAAGGCTCAGTTCCAACCTCGAATCCCTCCGCTTGGATGACGCATCCCTGGCCTGCCTCTGTCTGCTCGGCATCTGTCCCTGAACTCGGGTTAACCTCATTCTCTGCGGACGTACACAGCTCGCGTCACCCGGACCCCTCAGATACCGCTGTCTCTGGCAATAGCAGAAATCTCTCCAACCACAACAAAAAAAGAATTAAGGTAAGAGTTTATTTTGGTGCCCCAAATTTTGAAATCCATGCAAAGTTACTTTGGGTTTTTTCCATAATGTACATTTTCGCCACACTTAATTACTATTCCTGGTGTTTTACTAACTTGTTGGTCCATTTTTATACTAACTCGAGAGACCTCCAGATGAGGGCGGAGGAGGAGGGCAGTCACGTGGTCTGGGTCGCCCTGGGCTCTGGCCAGAGTCCCGCTCCGGCTCCCGCGCCCCACCCCCGGGTTGCCAGGCAACCGGTAAACGCTGCTCTGATCCGTTTGAGGCGCGCTGGAGCCGGGAGCCGGGACCTAGGCTCGGCGCTTCTGTAGTGGCCCAGAGGCAGCGGCAGCCGCGAGGGTAAGAGGCAGCCGGGAGAGGCCGTGCAAGTGGGCAGCGAAAGGGACAGCCCCAGGAGTAATAATAATCCCAACAGCCCAGACACTCCTCCTGGGGTCTTCCCTGTGGGATCCTCTGCGGGAGGGTGGTGGGACCCTGCAGCCTCTGGCCACTCCACCTCCTGCATGCCCCCCTCCCCTAATGGTCCTGAAGGGGGCCCGGGACCTCTGAAGGGCTTACAGCTGGTCGGACAGGAAATCCAGCCGGGGCCTGCTAGAGGAAGCGCCCTCTCTGCGGTCCGCAGAGGACATGAATCGCATTGCTGCTGCTACTGGTGGTAACTTCCAGTGCATCCGCTTGGGTCTGAGCCTGGGAGAGGGCAGGGCTGCCATCAAGGTCCCTTGTTAGTCCCTCCCAGCCAGTACAGTTCTGCTCCTGCAGCAGGTGCGAAGTTGACCACATTCTGCCTGATGGCAGAAGTGCACCTTCCCGCGTTCAGACCCTGAGTCCCGCCCCCTCCTGTTTCAGGACTGGCGCTTTGTTTTCAAGGCTGGAAGAGGAAGAGGAGGAGAAAGGGAGAGAGCTCCAGAGAGGGCCCTGTACAGGGCGGTGGCACAACCCCACACTCAGCAGTGACAAAGTGAGTCTCGGCTCCTTCGTGTGCCAAGCCCTGGGAGTAGGGGGTGAATAGGGAGACCCCGCTGTCTCCTTCTAGGAGGTGGCATTGCCTGGGGAGAGCAAACACCGGCACAGCACTCTCCAGTTCTGGGGACTGTCTTCTTGCCGGGTCAGCCATGCTCAATATGGGCTGGGACAAGGCGGGAGGAGTCCTGGGGAGGGAATCCTCTTTTGAAGGTAAAAGGAGCCCCTGAAGACTCCAGAATCCAGAAGGTGCACAAGAACATAAAAAAAAAGAGGGAAGACAGAGGCCAAGCAGGTGGCATGGTGGTTAGGGAGCTGGACTCTCAAATGGTCGACCGAGGTTTGGGCCCTGGACCCAGAGGCTTGAAAGTCACACAGGCATGTGTGCATACATGCCCAAAATCCCAAGAGGAGAATAGAGAAGGGATTGTGGCATGGCCATCCCCCCTGGGGGAGGTGACTTCTCACTTCTCTCTGTCTCTCTGTCTCTCTCCAGCGAGAGCACACACCCTATGGTGAAAACCTAAAAAGAAAGAAACGGGAAGCAGGCCTCCCCTTGTCCCAGCACCCTCTATCCCGGCCTCACAGACAGGGCTGCCCCAGGGACCAAGAAGAAAAAAGGGTTCCCATCTCCTTATTGCCGCTCAGAATCCAGGGTGGAGGGCCCACACCCTTCCAGATGCCCTCTCTCTCGAGCTCCCACACCCACACTCCTCCTTCCCGCCACTCCCACTCCCACGCCTCCCTCCAAGCTGGGAAACACAGACGTTCTCTCCAGGAACTGCCCTGCTCCTCCTTGCCACCTGCTGCACAGAGGACAGTGTTCCGATGGACCCCCTCCCGCGGGGTGGGGGAGGTGCCACATTTCTGAGGCTCATCCGGGTCGCTGCACCTGGCATTCCCCACACCTGTGTCTCCGGGTTCCGTGCAGGAGCAGTTTGCCCCCGAAACTCCCAGAGGACTGCCACGCAGTCCTGCACCTTCCGCCCACACTCCCTTGGACAGCCCTGCTCAGGCTCTGCTTGGGGACCCCACCCTCTAGCACTTGTCACCCAAGGGAGGGGAGAGACCACCGAGACCCCCTTTGCTGGCCTCCCTGTTCATCCTGGTGCCCTGCTCACTTGTGAGAAAGAGCCCGCTCTGGATCCTTGAAGGAGCTGTCTACATCACCAGGCCAGTCTTAGAATGTCCCTCTGTCTCCTCCAGACAGCAGACAATGCCTCCCTTCTCCCTCAGGCTTGGCCTTAGGAAGCGCCCAGAGGAAAGCAAAGCTGTTCAAAATCTGATCTGGGCTAAAGAGGCTATTTTTGTCTGCCCGGAGTTTCCTCATTCTCTGAAGCCTCCTTGTGTCCCCTAGGAGCTGGCGTCTTCTAGGACAGAGAAAGACAGCCCCTGGTTGCCCTTCCAGAAGCCCTGAGGGGAGACGCTGGTGTTTTTCATGGAACTTGCATCTTGCATTTTTTTTTTTTTTTTTTTTTTCCTATAGGGCATGTGTGCTTGCTGGAGAGACAGGGACAGAGACACAAAGCAAGAAATCACACACCCCCTCCCCGGGGGGATGGTCACACTGCAATCCCTTCTCCTCTATTCTCTCGGGATTTTTGGCATGCATGCACACAGGCCCAGCATGAGTTTGAAGCTACCAGGTCCAGGACTCAAACCACGGTGAGCAGGTGGCGTGATGGTTTATGCACTGGACTCCCACGTGGCTTACCGCAGTTTGAGTCCCAGACCTGGTGGCTTGCTTTCTTACTTTCCCTGTCTCTCTTTGATGAATGTGCATCCCCTGTAGAAAAATTTTTAATAATAATAATAATAAAATTAAATAAATAATTTTCAAGAGATTTTTGTTATAAGGTACATGGAATCGCCAGAGAGACAGAAAGCAAGAAATCACCCCTCAAGGGGATGGCCACGCTGCAATCCCTTCTCTCAAGTCTCCTCTTGGGATTTTGGGCACGCATGCACACACACACGCCCGACCTGAGTTTTTTGTTTGTTTGTTTGTTTGTTTTTTAGAGGTTTTTGCTATAGGGTGCGTGTGCTTGCCAGAAAGACAGAGAGAGACAGAGAGATAGAAAGCGAGATATCACCCCCCAGGGGGGATGGCCATGCCGCAATCCCTTCTCCATTCTCCTCTTGGGATCTTGAGTATGCACACACACGTGCCCGGTGTGAGTTTAAGCCACCAGGTCAGGTACTCGAACCGTGGTCAACTACATGGGAGTCCAGCGGCATAGCCATTACATTAACTGCTGGTCCCTCGACATGAGTTTTTAAGCTGCCAGGTCTGAGACTCAAACCACGGTCAACTATGTGGGAGTCCAGTGATGTAACCATTATGCCGTCTGCTGGCCCTTAAATAAATAAATCTTTGAAAACAAAACAAAATATAGCAAGACTGTCTTAAAATACAAAAGGGGGTGCAGCTTGTGGCATGGTGGTTAAGGCATTGGACTCCCACATGGCTAACCACAGTTTCAGTCCTGGACCTGGTAACTTGCTTTTCTCTCTCTGTCTCTGTCTCTCTCTCTCTCAATTTGGTCAGCACACGAGCCCTACAGCAAATTAAAATAATAACAATAAATAAAATTAGATAAATAATTATTTTGGGGGAAAAAAATGGGGGGCCCAATCCAGGGACCAGCAGTTAGCATAATGGCTATGTCGCTGGACTCCCATATAGTCAACCACGGTTTGAGCCCTGGACCCAGTGGCTTATACTCACACTGGGCATGTGTGCGTGCATGTCCAAGACCCCAAGAGGGGAATGGAGGAGACGAGACTGCCGCGTGGCCACCCCCCTCCCGCCCCCCGGGGGTGATTTCTTGCTTTCTGTCTCTGTCTGACAAGTGCACACACCTTATAGCAAAAACCTCTCCAAAAAAAAGGGGGGCGGCATCCAGTGGTATGGTGGTTAAGGCAGCTAGAGCCCACATGGACAACTACGTGGTTCAAGTCCTGGACCTGGGAGCTCAAAAACACCCTGAGCACGTGAGCAGGTGTGCCCAAAATCCCAAGAGGAGAATGGAGGAAAAGGGGTTAAGGGGTGGCCATCCCCCCTGGGGCCGCGGAGGAGGGAGTCCTTGTCCACTTTCTCTCTCTCTCTCTCTCTGGCGAGTACATGTACCCTATACCAAAATTTTTTTTTTAAAGAATAAAACTGAGCAAGGTGGGGCTTAATGTATAGTCTGCACTCCAATTATATTTTTTCTTTTAATATTTATTCATTCATTCATTTTAATTTGACCAGAGAGATACATACAGAGACAGAGGGAAAGTGAGAAAGCCACTCACCAGGTCTGGGACTCAAGCCCTGGTCAGTCATGTGGGAGTGCCCAGCGCTTTAACCATCACCCCACCTGCTGGTTCCTTTCATTATGTTCTGAAATTCAGATACAGCTTCTGGACACATTTCCTAGGCTCCACCCCCACCAGCCAAGTGGAAAGCCTGGAGCCTCCCCCCAGGGAAGCTGCACTCACCACGCACGCTTCTGCCACCCCCTCATCCTCAGCAGCCGTCGCCATGGAGATCGTGTACGTGTATGTCAAGAAGCGCAGCGAGTTCGGGAAGCAGTGCAACTTCTCTGACCGCCAGGCCGAGCTGAACATCGACATCCAGCCCAACCCCGAGCTGGCTGAGCTGTTCGTGGAGCGGAACCCGGTGGACACGGGCACCCAGTGCTCTGCCAGCATGTCGGAGCACGAGGTGGGCCCCAGGGCCAGTGGGCGGCTCAGGTTGGAATCGGCAGGGTGGAATCAGAAGGGTGCTGGTGGGGCAGGCGGGTGGCTGGATGTCTCTCTCTGTTCACCTGAAGGCAGCTAGAGGGGTCAGTGCAGATGTTGGCAGTGTGGGGACAGTCACTCCCTGGACCCCGCAGAGCAGGGATGGGAGAAGGGCCAGGGGTGCCCACGCGTGGTGCCCCATCACCAAGATGCTCAAGCCCTTTTAGGCCTTTGAAGCAGCTGGGAGAGGCGTTCTGAGAGCGTGGATCCCTGCCTACCACTGCCCACCTTGAGAAGAGGAGGCCGTCCCGCAGAAAGTTCCAGCAGACGGCCTCCTCCATGACAGAGCGGAGGTGCGGGGAGGCCCAGAGCTCCCCATCCGTGTGGGCAGTGTTCAGCTCCCATAGGCCATTTCGTTAGGTCCAGGTCTGCTGCACACTGGGTTTGGCCGAAACACGTCCAACACTCAGGTGTGGTGCAGTGGTTCTAACGACCGTCCCAGGCCGGCCACGGCCATGGGGACGAGGTCACACCCAGCTAGGCCCTCCCATCAGCAGCTCTGCCTCATTAGGACGTCTCGCTTTTATGAGAATTCTCTTAAAAATGGAAAGAGGGGCCAGTTGGTAGAGCAGTGGTTAAGACGATTGGATACCATATGGCCCACGGCATGGTTCGAGTCCCGAACCCAACAACTTGAAACACATCAGGCACATGCATGTGTTTCTCAAATCCCAAGAGCAGGGAGAAGGGATTTCAACGTAGCCATGCCCCCCTAAGGGGTGCCTTCTCTTTCGCTCGCTCTCTCTCCAGCGTTTGCATGTACCCTGTAGCAACTTTGGAGGGAAAAAAAATGGAAAGGAGATAGGTATGATGGTTTGCTGGGTGTGGGTTTCCATTCCAGATGGTGAGAAAGTTCTGGAAGGAGACGGTGGTGCTTTGGACAGCATTGGCTCTGTCCTTCATGCCACTGCGTCGCACACTTTCAGATGGGCAAAATGGTACAGTTCTTGCTAGGTGTGTTTTACAGTGGAAAAAAGTGGGAAAAGGGGGAACACAGAGTTGCAAGTTCAGCGGATAAAACTGTCACAGAGGATGGGCAAAGCGTGTTCACGCACTGCCTCTAACTTCAATTTCTGTGACACTGTGGGTGGAAGGGCAGGAAAGACTCTCACTTCACTGTTCTGTGGAATCTTCCAGAATAGATGAGTGAGCTGTTCAGGCCCTGGGGCTCAGACAAGGTCAGACCTGAACCTCCTGTGACCTCTGCTATCCACAGCAAAACTGCGCTTCCCTGGGGTGGCCCCTGTCGTGGCCGCTGTGGGCCTGAGGACCAGGCTCTGCAGTCTGGCTGCTTGCTGGAACTGGGGAGGTCACGGCTTTGGTCAGGGCCCTTGTCGTGCTCACCTGGGGCAGATGCCGCTCACCCATGTCTCTGTTCAGGTCAACACAGAGCGGTTCGAGATGGAGACCCGGGGTGTCAACCACGTGGAGGGCGGCTGGCCCAAGGATGTGAACCCCCTGGAGCTGGAGCAGACGATCCGCTTCCGGAAGAAAGTGGAGAAGGACGAGAACTACATCAACGCCGTCATGCAGCTCGGCTCGGTGAGGCCCCCAGCTCACCCCACCACTCCAGCTCCCCGGGGGGCTACGAGGCCCTGCCATGCCTAGCCCTGGGTGGGCTGATGAAACTGCTAGGGCAAGGGAGCCCGCCACCCTCCAGGGCCTCTGTCTGGCAGTGGGCGCACAGGGGCCCAACAGCAGACCAGAAGGGGCAGGGACTGACAAACTCAGGAGAAGTCTGGAAAGTGGTCCCCTTGAGCAAAGGACCCCAGAAGAGCCACGTCCAGCAGCCAGTATGGACCATTCATTCATTCAGCAAGTTTGGGTTGAGCTTCATGTCGCTGCTAGGCACAGCAGAAGTTGCAAAAATGAACTTCACGAACATCCTGCCCCAAAGAGTTTACAGTTCACCGACGGTCAAAGACACGTAGAGACAGCCCCACGTGACATGGGAGGGAAGAGGTGCGGTCTGAAAATGGGTGACTTGCCATTTTGCCCCAGAAAGAGAAAGTCAATGTCCTGCTAAACCAACCAGGGAGATGGGTGCCGGTAGAGGGAGTGACGACCATGCTGCCAGACCAGGATGGTGTATTTCTCTATTGCCCCCACGGAACCTGCTCAGACACTCCTAACACCCCCTCCCTGGTGCCCCTTCAGAGCCACGGGGAGACTGCACGGCTGTTCCCGTACTGAACATCCGTCGAGCTTCTTCATAGCCGTCATGTTTTGCCCCTACAAGCCAATGGAAAATGTCCCCTGTGAGGGCCAGTTCCGTAGTGCAGTGGTTAAGTGCTGTGCACTGGGAGCCAGATTCCACACAACTGACCGCAGTTCGAATCCCTGTCCTGGTGGATTGACAAACATGCCAAGCATGCGTGAGCGCCCCAAATCCTAACATGACGGAGCCATGAAGGAAAAAGAATGGCAGGCGTGACCATGCCTCACTGGGGGGTGCCCATTCTCGCTCCTGCTCCCTCTCTCGCTTTCTGTCTGTCTCTGGCAAGCCCCTGCGTCCTCTGGCAAGGCAAAGATAAAGCAGAGCCGGCAGGTGGCATGGTGATGAAGGACTCCCATGGCCTGCTGTGGTTTGAACCCTGGACCCAGTGGCCTGAAAAATCACACCAGGGGGATCAGCAGTTAGCATAATGGCTATGTCGCTGGACTCCCATGTAGGTGACCGCGGTTTGAGTCCCAGACCCGGTGGCTTAAACTCATGCCAGGCCCGTGTGCGCGCGAGCCCAAGATCCCAAGAGGAGAATGGAGAAGGGATTGCGGCATGACCATCCCCCCTGGGGGTGGGTGGGTGGGTGATTTCTTGCTTTCTGGCGAGCGCACGCACTCAAAAAAAAAAAAAAAAAAAAAAAATCACACAGGTGCCTGTGCATGCGTGCCCAAAATCCCAAGAGGAAAATGGACGGGAAGAGATTGCAGTGTGGCCATGCTCTCTGGGGAGTGAGTTCTCACTCTCCCTCTCAGTGTCTCTCTGTACCTCTCTGGCAAGCACATGTGCCATATGGCAAAAACCTTTCCCACGTGGCCAAAAAAGAATGCACTGGGACCAGCAGTTAGCGTAATGGCTATGTCGCTGGACTCCCACGTAGTCGACTGCGGTTCAAGTCCTGGATCCGGTGGCTTAAACTCAAGCCAGGAGCATGTGCGTGCGTGCCCAAGATCCCGAGAGGAGAATGGAGGAGAAGGGATTGCAGCATGGCCATCCCCCCTGGGGGGTGATTTCTCGCTTTCTGTCTCTCTGTCTGTCTGGTGAGCGCACGCGCCCTATAGCAAAAACCTCTCCAAAAAAAAAAAAAGAAAACATGTTGAATGAATATACATGTCCAAAATCCCAAAAAGGAGGAAATAGAGAGCAGCAATTGAGGAGTGACGGGGGGGAGGTGTTTTCTTGCTTTATCTCTCTCTCACTCTCTCCCATGAACACATGGGCCCTCTGGCAAATTTTTTAAAAAGAGAGAAAAGAAAAGAAAATGCACTGGCTAGGAGAGGAGACGGGACCACTGAGTCCTTGCTGGGCCTCCCAGACCGCACCGCAGCCCTGGTGGGTCCGAAAGGCCTGAGTCCCGTAAGACGGCGCCGCTCCTCCCCAGATCATGGAGCACTGCATCAAGCAGAACAACGCCATCGACATCTACGAGGAGTATTTCAACGACACGGAAGCGGTGGAGGTGACAGAAGAGGCCCCTTCCGCCAAAACCATCAACGTTTTCAGGTAGCTCCGTAGCCCAGCTCGGGCAGCCCCACGGGTGAGTGCTCCCGAGGTGGCTCCCGGCTGCCAGTCCCCCTGTGCCCTGGGTGCTGTCTGTGCGCCGAGCTCGGCAAGGGGCAGAGCGATGAGGTGCCCGGCAGAGGAGGCAGTCTCCGGGGAGCCCTGGGGGCAGCCCCGGGGGCAGCTCTGGGGCTGGGAAGGAAGTGCGGATTCTGGGGAAAGACTTGGAGCGAATTTGCTGACCCAAGCGCACGCTGGGCCAGTTCCCACGTGTAGAGGAGGTGCAGAGTTCAGGCCTAAGCACTGCGGTGTACCGAGGGCAGACAGGCCCCTCTCACCCTGGGGGAGTTCTGGGAGTAGCCATGAAGGATGAAAAGGACAGCAGTTTGATAGGGAGAATGTATGTATTTTTTTATTTTAATGTTTGCTACCGGGCACGCAGACGCACTGGAGTCTGACAGGGAGAGACAGAACGTAAGACATCACCACCCAGGATCATGGCCATGGGGCAGGCCCTTCTCCTCCATTCTGTTTGGGATTTTGGGCACACACGCACCCACACCCAGCATGATTTTCAAGCCGCTGGGTCCAGGACTAGAACAGCTCAGCTGGCCATGTGGGATCCAGCACTTCAACCACACTGCCACCTACTGGCCCAAGAAAGAGGATCTGTCCCATAGATACATGTGAAATCACCGCGTATGCCGATAGTCAGTGCGGCAGGACGCACCGGCCACAAGCTGGAGCAGGCTACCTCCATCCAGGGGCCTGGGGCTAGGAATTCGGTACGCCTACATACCTGCTGCTTAAAGGGACAGGGCAGGACAGCGCCGTGGCCCGGTGGCTTGAGATACACGTAGGGCGCATGTGTGCCCAAGATCCTGAAAGAAGAGAGAGAGGGAGGAACAGGGATTGTGGCATGACTATGCCCCATGGGAGGTGCTTCCCCTCACTCTGTCTCTGGCAAGCACGTGCACCTTCTAGCAGAAAACAAAAAGGCAATTCTTCTTGTTTAAAATATACGTATGTGTGTGAACGTATGCATGTGTGTATGCACACGTATATGTACACACAACATGTATACTTTTTTCTGTTTGTTTAGATGTTTTTGCCTTAGGGCACGTATGCTCACTGGAGAGAGAGACAGAGACAGTGAAAGGGAAAGAGAGAAATCACCCCCTGGGGGGATGGCCGTGCTACAATCCCTTGTCCTCCATTTTCTTCCCTGGATTTTGGGCACACATGCACACATACCCAGTGTGAGTTTCTAGACACTGGGTCTGAGACTCGAACCGCAGTCAGCCATGTGGGGGTCCAGCGACGTAACCGCTGCACCATCTGATGGCCCCAGGCTCATATACTTGATACACAGATACATCTGTGCTTTGAGACTTCTGGCTTCCAGTACTGGGCGAGGATACATTCTGTTGTTTTAAGCCTCCCGGTTTCCGATGCCCTCCCACGCCAGTAAGAGGAGGGTCGCCACCACCATAATCAGCCCCGAGCACATCCATGGAGGGCGGGAAGGAAGCTCTAGGACAGGGCTGAGCACAGGCTTGGGTGAGGCCTGGAGAAGAGGGAGCCCTCGTCCTTGAAGATGTGGTGGGAGCGGCGTGGGCGGGGCTGCATCGACGCAGAGGCAGACGGTGGCGTTGAGGGTGATGGTGCCCCGAGGTCTGGCTTTGTCCATGCAGTACAAAGCAACGCCGCCCATTCGGAAGGAGTGAGGTGAGAAGGACCCTAAGAGAAGGGCAGGGGCGTATCAGAGGACAGAACTACAACGAACTGAGCTTACAGCCTGAAGAGACTTGTGTTTATGATTCTAGAATTGGACAGCTCCTTGTTCTGCAAAACGGAGTCGGCGCTCCCACGAGAAGAGTAAAGGAGTTTAGTTTTACAGGCAGGGAAGGGTGAGGAAAGTGGAAACAGAACTGAAAGGGGGATGTTGCTTTCCAAGTCCTTTCGCCAGAAAGGTTAAAACAGAGGGACTTCCTTGTCACGCTGGCCAGGACTGGCCTTTCTGGGACCAGCTCTCCTCGTGTCCCCATTTCTCCGACGGTCATATAAAGGTGGCGGGGAACCTTAGACGAGTGACTCCGTTTGGGTTTGGTCCCCTAGATCTTGTGCAGGAGCTCGGTTCAAACCAGTGGGTTTTTTGTGCGTTTTATTCAGCAGGTGGACTGGGAGGGCCGAGGCGTCGCTGACCACCTGGAGCAGGGCTGAGCTCTTCGGTCTGGGTAGGACGGGCAGGGACTGAGGCATTTCGGAAGCGATGAGCCTCAAATGCCAACTCTGGGATTCATCTCGCTACCACAGATACACACGTGTCATTGGCCTAGTCCCAGCACAGAGGCCCCTTCCCTGATCGGGCTGACTGTGGTGTGCGCCGAGGGGTGGGGCAGGGCAGGGCTGCCTGCCAGCCCTCAGGGGTCTGAGCTCACCTGCGGACCCCCGGTCAGGATGATGCTTTCGAGGTGATCTTGTCCACCCTCCCGTTGTACTGACCCCCGGGAGCTGACGCGCTCAGGGGCGTCCAGTGGGTGGGTGACCCAACGAGCTGGAATTCTGGCCCCCGAGTCCCGCAGCATCTGTCTCTGCTGCAGCAGTGCCCCGGGGGGCCTCACAGTGGCTGAGTCACTCTGGGAGTCACTTCCTTCCTCGTTTTCGCTCATCCTTTCTGGTAACTTCTAGGGGAAGGTCTCAGTTTGGGGCCATGGAGTCTCTAACACTTCCCTAATTCTTGTTCATTCCTCCTTCCTCTCCACGCTTTTCAAACTTAATAGGTTTTGGGCCAGCCAACGGTGTGGATCCCACATGGCCAACTACGCGGTTCAAGTCCTGACAAAGCAGTTTGAGAAACACACCAGATTCGTGTGTGTGTGTGTGTGTGTGTGTGTGTGCACGCGTGTGCCCCAAATCCTGACGGGGGTGGAGGAGAAAGGATTACGGTGTGGCCGCCCCCCCTCAGGATGCTTTCTCACTTTCTTTCTCTGTCTCTCTGTCTCTCCCTGGTGAGCACACATTCCCTATAGCAAAATTTTTTAAAAATTCAATAGATCTTATATTTTAGGGTCGTTTTAGGTTTTACAGCGAAACTGAGCAAAAAGTAGAGTTCTCACATGCCCCCCTCTCAGTCACATGGCCCCCCGTCATCAACACTTCCCACCAGACAAGCCTTCGAGAAGGCACCACGTCACCCAAGGCCTTCAGTTTCCATTCAGGGTGACGCTTGGTGTTTGGACAGGTTTGTGACGACCATATGTCCACCACAACAGGGTCACCCAGAGTGGTCTCACTGCCCCTGAGCTCCGCCTACTCCCCCCTCCGCAAGCCCCGGCCCCTGGAAATCATCGATTTTTCCACTATCTCCACCACTTTGACTTTTCCAGAGTGTCGTATCGTTGGAATCATGCAGGGGTCACCTTTTCACCATACTGCTTTCACTTGGTGATTCGCGCAGACGGTTCCTCATGTCTCCTCACGGCGCCGTAACTCACTTTCTGGAGCCGAGTGAGATCCCGTTCTCTGGGGGCCAGGGCTGCTGTGGTAAAACACGACGCCCTGCGAGGCTGACTGCATAGGAGGGTTCTGGGTTCGTGTCTGGAGACCTCCCTGAGAATGCCGGGCTCTTATGTGCCCGTGATCTGGGTGTGGATTGTGGCATCAGGACCCTCTTGAGAGTGCTGTTTCTCCAGTCTCTCTCTCTTTCTCTCTCATTCTGTTACTGCCTCTCTTACTCATGAAAGAAAGACATTTTTTTTTTTTGAGAGGTTTTCGCTATAGGGCGCGTGCGCTCGCCAGACAGAGAGAGACATAGAGACAGAAAGTGAGAAATCACCCCCCAGGGGGGATGGTCACACCGCAATCCCTTCTCCTCCATTCTCCTCTCGGAATCTTGGGTATGCATGCACACACGCCCGGCGTGAGTTTTAAGCCACCGGGTCCGGGACGCAAACCGCGGTCGACTACGTGGGAGTCCAGCGATATAGCCATTATGTTAACTGCTGGTTCCCAAGAAAGACATTTTTTAAAATATTATTTATTATTATTATAATTTGCTTGGGGCACATGTGCTTACCAGAGAGAGAGAGAGAGAAAATTAGAAAGCAAGCCGCCAGGTCTGGGACTCGAACCACAGTCGGCCATGTGGGGGTCCAATACCTTAACCACCACACCACCTGCTAGCCCCAATAAATACATTTAAAAAAAAAAAAATCCCAGTATTTGGGACCAGCCAATGGCATAATGGATTCATCACTGGACTCCCATGTAGTCAACCAAGGTTTGAGTCCCGGCCCTGGTGGCTTAAAACTCATGCTGGGGGGACCAGCAGTTAGCATAATGGCTATGTCGTTGAACTCCCATGTAGTAGACTGTGGTTCAAGTCCTGGACCTGGTGGCTTAAACTCATGCCAGGCGCGTGTGCGTGTGTGCCCAAGATCCCAAGAGGAGATGGAGGAGAAGGGATTGTGGCGTGGCCATCCCCCTGGAGGGTGATTTCTCACTTTCTGTCTCTCTGTCTCTCTCTGGTGAGTGCACGCGCCGCACCTTGTAACAAAAACCTCTCCAAAAAAAAAAAGAAAATAAACACTCATGCTGGGTGCATGTGTGGCTGAACCCAAAATCCCGACAGGAGGATGGAGGAGAATGGACTGCAGCCTGGCCAGCCCCCTGGGGCTAATGAAGAACATCTTCGTCAGTTCCAGGTTTTGTTGTTTAATTTTGCTACAGGGTGCGTGTGCTCACCAAAGAAAGACAGAAAAAGAGAGCGAGGGGAAGCGAGAGATCGGGGCCACCCTGCAGTCCCTTCTCCTCCACTCTCCTCTCAGGATTCTGGGCATGGGCGCACACGCGCCTGCTGTGTTTTTCAAGCTGTCAGGTCCAGGATTCAAATAGTGCGGTTGGCCATGCGGGATCCAGCCGCCTTAACCACCCGCCGCTGGTGACCTCGGGCTTGGCAGCTGTGAGTAAAGCTGCCATCATTGACAGCTGTGAGTAAAGCTGCCATCGACATTGGGTGCAGGTTTTGGTGTGGCTGTAAGTTTTCAACTCATTTGGGCAAATACCAAGGAGCACGAGTGCTGGGCCCCCACCCCCGTTTTATTTAGTGGTAACAGTGAGATTGGTTTCCTATGTATGGGAGTCTGCAAACTTTATTTTCAAAGTAGATTTCTGTGACCAGGAGATGGCGTAATGGTTATGCTGTTGGACTTCCATGTAGTCGACCACGGTTCGAGAGGAGAATGGAGAAGGAATTGTGGCATGGCCATCTCCTCAGGGGGGTGATTTCTTGCTTTCTGTCTCTCTGTCTGTCTGGTGAGCACACAAACCTTATAGCCAAAAAAAAAACCTAAAAAATAAAAGTAGATTTTGGGGCCGGCATGTGGCATGGTGGTTAAAGGCACTGGAATTCCACATGGCAGACAGCGGTTTGAGTCCCAGACCTGGTGACCTGCTTTCTCCCTTTCCCTTTCTCTCTGTCTCTCTCTGGTCAGATTAAAAACTAATGGTAACAGGGACTGGCAGGTGGCGTGGTGGTTGAGAGGGATGGACTCCCACATGGCCGACGGCGGTTTGGGCCCGGACCGGGCGGCTTTCCTTCTCACTTTCTCTCTCTCATTTTGTCCCTCTTTGGTCAAATTGAAATAAATAAATAAATAGGTAAATAAAGTTAAATAAAATATTTTTTAAAAAATAGTATCAAATGGAATTCAATAATTTTTTTTAAAAAAGTAGATTTCTCTAAATGAATATAATTGCTTCAACATAGTGAATTTTTGAAGGAAAACGTAAATTGATGAGAAATTGAGGAGCCTCACACTCTCTCTTGCCTTCATTGCTCTTCCCGAAAGGGATCCCCAGGAGGTCAAAAGGACAGCCACGCACCTGTCCTGGCACCCGGACGACCACAGGAAGTTGGCAATAGCGTACTCTTGCCTGGACTTCCAGCGGGCGCCTATGGGCATGAGCAACGACTCGTACATCTGGGATCTGGGTGAGATGGGCAGGGGTGCTGCTGGCCGGGGTGGGGGCCCAGGGGATGGGGTGAGGCCAGTGTAAGAGGAGGTAGAGGGAGGGAGGGGGTCGAACTTGGGACCAACAGGGCTGATCTCATGAGGAGGAGCCTGGGGGCCGGGAGCCCGGGAGGGGGCCACTGGTCCTCTGGTCTAGCCCCTCCCGTCGGGGCTCAGGCACAGCCGCACAGCCAACCAGAGCCAACTCAGGAGTGGTAAGCCCATCCCAGTGCAGCTCCTTAACCCAGGGCACCAGGACCGGCCCGGGCCAGCAGGCGGCATGGAGGTTAATCCCACATGATCTGCTGAGCCGTTCAGGGTCTAGACCCAGTGGCTGGAAAATCACACCAGCACACACGCATGCCTGCCCAGAGTCCAGAGAGAATGGAGAAGGATGATGGCTGGCCATGCCCCTGGGAGACAGCTTTTCACTTTCCCTCTCTCTGTCTCTCTCTGTCACTCTCCTGCAAGCACACATGCCCTACAGAAAACTAGAGAAATCATTTTTTAAAAGACCAGGGTCCCAGCAGCCTGAGAAAGGACCCAGCAGACAGGCGAGGGGACTCAAGCCCCTGTCCCACCTTTCCCAGCACTTGTCCTTAACCCACCTGAGAACGTGGACCGCTGACTATAGAAGGGCTCGCTCCGGGGGCCAGAGCCAGCAGGGAGCCGGTGAGCAGAAGGAATGTGGGTACCAGGCACAGAACTGGCACTGCTCACACTCCGAGTTCCCACAGCAGCCCCCGGGCAGGCTCCGTCACTGCCCTCTGTCCACAGACCTGGTTCAGAGAAGTCCGTGGAGGACTGACGCTGAAAACTTTAGAGTCAAAACCTCATTTCACACTGAGCCTGGGAAATAAACTAGAAATATCATTAAACACACATGAGCACACACCCCAATCCTGGTCCCCCGAATAAAATCATTATTAGCAGAGCCCCAAAAGCCGAGGCTTCCTCCCTGCCACTTGCCCCTGCACTGGCCTAGACGGGGTTAAACTGGTTAGCTCTGTCCTTCCTTTCCAGGCTTGATGAACTTTATTTATTTTAAAGAATCATTTAATTTTATTTATTATTTTTTACTTTTTAATTTGACCAGAGAGAGAGAGAGAGAGAGGGAAAGTGAGAAAGCAAGCCACTAGGTCCGGGACTCAAACTGTGGTCAGCCGTGTGGGAGTCCTGCACCTTAACCCTCATGCCGCCTGCCAGCCCCTCATTCCTTTCTGTTGTAGAAAACCCCAACAAGCCTGAAATTGCTCTGAGGTCGTCTTCTCCGCTCATCACCCTGGAGTACAACCCCAAAGACTCCCACGTGCTCTTGGGGGGCTGCTACAACGGGCAGATAGGTAAGGGGGGTCCAGACACATAGCCACCGGTCCTGCTGTGGGGGCGCCACAGCCCACATGCCAGCCTGGGCCTGGCCGGGAAGACCCACAGCTGGCCAACCGCAGACACCCTCAGAGTCAGGGCCCGCTGGCACCTTGGCGCTGTCTCCGGCTATAATCAGTGAGCAAGTCTCAAGCAGTTCAGGAAATCTTTTTTCACAAACCATAATTGGAAGCCAGACGGTGGTCAGCAGTGAAACACGACACCCTGCAAGGCCGCCCCACCTGGGAAGGTTCCAGGTTCACATCCGAAGACCTCCCAGGGAAGCGGGGCACATGGGTGGGCATGGCCCGGGTTGGCTGGCTGTGGAGGATCACAGCATCAAGACTGCTGGGGCCGCTGCCTCTGCCTCTTGGAAGAAATAAATAATACACTTTACAACACGAAACGGACCAAGATTCAGGTCACGTCAAGGAACACCTGACTGGGGCCAGCCTGACAGGGACGGTGAGGCCGGTAGACGCCCCATCTGGGCAAGGGCGGTCAGGGAGCCGTGTGGTCACCTGTCTGCATAATATACGTCCTATAGAAGGAGTTAGCAAGTGTCCCCTCCTCTTCTGGGTTTTTGGGAGTTTGTGAAGAACCGGTGTTCATTCTTTGAGTATTGGGTAGAATTCCCCAGAGATGCCATCTGGTCCTGGGCTTTTCTTTATTGGAAGTTTGAAAATGACTAATTCAATCTCCTTCTGTGGTGTCGGACTCTTCACATTTTCTATTTCTTCTCGAATCAGTCTTGGTAGTTTCTGTCCTTCTAGAAGCTTCTCCATTTCATCGGGATTATCTGACTTGTTGACTTACGATGGTTCCCAGTATTCACTGACAATCACTTTCATTTCTGCAGGGTCGGTAGTAATTGGCCCTACTTTGTGATTTTTGTCATTTGAAGTTTATTTCATTCATGATAATAGAGGGCACACTCATGCACGAGAGAGAGAGAGAGAGAGAGAGAGAGAGAGAGAGAGAGAGAGAGAGGCAGGGACTCTCGACAGGGTCTGGTCATGCTGCAGTCTCCTTCCGGCCCCTAGCTGCTCAGGGTCTTGGGCAGGCCTGTGCACACCCCGTCAGCCACGGTGCTTCAGCCCTGCAGTCCAGGATGCTACGCACGTACCGCCCAGGCTGGGCAAATTTTAGTAACTGCAGTCTTCCCTCTTTTTTGCTTAGTAGTCAAACTAGAGGTTTTTCATTTTTGTTATCTTTTCAAGGACTAGATTTTGGCTTTATTGATTTTTCTGTTGTTTTTAATTCCTTTTTTTTTTTTCGTTGATTGCTAGAGGGTGCATGCTCTCACTAGAGAGAAAGAGAGAGGAAGCACCCTAATCCATTTCCTCCATTTCTCCACCCCATCAGAATTTTGGGTACACACACACGTGCCCAGCATGTTTTTCAAGCTGCTGAGGCCAGGATTCAAACCGCGATCAACCAGGTGGGTTCCAGCTTCCCATACACAGCTCTTAATCACTGCACATGGGGCTGGCCCTCCTTGAGTTCTTTTTTTTTTTTTTTTTGGAGAGGTTTTTCGCTATAGGGCGCGTGCGCGCGCCAGACAGACAGAGAGAGACATAGAGACAGAAAGCGAGAAATCACCCCCCAGAGGGGATGGTCACGCCGCAATCCCTTCTCCTCCATTCTCCTCTCGGGATCTTGGGCACGCACGCACACGCGCCCGGCGTGAGTTGTAAGCCACCGGGTCCGAGACGCGAACCGCGGTCGACTACGTGGGAGTCCAGCGACATAGCCATTACGCTAACTGCTGGTTCCCCCTCCTTGAGTTCTTTAAACATGATTTCCTTGAATCCTCTGAACGTATTTAAATAGACGGCTTAGGGCTTCGTCTAGAGCAGGCATCATCTAGGCTTCCTTGGGGGACACTCTGCTGCCCCCGCCCCCCCGCGTGTGCTCGTTTGTCTCTTACAGTTGTTTGCTGAAGACTGGACTTCTCGTATGACGTCATGCGGTAACTTTGAACCAGGTTTTCGCACTTCCTGGGGTTTGTTTCCATTGCTGTTCACTGTTACTTCTTTATTAGTGGGTTTCCTTAACTCATTCTGTAAAGTCTGTCGTGTGTGGTTACTACAGTTTACTTGGTTAGCTAAGTGATGAGTTCATTATTGGACAAAGGTTTTCTTTCAAAATAAAAATAGTTTAGGGACTGGCAGATAGTGTAATAGTTACATCGCTGGACTCACACACAGTCCACCACAGTTCGAGTCCTGGACTTGGCAGCTTAAAGCTCATGCCAGGTGCATGTGTGTGCATGCCCAAAATCCTGAGAGGAAAATGGAGGAGAAGGGATTGTGGCATGGCCATCCCCTGTTGGGGGTGATTTCTCACTTTCTGTCTCTGTCTGTCTCTCTCTCTGGTGAGCACACACGCCCTCTAACAAAAAAAAAAAAAAAAAAAAAAAACTCTTAAAAAAAAAGTTTGCTATGGGGCATGTGCACTTGCCTGAGAGAGACAGACAGTGAGAGAGAGAGAGAGAGAGAGAGAGGAAAAGTGAGAAATCACCCAATCACCCCCAGGGTGTGGCCAAGCCACAATCCCTTCTCCTCCAAGTTTCTCTCAGGATTTCAGACATGTACACACACGCCTGCTGCGTTTCTCAAGCCGCTGGGTCTGGGACTTGAACTGCAGAGTCAGCTATATGGGATCCAGCACCTTGACTGCCATGCCACCAGCTGGCCCATGGGCAAAGATTTTCTTAAAGCCTGGGAGCCAATAAATATCCCAGTCTTCGCCAAGGGGCTCTGTGTGCGTGTGGAGCCTGCCTCCAACACCCAGCGGACGGTCGTCATCCCCCACCCAGCCTCTGCACGGAGCCCTGCCGTCAGGCCGGGGTGAGAGCTGAGGCCTCCTCAGGCCTTCCCCGATCGCAGCACCGCATGGGCCGTGCACTTGCCTGTGCCTGTGGCCTCCAGGCTCACAAGCACACGTGGGAGCTTTTAAAGCCACTACGGACACGTTGCGCTCCTGCTTTTCCCCAGGGGCTTCTTGGCTCGCCCACCTACCATCTGCCAGTTCAGAAGGCCGCAGACTTCACACAGGTACACTCTGAGCCAGGCCAGCCATAGATCACCGAGCGAGGGGGGTCTTCCAGGGGACCACCAGGCAGTCCGAATGGCATCGCTCTGGTCAGGAGGCTTTGCAAGAGCCTCCATCCTGTCCTTCCGGCTGCCAGGCTACCGATTTCCACCAGGAACGCAGGGGGTTATTTGTCAAGGCTATGGTGGAATCGGAGACTGTGAGATTTCAGCTGGTTGTGGCAAGTTAACGTGTCAGAACTCACTGTTCTCACCCAGATTCAGCTGTTTTTCTAGAATAAACGCCTTTGGGGTTGGCTCATTTCCAGAGTTCTGAGAAAGTTGATTCTGACCATTTTTACCAGTTTTCTCATGGCTGTGTCGGAGGAGAGACTTTTCAGGCGTCCTTGCTCCACAATTTCTGCGAATGGCAAATCCAAGAAACTGATTTTGCTTTTTTAACCCGTGGTGGAAGAGGAAGCCTGCCCACATCTGCTCTGAACACCCCTGCCTGCTCCCCACCCCAGCCAGACACCCGCTCCTCAGGACCACACCCCGGGCCAGTCTCGCATAAACAGGGGCCCCCACGGCCCCCACCTGCACATGCTCTTTTGCTTTCTCTTCTTCCTTAGGGAGTAGGAACCAGGAGGGCTGAGCAGCGTCTCCTCCGAAACGCTCTGGGCTGGCTTCTGAGGCCCCGATCTCCCTCTGCCTCCTTCCAGGGGAGTTTCCTTCTTCTGGAATACACTCAGGCTTCCATAAATCTCTCTGCCAAATGATCTGGGAGCTGGAGTGCTCAGACTGAGATGGACCACTAGCCATGATTTATTCAGCAGCCTCGTCTCACTCATTATTCATAACCCCTTTCAGTGGTTTTTCGTGGCGCAGACCGGCGCAGCCTCCGGGCCCTGCTGCTGGAAGGTGGGCCCCTGCAGGGGTGGGACGGACCCGGCGGGACCCAGCTCTGAGTGCTGCCTCGCCCAAGCAGAGCAAGCTTAGCTAAGAAGCAGCCAGTTCAGGGGCCCATGCCTGGGACGTGGGGAAATAATAAGGTGAAATTTAAGGACAAAGTATTTTTGTTATTTTACAAATCGAATTCTCTAGAAACAGCTCTAGTAACAGGGAGCCTCCTCAGTGCACGCTCAGGGGAAAGCGAAACAAAATCTTCGCAGGACACAAAAATAGATAAGCTTCACCTCTTTCCTGGCAAAGCACGGAGAACAGAGCTCAATCCAGGGGAAAGCTCCTCGGGGTTTCTCTCCCACGGAGGCAGCCAGAGGTGCAGGGGGCTAAAGGGAAGGGGCTCTTGCCTTTGGAGAGGTTTGTCCCACCTCAGGGGGCCTCTCTGCCTCCCCCGCACCCAGGCTGGAGACATGCTTCTTCTGTCTGCCTAGCTCACTCCCTCCGGAGGCTCAGCCTCAGTCTCAGCTGTGTCACCTCCTCCGGGAGGCTTTCCCTGATACCCTCATGTGCTCCCCGCGCCCACAGTAATCTTAGTGTGGGCTGCGGGGGGCGGGGCGGGTCCCCAGCAGCTTCCCCGGGGCCTAGTGTGGTCCTTAGCGTGTGGCAGGAGTTTGACAGAATAAATGACATGTGCAGCCGACGTCTCTCCTTGCTCAGGGGCCTGCCAAGTACTCAGGCTGGCACACTTCACCTGACTGTAAAACATAACACACCTGCCAAGCCAGGAGAAGCAGCGTCCCTCCGTCCCTTGCTCCCTACTCCTGGGGGGAAGCCTGTGCCCCTTTCACCCCACCCTCGTCTCCTCCTACAGCCTGCTGGGACACCCGGAAGGGCAGTCTGGTGGCTGAGCTGTCCACCGTGGAGTTCAGTCACCGGGACCCTGTGTACGGCACCATCTGGCTGCAGTCGAAGACAGGCACAGAGTGCTTCTCCGCGTCCACCGATGGCCAGGTACACCCGGCTAGGCACACCCAGCCAGGCACGGAGTCGGGGTGCTGGGAGGGGACAGTACCGGCTCCTGCGTCCCGTCAGAATCACCTGGGGACTGCTTCCCTGTGCACATAAGTTTGTAATTGAACAGTGGCCCGTACATGCAAAAGGGCAGAGACCAAGATGCCTTCCTCTCACCTACGAGGGGCCTTCAAAAGCTCACAGAAAATGCATAGCATAAAAATACTACACATGGATTTTTTTTGGAAAGGTTTTTGCTATAGGGCATGTGCACTCGCCAGAAAGACCAAGACAGAAAGTGAGAAATCACCCCAGGGGTAGTGGTGGCGGCGGCGGCGGCCATGCCACAATCCTTTTTCCTCCATTCTCCAATCAGGATTTGGGGCATGCACGCACTTGGTGTGATTTTCAAGCCGCCAGGTCCAAGACTCGAACCACAGTTGGGGGAGTCCGGCACCTTAGCCACCACACCAAGTGCTGGACCCCCAGGTGTGTTTTTAACATTGCTAGGAAGTGCCAAATTGTGGTGGGCCTTGAAGAGTACAGCTTCCTGGGCCCACGCCTGGCGGTTTTGATTCAGTTGTTCTGGGGAAAGGCCCTGGCGTCTGGATTTGACATGGCTTGGGGACTGTGGGCCAGAGCAGGGATTCTCCACTGCATTTGCTATCACGGGTCCCACATCCCAGGTTGCCCCGTGGCAGCCCAGGGAGGTGGAAGGGGCTGGGAAGGCCACAGCCAGGGGCCCCGCGGTCCCACAGTCTCAGCGTGGCCCTCCCGCCAGGTTATGTGGTGGGACATCCGGAAGATCAGCGAACCCACGGAGGTGGTGGTCATGGACATCACCAGGAAGGAACAGCTGGAGAACGCCTTGGGCGCCATCTCCCTGGAGTTCGAGCCGACTCTGGTGAGTGTCCTTTGCTTTCACCCCTACTCCGTGTGACTTCCACTTTCAGAGGAGCTGGGGCTAAAGACAGGCCACAGTAGTGAGTCAAATGCTCTGGACACGGGGGCCAGCCCCAGGGCGGCCAGCCCCATTGCAGCCCTTTAGACTGGTGTGGTCATTTCAGCAATATTCCAGCAGGGGGCAGCAGAGCCGCTCGGAGAAGAAGGCCATTTCTATTTAGGCCAAGCTGCCACCTGGCTAGTGGGGATGCTGACCAGAAGTCTTCCAGGTGGGACAGAATTCCAGAGAAGCCCAGTACTATGGGAAGAACCCTGCCAAGAGCAATATCAGGTGGCTTGGTCCCTGACCCAGGCCCTGTCCCTGCCTCTTGTGGAGCCTTGGGCTTGTCACTTCCCTTCCACTGAGGAAGGAAGAGGTGTTGAAGACGGAAGTGATACTGGAGGAGGCTCCTTGGGAAACCAGAGTTCAGGCGTGATCACGGTGGTCCGTAACTAGAGCGGTGTAGAGCTGACACGGGTTGGATGGTGGAGCGGGTAGAACGTGATGCTCTGGAAGGCTGGCCCACGTCGGGAGGTTCCAGGTTGATACCCAGAGACCTCCCTGCCCGTGCTGGGTACCTGCATGCCCGGGACCAGGGCTGGCTGAGGCCGTGGATGGATCATGGTGTCACCTCTTGTTGGCGGTGCTGTCACTCTGTCTCTCTATCACTTTCATGGAGGAAATAAGTAAATTGAAAGTAATAATAATAACGAAATTGGGCAGTAATGTGAGTATGTCAATGCAGGGAAGTTCCTTGAAGTAGCAGATGAAGGTTGTCTCTCTAAAGCAGGAAAGTTACTCTCCCAGATGGCTCTTGTCTCAGGCTCATTCCTGGCTCGTATCTCATGTACACTCAGGCCTGGTTTCCCCTTGGGGATGCCATTAGTTTGCCTCGATGTCACGTGACATCATTCCTAGGATTTTGGGAGGCTCTGGCCTCACACCTGCCCTAGGAGACCTTCCCCAAGGCTGAGGGATAAATGCTGGTGGGATGACATGAGAGCCGAGACGATTCAACTGATCCCTGACCCCGACAGGAGAGGACAGACACTGGGCACGGAGGTTGGGGTGGGGAGGGCCCAAACACCCTGTCCTGGACGCCGAGATTTCCAGGCCAAGAGCTACGTGCTCTGACCACGCTCCTCACCCGCCTTCCCCAAGCCCGCCCCTCCCTGAGCGCGGCCACGCCCCCCACCCGACTTCCCCACGCCTGCCCCTGCTGTTCCCTGGCAGACGGGGAAAGGGTGGTCAGGGGAGCAGCTGAGGGCTGGAAGGGGTGTGGCTGGGGGTCCTCTGGACTCACATTCCTCATTATTCATTCAGTCACTCAAGTGTTTCTCAAGTCCCTATTCCTTACCAGACCCGGTTGTAGGTTTGCAGGGTGCATCTGTGATCAGAGACAAGCAAGTGCCTCTGCCCTGGACGGGGCTGCATCGCTGTGTGGGACAGACCGTAAACAATAAATAGAACGCAGAGTTTGTAGAAGGTGACAGGAGCTGTGGGGTCAGGAGCGTAGAGCAGGGTACGCGGTGTGAGTTGTGGGTCGGACTGAGGGACCAGGAATGTGAAACAGCGACTCTGGGAGTCATTGCAGAGTGCCACTTGAGCCAAGTCCGGAAGGAAGTGAGACAACCAAGCGGGCCTCGGGGGTGGGGTGGGCACTGGCCACAGGAACGCCCTGAGGCTCAGAGCCCGAGTGGGGAGGGCCCAAAGGTGCCTCGTGTGGCCGGAGCCGAGCGACGAGAAGGGAGGGGACAGAGAAACCGTGGAGGGCCTGTGGGCCACGGGGAGGCTTTGGCTTTCACGCTGCATGAGGCAGGGGCTATCGGGGAGGCCACAGCGATCGATTTATGCCACAGATTAGCTCATGTGACTTCCACCGCCGCATCGCGGTTGCTGTGACCCGAGTGACTGAAGATGACACACACTCGACCTCACGGTCCCGGAGACTTGGAACATCGTGATGGGGCGGTGCCGTCAGCTCTCCCGAGGCTGTGCTCAGGGTGTGGCTGGGCCGTGTCCTCACCTGGAAGCTTGCCTGGGAAGGGTCACTTCTAAGACCCTCCGTTGTCATCAGATTTCAGCTCCTGTCTGCCCCCCTTGCTGGCAGTCTGTGTACCTCACCCCGGGGCCCCTTCTCAGGACTTCTTTTTTTTAATTTGCTACTGGGCTCATGCACACTACAGAGAATGAGACAGAGAGACAGAGACACAGAGAGAGAGAGAGAAAGTGAGAACCCTCTCCCCCGGGGAATGGCCACGTCCCAAGCTCTTCTCCATTCTCCTCCCAGGGTTCTGGGCATGCACGCACACGCTCCTGGAGTGATTTTCAAGCCTCCAGGTTTCAGACTCAAACCACGGAGTTGGCCGTGTGGAAGCCAATCGCCTTAACCACCCCACCACCCGTGGGCCCTCTCAGGCCTCACAACAGGCCCAGCGGGGAGGGAGGGCCCCGTCTGCCACGCCGGGTCCCGCAGTGTAGCATGGCCATGGGAGTGGCGTCCGCGACCTGTAGCGCAGATACGAGGCACAGCTGTGTCCACACCAGAGGGCAGGACTCACTGGGGTCACCTCAGCAGGTCATGGTCTGGCCACTGAACTGGGAGGATTGTCATGGGGAAAGGCGTAGAATCCAGAGGCTGTGGCAACAGTTAGGCACAGGATGGAGGGGGCTGGGGCCGGAGTGCTGGCGCGGAGGTGCTGAGAGGCGGGTGGATTCTGAATCTATCAGTGCATCCAAGGACACCCCCCACTGTCCGGCTCCTAGAGACGTCCGGGGAGGGGCAGCTGACACACCCTCGCCAGTACCAACTCCAACCTCTGCACCGCCCGTCCCCTGCAGGCACTTCTGCAGGCCGGGTCAGGGCGGCCGCAGGGCCCTTTCGGCTCCTTGTCGCAGGAGGTGTCTGTATGGCTTCCTAGCCTCGCTGCCCTCGCAGGTATGCTGTTGGGTCAGGGGTCAGGGGTCCGGAGACCAGCCTTCGTACATGCAGTCCACAGTGACATGAGCCTCCCTGGGGCCCGTCGGCAGCCCTGGCACCAGGTTAGACAGGCATGCTCCCTCGGGGGGCTCGCCGCTCAGTGCGGAGATAAACGTCACCCCTGGCAGCGGAGCGGCTTCCCCGGTGCGGGATGGCCGCTGTGATGAGTCCCCCCCGGGGACACACCACCTAGACGTGCTTGGGCTAATGTCCCTGCCCTGCCAGATGAGGCCCTGGCCGTCCTCTGAGTGACCCGGGTCACGCTGCATCCTCTCTGTGAGCCTCATTTACTCTGTCCATAAACAGACGCTCAGGGTTGTTTTTTTTGTTTTTTTTTTTTTTTTTAATTGCCAGAGGGTGCATGCGCTCACCCGAGAGAGACAGTGACACAGATAAAGAGGAAGAAAGCATCCCTCAATGGGGCGTGTCTCCACTTCTCTGTCCTGTCAGGATTTGGGGCAGACACCAGCCCTGGGCATTTTTCAAGCCCAGGGGCTGGGATTTGAACCACAGTCAGCCCTGTGGGATTAGGGTCCCTTAATGATGAATGGCCTAGCGTGAGACCCCCAGGGGCTGGGAGAGGCAGGGAGGCCACCATTCAGTATGAGTCCTCGAACAAGTTCCCTAACAGGTGGGATCTGACGAGGCTGGGAAGAGGGTGACAGGGGGCGGGGGACACAATGGGCAGAGCCTTGAACTGAGGGCCCTTCCAGCACCAGCAGACCACCCCTCCACCCCTGTGGGCTGCTGGCCGTCGACTAAACCCAGAGCTGACGTGTCATGGAGCCCCCCTCCTGTGCCCTCTCCACAGCCAACCAAGTTCATGGTGGGCACCGAGCAGGGCATCGTCATCTCCTGCAACCGCAAGGCCAAGACGGCGGCCGAGAAGATTGTGTGCACCTTCTCGGGCCACCACGGCCCCATCTACGCCCTCCAGAGAAACCCCTTCTACCCGAAGAACTTCCTGACCGTCGGCGACTGGACGGCGCGTGTCTGGTCTGAAGACAGCCGGGAGTCTTCCATCATGTGGACCAAGTGAGGGGCCGCGGGGGGCCGGGGGGTGCAGGGCTGCGGTGGGGCCCACCGGGCCCAGCAGTGTCTCGAATCTCCACGTGTCCATCTGTAAGACTGGGAAAACAGCCCTCCACAGACACCCAGGCTTGTTTCAAGAAGTGACTTGGGGCCAGCCCATGGCCTGGTGGTAAAGGCTGCTGGATCCCCCATGGCCAACTTCGTGGTTCAAGTCCCAGAGCCAGGCTTCAAAAACATGCTGGGTGTGTGTGCACGCATGCCCAAAATCCTGACAGGAGGGAGTGATGAAGAAGAGATTGTGGCCCGTTTCCCATGGGTGTGCTTTCTTGCCTTCTCCTCCACTGCCCATCTCCCCCCCCCCCACCCCAACTCTGGCGAGCGCACAAGCCCTCTAGCAAATTAAAAAAGAAAAAGAAAAAGATGACGAGCAGCTTAATTACTCCACTTTGTTGAAGAAAAAGCATCAGATTGCCCGGGTCACTAACGGCAGCCATCTGTTCATTTCCGTGGTCCCCAGAACAGCCCCGGGAGTGGTAACGCTTCTCTCCCGGTCATTTGCTTTTCGTGTTAGGAAACTGAGTCACGAGACAGCGAGCTCTTCTCCTGGCCTCCCAGCTGGCGGGGAGCGGACTGGGGTTTGAACCCAGGAAGCTCGACTGGAGGGTCTGGCCGCCTCGCCATGGCGGCCTGGTACTTGGTGGCAGTACCATGGCCAGGGGGTCTTCCCGCCTCTGAGGGCTGGACAGAGAGGGCGCCTGAGGCCGGCTGGGAGCACGTGGATCAGAGGAGAGCCCCGGCCGTGGCCCCTCACCTCTTCTCTGAAGGGTCCTTTTCACCTCCTCAGCACATACCTGAGCTAACCGCCCCGCGGTTCCTCCCCACCGAGCACTCCTCACCCTTCTCTTGCTGAAGAGGAGGGACGTAGGGGTTCCTTCCCAGCTCCTGGACTCGCGTTGATGCCGCTGTCCACCCTGACGGGCATCTCCAGGTCTAGTGGCCCCCAAGTCTGGTTGCATCAGAATCTCCTGGGAGGACTTATTTTATTTATTTATTTATTTTGGGAGGTTTTTTTGCTATAGGGTACGTGCGCTTGCCAGACAGACAGAGACAGAAAGCGAGAAATCACCCCCAGGGGGGATGGCCACGCCACAATCCCTTCTCCTCCATTCTCCTCTCGGGATCCTGGGCACACATGCATATGCGCCCGACGTGAGTTTTAAGCCACCGGGTCCGGGACACGAACCACGGTCGACTACATGGGAGTCCAGCGACATAGCCATTACACTAACTGCTGGTCCCAGGAGGACTTATTTTTTTAAGTCCAAATTCCAGACTCCATCCCTGGGTTCCAATGTTTTGGGTCTAAGATTTAGCCCAGGAATGGGCTCGCTCAGCCTCCTCAGGGCTGAGACGCAGCCAAAGCTTTGCAAAAGTGCAGAAATCTGGCCCAGCGTGCCCAGTCTGCAGGGGCAGGAGGCTCCGAACCGCCTGCACTCTACAGCAAGCAGGAAAGCACTGAGCCCCTGAGACCTGGGGGAGGGGGAGGACCAGGAGTCCTTTTCAGATTTCTGGAGCCTTCCATGGGTCCTGCCTCTGCTGGCTCAGTGCTAAAGGGGAGGCGAGGGCGAGGAGGGCGTGATGAGCGAGCCTACTCCAGCTTGGCTCAGGGTTTGTTCCTGGGAGACGTGAGGGGGGCCTGTGTCCTGAGCTGAGGTCCTGCTGTCGTTCTGCATAGGGTCATTGAGCTTGCTCACTCACACACACACACACACACACATGCACGATGCCAAATTAAATTCACATTTTAGAAAGAAACAACAAAAGCATTTTCTTTCTTTCTTTCTTTTTCTTTTTTATTTTTTTTACAATTTTTGCCACAGGGCAAGGGCACTTGCTGGAGAGAGACAGAAAGCGAGAAACCACCCACAAGGGGGATGGCCACACTGCAATTCCTCCTCCTCCATTCTCTCGGGATTTGGGGCATGCACACATACGCACCTGGTGTGATTTTCTTTCTTTCTTTGGAGACAGATTTTTGCTATAGGGTATGTGCGTTCGCTGGATAGACAGAGGACAGAAAGTGAGAAATCACCCCCCACACACACACCGGGGATGGTCACGCCACAATCCCTTCTCCATTCTCCTCTTTGAGATTTTGGGCACGTATGCACATGCGTCTGTCATGAGTTTCAAGCTTCCAGGTCTGGGATTTGAACCACAGTCGGCCACGTGGGAGTCCGGCGACGTAACCATTATGATATCTGCTGGTCCCGTGCCTGTTGTGACTTTCAGTCGCCAGATCCGGCACTCGAACCGCAGTCAGCCATGTGGGATCTAGCACCTTACCCACACCACCAGCTGGTCCCTTTTCTTGTCATAAGTATGTCCATGCAGTATTTGGGATATACCTGTATCCAACAATATTTATTGTTAGACAAAAATCTTCAGATAGTTTCTTTTTCTTTTTCTTTTTTTTTTTTTTTTTAGAGGTTTTTGCTATAGGGCACGTGCACTTGCCAGAAAAACAGAGACAAAGAGACAGAAAGCGAGAAATCACCCCCCAGAGGGGATAGCCACGCCGTAATCCCTTCTCCTCCATTCTCTCGAGATCTTGGGCATGCATGCACATGTGCCTGGCGTGATTTTAAGCTACCAGGTCTGGGACTCGAGCCGCGGTAGGCCACATGGGAGTCCAGTGACATAGCCATTATGCCAACTGCTGGTCCCCAGATAGTTTCTTTTTCTGTCTTTTATTTTTTCCTTTTTTAAAAGTTCTTGCTATAGGACACACACACTCACTGGAGAGAGAGAGAGGAGAGTGAGAAAGCACCACTAGAATGGCCACAGTCCCTTCTCCATTGTCCTCTCAGCATGTCGTGTACATGCACGCGCCCAGTGTGTTTCTCAGGCTGCCAGGTCCTGGCTGAGACTGCACCCTGGGGCATGTGGGGTGCAGCTGCCTTGACCGCCATGCCAGCCCACCGGCCACGGGGTTTCCTTTCTCTCCACCGTGCCTCCGGCTGTGGCCGAGCTGTCCACACACACAGCTGCAAAGAAGGCTGGGAAATGTAGTCTCTGGCCTGGCCACCACGGGCCCAGCTACGACTGGATCACTGAGCAGGAAAGGAGAATGGGTTTTGGTGGCGAAGTCTCCACTGTGTATGCATGTGCGTGCTTTTTTAAAAAAAGAATTATTTATTTAACTTTATTTGCTGTTATTATTTATTTTTTAAATTTGACCAAACAGAGACAGAGAGAGAAAGAGAAAGTGAGAAAGCAAGCTGCCAGGTCTGGGACTTGAACCACGGTTGGCCATATGGGAGTCCAACACCCTAACCACCGTGCCACCTGCCCACCCCTGTGTGTTCCTTTTTAAAAATTGTTCAGTGAAGAAACTTCTAAAAACCCAGATTAAACCAAGTGGGACGCATAGCTGTTGTAACCTCGTGATACGTATGTCTCCGGGCACGTCCTTCCTCGACTGCTCTCCGCGTGTCCCAGGGCTGGGCACAAGACCATGAGTGCCTGGAGCTGTCCGTGGGGAAGGGCCGCCTGCACGGGGCCAGACAGAGGGCGACAGTCAAACGTGACTCTGCAAGGCTGACCCACGGGGGAAGGTCACTCTGCAAGGCTGACCCACGGGGGAAGGTCACGCTCGGGGGCCTTTCCAAGTATGCCAGGCATGCGGGTGGCATGGTCCAGGCTGGCTGAAGCTGGGGGTGGATCCTGGCATCGAGGCCTCGGGGAGGGTGCGCTCTCCCTCTCTTGCTCATGAAAGAAATCAATTTTCTTTTGTTTTAATTTTTGCTCTAGGATACATGCACTTGTCAGAGAGAGAGACATGGAGAGAGAAACTGAGAAATCATCCCTCTGGGAGATGATTTCTGCAATCCCTTCTCTATTCTCCTCTGGGGATTTTGGGCATTCATGCTCATGAGTCTGGCGTGTTTTTCTTTTCTTTTCTTTTTTTTCTTTAGGTTTGTTTGCCATGGGACCAGCAGGTGGAGTGGTGGTTAAGGTGCTGGACACTCCCACATGGCCAACCACGATTCAAGTCCTGGACCCAGTGGCTTGCTTTCTCACTTTCTCTCTCTCTTTCTCCGTGTGTGTGTGTGTGTGTGTGTGTGTGTGTGTGTGTGTGTCTGGTCAGATTAAAAAATAAGTGAATGAATAAATAAAATTAAATAAATAATTTAAAAAATTTTTTTAAAAAAGAAAACATTTTTTTTGCCACAGGGTGCATGCACTCACCAGAGACAGACAGAGATAGAGAGAGGGGAAGTAAGAAATCACCCCAGAACAGATGGCCACGCCACATTTCCCTCTCCTCCAGCCTCCTTAGATATGCACACACACGCACCCAACATGATTTTCAAGCTACCAGGTCCAGGACTTGAACTGGAGTCAGCCAAGACAGAGTCCAGCACTTTAACCACCACGCCAAATGCTGGCCCCCTGGCATGTTTTTTCAAGCCTCCAGATACAGGACTCAAACTGTACCATCGGCCATGTGGGATCCAGTGCCTTAACCTCCACGCCACCTGCTGGCTCTGCTTTTCTTTTAAAAGAAGAGCGGCCTTGAGGCTTGGACAGCAGAGGTCTGCATAGCGAGAAGTCAAGCACAGGGAAGGGTGGGAGGCTGGAGCCCGGCAGGGCCTGGAGGGCGGCGCTGCGGCTCAGCAGCCTGTCCCTCAACCATGGTGGCCCCCAACACGGCCCGGCTCCCACAGGTACCACATGGCTTACCTCACCGACGGCGCCTGGAGCCCCACGAGACCAGCGGTTTTCTTCACCACCAAGATGGATGGGACGCTGGACATCTGGGACATTGTGTTCAAGCAGTGTGACCCTGCCCTCAGCCTGAAGGTCATGTGCACCCCTCCCTGTGCATCCAGCCCTCGTTAGGGGAGCCCTTTTTCAGATGGGTCTGAGGGGAGCGTGGCCATGGCATGGCATGAACACGTGTGTGGTCGGGTGCACCTGTGAGTTTGGGGGCGTCTCTGGGTGAGCTGAGTTGACTGCTCCTTTTGCTCCAGGAACATGTGCTCCTGCAGAGGTCAAGGGGCCTGGGGGACTTGAGACCCTGGTGGCACGGTGGGCCCCCAGCCTCTTCTCCTCCAGGGCACCCAGACATGGCTCCTGGCAGCTGCCCCTGCGAGTCTGAGCTAATGTTAGCATATACCATGGGAGGCCATGGGGCTGGACCCAAGGGGAATGTGAGGCTGGACCGCAGGGGGTGAGGTGGGGAGGGCTGGGCTGGGAGGCCAAGGATCCTGACAGCCAGTCTGCAGTCAGGCTTCACCCTGCGGGCCGGCGTCACTGAGGGTGTATGGCCAGGACGAGCGGCTAAGCCTCCGGGGTCAGCTAGGCAGAGGTAACTGCTCCTCGCTCCTGCCCCACCGGGGCCTTTCTGTCCCCCAGCAGGTATGTGACGAGGCCCTCTTCTGCCTCCGGGTGCAGGACAACGGGAGTCTCATTGCCTGTGGCTCCCAGCTGGGGACAACCACGCTGCTGGAGGTCTCGAGTGGGCTCTCCACCCTCCAGAGGAACGAGAAGAACAGCGCCTCGGCCGTGAGTGCTGCGCACCAGCCAGCCCCACCCGGCCTTGTCTTCACCTGGCCCCGCCTTAGAGCAGGCGGCCGGCGGCCAGAGCGGCCGTCCCCTCCCTCCCGCTCTGGGTCTCCGGGGAGGCGGAGTCGCTGTCAGGAAGGTCGTGCTGTTCCTCACGTGAGCTCCACAGGACACGTCAGCGGGGCCCAAATCCACCTGGCTCAGCTGCCACCTGGCCCTGTGCCCTGGGCAGGCGGCTTTTTAAATTTTTTTAGAGACATTTTTCTATATGGTGTGTGCACTCGCCGGAGAGGCAGGCAGAGATGGAGATACAGAAAGCGAGAAATCACCCCCCAGGGGGGATAGGCACATGTGTGCTTGCGCCCAGCCTGAGTTTTAAGTCGTCGAATCCAGGACTCAAACCATAGTCAACTACATGGGAGTCCAGCGATGTAACCATTGCGCCATCTGCTGGTCCCTACCAGCTTTATTTACCTCTCCAGGCTCCAAGTTTTTTTGTTTTTTTGTTTTTTTTTTTTTTTTGTTTTTGTTTTTTCGCTATAGGGCGCGTGCGCTCACCAGACAGACAGAGAGACATAGAGACAGAAAGCGAGAAATCACCCCCCAGGGGGGATGGTCACACCGCAATCCCTTCTCCTCCATTCTCCTCTCGGGATCTTGGGCACGCAGGCACACGCGCCCGGCGTGAGTTGTAAGCCACTGGGTCCGAGACGCGAACCGCGGTCGACTACGTGGGAGTCCAGCGACATAGCCATTACGCTAACTGCTGGTTCCCCAGGCTCCAAGTTTTCAGCTGAAAATCAAAATGGTTTGATTTGTTCGGTTTCTCTTATTTCAAAATGGGGGGTTTGAGGGGTGACCCTTTCTAGTGACGGCTTCATAGGTTGCCAGTGGAGCAGATGGAAGGGCTGCCCCTGGGCCAGGAGGACAGAGACCCTCTGCCCCTGCCCACGGGCAGCCTGGAGGCAGCTCCCGGTCCCATTGCACATGGCAGGGTTGAAAGCCAAGTGCTAAGGCATGAAAAGCTCTGGCTCTGCCCAAGACTGGGGTCTCCCCGTGGAGCTGGTCCTCACTGGGCCAGGGTCACCACAGTGCAGGACTCCAGGGGGCGCTGCTCGCCCTGTGGCCCATGAGCTGGATAACTGGGCACCCCGTCCCGGCCTTCCCACCCCGACATTCAGCCCTCTCTTCTCAATGCCAGCTCCGACCACAGACCCCACGGGCCTCTCTGAGCTGAGTGGGGACTCGGGAGAAGCCCGCCCTGGCTCCTTGGTGGCAGCAGACAGTCGCCCCACGCTATACTCTGGCCTCTGTCCCTGTGTCCCCAGATGTTCGAGCGTGAGACCCGGCGAGAGAAGATCCTGGAGGCCAGGCACCGGGAGATGCGACTGAAGGAGAAGGGCAAGGCGGAGGGCAAGGACGATGACCAGAGGTCCGAGGAACCCGCCGTCGACCTGCAGGAGCTGGTGGCCAAGGCCGAGGAGGAGTTCTTCGACGTCATCTTCTCGGAGCTGAGGAAGAAGGAGGTGGACGCCGTGAAGAAGTCAAAGCTGGTAGAGCCCTCGGCAGGGACTCGGGGGCCGGGTGGGGGCCATGGCTTCTGCGTCCGGCTTTGCCAGCTGGACCTTTATCTCCCTGTCTGACAAGGGAGAGGAGAAACTCCCTTCCGTCCAAGGACTCTTAAGTCCAATTGGACTTTGGGCTCCACAGGGAGGAGCCTGCCCCAGGCTGTGAGCTTCTTGGCATCTCCCCACTGCCTTGATGGGCGTATCTAGACCTCGCTCATAGAAGGTCCTGTCAGGGGGACCAGTAGTTAGTGTAATGGCTATGTCGCTGGACTCCCATGTAGTTGACCATGGTTCGAGTCCCGGACCCGGTGGCTTAAACTCACGCTGGGTGCGAGTGTATGCGTGCCCAAGATCCCTAGAGGAGAATGGAGGAGAAGGGATTGTGTCATGGCCTTCCCCCTTTGGGGGTGATTTCTCGCTTTCTGTCTCTCTGTCTCTCTCTGTCTTTCTGGTGAGCGCACACGCCCTATAACAAAAACCTCTCCCAAAAAAAAAGAAGGTCCTGTCAGGGAACAGTGAGCTTTGGGGCTCGTGAAGGAAGGGGCCGTGACATCACAGCGTGGTGTCAGGAGTGTGACCTGCACTCTGCTCATCTGGCCCTCTGGTACTTTCCAGCTGTTCTTCCCGAGCTGGTCTTGGTCCTTACATTTCCCTTGGAAGGGGACAGGAGATGGCATAGTGGTTACGTTGCTAGATTCCCACAAGGCCGACCATGGTTTGAGTCCCAGACCCGGTGGCTTGAAACTCACACTGGGCCCATGTGTGTGCATGCCTAAGATCCCGGGAGGAGAATGGAGAAGGGATTGTGGCCATCACCCCAGGGAGTGATTTCTCACTTTCCCTCTCACTATCTCTGTCTCTCTTTCTCTCCAGCAAGTGCACTTGCCCTAAGACAAAAACCTCTCAAAAAAAAAAAAAAAGAACAATTTCTTTTTTCACTTGGAAAATAAGGATATTGAACTACAAAGATGGCATCTGGCCATCTTCCAGGCCTACTTCTATATCAAGGGACAGAGAGGGAAAAGGCCTTGTCCTTGTGGGTCATCCATTGCTTGAGGAACCCACAGATCAGATGCCAAGATGGGAAAGAGCCTGTGACCTGCTGGGGGGGCAGGGGCCAGCGAAGGCACACCAGGGGCTACCCTTGTGAGCAAGGCTAGCTACATGATCCTGGGGTAGTGTGCACAATGAAACCTTGTCTGAAACACCTTCCGAATTTGAAGGCAGTGGCAGCAGAGCACTGGCCCTGGCATGGGCCTTTCTTCCTGCCTTTGAGAAGAGCTGTGTGACATTCTCGGTCATGGTGAGGTGGACAGAGGGGAGAGTGGCGAAGCACACAGAGATGACCACTCCGCTCCTTCTCTGTCCCCTCCCCGAGGGTCTACACCCAGGGGAGGATTTCTGTGGTGCATTCTGCCTCTGGCAGTACTTCGGCGTGAGCCAAGGACTCTGGCTCTCCGTGTGCACAGCGGGACAAAGAGCTCCCCGGTTTCAAAGAGTGGGGACTACCATCACCCAAAGGCGAACCCACACCAACCCCCTGTCCCGCCTCGTTCTCAATGAGGCTGTGCCTCGGAAGGGGCTCATGTTCACAGGCTCGGCCCCGCCCTCTCTCACTGCAACTCCCTCTCTGAGTCTGCTCTGGCCCACAGCTCTGGTGGGTGGAGCCGAGCAAGCACTGCCCCTGCTGAAGCCACCCCACAGATGTGGGGACTGTCTGTGCTGGCTCCCACATGCCCACACTCGTTCTCCTAGGCCCAGGCTCAGCCCCGCAAGGCACCGTGTATGTGTACAGGTGAGGGCCTGGAGGAGACTGGGCAGAGCTGGTCTGAAGTCGCCCAGTCTACAAGCAGCCTGAGCAGGATTCCCAGGGCCCTGCCCGTCTCCCTCCCCGCAGGTTCTTGCGGGCCACAGAGCGGCCCACGGGACTGGTCCGCAATCCAGACTTCAGCTGATTGGCTGCTCTGGCCTCATGGGGCTGACATGGGGTTGGGGGATAGGCTGGCCCCCACCAACACTTCTGTGCTGTGTTCCCTCCACAGAAGCAAAAGCAAGCTGTGGACACAGACCAGGAGCCGGAGGAAGAGGACACAGGGCAGGAAGAAGGCGAGGAGGAGACGCCGGCCTAGACGCCAGCCTGGGACTGCAGCAACCCCCCCACCCCACCGCCCCAGCCCTTGGTCTCGCCCGGGTCTTACAGGCAGGGGCTCAGCTCCTCTTAAAGCATCTGCACGTGTGCAGTGGAGCCGGAGGATGGAGGCCCTGGCCAGCCCACCCCCACAGAGCGCTGGCCCACCCTGGCTCACTGGAGCCCAGCCTTAGGAGAGGGGAGGGGCAGAGCTTGAGCCCCACCCTCACAGGCCCATCTCAGCCCCCGCCCCAGCACCAGAGGCCAAGGCCAGCCCCACTTCAGGTCCGCTCCGCCCGGCCCTGCCATTTCCTCTAAGTCAGACTCGCAGGCTTCTCCGACAGCCATCACCTCCGGGAGCTTGAAAGCCTCAGCCGGGCTTGCCAGCCACAGTGGGGCTTCCGGAAGACCTGGAGCTGGGAAGGGTCTCTCCTCTTTCCCGACCCTCCTTGTCCACCTGCATGTCAGCAACTGGGAGCCCATCCACGTCTACGATGCCTTTCCCAGCGCCTCCCAGGCACCCGCGCACACAGCCCGCCGGGGTCCCCGGGGCGCGTGCGTCGGTGGCTGGCTGGCCACCCTGTGCACCGCAGGCTGTCCTGTCTCAGCTCTTACATGATTAAATTAGTAAGAACCGTACCGACAGTCAGCGCGGCAGGCCTCCGGCGCAGGCGGCTTTCCTTGCTGTCCCACCTCTTCCCTTCAGAGTCTCTGGTGCACGGACTTGCCTGTCACAGAGCCAGGAGGGCAGAGTGGGGTGGGAGTGCAGAGCCTTTGGGGGCCCCAAAGGGGACAGGGAACTACCCCCAAGGGCACCTTGAAACCACAGCTCAACAGAGCTTCATCAGAAACGTCATGGGGCAGAGGGCATCTCCTAGCCCACGTCGTACCTGCAGTCCCGACCGATGCACCCTCTGTGGACAGCAGCTGATCTTGACAGGATCCACTGTGCCCCTCAGAAATATCTGTGTTAGGACCAGCAGATGGCGTAATGGCTATGTCACTGGACTTCCATGTAGTCAACCACGGTTCAAGTCCCAGACCCAGTGGCTTAAACTCACGCCGGGCGCGTGTGCGTGTGTGCCCAAGATCCCGAGAGGAGAATGGAGGAGAAGGGATTGCGACGTGGCCATCAACCCTGGGGGTGATTTCTCGCTTTCTGTCTTTCTGTCTTTCTCTTTCTGGCGAGCACACGTGCCCTATAGCAAAAACCTCTCAAAAAAAAAAAAAAAAATGCCTGTGTTAAGAATATCACTGAGGAGGGACCAGCAGTTGATGTAATGGCTATGTCGCTGGACTCTCATGTAATCTACCATGGTTCGAGTCCCAGACCCAGTGGCTTAAACTCATGCCAGGCACGTGTGTGTGCATGCCCAAGATCCCAAGAGGAGACTGGAGTAGAAGATATTGCGGCGTGGCCATCCCCCCAGGGGGTGATTTCTCACTTTCTGTCTCTTGTCTCTCCCTGTCTGTCTAGCGAGCGCATTCGCCCTATAGCAGAAACCTCTCAAAAAAAAAAAAGGAATCTCACTGAGGACCAGTAGATGGCATACGGGTTACATCACTGGACTCCCACATGGTCAATTGCAGTTCAAGCCCCAAACCTGGTGGCTTGAAAATCACGCTAGGTGTGTAAGCATGCATGCCCAAGATCCCAGGAGGAGAATGGAGAAGGGATTGCAGCAAGGCCATCCCCTATGGGGGGTGATTTCTCACTTCCCGTCTCACTGTCTGTCTCTACATGCCCTATGGCAACAAAACTCTTAAAAGAATCTCACTGAGTGGGCCAGCTGGTGGCATGGAGGTTAAGGTGGGTGGATGCCATGTGGCCAAATATGTGGTTTGAGTCCCCCAAATCCCAAGAAGAGAATGGAGGAGAGTGGATAGCGGTGTGACCTTTTCTGCTAGAGGGTGCTCTCTCGCTTTCTCTGTCTCTGGCGAGCACACGTGCCCTATGGCAAAACTGAGAAACAGTCTCCCTGAGGAAGAACTCACAGCAGCTGCGGCTCGTGCCAACAGTGGCTACACCACTTCCTTCTACCGCGTGCTTGAGCGGCACGAGAGCCCAGCAGTGACCTCGCCCTCTTCAGCCCGTTACCAGGTGGCAGGCAAGGGACGGGGAGAACCTGCTGGATCTAGCGGGAGTGGGCGGTGGAGTGCAGACCCTGGCCTGGGCCACTGCCCCAGCGCCCATGCCATGCACAAAGCACTCCTGGTCACTGACAGGAGTGGGCTCGGCAGGGTTTCCACTCCCACCCAGTACTGCCACACGGCAGCAGGCAGCCGATGCCAGGAGGGAGCGGCAGGCCCTCACCGTGCAGCCATATGGCCCTGGTGCTGTTCTAAGGCACCCCGTGCTCAGAGCTGTGATTCTCAGCTGGGGGGGGGGGGTGGACACACTTGGCAATGCCTGGGGACATTTGGGTCAACACGACTGATAAGGGGAGTGCTCCTGGCATCTAGTGGGTTCAGACCAGGGATGCCACTCAACATCCCACAGTGCTCAGAGCAGCTCCCTCCGCCCCCCGCACGAAGACCGGTCCTGTACAGACTGTCAGCAGGGGCGCCGTGGAGGAAGGCTCACCTGGAGAGAGAGCTCTATCCAAGTGAAGCAACCCCAGAGGAAGGCCAAGCCCCATGTCGTGTTAATCCGGCACCCATGGCCCCTGGTGAGAGTCCGGCGTGATGAGCTCCAAGGCAGGAGAACCTACTAGAATGCTGGCCTTCAGCTTGGGCTTGCAGAAGGGGGCCACCTGCTGGGGTGTGCAAATCCTTCGCCATGGACACAGAGCATGCCACTGTGCCTGGATGGCATTTGAGGAATGGGCCGTGGGAGGAGGGAGGGAGGCCCCGGGCCGACAGCGCTGGGCAAAGGGCAGCGTGAGGCCTGTGCTCATGCAGCCAGAGGCCACTGGAAAGCCCACCTCCGTGGGTGAGCGGTGCAGACCGTGGGAGGGAGCTCGTCTGGGCAGGGCTGGACGTGGAGCCCCAAGTGTCCACAGCACGGCTGTCCCTCCATCTAGGCCCCCGGGGGAGGGTGTGCTCCCTCTCCTCCATGAGCGGACTTGGTTAGTAAAGGTGCCACTGACCCAGGGGTTCTTCAGCTGCGACCACGGTAGCCCATGACCACTGGGAGACTCACTGCCCACCACTCCCTTCCACGCAGGATAGGGATCTGAGGGGGGACCCTCTTGCCTTCTGTCAGGGTCCAGAGGCCCCTGGCATGGCACTGAGGCCCAAAGGGGGGCAAAGGTGACTGCTGAGGACCATCGTGTCAGCTTAGTATCCAGAGACCTAGGAGCCAGCCCCTGTGTGCCATGGGCCTGGCGGCCAGCCTGCAAGACTGCGGGGAACGAGCGATGGGAACTCATGGGCGGGACAAAGCCCGGGCACTGGCCATCGGGCACTGGGCCAGGTGCAGGCCCCGGAGTGGCAGGTAAACCAGACGCAGACCCACCCTCTGCAGCTGGTACACTGCAGGAGGATTGACGTGACACGTGCACGATGCCTATAGCCCGGCATGTCCAGGTGACCATGACAGTCCAGGGCACTATGAGAGGAAGGGACAACGGAGGGACTAACATAGACTCGCGGTGGAAAGAGCCGTCCAGGAGGCCTCCGTGAGAACGTGGCAATGAAGCGAGACCCTGAGAAGGAGCATGAGGCAGTCGGAGATGGGGGGTGAACACGTGTGCACACATGCGTGCCTACATGAAAACTATATGGAGGGACCAGCAGTTAGCGTAATGAAAACTATATGGAGAACGTCTACATGGAGGGCGTGCTCCGGCCAGGCAAATCGGCACAAAACACCCCGAGGAGAGAAGCTGCCGCTGACCCGACGCAATGGTGCAGCAGGCAGGCCACGCTCTGCCGTGTGGAGGCGACTGGCAAAGGTGCCCGGTTCACGACCCAGGTCTTCCCGTACACGCATGTCTGTGCTCCTGGCTAACGGGAGTGGCTCGTGGTGTAGTCCATGCTGAGGGTGCTCGTCTGTCTCTCATGGCAGGAATCCATAAATAAACTTGAAAGAAAGCAAAGGCAGCTGGCACTGCTCTGACCAGCAGGGAGAGTGAGGTTGAGGTGTCTGGGTGAGCAAGGGCCAGAGCCCCGGGGCGGGCTCTGAAGGGACACCGAGTCACGCAGGGCAGAGCCTGGGTGGAGCCCCGCGCCAAGCACTCGGCCTTCCCTCCAAGGGTCGCCGAGGAGCAGGGGCGCCTGCTCACACCTCTGCTCTCTCGCACGGCCTGGAGGGCGGCAGCTGGGGCCGTCGGGAGGACGTCGTGGTGACTAGTGAGAAGACGGCAGCTCAGAGTGGCCGATGGCTGTGGGACCACTTCCCGCTCTGCACCTCTGCCTGCCTTGTTAGGCCGGTAAATGGGATAAGCCACATCAAGCCCTTGGTTCAGAGGACACACTCAGTAGATGGCTGTTCCCTCCTCCACCTAGGAGCGTCTGACGGCCACCAAGACGCCGTCGCTAGTGGGGGCTTCCAGTACGAGGAGCTGCTAGAGGGGCTTAGAACTGTTCCTCGGGTCCGTTCAGCATGGACCCCCACGCCTGGAAGGGGAGGCTGAAGAGAGTGTCTCAATAACGCCCCCCCTGCTGTCACCCAGCTCTACTCCGAGGCAATCAAGCCTATGCCCAGCCCGCGCGCAGGTGGGACTGCGGTCCCTTGAGCCCTAGGGTCAAAGGGCGTTATAGAGTGTTCAGGGCTCTTGGAAACCAGCTTTTCCAACTGCAGGTGAATGTGGGGACTGGTGGGGGCTGCCGTCCATCTCCGATTGAAGAGGCCATGGCCACACAGGGACATCACAGACGTCGTGAATGCGGGGATGGGAGGGCCTGCCCACTGGAAGGCCTGCTTTGGGAGGTGGAGATGTCAGCTTGGTGAAGCTTGAGCCAAGCAGGTTTGCAGTCAGCTGTGAGGTCTGCGGTGTGACGGCCCCCAGTTGCTCAACCTCCCTGAGCCCAAGGACACTGAGGTCAAAGGGGGGGGTGATGTACAAGCAGATCCAGCTCCTCCCATGGCCTCTGGCAGATGGCAGGTGCTCACTACAGCATGGTTGCCAGAGCCGAGGACGAAACCAGGGTGACTGGGTGCAGCCGTTTGCAGGGATCTTAAATGCTCACGTGTGGTCTGAGTGAGACCCACGACTGTGTGTAACCAGGTTTGCCCCAGTGGTTCCACCTGTTTGTTGACTCCGCCATCACTTGACTCTGGGCTGGAAACAGCAAGTTAAGACACAGGCCAGGGGCCAGCAGGTGGTGCGGTGGTTAAGGCACTGCACTCCCACGTGGACTCCCACGTAGCAGTTCAAGTTCTGGACCTGGTGGCTTGCTTTCTCACTTCCTCTCTCTCTCTCTCTCAATCTCTCTCTGTCTTTGGTGAGTGCACATGCCCTATAGCAATTTTTTAAAATATCTAATAAATAAGATTAAATAAGCAATTCTGAAAAGATAATAAAGACACAGGAGAGACATACAGACAGGTGATTCCGGCCCCAGTAGGGGGCGCTGCCGGAGAGAGGCCCATAGGAAAGTGACCCAGGCTGGTGGGGCTCAGGCTGGGCCCCCGGTATTTGTCAGCCCTCTATTGGTTACACGTTTACTCTAACTAAAGTCACGGAGGGACATTTGTTGACTCAAGAAACTTGGAGAAGAGGGCTTAGGGGCTTCACTGGCTACCTTCGGCAAAGGATCTCACTCCTTGCTCCGTCCGGGCCGCTTCTCCGTTAGCTGCACATGTCCACGCGCTCATGCTAGTGGACCAGCGAAGGAGTTAGGCATGACCTCAGTCCCCTCCATCCAGGCTTCAGCCATCTCAGCCAGTACCCACAAAGCCATCTTCTCTCCCATGGTAACAAACTCCAGGGAAAGAAAGGCTCTGCTTGGCTCAGCTTGGGTCATAGCCCATGCACTTGGGCCAATCACCATGAGCAGGGGCACACCTGGGTTGCCTGCCTTCTACCAGCGCTAGGGGTGGGAGAAGAGGCCTGATGGGAGCCAGCTAGGTGGCGTGGGGGTTCAGGGACTGGATCCCACATGGCCAGCTGCATGGTTCAAGTCCCAGACCACGTGGTCTGAAAAGCACTCTGGGCACATGTGCACGTGTGCCCCAAAGAGGAAGTCCTTTTTCACTTCCTTTCTCTCTGGCGTGCACACGCATCCTATAGCAAATGAAAAAAAAAAAAAAAAGGAAGAAGAGCAGCCCGATGGGCCCCAAGAGAACCCCACAGGCTAGAGAGGCAGCTTCCCAAAGACAGAGGTGACATGGAAGATGAGCTTCAGAGAAGGGGTTAGCCAGACAAATAAGCGGAAGACAGACCCTCCAGGACCGAGTGGCAGGAACGAAGCCCAGGACCAGAGAGATGATCACTGGAGGACCAGGTGGGATTGGGCCTGGTCGAGCAGGGGCAGGGGGAGCAACGGCCAAGGAGGAAGCAGGGGAGGCTGTGACTCAGGCTAGCAGTCCGTACAGAAAGCCATGGGGAGCCGTGGCAGGATCTAAAGTACCGTGACGACACTGGCCTGTGGTTTAGAACGGTGCAGAAGAAAACTGGAGAGCCCAGACGGAATGCTTGCTCCTCAGGATGAGACCCTGTGACGTCCCAGCCTTCGGGCAGTGGCAGTGGGGGCAGAGGAGGGACAGGAACCAGGGGCGGCTGGGTGGTCAGACCAGGGCAGCACTGGCCTGCAGACAGCAGGTACTGTCTGTGCCTGGGCCGGCGCCCTCCTGAGCGTGCTCCGATGGCTCCAGAGCCCAGGAGAAGAGTGCTGTGGGCAACGAGACAGGGGCCCTGATGTGGAGGGTGGAGGGAAATTGACAGAGCAGGAGACGGTGTGCCAGGCAGACCCAGAAGAACCCAGAAGCAGGACCCAGCTGCAGCGTGCGTTGGGGACGAAGGGGCAGTCGAGTGGAGAGCTCACTCCGGAGTTAAACGGAGGCGGCAGGAGGCTGCGGAGGAGGTTGTGCGGAGTAAGGCTTCTGCCTTTAGGAAAAAGGGATTTTCTGTGTTCGAGCTGCACTTTTCCTAAGTGGGGAAGAGCCAGGGGAGCAGAGCCTCAGGCAGGGAGCACCACAAGACGCCTTGCCGTGTCAGGTGGGAGGGCCACGAGACGAGACAAGGACGAGGAGGACACCTGCGAGGGAGAGGATCTGAAAGTAGAAGACGAGGGGACAGAACAAGCGAGTAAACGCCGACGTAGACAGTATAAACACGGCTTACAGTGGCTGGCGGTTTCATCGACAAAACGCAAAAGTGGAGAAAACAGAATGAAGACGACTGCAGCGAGTCTCCACGCAGGGCGGGCAGGATCTGCGCTTCGAAGCGGCTTCCTCGTATCCGTAGTCACTGTGGCCGTCCTGGGCAGGCTTTGTACATGTGGAGGGGCAGTAAAGGAAAACAAAACAAAACAAACAAACAAAACCCAGCTAGGCCCAATTGTCCAGGAGCCTCCTGGGCTGACCCGGGTAGATTCTGTTCAGGGGTCTAGACAGCAAGCACGACACAGCCTTGGAGCTCATCTGATCCACGTGGCAACTCCCCGCTCGGAGGCCGCCAGCCTTGGCTGCAGCCTCCAGGCAGCCTGGGCAAGAGATCAGGACCCAACCTGCAGGGAGCTCGGTTTCCACCAAGTTTTACTCGGTGTGTCTTTTCATCGGACCCAGGCAGTGGCTGCTTCTTGCAGCTGTTGATTAATCACTGTCCCCAGCACATGCTCCTCGGGGGAGCTTGGGAAGCCAGTCCCAGGGCACAGGCTGGCATCACGCTGTCTCTGGACGTGTGCCAGGCCGTCTGGGACGGCCCCTGGGGATGTGCACTCTTCCTTGCCCAGCTCTTCCAAGGGAAGGGAACCCCACCATGGCTCCCTCTCCCCATCTTTGCAGGGCCTGCCAGCTCGGCCTCAGTGGGGGCAGATGACACAAAAGATGACCACCGGAATCAGGAGAGCTCCAGCTTCACCGGGACCCTGAGCCCAGAGGCGGGCAGAGAAAACGGGCCTCAGGTGGTTGGCAGGTCGGAGGCCGAGCTGGGACTGGGATCTTGTTTTCCAGGAGCCTCTCGAGGCCGGGAATCTTTCCACTGTACTCACTGAATATGTAATCATTGTTGTCGTCAAGGATGGAGCAGCAGGGGGGGACCCACACTATCCTGCAGTCCAGGGCTCCTCGGGCAGGCAAGGAGCCAGAGGGCACAGGTACCCGCGCACCCTGACCTAGATTCTGGGTTAGGGATAGAGCCTTGTTTGCTAGTGGGGTACACTGAGGCAGGCTCTTCTGTAATTTCCCAGATAAGGTGGGCTCCCCTGCACCCCTTGGGCAGACAGCATCCATTGCCCACCGTCCCTCCTCCTCTCCCTCTGCCATGGCACAGTGGGTGCAGACACCCTCCAGAGATGCCAGGCACAGCGATGCACGCGGGGCCCACAGAAACGCAAGGGGCTCGCAGCGCCCTGAAGTCACCGAGGGCCGCCGGGCGGGAGAGCGGGGCAGATGCGCGTGGCAGGAGGAGCAGAGAGTGCTGCCCAGAGAGCCGCGTGCCAGGCTGGGCGTGCCTGGCGAGCAATGGGTAGGCGTCCGGCCGCGAGCTGGGGGCGCGGGCAGGAGCCGAGGAGCTACCAAACGGACGCCGCGGCGCCAGGCGGACTCACAGACGAGCCGAGGGCCGCAGAAACGCACAGGTCGGCGCACGCCGGACAGCGACAGCGGTGCAGGCTCGGGCGCCTCCCAGGGGGAGGCGACCAACTCTCGGCCGCAGCGCGGGGAGGGGCGTGGAGCAGAGGGCGGGGCAGCGCTGTCCGTGCCCTTCCTCGCCCCGCCTCCCGGTCAGCGCCCTTGGCCGCGGGCGCGTTGTTGGTTTCGGGTTGTCAGGCAGCAGCGGTGCAGGCGGGGCGGCAGGAGGAGACCCGGCAAGTGCAGGTGCGGCTGGCTCATGCCCGGTGTCGCGGCCTGAGCCCCTCCACCCGCCGCAGACATGAAGGACAGCGGGGACTCCAAGGACCAGCAACTCATGGTGAGACCCTTCATCCTCCTCCAGGGCCCCTGGCCTCCGACTGCCTGTCCCCTCACTTCACCCCACTAGAGGACCCGCAGGGGGGCCGGGACCTGCGGTCAGAGCAACTTCCCCCAAGTCCTAGAGGATGGTGTCTGGCCACCCTGAGTCCAAGAAAGTCCTGGACTTCAACCCCGCGCCCCTTCAGCCTCCCAGGAGAACCCTACCCTCTAAGCCTGTGCAGCTGGGTCTCTGCAGCAACACTGTCCCATCCGGAAAAGCCAGGAGCACGCAGGGCTTACCTACCTGCCCCAGGAGGAAGGAGGGGCTTCCTGGTGAACCAGAGGGTACCCCAGACCTGACGAAGCAGGGAGTTTAAAGGGAGTTGGGGATCACCAGTAGGAAGACAAGATCCCCTCCCCACCCACCACCATCTCCTGAACTCCCACCCCTACTCCCTGGTCAGAGGGGCCTGCATGGGGCTGGTTTGGGCTGTAGCCCAGACTGTCCAAGCCAGACCTCAGATTTCCAGGGAGTACTGGAAACAGCCTTGATGGGTCCCCAGAGCCCGAGTCTGGGACAGACGGGGAGGTGGGAGTGGGGGCAGTGGAGGGCAGGAGTACAGATTCGGAGTTATCGGTGGGGGGGGCAGGGGGGCTGCAGTGGTGAGGGGAAGTCTCGTGACCCCAGGCCACACGAGGCTTTGGGTGGCCAGGTGGGTATCCTCCTCTCCCAGTCCCTCCCAGCCCCAGCTTCTGGGATCTGGGAGCGGGCCTTTATCATAGCAGGTGGGTGGCGATGAGACTGGAGGATAATGTTACCCCGACACCCTACCTTCGTGGGGTGCACTGCTTCTCCAAAGATCTGCAGAGGCACCTGGGCCCAGTGCCAAAGCAAGCCCCAGGCTTTGGAAGGTTCCCCCGGCAAATTAGAATGTGTCTCTGAAACAGTTTGGCTCGGCGGGTCTGTGGTGCCCCACAGGGCAGGGACAGGGGGTCCCTGCCTCCAGGGGAGCATGCCAAGGAGGCCGATAAAGATGACATGGCAGCATTGGGTCCCTCTGAAAGTGAAGAGTCCTCACTTGGCGTGAGGGATGCTGGTGCTGCCCACACCCAGCAGGGGTTGCCCTGGGTGGGCACGAGGCTCACTCTCCCCGCTTTCTCTGGGGAGACCCGTGGACAGGAAGAAGACCAGCTGTCTCTCACTGGCTGGAGGAGACTAGGCAGAGAGAGGAACCCTCAGGGGCACTCTCCCTGGTAGGAAGGTGGCCTCGGGTTGTTAGGAAGACGAGGGGACTTATCCCACTCCGTTCCACCGCCTGCTCCATCCTGGAGCCCGGGGGGCCTGCGCCTTCGGAGTAGTACGTCACCCACGTTGGCAGGTGCACAGGCTGCCCCAGTGCCAAGGGCCCCCCGTTCAGACCCAGGGGAGCTGCGAGGGTTTCACTGGGGTGTGTGAGCGGTGCGGCCTGGAGGAGCAGACAGCTCTCCCCGCTGGGGTGCTCCCTGCAGGATGGACCCCTGGGGAGCTGTGCAGACGCAGACACCCCGACACCCGTGGGCCCTCCTCTTCTGACCTCAGCAGTGGCCCTGACTCAGAGTTCTCCTTAGGACAAGGGAAGCCCGAGATGGCTGGACCCCGGCACAGCCACGCCTGGGGAGGAATCCCGAGGTCACCTCATTCTTCTTTCCCCGACACGGTCCTCTCCTAATCCCAGGGCTCTGATCTCCCCTCCTAGGTGGCGCTCCGGGTTCGACCCATCAGCGTGGCCGAGCTGGAGGAAGGAGCCACCCTCATTGCCCATAAAGTGGACGAACAGGTATGCAGGGCTGTGGCGTGGAGTGGCAGGGCAGGGGTCCTCCTTGATGGGTCATCTCACTGGGAGGGGAATAGGGGCCCCTCTGCTGTGACTCACCTCAGAGCCTTTCCTCTACTCGCGGAAATCTGTGTGGTGCCACTCATGACCTCATCAATGAGCCAGGGGCTCTTCTTCCAGGAAGCCTCCCTGGGTTGACCCCCAGGAGAGCTGCAAGCTTCCCTAGCCTGGGTGGGCTCTGATCATTGACCTTTCATATGCCAGGGCCAGACCTCCCACCTTACTCTGCCTGGTACCCACAGAGTAGTGAGGGCTATTTCCAAGGCCTGGAGCTGAAGCCCACCTCCAGATGCTCACGTGGCACTCCGTGGCTGGCCTTTTACAATCTTGGTCCTTATGTCACCACGAGGAGGTGAGCAGGGCACAAGAAGCAGTGTCTACCAAGTGCCCACAGCACGTGGGGACCGTGCTTTGAGCCGGGAAGCGTGAACAGGAAAGGCCCGTCCTCTCTGGCCTCACCAGGGCGGAGAGCTGGTCGCAGATGCGAGCACGGCTAGCGGGCTGCAGAGGCAAGTGTGTGACCTGGTCCTGCCCGAGGTCACGAGGGGCCCTCTCCAGCGGTGGAGCTGCAGCTGGACCCCGAGGGGAGGTCATCCAGTGTGTGCCTGAGGGAGAAACCCGACCAGAGGGCACCACATGCCAGGCCCTGTGTGGGAGGGACCGTGACGCAGAGGAGCCCAGAAAAGGCCAAGACGCTGGTGCGGGGCTGTGGCTGAGGGCGCGGTGTGGAGCAGGCGTGAGCTGGGTGCCAGGTAGCAGTGTCCCGCTGGTGGGACGTGCTGGCGGGTCCGAGAAGCCAATGGCACCATGCAGTGCAAGAAGCTGCTCTGGTGAGCGCCTGCTGGTCCCTCAGGCTGGACTAGGGGGCACGGGGGCTGAGGCTGCAAACCTGCTTCCCTCGGGCTGGCGGCAGGCACCCACCTCTAGCCGTGCTGGAGCTGTGGGCACGGAGAGCCACGCGTGGCCAGCCTCCTGGTTTTCCTCCTCTGCCCCCTTTTGATAGAGGGTGGGCTTCCTCAAAGGCCCCCAGGAAGGCAGGGTGACGGGGAAGACCTGTCTGACCTGCTCAGCCCGGCTGGAGATGGGCATAAATGACCGTGTGGGACCGGTTCTGTCCCGTGGCAGCTGTGTGGCCTTGGGGCGAGGGGTGCTGCCAGGAGCCGTAGCTGCCGTATCTAAGCGGGGACAAGTCACATGGCCTCTGTAGCAGGACTTTGGGCTCACACGTGCGGGACTCCCCCAGGGCCCGGCACACAGGCGGGGCGTAACGGCAGCTAGTCATGGCCGTCTGCGAAGAGGCTGGCCGTGCCCGGGTTGCTAGATGGGCTGGTGCTGGGGGCCAGGCCCGAAGAGCCAGGGAGCTCAGGAGGAGGCAGGGCCATCCAGTGAGGCCACGCCCTGTCTGTCTGTCTGTCTCACTGGTCAGGAGGCTATCAGGCCCTCGGCCTGGGACAACGATGTCTCTCTGCTGCTGCCTCCCAGCTGGCGTGGGGGCTAATGCTCATGGAAACACGCTCCTCTAGGTCCAGCCATTGTGCGCCCACACGGACCTGTGGTGGAGACGGAGGCCCCTCCCGGAGTCCGGCTGATCCAGCCGAGCTCTGCCCGGAAGGCCGAGCTCTGCCCGGAAGGCCGAGCTGACCAGTCCCACGGCTGCTGGCCAGCAGAGACGCAGAGTCTGAGCAGTGGACGGGCTCCCGCAAACCCTGTGAGCTCTAGCCCAAGCTGTCTGTCCCCTCGGGTTTAAGGACAGGCTTGCCCCGGGGCCCGGCCCAGCCCTCCTAGCTGAGATTTGCGGATTGGGGCTAACTGCCAGGCCGGTCATCTGCTCGAACAAGCTGTCCCTCTGATGAACACGACCCTGGCCACACGTAGCTAAGGCACACGGCGGCCGGCTTACCTGGCCTCCCACTCTGACCAGCCCCCCGACATCCACCCCTCTCCAGTGACTCTGGGGGTCTCTGTAGGCCTGGCTCTGAGGGAGGCCCAGGCATGCCTTGGTCAGCTGACGAGGCCAGCCTTGGTCAGCAGATGCTCTGCCCCTCCCGCTGAGACCGGGAGGCCAGCATGGCAGGGTGGGGGTGTACGGCAGGTGGGTCTGGGGGTTACTCAGGACAACATGGAGCGTGTCTCTTTCCTGAAAAGGTGTGGCGGGGCCCAGGCAGCCTACCCAGTGTCCCCTCTCCTCTAAGAGGACGTGGGATTGGCACGTCCACTGCTTTCCACGGATCCCTTGGTTGTGGCCGCCGTGGCCTGTGTGACCCAGCCCCTCCGAAGGCTCGCAGCGGCTTCTCCCCTGCCCCTGCCCCCTGCCCCTCAGGGGTGGGAGTTACCCTTCCTCTGCTTGTGCCGTGGACCCTGACGTGGGCAGAGCGGCTGGAGCCCATATAGCCCAGCAAGGAGGGGGTTCTGAGCAGGGAGAGGTGGGCTGGGACCTCCGCACCCACCAGCTTGGGCCACGGTGAGGGGCTCTCTCCCTAGGCGGGACACTGGAGCAGAGGCTCTGGGAGGTGGGCACTCACACAGGGAGTGTGTCCTCTGGGAACAAGAGGCCCGCGAGCCTGGACCCTGAGGCAGCAGGAGTGAGGTCTATGGGGATGTGCAGGTGCTTCGGAAAGCTGGGTGCTAGGCCCCCGCCCAGGTTCAGACTGATGCCTCAGAGAGGCGCTGGAGGGCCAGAACCTGCTCAGGCCTCCCTATGCGCTGGCCTCGGGGCTGACGGAGGGGACGGTCATGGGTCCCGAGGTAGGTAAGGCCACAGTCTCCCACCACCCCGCTCCTTGTCTGAGCTGCAATGCAGCTCCCAGTGGCCGCCTCCCAGGAAGGTGCCCGCAGGACAGGGGCAGGGACTCGCCTCTTAGGGGTGATTGATGAAGGCAAGGGGTGCGGCAGCCCACGGGGCTGGTGGGGCAGAGGGTGGGGTGTGGGGGGTGGCGAGGGGGAGGAGGTTCCAGAACAAACAGTCACCTTCTTCCTCCCCCACCCACCCCCAAAGCCCACAGCCCGCTGACCCTCCTCGGGCTTTCCAAGCTGTGTTTATCTGAAGGATTTAAGTCACCAGACAATGGTTGTAATCTCGTAATTAGCATTTGTCAGCTCAAAGCCCAACTGCCACCCCCTCTGCTCCCAGGGTCCTGCATGGCAGGCTAGAGCCTCCACCAGGCCCAGCACAGGGGCCCAGACTGGAGGGCAGGGTGGGTGGGGTAGGGAGGGGGAGGAGGGAAGGCAGAGGGCCCTGAGGAAGCTGGGCTGGATGGCCGGTGGGACCTGGGGGCAGGAAGGGGGAGAGCAGGAAAGAGAAGCCCCAGGCTCCTGGCGAGCAAAAACCAGGTTTACACAGCCCCGGACTGCTAGAGCCTTCTCAGCCCTGCCTCATCGTCCAGCCTGGTCTCGTGGGGGGTTAGCTGAAGACCCTCCCAGGTCTCTGCTTCCTCATCTGAAGAGGAGAGAGTAAGAACCTGCCCCACCCACTCAGAGAGCGGTTGAGAGGATTAAAGGAGATGATGTGAGGGAGGGCTGAGGCCATGTCTCCTGCGGAGGATAAATAAAGTATAAGGTGACAGATGCCCAGTGCCAGCGACACCGCGCCTCCAGCTCGCCTGGCTGCGAGGAGGGGGCTCCGAGCCTCCCTGCACACCTGCCCCTGGATGGGGCGTGATGGGGTGGGTGCAGGGCTGTGTGTCTTCTTTTCCTGGGGGGGGGGGGGGGACAGCCCCCTGCCCCCTCCCAGCCCCAGGCAACACCAAGCTGCTTCCATCTCCTGTTGCCCAGTGCAGACGCTCCATGTAAAAGGAACCACAGGGCCATGGTCCTTGGTCTGGCTCCTTTCACTTAGCGCGATCTCCGAGTGCCCTCCACAGTGCAGCCTGTATCGGACTTTACTCCGTTTCACGGCTGACAAAATCCTGGGGTGTGGATAAACGTCCTGTGTACCCTTCCATCTATCGGTGGCACTGGGATTGCTCCCGTTTTGATTATCGTGTGTAAAGCCGCGAGAATGCAAGTATTCTAAGGATTAGCAACTGGACAGGTACACAGAGAGGGTGCTTGCTTGTTAAAAACGTAGATTCGAGGGACTGTACCATGATGCGGCAGTAAGACGCGACACTGCAAGGCTGACCCACGAGGAGAGGTTCCAGGTTCTTATCCGGAGACTGCCCAGGTCTGTGATCTGGGCCTGGCTGAGGCTGGGGGGAGATCACAGTGTCAGGACTGTTCGGGTTGTTCCCCTACATGTCTTTGTCCCTCTCACTCTTGAAAGAAGTTAATAAATGTTTAAGAAGATGAGGTGGCCGACAGGTGCATGGTAGTTAAGGTGCTGGATCCCACTGGCCAACTGTGTAGTCTCAGTCCCCAACCTGGCAGCTTAAATACACTGGGGAGGACCAGCATTTAGCGTAATGGCTATGTCGCTGAACTCCCATGTAGTTGACCGCAGTTCAAGTCCCAGGCCCAGTGGTTTGGACTCACGCCAGGTGTGTGCATGTGTGTCCAAGATCCCGAGAGGAGAATGGAAAAGAAGGGATTGCGGCGTGGCCATTTCTCCTGGGGGGGAGTGATTTCTAGCTTTCTGTCTATCTCTCTCTGTCTTTCTGGCAAGCGCACGCGCCCTATAGCGAAAACCTCTTTAAAAAAAAAAAAAAAAAAAAAAAACCTACACCAGGCCTCTGTGTGTGTGTGTGTGTGTGTGTGTGTGTGTGTGCGCGCCTCAAATACCGAGAGAATGGGGAACAAGGATGTCATGAGGCCATCCCCTGGTGGGTGATTTCTCACTTTCCCTCCCTTTTTCTCTGTCTCTGCCAAGCATATGCACCCTCTAGCTAATTTTTTTAAAAAAAGAAAAAAGAAAGTCTAGCAGGTGGTGTAGTGGTTCAGGCACTGAACTCCCACAAGGTTGACCGCAATTCAAGTCCTGGACCCAGCAGCATGAAACTCACACCAGGCGCATGTGTGTGTGTCCAAAACCTGAGAGGAGAATGGAGGAGAAGGGTTTGCAGCATGGCCATAGCCCCTGGTGAGGGGGTGGGGGTCGTTTCTCACTTGCTGTCTCTGTGTAGAGTGCACACGGTCTATAGCAAAAATCTCTCAAAATAAAAAAAAGGATGAAACTTTTTCTAAATGTAAAGTTGAGCCAGATTTGTACAATGGCATATGCCAGAGGCCAAGGCAGGAAGACCCCAAGTTCAAGGCCAGCCTGGGCAATATAGCAAGACCTTGTATCTTTTTTTAAAACGTCAGGTTTGTGGACCCCCTCCCCCAGATATGCTGACTATGATCTGGGTGGTGCCTTGCAAGCTGCGTTTTACACGCTCCCTGGGTGACCCTGGTGAAAGCACCTGCAGACCCTTAGAGAGACACAGCCTGCACTGTCATTACGTCACATCTTCCCTCATCCTGAGCCTTGGGTCCTCAGAGTCCTGGAGCTAGGTGACTGCCTGGCCAGGACATTGGCCAGGTGTGGCTCTGTCCTTAGCAGCCCGCTGGGCCTTGGTGGCTTTATGAGCTCAGCAAGCTCCACCCTGGCCTTTTCCACCCCTTCTGAAGGTTGACGTGGCCCAGGGACACTGCCTGGAACCGAAGTCCCCTTTATGGCAGATTCGCAGGATGGGACATTTACAGCTAGACGTGTGACCAGCCATATAACCAGTATGTTTTCCTTTTTAAATAAAACCAGTCAAAACCCAGAAGCAGCCTTACAGGAGTGATAGCCGTGAAGAATCGAGTTTTTGTTTTGCTGTGTTTTGTTTTCACCAGTGAGAACAGAGGGCTTGTGGGCCTGGCTTCCCAGATTGGGGACAAAGCCAGACCCAGCTTCTGCTAAGGCGTTCTGAGTAGGACGGGCCTTGGTACGACCTCTCTCAAGGCTGCGGCCTGAGTGGTCCTCCCTGATTTCCATCTGGGCAATATCGAGGCTCAGAGAAGTGATGCCATCTGCTCAGGGTCACACGGCAGTGTCAGACTCGAGCCCCTTTTGTATCACCCTCTGCCTCACAGCTCTTCACTGCCACCTGTGGAGGCAAGAGGAGGACCAGGGCCAGCAGGTGGCATAATGGTTTAAGGCAGCCGGATTCCCACATGGCCAACTGAGGTTTGAGCCCTGGACCTGGCGGCTTGAAAATATCCCATGGGATGTGTGTGTGTGAGCATGCCCAAAATCCCAACAGGAAAATGAAGGAAAAGGGATTGCAGCGTGACCATCCCCCCAGCAGTGGTTTCCCCTCCCCCTTCTCTCCTCTCTCTGTCTCTCTGGTGAGTGCATGTACCCTATAGCAAAACTTTAAAAAAAAAAAAAAAAAGAGGAGGAATAGCATAGTCCAGGTCACTAGTTTTTAACCATGGTTCGTTTTGCCCCCAGGGACATGTGCAGTGTCACACTGGGGGAAGGGTGCGGCTGGCATCTAGTGGGTGGAGGCCAGAGACGCTGCTGAACATTCCACAGGACGCCCCTGCAACAAAGACGTCCAGCCCGGAGTGTCAACAGGGCAAGGCTGGGAAACCCTGATCTAAGTCCAGCCTTTGGAAGCCAGAAGAGCCCGTGGAAACTGCAGAGCTGATGACAGCACCCACAGCCCAGCAGGCACGGGGGCTCCCAACGGCTTCTTCAAAGGACTTCGGGCCTAGGGGATGCTGGGAAAGATCTGGCCCCTGGGGCACTCCCCCCCCAACTCTGGTTCACCTGGCCGAGGGGCATAAGGGCTCCATTGTGTGGAGGGCGGGGAGGGGGCTGGAGCCCCGCAGATGAGACCCAGACAAAGCCCTGTTTAAGAAGGACCACGCTGTGCTGACAAGGTACTGGTGCAGGAGCCCAGGGGACCGGGAACTTGGCAGTATCCAGAGATCATGTGAAGGTCATTGGCAGGGGCTGGCATTGTGCATGCCACTCACCCTCCCCAGAGGCTGTCCCTCAGGCCACTGGCCCTGCTGTGTCCACAGGAACCGGGTATGCTGGTCAGTCTTCTGTCACATCCCACAGGGACCCCTGAGAGACTTGGAGTCAGGCTGTATCTTCAGTCTGGTTTGAAACCTGAGCAGCTCACACTGCTGGCTTTGGGGCCTGGGGTTTGGGGCCGGGGCTGGTCCCAGAGGAGGCTTAGAGGGCACTGGGGCCGAGGCCCTGAGCAGGTGGCTAGTATCTGGCCCACAGTGCAGACTCGGTCCCTGCACGGGGCGGGCGCTGTGGGCACCAGCCTTCGGCCAGATGGGAGGGGCCGGCGTCAGTGGCCTCATTCCTTCCCCACACAAAGCCTGGCTCAGCTGTCTGGAGCCTCCCTGCTAATTGGCTCACCTGGAATCCCATCTGATTAAATAAGCCTCCTGCCTGAGGCCCGAGAGAGGCCTCGCCTCCCTCCTCCCTGCAGAATCCCAGACGGGACCTTGCCCGATACCTGAGGGTCTGTGTCCAGTTTCGGGGCGATAAGCACAGCTGTGTACCTGCGCCAGGAGTCCAGGTGGTGAAGGACGAGGATTGGATCCCAGGACACAGAATACAGAGAGGGGGTCAGGCAGGAGCTGCAAGGTTGTCGTTGTCCTGGAACTGGGCCTCCTAAGTCCTCAAGCTCCACAGGCCGGACCCAGAGGGAACCTTTGCAGGCCCCCCAAATCCAGGGAACTCTGCGTGCTCCCCTCTCAGCTCAGTCTTTGCTGTGTGGCCCTCAGCCTCCTCTGCCCCTCCTGCTCCGAGTGACTGTCCCTCACACCTTGTCTGAGGACCGTGCCCGACCCTGGCTTCCCTGCTGGCCTCTGTGTCCTTGGGTGACTCTGTGACTGTCTGTCCTCCTCAGTGCCTTGCCGTGTTAGGACTCAGCTTACCTCCTTGGACTCAGGGTCAAATTAGCACCCAGGGCTCGGTTTCAGGTGGTGGGAACTGCTGAGGAGGCGAGCAGGAGGCCCCCCCTACAAGACCCCCGTGAAAGCAGAGAGAGTGAGGGGGGTCAGGAGGACGGGCAGGGCCCCATCCTGCTCTGCTGTTTCCTAGCAACTTGACTTTGTGTCTCAGTTTCCCCATCTGAGAAGGATAATCTTAAATTCAAGGTACAGGGGCCAGCAGGTGGCATGGTTAAGGCGCTGGACACTCCCACATGGCTGACCACAGCTAGTCCCAGACCTGGTGGCTTGCTTTCTGACGTTCCGTCTCTCTCTGGTCAAATGAAAATAAATGAATGAATAAATAAAAGTATAAATAAGTGGCAGGTTCAGGGCTCAGAAGAGATTAGCCCTGGTTGTCCTGCACTGGGAGGAGACGCTGGGACGCTGGGACTGCCGGCTGCCCTCCCTCCAGGGCCCCTTCCCTCCAACCAGGAGAGGAAGGGCCGATGAGGTGCCCAGGCTGCGGGTGGGACTCAGATCCGTCACTCCATCAGCCCCCAGCCCCCAGGGAGTGTCTCCCCCCTCATTAGGGGGCGCCCCAGGCAAATTCCCTGGGCTGTCTGGTGTGAGTCAGGCCCCCGGGGAGCTCGGTGCTCCGCCACAGAGCAGCACTTAGCCATGCCAGCCTCTCAGGAGGCACCTCCATGGCGCAGTGGGCCAGGGTGGGGACAAGGACCCCCCAGAGGCCCACCTCCCAAGGGACCTCAGGCTGTGCTGGGCCGGGACATCCTGGGGACCTGCTCCACGGGGCAGGTGGGGTCGTGGCCCACACTGGCTGGCAGTCATGGGTGCAGGGAAGGTGACCTTCACCTCTGCACTCCCACCCCCAGCACCCCTGGCCAGCACCCAGCAAGGACCCAGCCCTCTCCTCTGCATCTCCTCACGAAACCCTGGACAGACTCGGCCCCCGAGGGCCCTGGGGCCAAAGGAAGGACTGGGCCACAGCTGGCTTAGCACTGGTTCTGAAAATGGGTCCCTCAGTCACCCAGGAGCAGGGGACTGACCAGGACCTTCTATATCTCCACGCACACACAGAGCAGAGCCGACCCTACCCCGTGGGGAGGGGGCCCCAGTGGGCTGCCCATCCAGCCCCAGCGCAGGCTCAGGGCTGCAAGAGAGCCGTCAGCAAGGTCACCTTGACCCCCTCTCAGCCACAACTGGGTGGTCCGCAAGCCCAGTCCCCTCTCTTCACCCTGTCCCCCAGCCACCAGGTATCCCGTGCCCTGCCCAGGCTGCCTGCCAGCTCAGCAGGGCACAGAGGGTCAGGCAGGGCAGGCAGGGACTGCCCGCTGTATGGGCTGCCATGAGCCCAGGTCCTGGGGCGGGTGGCTCTCTGGGCCCTGCTGGCCTGGCCTGAGAAACAGGAGCATTCTGGCGGGGCGTGGAGATGCGCAGGTGTGTGCGTGGAGATGCGCAGGTGTGTGCGTGGAGATGCGCAGGTGTGTGCGTGGAGATGCGCAGGTGTGTGCGTGGAGATGCACAGGTGTGTGCGTTCAGTGCTTGAACCCGGTCCTGACTTGAATCGGGTGCTTCCCCAGTGCCAGCGTGACGCAGTGCCTCTCCTGCCGTAGCGGGTGTGCCGGGACCCCCCAGGTGTTCTCTGCTCCCGGGACTGCAGGGGCAGCAGCTAGCCTCAAGAGGCTTTGCTTTGGGCACCCAAGGCCAGTAGTCTGGCCCTGGCACCTGGAGGCTGATGCGGGTGGGAGTAGGCTGGGCCTGGGACCCTGGCAGGACTTGGCCTTTGGACCCTGGCTCCGGCCCCTCCCCTTCCTTGCCCGCCCTGAGGTGAGGTGCTGAAGTCAGAGCACAGGCAGGCTTGTTATCTCCTGGGGGTGACACCAGAGTGACCATGGCTTTTCCGGGGATCTTTGCAGATGGTGGTGCTCATGGACCCGATGGAGGACCCGGATGACATCCTGCGGGCACACCGCTCCCGGGAGAAGTCCTACCTGTTCGACGTGGCCTTTGACTTCACTGCCACCCAGGTGAGGCCTCAGCCTCCCGCCATCACGTGCTCAAGGGTCAGCCCTCGAGCTTTCCCACCACGTGTGCCCGTGCAGTGGCCACCAGCCTCCCGCATGGACACCCGTGGGCTCTTTCACGCCACCCACGTGGGCACCCACATGGGACACACCACAGCAGGCGTCATCAGAACCAGAGGACAGCTCGGAGCCATCTGGGCAGCGGGGCTGGGAGGGGTATCTCGGGGAAGCCGACACCCTCTGGGGACCCTCCTTGCCTGTCTAGCGGCTGCTCCATGGCAGATGTGGTGCGTCCCCAGGGCTGGGGCCGTCAGGCAGCTATGGGAGCGGCATCTCAGGTTTCCAGGCTCCTTTTAAGCTGGCACCTCCCTGAGCCGTGCCGGCAGTCACCCCCGCCCCGCTCCCCACCCCAGTACTCTCTGGTTGGGGTCGATGTGGCCTGCCCTGCCCTGCCTGTGGCCGGGGCCGGATGGTCTCCTCCTCCCGCAGGAGATGGTGTACCAGGCCACCACCAAGGGCCTCATCGGAGGCGTCATCTCAGGCTACAATGCCACCGTCTTTGCCTACGGCCCCACTGGTGAGGACCGCCCTGCCCCTGTGCCTCTGGGAGGGCCCGGCCCCGCCCTGCCCTCCATTGGTGGAGAACCCACTGGCCTCACTGGGGCAGGACCCAAAGATGTGGCCTCCTAAGCCCCGCCCAGCCCCCCTCCCACCCCAGGGCACGGACCTGAGCCAGGCATCCTCCCGCCCGCACCACCTCCCGCCCATCTGGGAGGCCCCAGAAGACGACTGCCCGAGGTGGCCAGGAGCACCTCCTCAGCAGGGCGTCTGCTGGCCTGTCCCGACCACCCACAGTCACCCACGTCTGTCCAGGGTGCGGGAAAACCTATACCATGCTGGGCACGGACCGCGAGCCCGGCATCTACGTCCGCACGCTCAATGACCTCTTCCGTGCCATCGAGGAGACCAGCAATGACATGGAGTATGAGGTGTCCATGTCCTACCTGGAGGTGAGCCCCTGCTCAGACACAGGGCGGGGCTGGCCCCCTCCCTGGCTGCTCGCCCAGCAGTTCCTGCGTCCGTCACACGCGTGTTGTTAGCCCCACTTTACAAACATTGAGGCTCATCAGAGAGGCTAGGCAACTACACCAACGTCACACAGGAAGTGAGGCAGTGGGGATCCAAACTTGCCACCTCGGCCCATCACGCCGCACTCCACAGTGGCCCTCCCAGAGAGCTCGCACCTCACCGCAGTCCCGTTCCTCACGGCAGGCCCGGTCAGCCCTGGTACTGCATGTTGCCGTGCAGACAGAAACTGCGTGTGCATGGTCAGGCTCAAACCCAGGCCTTCCCTGTGAGCCGTAGCTCCCAGCAGCCACTGGCAGGAGAACTGCCCCCCAGGGGGTGGCGATGGGACAGCGGGCTGGGAGCACACAGGCTGGAGAGCCGGCAGCTGGACTCCATCGGGCCTCTCCAGGAGCTAACAACCTCCTGGGCGACAGCTCGGGAAGGGCAGTGAGCGGGGTGGCCAGCACCTGTACTTCATTACCTCAGCCAGGATTCACGGTGTGTGTGTGTGTGTGTGTGTGTGTGTGTGTCGGGGGGTATCCTGGGAGAAGTTGCCTAGCAACAAGCAGGGCACCCCACCTCGCCCGGCATTCTGGCCATTGACCAGGTCCTTGGGCCTGTCTTCCGAGGGAGTCCCCCTGAGTTTGAAGCCTCCTATGGGCCTGGGCTGGCCAGCGGGTGGCTCCCCCTGAGTGCAGAGGAAGGAAGGGGCCTTTCCCTAACCCGAGTTTCCCCAGGGGAGCCTCCTGTCCTCTTCCTGCTCAGGACAGAGGGGACCTGGCCCTTGCCTGGACCTTCTGCCCTCAGCTTCCCATCAAGGCCTGCCTCCCCTGCCCCCATCAGATCTACAATGAGATGATCCGGGACCTGCTGAACCCTGCTCTGGGGTACCTGGAGCTGAGAGAGGACTCCAAAGGTGTGATCCAGGTGGCTGGAATCACCGAGGTCTCCACCATCAATGCCAAGGAGGTGAGTCTGTGTGGCCAGCCAGAGCCCGTGGAGAGGATCCTGACCCCCCGAGGGCAGGAGGGCCCACTGAAGCAGGAGCCCCTGCCGGCCCGCTGTGGCTGGGACAGACCGGGTGTTTTAGTGATGGCCAGAGGGGCCACGCTCCTGCGCTGTGTCCCAGCCATGCTGGCCCTGGGGGGCGACCAGGCAACTCAGCTCCCCCAGTACCCGGGGACCCTGGCCTCCAGAGAGCGGAGAGCAGTCTGCCCAGACAGGGGGCCTCCCCTGCCACCCCAGGCCCCCTGTCTGGACACCCCACAGGGCCCTAGAGCTGCCCCCCCGCCCTCCTGCCCAGATCATGCAGCTGCTGATGAAGGGGAACCGGCAGAGGACCCAGGAGCCCACGGCCGCCAACCAGACGTCCTCCCGCTCCCACGCGGTGCTCCAGGTGGCCGTGCGCCAGCGCAGCCGGCTCAAGGACACCCTGCAGGAGGTGCGGCAGGGCCGCCTGTTCATGATCGACCTGGCCGGCTCGGAGCGCGCGTCCCAGGTGAGGGAGCCCTGGGACCTGGGGGAACAGCAGGGCTGCCCCCCAGGGGAGGGGGCTCCCAGGGCAGGGGTAGAGGCTGGCAGGTGGTGGGGCAGGGATGACAGCCTCCTGGCTCCCCAGGGGTGGGGGGATAGGGGGCTGAGGGGTGTCCCAGAGAAGTAGACCAGGAAGGGTAGAGTGGGGCTGCTGTGGGGACAAGTGAGACGATGGGGCCTCTCCAGGGATGAAACCGGGGCTGCCCCAGGGAAGGGATCAAGAAGGCAGTGAGCAGGCATGGGGGACAAACACGCCCTAAATGGGGTGACTTGGACAGAGCCTGGGAGGGGCTCGGCCACTGTCATCAAGGGGAGAAGGTCCCTGTCACTCATTCCTCGCAGTCTACGCCCCCACCTGATTCCTGCTCCCTGGCTCTGCAGCCTTGGGTGGCAGCACCACCCAGCATACGTAGGCCTGGCCCCTGCCGGGAACTGCAGCTTTCCGGTCCCTGAGTGACAGGGCTGGGGGGGCACTGTTAGCACAGGAGCAGACGCAAAGGGAAGGACAGCGGCTGGATGTTCAGGTTCATGTTTGAACATGCAGGGGTGGGTTTGGACAGGGTGGGGTTGGAGAAATGCATCCCTCCCTTCCAGTAAGCCTGAGGACTTCCTGGAGGAGGGACTCAGGGGAGCAGCCTGGGAGGAGAGGAATGCCCTCCAGCCCCTGGAGTGAGCTGGTCAGGGCTTGGCCAGGCTGGGCAGAGTGTGGGCAGAGCCTCCCAGGCCTTGACTCGGTCCTGCAGGCCCAGGAAGAGGCAAGGAACCCACATGCACCACCGCGTGTGCACACGCACCCTCATACATGTACACTCTCGCACACATGCTCCCCATACCCTCGCTCAAGCAAACTTGCCTGTGCTCCCACACCCACGCAGTCACATGCTCTTGCACACACAGCCCCAACATCCCCACACTGACATGTCTGCACACACACTGACAGCCCACACACATCCCCTCACACTCTCACATGCATGCACACACTCACACTCACAGCCACATCCCGTCACACTCACAAGCATGCACACACTCACACTCACAGCCCACACACATCCCTCACACTCTCACATGCATGCACACACTCACAGCCCACACACATCCCCTCACACTCTCACATGCATGCACACACTCATACTCACAGCCACATCCCCTCACATTCACAAGCATGCACACACTCACAGCCACATCCCCTCACACTCACAAGCATGCACACACTCACACTCACAGCCCACACACATCCCTCACACTCTCACATGCATGCACACACTCACAGCCCACACATCCCCTCACACTCTCACGTGCATGCACACACTCACAGCCCACACACATCCCCTCACACTCTCATGTGCATGCACACACTCACAGCCCACACACATCCCCTCACACTCTCATACATGCACACACTCACAGCCCACACACAGCCCCTCACACACCTACATGTATGCACACACAACGCTTCCCTCCTTGCCTCTTGAAGTCTGGTGTGCCCTCTCGGCCTCGTGTTCGGGTTGTGCTGCCCCAACTGAGCTGCCCGGGAAGCTGGCCTGGAGCCCCACCTCCCTTGGCTTCCACTCAGTGTGCTCCGTGTGAAGCTCCCCACACATGCCTGCAGGGACAGAGCAGGCCCCTCTCAGCTCCGCCCAGAGCCTGAGACCGCCCAGCTCTTGTTCCACCCGAGGGCTCCGTTCTCTGAGCCTCTCCAACGCCACTGCGGGCTCTGGGAGGAGAGTGGGACGAGGCCCCAGTATCTCACCATGCTGCATTTCCAGTTGGGGGTGGGGGTGTTTATCACCGAGGATCACCAGGGCTGGGTGGAATGGACGGGGTGAAACCACTGTGCCCACTGCTCGCCCAGACGCAGAACCGTGGGCAGCGCATGAAAGAGGGGGCCCACATCAACCGCTCCCTGCTGGCCCTGGGCAACTGCATCAACGCGCTGAGCGACAAGGGCGGCAGCAAGTACGTCAACTACCGCGACAGCAAGCTCACCCGGCTCCTGAAGGTACTCCGTGGCCGGCCAGGCTCCGCGATACAGACGCTGGCGGGGACCAGCAGATGGCGCGGCGCTTACGTTGTCGGGCTCCCACGTAGCCGACCACGGTTTTAGTCCCAGACAGTGGCCTAAACCTCACTCTGAGCGTGTGTGCGTGCATGCCCAAGATCCTGAGAGGAGGACGGAAGAGAAGGGATGGCGGCATGGCCATCCCCCCGGGGGGGTGATTTCTCGCTTTCTTTCTCTGTCTCTCTCTGTCTCTCCAATGAGTGCACACACCCTATAGCAAAAACCTCTCTCAAAAAAAAAAAAAAAAAAATGCAGGACACCCAACTACATTCATGGTTCAGATAAATAGCAGAAGTGTGAGTGAAAGTGCCCCATGCAGCATTTGGGACATACTTAAAGACGCAGTCATCGGTTACCTGAAATCCGGATCTCACTGGGTGTCCTGCATTTGATCTGGTACCCCTGACCGAAGGGTTAGGGCGGGCAGCACCTGATACTCCGGAGCCAGGAGGCTGTCTAGACTGGGGGCTTGGCAGGCAGTGGGCCTCGTGGCCCACAGAGCTTGCTGTGGGGCCCCCTCCTTTGTACAGGGGTGCCCTTGGCCTAACTTGCAGCGGTATCGCCGAGTGCCCACTCCAGGTCACATTCTGCATTCAGCTCCCCCAGCCCAGATCCTTCATCTCGTCGACAGCTCGATGAGTTAGGGATGACGTTTGCAGATGAGGAAACTGAGGCACCGAGAGTTAGGGAACTTTCCAGGGCTCGTGCTGGTCAGTGCTGAAAGCTGGATCCAAACAGAAGCCTGCCTGGTCTGGTACCACAGCCACGGTGGGCCGAACACTGCCACCAGCCTGCCACCGCAGCCAGGCAGGCGGGCGCCATTGCAGATGACAGCCGGCCCACAAAGAGAGCTCTCTGAGGCCGGCAGCGGGGCGCAGTGGCCAGGGACGCTGTCATGCAGGACCCACGTGAGAAGGTGCTGGGTCTGTCCCAAAGGCTCCCTGCACACGCTGTGTGCCTGTGACCTGGAGTGGATCGTGGTGCGAGAACCCGGTGGTGTGCCTGTCTCTCCCTCCCTCTCTCTCTCTCCTGCTCTCTCCCTCATGGAAGAATCTGAAAGTGAGGAAGCTGGAACCAGCAGACGGCATAGTGGTTCCGTAGCTGAATGCCCACATGACTGACCGCGGTTTGAGTGAAACTCACGCCGGGCGCGTGTGCGTGCATGCCCAAGATCCCAGGAGGAGAATGGAGAAGGGAGTGATTTTTCACTTTCCCTCTCACTGTCTCTGTCTCCCTCTCCCCCCCCCCCGACCCCCCACCCCGACCAAAGTGCATGAGCCCTAAGGCAAAAAACTCTTTAAAAAAAAAAAAAGTGAGGAAACGGAGGGAGAGTGGTGAAGCAGCTTGCTGAGGCCTCGCAGTGGGTCGGTGCTAGAGCCAGGCCCCCCCCTCCTGTGCCAACCACGTGTGATGCTCTGCGAGAGTGTGTGAGTGAGTGTGCAAGAGGGGAAGATAGGGCACGCACCACACACCCAGCAGGCCGCCGTGAGCAGCCTGGCAGGAGGGACTGGGGTGGCCCCCACTGCCCACAGCCCGCCCTCCTCTGCCCGCAGGACTCCCTGGGGGGGAACAGCCGCACAGTGATGATCGCTCACATCAGCCCGGCCAGCTGCGCCTTCGAGGAGTCCCGGAACACCCTGACCTATGCCGGCCGGGCCAAGAACATTAAGACCAGGGTGAGGGCCCGGACTGCCCACCCAGGCACACCTCGAGCCCCAGGACTGCCCCTGCCACCCCACTCTCTCTGGAACCAGCCACCATCGCACGGTCTCGTTCCCAGCCCCATGTCACCCAGGCCCCTTCCCTGCACCTCTACCCTGCTTGTCCGTCCAGGAGCCCACGGCTCCCGAGGGCACAGTCTTCCTCTCGCTCCAGGTCTGGGCTCCCCTGCCTCAGCCTCTTCCACCTTCCCTTCTCAGAGGCTCGGTCAGACCTTCCTGTCTTCACGGCCCCTGGCCATGACATCATAGCAGGCGGCCTTACCGGGCACTTGCTCTGAGCCTAACACTTCACCCGTGCGAGCCTTGAAAGCGGGCAGATGTCACAGCTTGGACACTGAGGCTGGAGGACGTTAGGGGACGTCCCAGCTGTCAGTGATGGAGTTGACCCTGGAACTGGGCCTGCCTGGCTCCCAAGCTGGCGCCCTCACCTTTCTGGTCTACATCGGGCCCTGCCATCCAGCGAGAGACCTCTTTCCAGCTCTTCTGTGGGGTGGGGGAATGGAGCCTTCCTCTGGCCCCGGGTTTGCCACCCCAGGTGCTCTCAGGTGTCCTCCAACCTGTGGGACTTGCCCCTGCCCAAGGGCCAAGAGATAGGGTACCTCGAGGAAAAGGGCTGTGGATTGAGAAGGACAGATAAAAGTGAGGCTCAGGCAGACTGAAGTCTCTGCCGGAGAACACGGTGGCCCTGAGCCGGTCGGTGCTCCTTCTTTACTGGGGAGGCCAAGCCACGTGCTTCAGCCGTGGAGCACCTCGTGGGTCTAACAGGCCTCTCCTGGGCTTCCCAGCTTCACCCAGGTTTCTCTCTGGAAAGCCCAGCAGAAGGTTCTGTCTTTGCTTAGAGCTTTCGCATGCCTGCAGATATTGCAAACAATGCATCTACTTTAAGACCTCCCTGCAGGAACTTAATGAAGAAGACATATGTAGGGGACTTTAAAAAGTCTGTGGGGAAAAAAAAAAAAAAAAAAAAAAAAAAAACAGAATTAAAGAACACATTTATTTTGGTGCAAAGACATTTTTAAATTCACGCATAGTTTTTCTCATAATATGCATTTTCCATGAGCTTTTTAAAGACCCCTTGTATTCTTGCAATAATTAGTAATTCATGACATCGTTACTAGCAGGTCAGCGGCACTGGCTGTGGGTGCCTAGGCAGACCAGGCCCCAGGGAGGTGGGAGAGGGCCGGTGGATCCAGTGCAGCTCTTTGGACTGAGAGTGAGACCCTGAAGGATAAGGGGGACATTCCAGAGGGTGGGAACAGGAGGGCAGAGGTTCCAAAGGTGAAGAGGAGATGGGATCCATGGTGAGTGTGGGGAGAACAGTGTTCCTCGACTAGAGCAGTGAATCAAAAAAAAAACTGGGGCCAGCAGGTGGCATAGTGGTTAAGGTGCTGGACTCCCACATGGTGGACCATGGTTCAAGACCTGGACCTGGGTGCTTGCTTTCTCACTTTTCTTCTCTCTCTCTAAATTAAAAATAATAAATAAATAAATAAATACAATTAAGCAATTCTTTAAAAAATAATGAAAAGATAAGTGGTTTTAATGGTGGGCCTTCACACCAGGTGAAGGAAGTAGGCGGTGGGAGCAGTTGAAGGTTGATGAGCAGGGGAAGCAGCATTTAGGAAGATGGACCTAGCAGAGGCGTGTAGGTGTGACAGGAGTTGTGGGGCTGGAGGCAGAGAGGCCGTTACTGCCATCCAGAAGGGCGGACGGAAGCCCCAGGCAGGCCTCGGCGAGGATGCGGAGGGAAGCCTGTCACCCAAGTGACCGCCCCCTTCTGCCCCCCCGCGCTCCCTGAAGGTGAGGCAGAACCTGCTCAGCGTCTCCTACCACATCGCTCAGTACACCAGCATCATCGCCGACCTGCGGGCCGAGATCCAGAGGCTCAAGTGCAAGATCGACCAGCAGGCCGGGCGGGGTCAGGCCCGGGGCCGGCCGGAGCGAGGTGACATCCGCCACATCCAAGGTGTGCACGGGGTCTGCGTCAGGGCCAGCGGTCTCAGCGGTCCTCCCGGCTGTCTTACATGGCTCTGGCTCCTCTGGCTGGGTGGCTTTGAGTGAGTCCCCCGACTGCTCTGAGCCTTCTAGCCCTCCCTTAGGAAGTGGGGTCGTGAACTCTGCTTCGGAGAGCTGCTGTGAAGACCGGGTGGGCACAGGAGAGGCACGGGGGCAGCTGACCGTGCAAGGTCACACTGGGGGCTGCAGCACTGGCTAGGAGGGCACCAGGAGGGACACCATTCGCTCGTAGACCTGTGTCTTTGCTAGGATGGTTCACCGACAGTGGCGGAAACTCACTAAGGGGCACCTCTTCATAGCCAGCACAGGGGGCAAAGGGCTAGTGGAAGCCCAGCTCATAGTGAGGGACTTGGGGCCACAGCTAAGACTCAGTGTGGCAGTGAGGTGCGGAGCAGGTAGTAATCCTGGAGGTCTTTCCGGAGGAAGTAGCTGCACAGGCATGGGGATGGTGGTTTAAGCAGAAAAGGAGGAGAGGGCCCCACTGTGCCCAGACTGTTCTGGCCTGAGCCTGCCCCCTTCACCGGGCAGCCGAGGTGCAGCTCCACAGCGGGCAGGGCGAGCAGACCCAGATGGGGCAGCTGCGGGAGCAGCTCGTCAGCGCCTTCCAGGAGCAGATGGATGTGCGGAGACGCCTTCTGGAGCTGGAGCACCGCGCCATGGAGGTCCAGATCGACACCTCCCGCCACCTGCTCACCATTGCCGGGTAAGCACCCCTCCCTGACCCGGACCCTCCAGGTCCCACTCCTGGCCCAGGACAGAGGAGCCACCCCAGAGCTGCAGCCGCGCACTGTCCCATCTGGCAGCTGACTCCTGGGTCTCCCCTGGGGCGGGGCTGTGGCAGCTGGGAACACGAGAAGTCGCGCAGGGCCTTCAAATGGCGGGAGGAGCAGCGGAAGGAGTCTTATACCAAGGACGATGGTGAGAAGGACTCGGACACCGGCGACGACCAGCCAGACATCCTGGAGCCTCCGGAGGTGGCGTCCGCTCGGGAGAGCATCGCCGCCCTGGTGGGCGAGCAGAAGAAGCTGCATAAGCAGAAGGTGCCCAGGGCTGGGGGGGGGGGGGCAGGACGAGGGAGGAGCGAGACCTGGGAGCTCGCCAGCAGATCCCGTGGTGTGAGCGTGTGGAGTTTGTTAACTCCTCTGAGCCTCACATTCCTCTCCGTAAAATGGGAGCCCCCGTGGTGCACCCTGCAGGGGTCGTCGGAGGAGATGACAAAGCCTGGCACACAGGAAGATTCCAAAATGGGGCTAATGTGACACTAGGGTTTCCCAGATCACAGGGCTTTGACTGCTGCTCTGGGCATACAGACACCAGGGACAGGGGCCAGCCTGGGGCCCAGTAGTTCAGGTGGTTGGATCTCACATGGCTGATTGCCCAGTTCAAGCCCTGGACACAGTGGCTTGAAAAATGCTCTGGATGCAGGCAGGTATGCATGTGCCCCAGATCCCAAGAGGAGAAAGGAGAAGGCTTTGCATTATGGCCGTCCCCCCACGGAGTGCTCTCTCACCTCCCCTCTGTCTCTCTCCAGAAGCACACGTACCATAGCTAATTACGGAGGAAAAGGAAAAGCGGGGAGCTTCAGGGTGTCATAACCCGAGGGCTGGGCGGGGGTAATGTGGAGCAGCAGATCCACCAAGCTGGTTTCAGGGTAGGTTGTGGTCAGGGCGGCAAGAAAGTGAAGAAAGTGGACACGAAGGGCCGCCTGGCAGCAGCGTCTGCTTGCAAGGCCCAAGACATAGCTTTCAGGGTTGGCCTGGGCTTGGCGCTCCACCAGGAAGCGGACTGCAGGGCCCGGAAGCTGAGGACAGGCTGGGTGAGGAGGCCTGGAGCTGACCCCCCCACCGCCCGCAGCTGGCGCTGGAGCAGCGCTGTCGCGAGCTGCGCGCGCGGGGCCGGCGCCTGGAGGAGACGCTGCCGCGGCGCATCGGCTCTGAGGAGCAGCGCGAAGTGCTCAGCCTGCTGTGCCGCGTGCACGAGCTGGAGGTGGAGAACACCGAGATGCAGTCGCACGCGCTGCTCCGCGACGGCGCGCTCCGCCACCGCCGCGAGGCCGTGCGCCGCCTGGAGCAGCACCGCAGTCTCTGCGACGAGATCATCCAGGGCCAGCGGCAGATCATAGAAGGTAGGGCCCGCGCCTCGTGCCTCCGAGCCACCCCGAAGATCCGAGGGGGCGCGCTGAGCCCTGCCTCCCCCTCCCCCGCAGACTACAACCTGGCCGTCCCCCAGCACCTGGAGGAGCTCTACGAAGTGTACCTGCGGGAGCTGGAGGAGGGCAGTCTGGAGCGGGCCGCCATCATGGACCGTGTGTCCTCCAGGGCCCTGCAGGTGGGCCCCTGGGCAGGCCTAGGCAGGTGTGCATGTGCTGAGGGAGGGGTTGCAAAGGGATGCCTGCAGGTAGCTGGCACGGGGAGAGGACCGGGCTGGACTGCACCCCAGGGACTTGCTTCCTTTCCTTCTTACCCCACCCAAAGCGTGGCCAAGCCTGAAGGCCCCCACCTCTGGGTGTTCCTCCCCATAAGCGCTCGTTCCTATACAGGGTGTGGGGAGCAGAGCTGAGTCTGAGATGTGACCAATGGCCCTGCTGCCCTCCTGGGAGGCCAGGCCATCAGACGGTGGGCTGGGGATGCCTGGCCTACCCCCAGGACCTGGCGCACACCCCGCTGTTCTTGGGCGTTCCCAGCCTTGGCACCTAGTACTGCCACCTGGCCAGGACCAAGTCTTTTGATGGCCCACCCCTGCTCCCCCACTCCAGGACAGCTCCTTGCCCAAAATCACCCCAGCAGGGACCACGCTGACCCCAGATTCTGACCCGGAGAGTGTGAAGACACTGAGCTCTGAAGCCCAGCGCCTGCAGAACAGCACCCTCCCTCCCCTGAGCACCGAGAGGTGCGCCCAGAGGCCGATGCCCGCCAGTCCTTTGTGCCCCGATGCCCATCTGTGGGATGTCACCCCAGACGGGGGCTAAATGGGGAGGTGGAGTGGGAACGAGGGGAGGCGGTGGCACAGGGCTGGGCCCCTGAGTTCTCTTGCCCTTTGAACCAGCAGCTTCCCCCTGGGGTGGGGCTGAGCCCTCCATGGGACCAGCCTGGTCACCAGCCACCCCATCCCTCCCCTGCCCACCTTAGTGAGGTCCACCGCGTATTCAAGGCCAGTGCCCGAGCCTGGCAGGCGAAGAGCTCCTCCGTGCCCACCCCACCTCCCATCCTGACCGGCGGCCAGGTGACCTGGGAGGTGAGCCCTCTGCTGCTGGGGTGGGGGGACAGGGTGGGCACTGAGCAGACAGGTCAGGGCCTTTCTAAAATGGCCAGCTCTGGGGCCTCATGTCCTTGCCAACTGGGCCATGGAGTCTGCCATTCAAGGCCTTCCTCTTCCCACTGCCTCACCCGCAGGCCCCACCTGTGGACGGCCCGGGCAGCCGGATCAACTCTTCCCCTGACAGCAGCGAGAATCTGTCGGAGATCCCTTTATCCCGCAAAGGTGCGGTGCCTGCCCTCCCTCAGCGCCTGCCCATCATCCTCTGAACTGCTCAGGGTGCCCAGCCCACGGCCTTTCCTGCCCTCTGCACTGCACAGTGCATCCAGGCGTGGGCACTACCCACTCCAACAGCACCAGTGCCCCCCGAGGATCGGCCACCTGCTCAAGGACATATGGAAATTAGAATGGGGAGCATGTGACACTTAGGTCATATGCCCCTAACTCAAGCATAATTGTAATAGCAACTGCCCCCAGACAGTGCAGGCTCGGCCCTCACCCCCAATGGTCTTTGCAGTAACCCTGCGGCTGTTTCACCATCCTGGTTTGCAGAAACATGGGTGCTGGGTTGGAAACCTAGGCATGCTGGCTCCTACCTGTTTCTGTGAGACAGAGGAGGGGTGTCAGGAGGTGGCCTTGATCCCTGCTGGGTGCTCCCTGTGTCCCCTCAGAGAGGAAAGAGATCCTGTCCAGCACCAAATGCATCTCAGTGAAGGCCGCCCGGAGGCGCTCACGGGCCCTGGGCACAGAGGGGAGCCACCTGCTGGTCCCTGCGACAGAACGCAGCAGCCTGTCCCTGCACTCTCTAAGCGAGGTTGACGATGCACGGCCCCTCGGCCCGCTGGCATGCAAGAGGCCACCCAGCCCCGCACTGCAGCACGCTGCCAGCGAGGACAACCTGTCCAGCAGCACCGGCGAGGCCCCTTCCCGGGTGGTCGGGCAGTGCGAGGATGGAGCCGGGCCCTGGCTGCATGGCCAGAAGAAAAGCCTGGGCAAGAAACGGGAGGAGTCGCTGGAGGCAAAGAGGAGGAAGCGGAGGTCCCGGTCCTTCGAGGTCACCGGGCAAGGGGTGAGGCGAGGAACAGGCAGCGGGGCCTGTCTGGGTGCCTCTGTTGCCCGAGGGCTTGGGAGTGGATTCCCCCAGAGACCCCAGGGCACCTCCAGTCCTGCACCACACCCAGAAGCACCACTCAGCAGTGTCACTGTCCCCACTGGCACGGCTGCTGGGGATCAATCCTGGTAGTAGATCCCTGCAGCGCCCTGGGTCTCACTGTCCCAAACCTCACTGTCCCACCAACACAGCTCTCCCGCCCCAAGACACACCTGCTGGGAGCCCGTCCCTCGGAGACCACCACGAACCACAGGGTTCCAGTGTGTGGACCCCCGGCCCGTGGTGTCCGGCATCTGGGAAAGGTCACACTGCCTCTAGCCAAAGTCAGACTCCCTCCAAGCCACAACTCAGGTCAGTACCATCAAGGGCATAGGATGGGGAGGCCTTGGCCAGCCCGGGCAGGAGACTGGGGGCTCCCTCCCCATGGCTGCCAGTTACCAGAAGCACGGTTCTCGTAGAAGTCCCACAGGACTGGTGTCTTGGGAGTCTAAGGGCACGTGGTGCTGGGAGAGGGAGTGGGGGGCATTCCTGAATCACTGACCCTGGCCCTTCCCTGTTGCAGGCCCTGGGGACCCCTCACTCCTTGCTGTTCCTCCCAACCCAGCTAGTGTTTCCCGTCGGGCTACTCGTGGGTCCCACCTGCCTCATGGCACCAGCACCCATGGCAAAGATGGACGCTTCCGACGTAACTGAGGGGGCCGTGCCTGGAACCGGCTCTCCCACTCCCAGACTGAATGGAGAGTAACAGATGAGAAATGAAGGCTGGGTGGGGGGGTGACCCGGGAGCAGAAACTCAGACAGCCGGGACTCCCAGATTGTGGGGGCGTCTGCCCAACCTTCCCATGCTTTCAAAGCCAGTGGGGAGATGAGGCCAGGAGGTCTGGACGGGATGGCCAGGCCTGTGGCCTCTCAGCCAGACAGAACAGTTGCCAAAACGCTGCACCGCCCTGTTCTTGACCTTGGAAGTCAGAGACAGGCGGAACTGGTAGTGAGACGGGGCTCCTGGGTCCCTGGGCAGGGGCATCTCAGCTGGCTGGGGAAGGGGCCGACAAGCACGTCACATACTATGGGGTGGCGGGGGAGGAGGGGGGTCTGGTTTTGTTACTCCAGCAACTTTTTCCCCTTCCTTTTTAAGAATAAAATTCGATTTGGGTATTGATGTGTGTGCTGGAAACTAGACCTTGTCTGGAATGTGGGGTGCTCATGACTAAGATTCAACCATAAGGGGGAGAAGCCCCATGGCCTAGTGGTTAAAGGAGCCAAACCCCACACGGCCGACTGCGGTTCAGATCTCACCCTGGCAGCTCGAAAAACACACTGGGCACTTGTGTATGCCCGTCCAAACGCCCGACAGGAAGGAGAAATGGGGCAGAAGGGATCGTAGCATGGATAAGCCCCACCGGGGTGCTTTCACCCTCTGCTGTCTATCTCTGGCAAGCCCATGTGCCCTCTGGCAATTAAAAAAGAAAAGATTGCGCCAACGCCCTCCCCTCCCCCATGCCCAGTCTCCCCTGGCTGGTTGTATAGCACCAACCCACCAGCACTGGAAGGGCAGGGGGTTCCTAGTCCCGAGGAAGGGGTGAGTCAGGCCCATCATGCTCAACTCTCCCAGCCTGCGCACCTGGGCCCCTTCAGGAGAGGTCAGGGACTTGGGGTGACCCAAGCCTCACACCCAGATGAGGTGGCTGCCCCCTGGAGACTGGGCTTGGGAGCTGCCTGGCTGCATCCCTGCACAGGAGGTGAGAAAACTCCTGCAAGGTGCCCAGGTGCCTCAGGCTTCCCAGGCCAGGGATGCTCTTACCTGCCCTGGTCCTGCTCCTGGCCCTGGGTGAGACTATGGGGTGTCTCAGAAAATGCTCAATGGGGAACCAGCAGTTAGCGTAATGGCTATGTCGCTGGACTCCCACGTAGTCGACCGCGGTTCGCGTCCCGGACCCAGTGGCTTAAAACTCACGCCGGGCGCGTGTGCGTGCGTGCCCAAGATCCCGAGAGGAGAATGGAGGAGAAGGGATTGCGGTGTGGCCATCCCCCCTGGGGGGTGATTTCTCGCTTTCTGTCTCTATGTCTCTCTCTGTCTGTCTGGCGAGCGCACGCACCCTATAGCGAAAACCTCTCAAAAAATAAAATAAAATGAAATAAAATAAAATAAAATAAAATAAAAAGAAGAAAATGCTCAATGAAGAGTGGGCAAACCCAGAGGGGGGTGGGTGGGAGGGCAGGGGGCTCCCAGGTTGTTCTCTCCCAGGGACTAGTGGTGCAATCACCCCTGACCTCCGAGCATCGGTTTATTCAGGACCAAGAACGCTGCCTTCGGGTTGGCTGTGAAAGCAACTTCTGAATCCAGGACTCTGGTCTACCACCCCTCGCCTGGATTCCACCCCAGCCCCGAGGCCACTCAGGGTGCTAAACTTGTAGTCAACTCCTGGCTCCCCTCGCCCCACGCAATCTAGGCCAGCCTTTATTTCCTAACCCGGAGGCTACTTGGGGGTCCGGATGAGGGTGTGGTAGACGGGCTTGACGATGAGGTGCAGGTGCAGGGCATTCTCCACCAGGTACTCGGAGTTGCGGCGCTGCAGATCCGCGTGCGCCAGGAAGTCACCAGCCTCCTCGCTGCTCTGGTGGAAGCTGTAGGCATGGCGGACCAGAAGGCGGCCCTGCTGGCGCGCCCCCACCAGCACTGTCTTCTGGAAGCTCACGCCCGCCGCGTCGCCGCCGCTGCTGGCCGGCGTGACTACAAGCCGGGGCCGACCGTCCTCGGGGCGTGCGGCGGGCAGCGCGGTGCCTGCGGTGTCCCGCGTAGACCGGCCGCAGGCTGACCGGCAGCCAGCGCGGCGAGAAGAGCACGTTCCACGTGACCCGGCGGCCGCGTCGTGGCCGCTCGGGCCCAGCTGTGTCTGGAAGCTGGTGCTGCGGTCGTCGCGGCGGGGTTGTTAATGACCCACGGGGCGCCCCAGGCGGGCGCGAGGTAGTTGCGGGGCAGGAAGGCGCTGCCGTTGACGTCGAAGAACTTGGCGTAGTGCAGCGGCGAGGCGGCGTGGAACTGGTAGGCCTGCAGCAGGAGGTCGGCCACCGCCGGGCCGTGGCGCGCCAGCGCGGCCGAGCGCGCCTGCAGCTGGAACAGCTGCGCCGGCGGGATCATGGGGTAGCGGATGGCGCGCAGCGCCTGCTCCGCCACGGCGGGGGGCGGCCGCGCGCGGCTCAGCCACGCCTCCAGCGCGTGGAACAGCTCCAGCTCGTCCTGCAGCACCAGGTCCGAGCGCCGCAGGAGCTGCGCCAGCAGCTCGGGGCTCACGGCGCCCCACTCGGCGCTCCCCGCCACGGCCGACAGGTTCCAGGCCAGGAACTGCAGGCAGCTCTCGCGCAGGGCCTCGTCACCCGTGCTCACCGCGTAGTGGTACCAGCCCACCGCCGGGCCCGCGCCGCCCGCCAGGTGCGCGCGCATGTAGTCGGCGACGCCGCGCTGCAGGGAGGCCACGCCGTACTTGGTGGCCAGCCTGTGCAGGGGGATGGCCTGGGCCAGCTGCACGTTCAGCTCACCACAGTATAGGTACCTGCAGGAGAGGCGGGTGAGTCAGGGCGGGGGTCGGAGCGGACCGCCCTGATGGAAAGTTTCGTGGTCAGGAGCGCAGACGGCAGATTGGGCTTTGAGGTCTCCTGTACTTTCCTCTCGAGGACCCCCCACCCCGCGTCTCCCCATGCTGTTCCTACTCCATTACTCCATGGCCTCTTCTCTCTGTTTCACGTGGTGACATGGAGCTCGCACGGATTTCGCCGGCATCTACCAGGTGCGCAGCTCCCACCGTTATGGCTGGGTCTGGGCCGGTGCCCTCCCCACCTCCTTGCAGGGAAAGTCACTTCACATCCATGAAGGAAGGGCGAGTAGCACCCCCTCGGGTTCTCGTGACAACTGGAGGAGGGCAGAGAGGTGACTACACAGTAGGTGGTCAGCACGGGAGCCCACTCTCCCCTCCCCCTCTTCTTTTCTGCATTCTCACCTCATCCCCCCCCCCCCCCCCCCCCCCCCCCCCGCCGCCCTCCCCTCTCTTTTTATTTGTTTTTGCTATAAGACAAGAGCACTTGTGGAGAGACAGAAAGCAGAAAGAGACGAAGAGAGAGAAAGTGAGAAATCAGCCTCCACCACACACAGCCCCGGGCATGGCCACCCACAACCCTTCTCCTCCATTCTCCTCTCGGAATCTTGGGCACGCATGCACAGGTGCAGGGCGTGTTTCTCAAGCTGCAGGGACCAGGACTCCACCCCTCTCTCGGGCATGTGGGATCCACACTGTCCCCCTGCTCAGTCTTCCTGCCAGTCCCCTCACTGGCACACAGTCTGGAAGGAGGTGGTGGCTGCGACTGCTAGCGACCCGCCCACCACCCGCACCTCCCCGCTGCATTTCCACCCAGCATCTTTGCCTCTGGGAATACCAGACGGTGTCTCCCAGGGTCCCTTACAGCGACTAATTCCGGTCAGTGAGAGGCCAGTGGAAGCACAGGTGTGGGTTTGGAGAAAGGCCGCTTAATGGAAGGAAGGAAGACCCTTCTTGCCTTTCCGTTTTATTCCCCTTCCTGCCGGCTGGAACGTGGAAGTGATGTCTGGAATTCTGCAGGCAAAACAAGGTCCCTTTCTCAGACTCTAGTGTGAATGGCACCCCCTGTGGAACACACGGGCAGGACACAGGGAATTCTAGCTCTCCAGATCTGGCCAGACACTAGAACCACACGGAGGCTTTAAGGAAACGATGGCTGGCCCCAACCCTAGGCCTGAGGCCGAAGATCCAGAGTAACTGTAAGTTTTTTGGTCTTGTTTTCTTAATTTGCCACAGGGCACATGCAATCCCCAGAGAGAGATGGAGAGGGGTATGGGGGAGGTGAGACAGCACCTCCCCATGGAGGATGGTCACGGCACAATCCCTCCTCCATCTCCCCCTCGGGCCTGCAAGCACACACACCCGGCACGTTTGTCAGGCCATGGGGTCTAGGGCTTGGACTGCGCCGTCGGTCACGTGGGGTCCAGCCGCCATAGCCTGCACACCATCTGCTGGCCCGTATCTGCAGTTTTGAAAAGCTCTCCTGGGGACCGCAGATGGTGTAATGGCTGCGTTACTGGACTCCCATGTAGTTGACCATGGTTTGGGTTCCAGACTTGGTGGCTTAAACCGCACACCGGGCACCATGTGCTTGTGTGCCCCAAATCCTGAGAGAACAGAGGAGAAGGGATTGCGGTGTGGCCATCCTCCTGGGGGTGTGATTTCTCACTTTCTGTTTCTCTGTCTCTCTCTGTCTCTCTGGTGAGCTCACACACCCTATAGCAAAAGCCTCTCAGAAAATAAATAAATAAATAAATAAATAAATAAATAAATAAATAAAAGCTGTCCTGGTGGGGCTGGCAGGTGGTATGGTGATTAAAGCACTGGACTCCCACATGGTTGACCACAGTTTGAGTCCTGAGACTGGCGGCTTGCTTTCTCACTTTGCTTTTTCTCTCTCTGGTCAAATTAAAAATAATAATAACAATAATAATAAAGTTAAATGAATAATTCTCCAAACAAAAACACTGTGATAAGCAGATTCTGTAGTGGTTATGTTAGTGGACTCCCACATGGCTGCACACGGTTCAAATCCCAGACCCGGCAGCTTGAAATTCACACTGGGCGTGTGTGCATGCCTACCCAAAATCCTGAGAGGAGAACAGAGGAGAAAGAATTGCAGTGTGGCCATCCCTCCTCCCCCCCCCGGGGGGGGGTGGTGTCTTGCTTTTTGTCTCTCTGTCTGTCAGGGTGAGTGACCGTGCCCTATAGCAAAAACCTCTCTCTCAAAAAAAAAAAAAAAAAAAAAAAAAAAAAAAAAAAAGCTGTCCTGGCTGTGTTTGGAAACAGCTCTGTGCGTGTTCCAGGCACACTAAGCCACACGGAGCACGGGCAGAGGCAGGGAAGCCATGCTGCACTGCAGAGGGTCAGAGGGGACAGTGCAGTGTCACCCTGGTGAGGTCCAGGGAGTGGAAACGATGGCCTCTGAGGGTCCTGGCTTCTGTGACCCGAGAGGCGGAGAAGGGCCAAGACCTCCCCCGGCACCCCTCCCCACCTGACGAACTTGTCGAAGACGGCGGCGCAGTCCCGGGGCTCCTGCAGCACCAGCTCGCTCTGGTTCCTCAGCAGCTCCCGGAACCGCTCGCTGTGCAGCCCCAGCAGCAGGCGGTGGGTGTGGAAGACCCGGACCTCGTCGGTGCCGGCAGCCTGCACCCGCAGCACCACGTCGCTGGCGTTGCCCTGCCGCAGCAGCTCCTGCAGGCGTTGCAGCAGCGTCTGGGAGTGGTTGATGGAGGTGCCTGCGGCCTCCCCGCCGACATCTGCTCTCTGGGCTGCAGCGGGAAAAACAACAGCACGGCCTGAGGAGGCGCCCTGGGCCCAGGGCTGCCCGCTGGGTGCAGAGGGACCAACCGCAGATGTGGGCGTGGGCATGGGCAGACGAGGGGCAGCCCCCCTTAGGCATGGTGTGTGCACATTTTTGAGCCCATGAGGTGCGTGAATGCACATGCGTGTGTCCCAGTGCACATCCTGGGTGGGAAGGTTTTGTTAGTGTGGACCCTTAGAGGTGCCCTCAGAGGGTGGATCTGGGCAGGAGAGGCCGTGAGCCGTGACTTGCTCAGAGCTGGTCTCCATGATGCCAGACCCCCAGGCAAGGGTTTAGGAAACTGTCGGTCTCACCCCCAAAGGATCTTCCCCTGAGCCCTCGAGGAGCTGTCAGAGGTGGTGCATTCAGCACTTAAGATTCATTGAGTGGGACTAGCAGTTGGTGTAATGGCTATGTTGCTGGACTCCCATGTAGTCGACTGCAGTTTGAGTCCCGGACTCAGTGGCTTAAATTCACACCGAGCGTGTGTGCATGTGCACCCAAGATCCCAAGAGGAGAATGGAGGAGAAGGGATTGTAGCGTGACCATCCCCCCGGGGGGTGATTTCTCGCTTTCTCTCTCTCTATCTCTCTCTGTCTGTCTGGCGAGCGCACGTGCCCTATAGCATAAACCTCTTCCAAAAAAAAATATTCGTTGAGCACCTACTATGCGCCAGACACTCTTCTCAGAGCTTGGGATACGGCGATGGACAAAACAAGCCAAGTCCTTCCACCCTAAAAGCTCACAGGAACGTATTGGGTCCTAAGTACCCAGGTAAGCACCTTCATGTGCAGGGAGACAGCCAGGATCCAGTGAGTGTTGAGGGAGAAAAACGGGCCATGCAGAGGCCCTTGAGGGGATGGACTTGGTGTGCCTAAGCAAGAGGGGGTGAGGGAGGCTGGAGCAGGGGTGGGGGGAGGGGTGGTGCGAGCCCAGGCAGTCCTGTGAGAAGAGCTGTTTGCCAGGCCCGGCCCTGCCCTCTCGGGACCTGATCTGGAAGATGGACACCCACTTTCAGCCCATGGCCTGCAGGGGACCAAGACACGCAGCGGGGAGGCTGGTTCCAGAATGGACTCTGGGGCAGAGTCAAAGGTAGCACGCCCCTCCAGACTGGGCCTTCTGTCATGCCAGGGATGCCCCAGCCATCAGAGGGGGACTTGCACTTGTTTGAGAACATGCTGCCTGCAGGTTTCTCACTGGATGCCTGGCAGAGGGAGGGAAGGATGGCGTCTGACGGGCACCAGCCCCATGAACACACACACACACACACACACACACACACACATACACGTGCGTGGACCCGAGGCGTGGGGGGCTGTTGCAGAGCACGCTTACGCCAGAACAGGCGTGTGGAAGAGTCGGAAACAGGAGGGTGAGAGAGAAGTGAGTGTGACTTTCCCAGCCTCGCCTCCCCCAGCTGGCACTTTGAAGGACCTGAATGCCGATGGGATGGTGTCCCCATTTGGCCTCCGTCTGAGACAATGGACAAGGCGGGTCCTCTTGTTGAGACCCCTGCCTGCGGACAGCCCCTCCTCCCCTCCCAGGCGGGCTGCCCTCCTCCCTGCAGGGAGGGAGAGGTGCCCACAAAGCTGCCCCAGCCTCTCTGAGCTCTCCGGCCGGTAGACATCGCCCCCCTCCTGGCCGGCCACGCGAGCTGGGGCTGGAAGATCCAGCCATGGCCCTGCCCTTCACCCCTCCCCCCGCCCACTCACCTGCACGGGTGGTCAGGCCCACCAAGGTCAGGACGGCCCAGAAGCCGCCCCAGGACCCAGGCTTGGTGGAGCCAGTTCTCAGCATCGTTGTGCTCCGCCCCAAGGCCACTGGAGGGACAGCGAATCCCAGACCACGGGCGCGGGCATCCCTCCTCCTTATATAGGATCCAGCACAGGGGACAGCACCCCCTTCCTCCAGGCCGCCCTCCCACCCAGCCTCTGCCAGGATTGGTGGAAACTGGCCCCAGCTGTTGCCCAGGCAACCACTTAAGCCAGGGAGCAGCAGCCCCAGGGGCTATTGTGCTGCCTGTGGGCCCCCGAGGGGGACAGATCCGGCACCCTCCTCCCCCATCTCCTGACCACCCCACGGGCCAGCCAGTCCTCTCCTGGCAAGTGGTAGGCTCTCTAAAGGGCAGGCAAGGGACTCCAGGACCACTGGCAGCCACCAGCCCCAGGGCCCCCAGCCCCTCCTCCAGCCCCCAGGCCCAGCCTCCGCCCTGGCACAGCATGCTTGGCAGCATCGTGGCTGGAGTGCCATGGTGAGCCGGCTGCAAAGGAAGGGACTGAAGAGAAGAGGAGACAGCGCCGGCTCCCACCCCTCCCCCACTCCCATTTTGGCGTAGGGCAGCTCCAGAGAGCAGGGCGGGACCTTGAATAGGGGCCCATGGGGCCGCTGCTATCATTTTTCTGTTCTTTGTTAAGAAAGCTCTCAGCCTTCTTTGGGGAGGGCGACTGGCCGGGAGCGAAGCTCCAACTGGACCGTGACCACCGCACACACACATCCCTTCCTGCCAGTCACAGCGAGCCAGATGGCAGGGCTGGGCTTAGAGCAGAGGCTGCCCTGTGCACGCTGCATGGGAGGCGCCGTCCAGCCCTGAGCCTCTGCCAGCCCAGCCCAGGCATGGGGCCTGGAGATGCTGAACTGGGCACCCGCTGGCCCGCCACTTCCTTCCCGTGACTCGCCTTCCCTGACCTAGGTCCACCTCCTTGGACAGCTGCTTTGGCCAGCATCTGTGATTCCCAGTGGAATTTTCCCTCCCAGGTTCCCGGCTGACATGCAGCAGACCTGGCGCTCTGTGACTGCAGGGGGACTGAGGCAGGGAGCTAGGCTGCAGCCTCGGTGTAGACGAGTGCTCTTCTGAAAACACAGGGACAAAGACAGGGTGAGGTCTGAGCCCAGCGCCAGCCTGAGTGTGGGTGGAGGGTGGGTGCTGCCGGGGCCTCACCTCTGCAGGGGGCCACTGGGGCCTGGCCCAGCTCTTCCTGAGAGGGACTCCTCAGAGGTCTTGGAAGTAGGTGAGCTGGAATGGGTGGCCTCAGAGAGAGACCTGGCCCGCGTTTCAGTGGAGGTGAGGTCAGGGAGGACCCGCTCTTCCCCTCCCCTGCTCTCTGGATCCCAGGGACCAGCCTGGGGCATCGATTTCTGCCCCCGGCTGGTGCAGAGAGGCCCGACAGCCCCGCCCCCTCTCCAGAGCCACAGAGAGAGCAGAACTGGGTTTGGTGCTGCCCGTCGGGTGCTGGTGGGCAGAGCTGGAGCTGTCCAGCCGAGCGGAAACCCCTCCGGGCTGCCCCGACTCTCACTCCCGGCTCATCCCGTCCAGCTGCAGCACCTTCTGTCCCCTGGCTGCCTGTCTGTCCTTCCCGTGGGTCAGCCCAGCGGCCAGAGCCTCCATGTAACAGGGCAGCCCGGTCCCACTCCAGCTCGCCCAGTTTCCATGCACGGTGCTTTCCGATAGCAGGCCTGTCTGCCCAGAAAGCTGTTGCTGGGCAGACGTACTTTTTAACTGTGGCCTCCTGAGGCTCTGCGTCAGGCTTTCTAAAAGGGCAGCATCTTACAGGGGGCTCTTCTGTGCCCACTGAGGAGCCAGAATTCCCAGCATCAGTATTTTCTAACCTTCCTCCCCACACACCAAGATGGCTGTCACCTGCCCAGCACGCTAAGACCTGCCTGCTCGAGTATGACTGGTGGTGGCATGTGCCAGAGCCAGGAGGCCCCTTTACCCCGACCTCCCTAATGACCAGACACTGGCGTTCCAGGTAGAGGCATTCTCTCTCATCGTCTTAGTCCAGGGGCTGCTATGGTGTTGGTTTGGGGGGAGTATGGCAGGGCGATGTCCTGGGATGAGAGAGGAAGCAGCCCCTCATCTTCCAGGCAGAGGGAGGGTCTGTGCACTCCGCTTTGTTTGCCCCGTCATCTGGAGGCTTCGTAATTCGTTGAGCACACGGATGAGCTGGCAGCGAGAACAATACTTGGAGAGGACTTTTGTCACCTCCTGTCGTGTTTCCAATCCAGGTGACTTGCCCAAGGTCTAGGGACCAGGACGGGCAGAGCCAGGATTGACACTGCTTTGATTTCTCTGTGATTTTTTTAATAACCTCTTAAGTCTCTACTTTTTTTTTTTTTTTGACCAGGACTACATTCGTCATAACAGCAGTACTTCAAATCTACTGGGTACAGCTGCACAGAGAAACTATTCATTTTACTTTGTTTTCATTGCCAGAGGGCACGTGCTCTCGCCAGAGACAAAGAAAGGGAGAAAGCACCCCCTAGTGGTCGGTGGTTACACTGCAATTCTCTCCTCCATTTCTCCATCCCGTTGGGGTTTGGGGCACGCACATGCACTGGGCTGGTTTTGAACCGTGGTCGACCATGTGGCATCCAGCTTCCTTAACCACTGGGCTACAGGGCCGGACCCTGCTTTGACTTCTCTTGCCACAGCCCAGGCTGTCTTTTCTGGGAGGCCGTTTTGGTCACAATAAACCATCCCGTAAGCAAGGAGCCTTCGGTGCTGTCACAGCAACTGAGAGCTCGCGCAGGCCTGGGGCAGGATGAAGTTTCTGAATCTGCGAAGGGGATGACCAGACGCTGGACTGGGGCATGCTGAGGAAGAGAGGGCCCCAGACCCAGCCCTGAGGGACACGGCAGCCTCCACTGTGTGCAGCGTGCCCCGTCCTGAGCTGGGTTCCACGAGTGACTAGGACACTTAAGCCGGGATTGGAGAATTGTGGTTTAGGTCCCCAGCACCTGTCCTCGGGGTGCAGGGACACCGAAGACAAACAAGAGGGACCTGGCCCTGAAGCGCCACACCTCCAGAAGCCCCCTGTCAGCCAGGCGACCGCTAGGCTGTCCCATCACGGTGCCGCATGTGCTTCTCGGCCCCTCCTTCCCCAAGGGCTGTGGAGGGAGTGAGAGTGAGAAGGGAAGACAGGCAGGAGGAGGGACAGACGCCAGCTGAAGCCGCTCTGTGACCCAGGCCAAGGGGCTTAACTTCTCTGAGCCTCAGCCTCCCTCCTGTAGAAGGGAGTGAACCAGAGTTAGCTCGGAGGGCTGCGAGGATAGAAAGTACAGGGACACCCACGAGTGACCCGCCTGGCACTTGTTCCCCACTAGCTCTCGCCGGGCCGACTGTGGCTAAGGGACCAGAAGGCCCGGGTATGCTCTCACGTCGCGCAGGCGGCTCAGGGGTGTCCGCCTTACTGTGTAGCGGCCCTCTGTCCTGGCTGTCGGCCCCTCCTGGCACCGACATGGGCACCGCGCACAGGCTGTCCGTGTGCCCACTGACGCAGCGACTACCCCGCCCCTACCACGGCTTTTGCCCACTCAGATGCCACCACTGTCCACCCGCTGCAGTCACTGAGCTGGGCGTCTCTCCGTGGACCCCGGCGTGGTGGGCCGGGAATGCTATGTGTTGCCAGGGCTGTGGGGATGGCTGTGCATGGAAATCACGCCCCTGCAGGACACCCCCGCCACCTGGGTATGGACGTGCTTTCTGAGAAAGACGAGGTGACAGTGTCGTGTGCATGGAAAATGCAGTGTTCCTCGTCTCAGCCATGCCAGGTTCTGGGGGGCTCCTCAGGGCACGTGGAGGGACCCACAAAAGGATTCCTGAGGGTTTTGGCAGGCCAGTCCAGCCAGCTCCCAGAACGGTCTCCTCCCAAGTGGCAGAAGCTGGGAAGCGCTCGGCTGTGACGGGCATGCGTGTGAGCGCCTCCTCTGCGCGCTTCCTCTCCCTGCCCTAATCCAGAAAGCTGCCCTTCCAGGAGCCTCAGGAGGGCCCTGATGGAAGAGGTTGTGTCAAGAAAATGTACATTCTTTAAAAAACAAGGTCAGCAGGTGGTGTGGCGGTTAAGGCGGCTGGATCCCCCATGGCACTTTGAGCTTCGAGTCCTGGACCGATGACTTGAGAGCATGCCAGGTACATGTGCATACATGCCCAGAATCCTGAGAGGAGAATGGAGAAGGAGCTGTGGTATGGCCCCCGCTCCCCCCGGAGTGATTTCTCTCTTCTCTCTCTCTGTCTCTCTCTCTGAGAGTGCACACACCCTATGGCAAAACTAAAAACAAAAACAAAACAAACCCCCCACGGACAGGTTTGACTCTCAGCAGATGTCGGCCCCGCCTCTCCTTGTCCCTGACATGCCACGGGGTTTCCCGACTGTTTGCTGCTCCTTGAGGGGTCATGCCTGGTACTCACCCCTAGCCTCCTGCTGCAGGGGGGTGTCAGCCTGGGGAGCACCTTCTGGGGCTGGGGTCCCTACACTCGCCCTGGAGCCTGTCCTGAACCAGTAGTGCCTGCCCTGGCTCTGCTGGGTCCTTCAGGAAGCACTGGGACTCAGACCTTGCAAGGTTGGGATGTAGCCACCAGGGGGCAGCAAAGCCTCGGCTGTGGGGGTGGGTGGGGGTGGGGTGGGAGTGGGGTGAGGTGGCTCCCTCCTGAGACCTGGATCTAACTTAGGGAGCCAGGAAGCTTCCCGCGTGCCTGGGCACATTTTCTCCTGCCTTCCCAGAGGGGGAGATTGGGAGGCGATTCCAGGCTGGGCCTCAGCGCTCCCCACTGGGTGCCGGCGACCTGCGTGCGGGCTCCGCTGCTCTGGCCCCTCCTCCTCTGGGGGAGACACAGGCGCAGGTTCCAGCCTCTTCGCGAGCTGTGCGCACCGGCTGGTGTTTATTTGCCAGGGACTGACATTCTTGGATGGTCCATTTCACCGGGGCGAGGAAAGCAACAGCTGCCTGCTGGCGGCTCGGCTTCCAGCGCCCCTGCACGCCCGCTGCCCCCGTGGCTGTCGTCACCCCTGCCCGGGCCTCCCTGCCACCCTCCCCAGCCTGTGGCCAGCCTCTGCAGTCTCTGCAGGACTGACCCCGTCTGACCTGGCCCCTCGACCCCCCTCCCCTGGATTTGAGCACACCGGGCAGCCTCACCTCTGCTACCTGCACTCCTCCCCTACCCGCGCTTCCTGCCCGCCAGCACTGTTCACAGTTGATGACCAAGGAGCCAGCCCCCAACCCCAAAGCCCTCCCCGCCATCTGAGCCCAAGCCAGGTCCTGGAGTGCCCTAGAGCCCAAGGCAGCCCACCCAGAGCCCCAGGTCCTGACATCCTGCCCCTTCACCTCTCCCCAAGGCACAGACAGACCCATGACCGGGCCAAGCCTTTCTCTCCTGAAGACCCTTTCCCTGCCTGTGTGCCCTAGGGGACCCCAGTTTGTCCTAGGCAGCACCTACAGGGTGGCTCGTTGCTCTGCGCCTCGGCCCCACCCCCTCCTCCCTCCCCGCCTCCTCCCACCTCCATACTAACAGGCTTAGTGCTGCTGGAAGAACCGTGGGGCAAACACAGCGTGGAGAACCAGGGGGTGGGGGGCAGCTGGTGATGCTGGAAGGGAGCTGCAGAGACCCCCAGGAAAAGCCACAGGTGACCCAGGACGCCGGACCCAGGACCATGGGGCTACAGGGTGCAGAGCCAGGTAAGGTATGGCTATCTGGAACTGGGGTGTGGGGGGAGGGAAGGCCAGTGAAGTGCAGAGGAACCTTCACCCTCCTGGGGAGGGGAGGATGGAGCTGACAAAGAATGACAGCCAGACGGGGAAACTAGGTTTAAAAGGGGGCCGAGAGAGTCCCCCCAGTTTCAGCAGGAAATCAAAAGCTGGAAGTTAAAACCCAAGGAGAAACTAAATGTGGCTGGGGGAGAACAGCCTCGTTCCAGACCAGTCAGGGGTGTCCCCTTACCCTTGTGAACTCGGTCTCCCCACGGAAAGCCAGGGCCATTCCAGCTTAGTCATGCCGCCCTGTGAAAAGGGGTGCTCGTTAACTTAGAAAAGGGGGACCTGGTGACAGTGGCCCTTAGAGAGGGACGGCTGTGCAGCTACAGGGAGCCGCTGTGGGTGGAATCTCCCCGGACGCTGATCAGACCGCAGCTGCGCGGTCGGGCCCCAGGCCAGCCCTGCCCAGCCTGCCCGCAGCGAGGCCCGGGAGCCTGGGCTTCCCTGTGACCCCGCCGTGGCGCGTTCAGTGTCCAGACCTCTGCCGTCGAGGGTGGAGACCCGCGGGGATGACTGCGTGCAGAAATGGCCCCAGTGGCAGCAGGACACCTGCCAAGGCCTCTTCCCATCAGTGGGGGGCCCGGCCACTGGTGAGGAGTAGTGGGGGGCCTTGGCACAGGTCTTCATGGCAACAGAGATGGCCTCCAGATTGGGTCCACCTGGGGGCCTGTGCAGAGCAGGGGCTGATGCCAAGACAGGGTACCAAACCCCTCGGACCAAATGCCTCACCCTGCCCTTCCGCCCTCCCAGCTGGTGAGCTGCCAGTGACCCTGCTGCCCACACCCAACGGCAGCAGGCTGAGCCGGGGGCTTGACGGCCTCTGGCCCAGGACCCCAGAGCGGTCCCCGTGTGTGGCTGGTGTTGCCCCTGTCATCTACTACAGTGTCCTGCTGGGCCTGGGGCTGCCTGGTGAGTATGGAGCGGGCATCTGGGGGCTTGGGCTTGGCCAGAAATCGGGGGTTCTCCTTCAGTGGGTGCCCATCCTCTCTGCTGACCCCCTAAGATCCAGGACCACAGACCCTGGGTCTCCCTTTGCCTTTTTGGGGTGTGTGTGGGGGGAGGGAGGTTGTTCTGAGAACGAAGCACAGGCGGGCATAAAAAGAGCTTGGGGGACCAGCAGTTAGCGTAATGGCTATGTCGCTGGACTCCCACGTAGTCGACCGCGGTTCGAGTCCCGGACCTGGCGGCTTAAACTCACGCCGGGCGCGTGTGCGTGCGTGCCCAGGATCCCGAGAGGAGAATGGAGGAGAAGGGATTGTGGCGTGGCCATCCCCCCTGGGGGGTGATTTCCTGCTTTCTATCTCTCTGTCTCTCTCTGTCTGTCTGGCGAGCGCACGCGCCCTATAGCAAAAACCTCTCCAGAAAAAGAAAAAAAAAAAAAAAAGAGCTTGGATTTGGGGTGCTCGAAGTGAAGTCTGCAGTGTCAGAGCAGAGCAGACAGCCCCGCACGGCAGTGGGCACTGCAGTGGCCTAATGCATGTAGGACCAAGCTCAGCCTGGCCGGGAGCTCCTGGCTGAGCCGTCACCCTGCACGGCCTTCAGAGGGCAGAGCTGGGTGGGGTGCGGTGGGGTGCGAGGACCCGGGAAGGCCAGGTGGTCTCAGCCTGGAGAGCTCCCGAAGCTCAGTAAGCAGACCCGCCCCTCCACATCCAGGGAAGCCTCTACTCCGAGGACGAGGACGCAGGATACCTAGAAAGGGCCTCGAGGGGGATGGCGTGGGACACCCTGCCATGTGGCCCTGTCGCACGTAACCCAGGCGGTCAGTAGCCCACAGTGGGCAAGCGCCCAGGCCATGGCTCACCCGGTCAGCCTCCCTGGCAAGTCAGGTTTTAAGAGGATCTGAAAAGCGGGAGGGGGAGGCCTACCAGCCCTCTGCACTGGCGGGTGGGAGGACACAGACGAGGGCGCTTGGACAGCAAAGCAAGCGTCTCCCCTAATGCCAGACCTCTCTGCTCTGTGGCCTCGGTCGCTGTCAGTCAACCTCCTGACCACGGTGGCCCTGGCCCGCCTTGCTGCCAGGACCAGGAAGCCCTCCTACTGCTACCTTCTGGCGCTCACTGCCTCAGACATCGTCACCCAGGTGGTCATCGTGTTCGTGGGCTTCCTGCTGCAAGGTGCGGTGCTAGGCCGCGAGGTGCCCCGCGCGGTGGGGCGCACCGCCAACGTCCTGGAGTTCGCTGCCAACCACGCCTCTGTCTGGATCGCCGTCCTGCTCACGGTCGACCGCTACCAGGCCCTGTGCCACCCCCTGCACCATCGGGCCGCCTCGTCCCCAGGCAGGACCCGCCGGGCCATTGCCGTGGTCCTCGGCGCTGCCTTGCTCACGGGCATTCCTTTCTATTGGTGGCTGGACGTGTGGAGGGACTCAGATGCCCCCAGCACACTGGACGAGGTCCTCAAGTGGGCCCACTGTCTCACTGCCTACTTCATCCCCTGTGGCGTGTTTCTGGTCACCAACTCGGCCATTGTCCGCCAGCTCCGGAAGCGTGGCCAGGGTGGACTGCGGCCCCGGGGGAACAAGAGCACAACCATCCTCCTGGGTGTCACCACACTCTTCGCCCTGCTCTGGGCCCCGCGGGCCTTCGTCATGCTGTACCACCTGTACGTGGCCCCCGTGCACCGGGACTGGCGGGTCCACCTGGCCTTGGACGTGGCCAACATGGCAGCCATGCTTCACACAGCGCTCGACTTCGGCCTCTACTGCTTCGTCAGCAAGACTTTCCGGGTTGCCGTCTGGCAGGTCATCCATGACGCCCACCTGCCCTGCACCCTGGGGTCACGGCCACAGGGCCTGGGGGCCAAGCCTGTGCTGAAGCCTCTAGGACTTATGAAAGGGACACAGCTGTAGAGGGCTGCTCCTCCAGAGAGCTTGGGGTGGTCCAGGGCCACACGTCCTGAGGCCACTTGTGGTTGTGCCCAACACAACACCCCACTTTGCAGTCTGGGGGGGGGGCGTTCCTCCTTCACTGGCGGCTCCCAGGTAGAGAGGAGGATGTGTAGCTAATAGCTGTGTTAGATTCACCGGCAATTCCCACCTCCTGGGGATGGGAACAGGCCCTGCCAGGCACAGGCCAGTAGCAGCAGTCACTGTTCTATTCCTTTGTGGGGGGCATCTTTTCTGGCATGTATGAATGCCATGCTAACGCTTGCTGGATGCACGGAAATATAGACAGATGGACAGACGCATGGCTGGAAGGTCTGACGGGTGGATGTGAATTGCCTCCCACTTCCCCTCTGTCCTGGGGCCTGCCACACCTTCCCTGAACTGACCACATCTCCAGCTCCCCTTGGCAATGCCAGTTTGGAAGGGACGCCGTCTGCAAGACCGGGGCATGTCCAGGGCTGGGGGACCCGTCATGCTCCACCGAGCAAAGTCGGGAGGGATTACTTGGGGGCAGATGCAGGGGTGGTCGGAAAGCAGATGTGATGCCCCCGGAGCACAAAGGGGCCAGGGCCCAGCACGGCTCTGGGGCTGTTTTCATCGTTACAGACGAGGACAGAGGGAACGAACGGCCTCTCAGCCCGGGGGGTGCCAGGAGAGCAGGAAGGCGGACCTCGCTGGAGACGACCTTTGAGCCCGCTCCCCTTGGAGAAAGGTCTTTTCCTGCACCTGGAGGAAGGGGAGGCCAGGAGGCTCTCCGCGCTCCAGGGTCCTCTCCCCTCAAGCTGGCTGGAGAGGCAGCTGGAGAGCGGCAGATGGGACTCCCACCTGCTTCAGGCCTTGGGTAAACACATTAGCCAGGAGCTGGGGCTCCTTTCTGCTCGGGGTCAGGCCGTGCTGACCCTTCCCCGAGTGGGCCCGCCCGCCCCGCTCCCCCTTTGTGGGCTGGCACAGGTGAAGACCTAGGTGTGTGGCAGGCAGAGGAGGAGCTTGGCTTTCCACTCCTCCCCTTTACTTCCAGAGCAGGGACGCCCAGAAAGGGGATAATGCAGGTCCCCAAATCCTCCCGCCATGATTCTCAACTCCAAAAAGCCCTGAAAACCAAAACGTTTCCCCTAGGTCGGTCACAAACACATCCGGTGCCACCCACTGACCTAAACTCACTTCCACGCTTGATGTGGCCTGGGTTTTGTCCATATCCCGACGTTCTGCTGCAAGTAAGGAGTGCGGACAGATATGCCCGCAGCTGGAGGCCCTACCGGAGTCTGATCCGGTGCAGAGCGGAAGCCACACGTTCTCTTTCTCGATCCTGGCATCTTCTGAGTTCTGGGACGCACGTGAGCCGAGCCCAGCGGGAGGACTGAGGCCCCGTGAGCCTGGTGTCTGGCTGCAGGCGGTCCGGTTGACCCTGAGTGACTGTGGAGCATGGGGGACCCCAGTGTGCACACACATGTATTCGCGGGCAGGGTGCATGGGCTTTATTTCTTCCTTAAGGAGCTTGGGGACATGAGCACAGGTGCTGGGGGAAAGGGGACACGGGAGGACCCCACAATCCCTGCACAGCCCAGTCCAATCCCACCGGGCTTGCAGGGGCCACATGGCCCTCCAGAAGGAGGCACCGGGAAGAGAGCAGATGAGAGGTGTCTCTGATGGGAGCCAGGCGACCTGAGAGAAGCCTGGGGGGACCCTGCGGGAGAGCACCCTCTACTGGATCTGTGCATTCCTAGAGGGCAAGGGCAGCTGGACAGGGCCAGGGAGTGAGGCCCACAGCAGGGCACCCCTTTCCACAGCTGGCAGGCTGCCCTCGGGCGCCAGAGAGGAACTCACCCACCTATCCCTGAGAACCTGTGAAACCAGGGACTTCCAGGAACAGCTGGGCAGGCTCTTCTGAGGCAGGTGGAGTGTGGCCCAGGTGGAGCTCGGGGCCAGGATGCCAGCGTTGATGCGAACGTGAGCTTACTGGGGCCCGCAGGCTGGGCTGAGGTCAGTGCTGAGCAAGCCCTACCCTGAGTATCGCAGCCATTCAGACTGAGGACACCGAGGCCGGGCGGGATTCTCCTGGCCTCGAACCTGGGTGGGAGCAATGCTAAGACTTGCTCCCGGGTGGATTGGAGGGATTCTTTGCATCACTCGTAACTTCCTAGTGCAGGGCTTATCAGATTTGAGAACCAACCTCATATTCTCCTAATAAAGTGCATTAGGTAACAATTCCTTTTTACCCCCTCTGTAACCAATAATAAATGAGGCCATCGCTTTGGTAAGCATGTCTCTGAAATGTAAATGTAAAGTATTAGTAAATCGGCTGCTCGTGTTCCCTTTATACATTCTTTTTAATTTGCTCAAGGGCATGTGTGATCTCCAGAGAGAGGAAGAAAGGGGGAGAGAGAGAGAGAGAGAGAGAGAGAGAGAGAGAAAGCACCCTCCAGGAGGAATGGCCACACCATAATCCCTTTTTAAATTGTTCTTAGAGGGATATTTTTTGCTATCAGGCACATGCACTTGTCAGAGTGACAGAAAGTGAGAAATCCCCCCCACAGGGCTTGGCCATGCCACAATCCCTTCCCCTCCATTCTCCTCTTGGGATTTTTGGGCACCCACGCCTGGTGTGAGTTTCGAGCCACCGGGTCTAGGACTCAAACCATGGTCAGCCATGTGGGGGTCCAGTGTTTTAACCACTATATCACCTCTGGTCCCACCACCACAATCCGTTTTCTTTCATGCTTCTTTTAGGATTTGGGGCATTCATGCACATGCATCCAGTATCTTTTTTAAGCCACTGGGTCCAGGACTCAAACCGCACAGCCAGCCATGTGGGATCCAGCTGCCTCAACCACCACGCCCCCTACTGGCCCCATCGCACACGTTCATTATTAAACTCTACTCGGGCTTCTAGAAGAGAGACCACACTTTTGATTTAGCCATCTCCTCCCTCCACACTTCAACCACCCACCCACCCACCCACTTGCTCATCCATCCTCTGAAATATCTTGGTTACTGGGGCCGGCTCTGTGGAGCACTGGTAAAGCTCATTCAAGGGAAACTGAGGTTCGATTCCCCAGCCTGGCTAGCACATGAAACACACCAGGCACACACGCAAGTGCCCAAGATTGAACAGACTAGAGCAAAGGCTCGCGGTGCGACCAGGCCACGCATGCACACTCACTCGTAAATAAAGAGAAAAAAGGTTTTTTACATCTTGGCTAGTTGAAATCCTTTTTTAAATTCTAAGTTTTCCCTTACAGTTCCTACTGTATACAGCACTGTCTGGCTTGTTAGTTTCTTACTGTTCGTCGTTAACCCTTTGCTATCACCTGAGGACAGGTGTTTGTCAAGTGGGTTTCGTTTCTTCCCCAGCTTATGCGATGTTTTGTTTTGTTTTGTTTTTTAGATAAATTTTTGGTATAGGGTACATGTGCTTGCTGGAGAGACAGAAAGTGAGAAATCACCCTTCAAGGGGGATGGCCATGCCACAGTCTCTTCTCCTCCGTTCTCCTCCCAGGATTTTGGGCATGCACACACACACACCTGGCGTGAGTTCTAAGCCGCCAGGTCCAGGACTTGAACAGCAATCGACTACGTGGGAGTCCAGCGACATAGCCGTTATGCCATCTGCTGGTCCCTTATGCGTGTTTTTTGTTGCTCAGAAAGTTGGTCGACAGATTGTTTTCTTGACTCAGTGTACATCAGTTTTCTCGAGGTGCTGTGACAGACCGCGTCTGGGTGGCTTACACACCAGACGTGTTTTCTTACAGTTCCAGAGGCTGGAGGTCCAACGCAAGGTGCCAGCAGGCTGGGTGTTCCCTGAGGCCTGGCTCCTTGGCCTGCAGACGGCCACGTTCTGTCCTCACCAGGCCCTTCCTCTGCACACAACACAGGCCTTTCTTCTAATGCCCTAATTAGGGCCCCCTCACGGCATTAATTAACTGCAACTTACCCACCTCTTTTAAGGTCCTACCTCCAAACACAGGCACAGTTCAAGGTCCTGACACCACTTGCCCATAGCACTAAGGTGTTTTTGGTTGTTTTTTATTTTTTATTTATTTTTTGTTTTTTTTTTTTTTTTTTTTTAGAGATTTTTTGCTATAGGGTGCATGCTCTTGCCAGAAAGACAGAGAAACAGAAAGTGAAAAATCACCCTCCTGGGGGATGGCCATGCCACTATCCTTTCCCCTCTGTTCTCTTCTTGGGATTTTGGGCATGCACACATGCCCAGCGTGAGTTTTAAAAGCCACCGGGTCTGGGATTCAAACCGCGGTCGACTACATGGGAATCCAGCGATGCAACCAATATGCCATCTGCTGGTCCCAACACTATGGTTATTTTAAAGAAAAATGCTAATCTGACTATATAGCCAGTCCTTTTTTAAAAAATTTTTAACTTCTTTGCTATAGGGCATGTGTGCTTGCTGGAGACAGAGACAGAAAGAGAGAGGGAAAGCGAGCCACCACCTGCCAAGGGAGGTGGCCACACCACAATCCCTTCTTCTCCACCCTCCTCTTGGATTTTTGGCATGCACACACATGCACCCAGTGTGCCACCAGGTCCAGGACTCGAACCGTGGAGCTGGCCATGTGCCATCCACTGACCCATAGCCTATCTTTGACGAGAATAATTTCTCTCTCAGGTTGATAGGACATATTCTTTCACTTTTCTCCCAGGATGCAAACCCACTCTTGTATCTTGTGTGTGGTGTGTCTGTGCGCATGTGAGTGTGGTGTTTTAAACGGTCTCACTGGGTCACAATCCTCCTGCCTCGGCCTCCTGAGCAGCAGGGACCACAGACTCACCCCCCAGGGTTTTTAGGGCAGGTTGGGAGTTGACCGTGGGCCTCTCACGTGACCTCAGCCCGTGGAGCAGCAGTGCCCAGAATGCATCGCTGTGGCTGGCTGGCTGGCCCAGTATCTTCAGACATGAGTTCTGCTTTCTCCTTGGGTGCGTGGAAGAGCCTGACGTTTCGAAGGATTAAACCTTGTTGAGAAGGCATGAGGGTAGGTTCTTCCTTTAAGACGCTTCCTTGGGTCGGCGATAGACATTTTAAACTCCCACAGGCGTGGGGGTATCTGGGAATCCTGCCCCCCTGGGCAGGCGTGCCCCGCTCCAGCAGGTGGTGCTGCCCAGCTCCTGCGCTCGCCTGGCCCTGTATTTCAGACAGCAGGGGGCGCTGCAGGACTGCCTAGAAGGACAGGCGGCAGAGCTGGCCGGAAGGAGGGTCCTTATGCCAGATCTGAAAAGAAACTGCCTGCAGGGGCCCCAAGCAATGGGGGTCACTGTGGGAGGAGCCAGCTCTTCGCCCTGGGGCTCTCCTGCAGCCTGAGCCGTCTTACAATTGGGGGCTGGCTAGCCCAGGGCCACAGGTCCCTGTAGTTCTTGGGTCACTCTGGTGGTTTCCTGTGCATGGCTCAGGGTAAAGGGCAGGCTCTCAGTGGCTCTGGGGCCCCTCATGCCCCACCTCGGTTCTATAGGCTCCTCAGTGGTTCCTGTCCGTGGCACCTGCATGAGTGTCCTACACAGAGGGCCTCGGAGCCCGGGCAGTGGCTCACCCGGCAGGGATGCAGGAGAAGGGCTGCAAGGGGAGGAGGGAAGGGTTCTGCAAACCCCGCCATGAGTCCTGAACAGAGGGGGCCAGTTACACTCCATCCACACCAGCCGCCATGTTCCTGGAGGTGGTCCCAGAACGGTGGGGGTCTGTCCCATTGATACACAGCAGGGAGTCTTTTGGCCTCCCTGCCTTCCCCTAGATCTGGCCCTAGGGGGCAGCAGGGTGAGCCTCCACTGGGCTGAGGGATGCCTCTAACAGGTAAGAAGGGAAGGGGTCAGCCGCTCAGTGCTGGAAGGCCACAGACCCCCACCTCCCCACCCCAGGCCTGCTGGAGGCCTCCACCTGGAGAGAAGGTGGGTCACCAACCCAGCCTCCCTCACCTGCTCTTGAAGGAGAACGAGGCCTCCCTCAGGTCTTTCTGGAGGAAGTAGGTTAGGGCCTGGCCTCCCCTGAGGACTGCTGCACCCCCCCCCCCCCCCCCGCACCCTGCCCTTCTCTGACTCAGTTTCCTCCTCTGGGCAATGGAGGTGGGGCGGGTGGGAAGTGGGGCAGGTGAGACTCAGCAGGTCTGCCCCAAGGGGTCCTCCTAGGCTGGTGTGTGGGTGGGGTGGGCGGTGTAGGGTCCTCTTGCTCCCCCAGCTGAACCTGGGCAGGGGGTCCCTCCCACCAGACTGCCAGGCCCCTTCCAGTCTGCCTACCTTCGGGGCTGCTGGGGGAGGAAGAGTTAATCCGGTCGGCGGCGGTGGCTTCCCGGACTCCTCTGAGATGTATATTTAGCAGGCTGGGCGGCAGGGGCAGGGCAGAGAGGCTGCCAAAAAGCCCCTGCCCTGCCACCAGTCCTGGGCGGGGCCCTGAGCACTGGGGGGTGGGGCGGGGCCTGTGCAGCTAGAGGGAAGGGCTAGGGTATGTGGGCTGGCTGGAGGTGAGGGCTGAGGTCTCAGAGCGCTTGGAGGCCCATGGGGGCTGCTCTTTTCCTGGGAGAGAGACCACATGACCCAGGCCCCCAGGGATGAGGAAGAACTGCAGAAAGAGGCTGGGAGCAGAGCCCGGGGTGAAGGCAGCTGGGCAGGCTAGCTGGAAGGGCTCCCTCCACCTACTGAAATGGCTGAGACCCTGGGCCGGGCGGCAGGTGGGGGCCCAGGGGGTGTGGCAGAAAGCCTCCTGCTGGTCTGCGGCCCATGCTCTCCCAGCTGTGGCTTCACTGCGGGGCATGGGCAGCTCCATTGCAATGCTCCCAAGGGCCCTATCCTCAGGGCGGGCCTGCAAGGGTGAGGCTGACTGCAAAGTAATTGCCTTTAAGGCTGGAACCCGTGAACCACCTCTGTCCTCTGGACCAGCAGTGCTTAAGGAAGATGTTCTCTTTGTGTATTTTTAAAATTTTTGTTTAATTTTATTATTTTTATTGCTATTATTACTTGCTTTAATTTGCTATACAGCACATACATTCAACAGAAAGACAGAAAGTGAGAAAGCAAGCTGCCCAGTCCAGGATGCGAACCACAGTCGGCCATGAGGGAGTCCAGCGTCTCAACCATCATGCCAGCTGTTGGTCCCTGTTCTTGTCTTTTTTTTTTATTTTTTTTTTTTTTTTTTGAGAGATTTTTGCTATAGGGCGTGTGCGCTTGCTGGAAAGATAGACAGAAAGTGAGGAATCATCCCCAGGGGAGGTGGCCACACTACAATCTCTTCTCCTCCGTTTTCTCACACGCACGGCATGAGTTAAAAGCCACTGGGTCTGGGATTTGAACTGTGGTCGACTATGTGTGTCCAGCAACATAACCATTAAGCTATCCACTGATCCACTCTCTGTGTTTTTTTTTTTTTTTTTGGGGGGGGGAGAGGTTTTTGCTATAGGACGCATGCACTCACCAGACAGACAGAGAGAGAGACAGAAAGCGAGAAAGCACCCCCTACGAGGCTGGCCACGCCGCAATCCCTTCTCCTCCATTCTCCTCTCGAGATCTTGGGCATGCACGCACACGTGTCCGGAATGAGTTTAAGCCACCGGGTCCGGGACTCAAACCCCAGTCAGCTACATGGAAGTCCAGTAACATAGCCATTATGCCAACTGCTGGTCCCTCTCTCTGTTTTTTAACAGATGGGTTGCACCTTTCCTGGACTCAGAGATAGTTCTGCAAACCCAGGGGTTATCCCCAGGGGCTAGGACAAAGGGCTTATCCTGCTGGCTGATCCCCCAGCCCTGGGTGAGTGGGGCAGATCAACCAGACCCAAGAGAACCCCCTACTTGTCCGACCTCCTGTCCCTGACCCAGTGACATGCCAGCTGAGACCTTGGGTACCTGCACCTCCCTGTGGAGTTCCTCCAGCCAGCAGAGAGAAAAACGGCGTGCCAGGGTGAGCAGCAGCCCTTCTCAAAATGATGCTGGCACCAAGCCATGTCGGCCGACCCTGGGTGTGGGCTGTTTCAATCCCGCTGAGCAGAGGCCATCAGTTTCTAGAACTTGCTACGCCGTGAGCCCTCAGGCAGGCAGACAACCCAAACCCCTGCCCCGGGGAGCCCTGGCCCACCGTGTGGCCTGATGGTACTCCAGGGGAAAACTTTACAACTCCAGTGGCGAGTGGGCCAGCCAGTGGCATGGATCCCGCATGGCCAATCCAGAAAGGAGTGAGAAATGGAGAGGGATTGCGGGTGACCATCCCCCGTGAGTACTTTCTCACTGTCTCCCTCTGGCAAAGTTAAAAATAAGGAAGAAGTAAGGCCTGCGTGCCTGTACGCTGCTCTGTTTCAGCCAGGAAGAACGCGCCAACTGCGCAGGGTCCCAGGCCCTTCTGCAACACCCCAAGCCGTGCGACCTTGAGAAGGTCATTTCTAATCTCAGGGTCTCTTTATCTTGTTTGCAAACTGAGGGGTTCAGATTAGATGTTATCTCAGGTCACTTCATGACTAACCGTCCCAGTTCCTGGAGAGGCACCTACACCTTATCTCGGAGTAGAAGAGGGAGCACGCGTGCTCGGGGGACACAGATAGAATCGTGACAGCAGCACTTCCGGACACTCGCCACCTGCCTGGTGTCGGACTCTTGCGCATACGTCCTCTCAGAATGCTCAGATAACCCTGGAGGGGAGGCAGGAATTCTTGCCATGCCCATTTTATAGGTGGGCATAATGAGGGTCAGAGAAAGAAATGGGTCCTAATTACGTACCAGCTGGTGAGGGAAGCAGGACCCGACCTCTGGGGCCTATACCAAGCACGGGGTCTAAGGGGATGCGAGAATTAGCAGAGTCGGACCTAGAAGGGGAGGTGCGGGGAAGTGATCCACACCAGTGCGTTCCCCTTCGCTGGAACACGGGGCGTTAAGTGCTGAGTGGCTTGGCATGCCCAGAGCCTGTGGGTGGAGAGGGGCTGCCGACGCTGAAAGATGAAACTGGAGAGGTGGGCTGGTGCCAGCACCAAACAACAGGCTGAGCTTTTGAAAGTTTCTAGAAAAATCCCTCGGGGGCTTCGTCCTAGGTCCAGGGACGTCAGGGACTTCCCTCCAGGCTCCAGACGTGTGCTAGAGGGTTGAGGAGGGGAGGAGCAGTCGAGGAGGGCATGGAGGCACCCGCCGAGTCCTGGAAGCCTGGCCTGTCCCTCGTGCTGCCCGCCCTACTTTGCCACAATGGCATTTCCAGTGCCAAAGGACACTGGGGCGCCTTCTTACAAGGTTCACGTGGCCGCGGGTGAGGAGGCTGCCCCCAAGGACGGTCCACGTCAGCTCTCGGATCAGTGGCCTGGAGCGAGTTCAGGCGACAAGCTCAGATGCCGGGCTGCTGTCCGAACGCCTCCTGGGACGGGACTGGCAACCTCCCACCGCAGGTTCCTGCGTTCTCCCTCACTGGGGCTTCACTACCTCACAGACCCCAGCGTGGAAAGAAGGAGGCCCACCCACACGAACACAAGCAAGGCTATTCATTCGGGGCTGGTGGTGGCCAGGCGGGCCACTGTCACCTGCACTTGGCAGAGACTCCAAGGGGCAGGGCAGGGGCAGGGGCACGGGAGGGAAGGCTGCAGCGCAGACACCCGGGAGGCGTCCTATGAGCCCTGATGGAGGCCGGCAAGAGCTCTTGCTGGACGCAGAGTCTAGCCAGCAGCCGGGCTGCCCCTGTGACCAGGGAGGGAAGCATATTTGGCTTGGAATGGGAACGAGGGAAGCGGGGACAAGAATCAGGGAAGCTGTCCGTTCTGAGTCCGGTCATGTAGGGCCGACGGTTACAGGTGACCGTGTGACTTCCGGGGCTGGTCATCATTGGTGTGCTGGCTTCCTGGGAGCCTGACCTGCAAACTGCCACTGCAGACGCTGGGCGGGCTCCCCGGCGGCCACTGGTTGTGGGTTAGAGTTCGGTGTTTATTTCCAGTCTGGCCTTTGTCCATGTGTATCGTCTCGAGCTCCTGGGAGTGTCATCCCAGGTTTTTTGTTTGTTTGTTTGTTTGTTTTTTGAGAGGTTTTTGCTATAGGGCGCTTTGTGCTCGCCAGAAGACAGAGACAGAGAGAGGCAGAGAGACAGAAAGCGAGAAATCACCCCCCAGGGGGGATGGCCACGCCGCAATCCCTTCTCCTCCTTTCTCCTCTCGGGATCTTGGGCACGCACGCACACACGCCCGGCGTGAGTTTTAAGCCACTGGGTCTGGGACGCGAACCGTGGTTGACTCCATGGGAGTCTAGCAACATAGCCATTACGCTAACTGCTGATCCCTCGTCCCAGGTTTTTGAGCAAGCAACCCAGGACTAGAGAGGTCAGCTGACGAGCCAAGGTCACAGCACTAGCGAGTGCAGAGCCTGAACTGGGCCTGCTTTTATGCACAGACTCCTCTGTTCAACCAGGGTGCCGTTGTCCGAAGGCTAGATTCAGGTCGGACCCGTTTCCCCCTTTCTCTCCACTCCTGTCCCAGTACTTCAAGCGTGTTCTTCATAGATAATGCATTAAAGGAATAAACGCTGGAGTTTGTTTTGCCTTAGGGCACATGTGCTCACCAGAGAGAGAGACAGAGACAGTGAGAGGGAAAATGAGAAATCTCCCCCCGGGGGCATGGCCACGCTGCAGTCCCGTCTCCATTTTCCTTCTGGGATCTTGGGCACGCACACACACGTACCCAGTACGAGTTTCAAGCACTGGGTCTGGGACTTGAACCAAGGTCGGCCATGTAGAAGTCCAGCAGTGTAACCGCTACACCATCTGCTGGCCCCATGGACACTTATTTTCAACATATGCACGAAAGAACCAGGCAGAAGTGCAGGAGGGTGGGGGCCCTCGAGATGGGGACCTGTAATCAGGACGGCCGGGCTCTCGGCCACCTCCTCTCTGGTCTCGGTGGCAGCTGGGAATGATGGGTGGGTCCTCAGCTTGGCGAGGCCGGGCCTGGCCCCCTGGAGGTGGGACGCAGCGGTCTGCCTGTGGGTGGCCACCCTACCTATGACGGTGTTGTCGCCGATGGATTGGAGATGAGCGAGGAGAGGCAGTCAGTGGGGAGGACCCTTCCTCCCAGGACGTGGCCCTGAGCCCAGCCAGGTGAGAGGGACAGGAGCCTCGGGCTCCGTGGAAGGAGGGATGCTAAGATGGCCTCCCAGTCTCCACCCTGGCCCCGGTGGTATTCCCTGATTAAGTCACGTCATCACTCGTTTTAAGGATCTGCCATACAGGGAGAACGGACCACTGGAAACAGCCTGGCTGGGGGGTCAGGTGCCTGGAGGGCCCGGTGACCTGGCAGTCAGTCCTGTCCCGTTCTGGACCGGCCTTTGGCCACCACCCTCCCCAAGCCCCAGTTCCTACATCTGTGAAGTAATCTGACCCTACCTATTGTGAGCCTGAGCCGGGCTGCTTGAGCCAAGAGAGGCCAGGATTAAGGCCAGCTCCGCTGGGTGATGCCAGGCAGGTGGGGTAGGCGGCTCCCGTGCAAGCAAAGGAACAAAGACGTCGCATCCAAAACGCACCCAGAGTGGACCGGCTGTCTGACCCTCCCTCCTGCCTCAGTTCCCCGTGACCTCAGGGTACAGGGGCCACTCCTACAAAGAAAAATGACCCTGCTGGTGGGCTTGGTCCTGCTTCCTGGGAGGCCAGGGGGAGGGGCGTGGTGACAAGGACCTGTAAGGACTGACAGGCCCCAGAGCCTCGAGCCAATGCCCAGCCAGGGGAGGCGATGGCCCCTCGCTGTCCCCAGCCATGGCCCTTCTGACCCCATGGCGCTGCTGCAGGAGCTGGCGGCAGGGCCCCGCATGTGGCCTCTGGACACCTCGGTGGCTCCGTGGCCTCCTCTTAGCCTCCTCGCTTCCTTCTTTCTCCAGAAAAGCGTCCAGCAGGAGGCTCTGGCCTGAAAACCAGGGACAACATGCAATGTGGGTTGGGCAGGAAGAAGAGGAGAGGGGAAAGGTAGGGATTTGAGGATTGAGGACAGAGTCCCAGAGAGGAAGGGAGCTGCAGCCTGTCTAACAGCCAGTGGGCTTCGAGGGGACAGAGTGGGAGGTGCTGGAACAGAGGCTGGGTCTCCCTTCTGCTGGCAGGGGAGACGCGTGCTCAGCTTCCCTGAGTCAGGACTGATGAGGGGAGGGAGCCTTGGTCACAGGCCTCTGTCCCCTCCCAGGGATCCCAGCGGGCCCGGCCTTTCCTCCAGGCTTGTCCGTGTGGCCAGAGTCATCTCCCCAGTGTAGCCCTGGCCTTGTCACCGCGTAAAGCCCTCCAGTGGCGTCCCATTGCCCCCACACTTGGGGCTCTAGTTTCCTGGCCTCTCGGCCTCGTCTCTCCCAGCACTCCACCCCCCAACCACACTCCAGCCAAACTGGAGGTTTAACCACTGGATTCCCGACATCTAAGTCAGTACCTGGCAAGTGGACTTTTTTTTTCTTTTGACAGATTTTTGCCTGGCATGTGCTCACCAAGAAGAGAAAGAGACAGTGAGAGAGAAAGTGAGAAGTCAACCCCCGGGGGGACGGCCATGCCACAATGCCTTCTCCATTCTCTTCCCAGGCTCTGGAAAACACATACACGCCCAGTGTGAGTTTCAAGTCTCCAGGTCCAGGACTCGAACCATGGTCAGCCATGTGAGAGTCCAGCAACGTAACCACTATGCCATCTCCTCGTCCCCGAGTGGACATTTTTATCCCTGAGACCTGAATAATAGCCAGCAACCCGGCCAAGCCAATACTCTGGTTTTGGCTTTGAGTCACAGGGAAGGACAGATACGTCCAAGCAGATGTGAGGCCTCGCTGCGCTAAACTCTGCCCAGCTAGTTCTGTGGTCGTGTCTGGGCCCTGCAGACCCTGAGACCGCCAGGGCCCACTGACCACCCACACCCTGCGGTGCCAGCAAGGGGGAGCCCCAGGATCCCAGGCCAGGCCCCTTGCCACCTGCCATAGTGACCCGGGGGAAGGGAGGCCGCAGGACGGAACAGGTGGTTTCTCCTGGGAGCTTGGGTTAGCTGACCAGGCTGCAGGGAGATGGCCCTCTTCAGGTCATCCAGGACCTGAAACTCGCCCACTCGATGGAGGCCCAAGGCTGAGCCCGTGCTGGGCTGAGATCAGTGCGGGGGGAGGGGGCTGCACAGGCCCGCTGTGGGGCCCCTTCAGTGGCTTTTGCTTCATTCACGTGACATTCATGTAACACATGCTATATTCGTGGGACACTCGTGTAACATGTGCTACATTCATGTAATACAGGAGAGGCAGTTTCAGGTCCTGGGTGGGGGGACCCACCTGGCCTTGCTACAAGGAGCAGGTGTCGAATGGAGCTAGAAGCTAGTGAAAGGAAGCCCTGGACGCATGGTAAGGGCAGCCCTCGGTCACCCTGGCGCCAACAGGCAGGCACGAGGCAGGGCCGAGGAGGCAAGGAGGCCAGGCCAGCCCGAGAGATGGTTGTGGGAGCCCCTTGAGCAGGGCCTCCAGCTCCTCTCGCCGCTCTCCCTGCCCTCCCCAGTGTCGGACCCTCTGTGGGGGACAAGTCAGGAGCTGCTTCCCTGAGCCGGACACCATCTGGGTGGCCAGGAGGTTGGCCAGGGAATGCCCGGGGAGCTGCCAAGTCCTGACTGAAGTCCCTGCGCCCAAGCCAGCCCTTCCCGAAGAAGGATGCGGAGGGGGGGTGAGGCCAGGAGAGCCTGGAGAACTCAGAGGTTCCCCTGAGTGCAGGGAGTGGGGGAGCATGCCGGGAGGTAGGGTGGGCCTACCTGGGTGGGGCTCTGAGCACAGGGCCAGGCTGTGTTCCTCTTGGGTTCAGCACAGGCTTGGCTCCTCCTCGGGGGACCTGTCTCCATGAGGCTATCTCCCCTTACATGACAGAGCATGTGTGCATGCACAAGAGAGCAAGAGAAACCCCCTCCACAGCACCTGGCCAGGGCGGGTCCCCTCCCTCCAGTCCCCCAGCCTTGGGGGTCTCGGGCATTGCGTGTGTGCTCGGCTGATCAGGTCAGGTACTTGAACTGTGGTCGGCCTCACTTCCTCGAGCAGTGTGTTACCCCTACACCATGGAGCTCGTCCCCATCCAGGAGCGTGAGAGAGCAGCAGGCATTTCCTCTCCACGCCCTCCTCTCCTGTGTGCACGGCAAGAGCTGGGCCAGGCCTCCTGGTTACCCCTCCATGGCTGGGCGGAACCACGTGGGGCAGCTCTTTGGCCAGAAGATACAAGTCTTGTTGGCACCAAAGGATGCCACTCTAGGCCCAAGACCCAAGGCCTCAGGAGCTGCGGGAATGATCTCTGTCCCCTGGGGACCCCATGACGCCATTGCAGTATATAGTAACAGGGGTTTGCAGTGTAACTAAGATTACCAGTCGGCTTTTTTTAAAGAATTATTTTATTTGACTTTATTATTATTGTTATTATTATTACTATTTTCCAGTTTGATCAGAGAGAGACAGAGAAGAGGGAAAGTGAGAAAGCAAGCCACCAGGTCCAGGACTTGAACCACAGTCGGCCATGTGGGAGTCCAGCACCTTTAACCACCACACCACCTACCAGTCCCTGATCAGTTGGGTTTCAAACAGGGCAGTTATCTGGGTATTAATCATACGCGCTTGGAACCAGCAGAGGTCATAATGGTTATGTTGCTGAACTCCCACGTAGTCCACCGCAATTCAAGTACCGGACCTAGTGGCTTAAAACTCATATGGGGTGTATGTGCGTGCGCGCCCAAAATCCCGAGAGAAGAACAGAGGAGAAGGGATTGAGGTGTGGCCATCCTTCCGGGGGGTGATTTCTCCCTTTCTGTCTCTGTCTCCAGCAAGCACACACACTCTATAGCAAAAATCTCTCTTAAAAAAAAAAAAAAAAAAAAAAAAAAAAATATATATATATATATATATATATATATATATACACACACACACGTATATAATATATATATATATATATATATATATATATATATACACACACATATATGTGAGCTCAGTAAAAGCAGAGCATTCACTTCATAGCAGGAAGAGAAGTCACAGAGATTCTAAACATGAGGAGGGTGCAATACCCCATCCCTGCTGTTCGAGTCCTGGACCAGGAGGCTTGGACGTTACACTGGGTATGTGTGTGTATGTGCCCCAAATTCTCAGCCCACCCTTCATAATACACCCTCTCTGTTCAGCCCTCGACATAAATCAAGTCACACAAGGTGCTGACTGGACTCCTGGGATGAGAACCTCCGAGCCTCCCTGTATTTCACTTTCCAGGGCTGGCTCTCTTCCCGGTCTCGGTCCACACTGCGCGCTCCAAGGTCTGGCTGACTCAGCTGGCCTGGGCCACCATCCATCTGCTGTCAACGAGTGCCTGGCTCCCAGCAAAATGCACATTTATTCCCTCAAAACATAGAGTCCTTTTTTCCCACAGAGGTGGTGCAGCTGGCTTTGCAGACGCGGCCGCCGCTCAGCACCAGCTCCTAGTTACTTTGGGCCGTGGCCAGGGAGCACATGTCTTCAGCCCCAGCTCCCTAAGCGAAAGCCTCCACGTTGGGGAAGAGGTGGAGAGGGGCGTTGGAAGGGGGAGGAAACCAGAAGGAGGTGACAATTCTCTAGAAAGCAATTAAGCGTCACTTGGTGGCCTCAGGGACAACATCAACTTTCAGTACTTTTGCTCCAGGGAGGCTGGGTGTGGAGGAGGAGAGCCTTTGGAGCTGCAGTTCTTAAAACTCTGCTTTGTAAGGCGGGTGGAGAAGAGAAGCGGGCTTCAGCAGAGCAGCCCCACCCCGCCGCTTCCTGCGGGGTCTCCCTCCTGCACCAGCACCTGCCCCTGCTCCTGGCAGGTGCAGACAGTGACAGTAGCCCTTCTTTCTTCATCAGGAGCCACATGGGAAGCCCTGGAGTGGCCCAAGATACAGGGACCTCCCCTGCTGTGCATTTCTGAAGGATAGCTCTGGGTAGTCGGCCCCAGCAGGAGGCAGGCTGGCCTGCAGATGCTGGTTGAGCCTAGAACAGGCCTAGGACCCCCAGTGTAGAGAGCAGTTTGGATGCAAAGGCCCAGCTTCTCCATGGGGTCAGGTGCCCTGGAGGTTATAAAGTTACACAGCCCATCCTTCAAGGGGCTCCAGGATGCTTCTGCCTCAGCAATTTCCAGCATGCATTTGCCTCTGTTCAGTCAGGAAATAACTGGCTGCAGACTCCCAGGGGGGCCAGGAACTCAGCCGCTGGCTCCACTCGGCTCCTGTCGTCCATCCTCGAGTAAGACCGAGACAGATGCTTAGGACAGGACCGGGGTGTACAGCAGCAGGCCTGGACTGCCCACGGATGAATGCCAAGACTCTACTCAGAGAGCGGTAGTGTGGGTAACTGGCCTCTCCAGGCCCCTCGCTGGTCACAAGAGGGGCACACGTCCTCCATGCACAGCCAAGGGTCTCTGCCTCCAACGCCGGGCAGCAGCTAGCGCTAACCCTGCAGCTGCCATGGGGCCAGAGCTCGGGGCAGGAGCTACCAGGGCATCACACTCCTTCTCCAGGGAAGCTTTCCAACACATCCCTTCCCTGTGGCTCACCGCCGTCCCTGCCCGGAGCCCTCTCAAGCATCAGAAACCCCTTCTCTGTCCTCAGCCTGGGTCCTCTCACTGTCACCTACAGCTTAGGACTTTGTTTGTTAGTTCCTACCAAACCTCTCCCTCCCAGTCTAGCTGGGTCCCACCACCCATATTTTGCAAATTCGTCTTTCTTATGGTTTTAGGACCTATGGTTCATCCCCTGCCCCAACTATTTAAACAGACAAATACTTGTTTTCTCTGTCAACCGGTCAGTCAGAAACGGGTGATGGAGAGGAAGGGGCTTGTGAATGACGGGACTCTTCCCTTCTTCTATGCCTCTACCTACCAGTCCCCATCTCACCCCTGCCACCACCAGGGGACCTTAATAGGGATTTGACAGGTGCAAGGCGCAGGGTGCTGGGTGCCCACAGGGAATGCCAGAGGCCAAGGTCTTCCCAGGACTGGCAGCTCGGATGGCTCCCAGGGCAGAAATAACCTGAACCTGCTGCCCTTTCCTTGGGAGTGACTCAGCGAGAAGCCGGAAGGTAAAAACACAAACTTAGCCCTTGGTCTTGCAAAAGGAATAACGGGCAAAGTTGCAGCCGCCGGCCCCGCAGGGTCAGGGGCTAGCACTAGCACCGGGTGCAGACGGGATGTCCAACCGAGAACGAGAGGAGTGCAAATGGAAACACCCCCAGACACATTTCCACCCCAGACTGGTGAGGAGGAGAGGTCTGGCAGGGGAAAGGCGCTCTCCCGCTTTACTAGTGAGATGTAAATCGATACCCTGTCCAGGGGGCAGTTTGGCAATTATCTACGAATTGCACCAATTCTTTGACCCAGCCGACTCCACTTCAGGAACGTGCAGTGCTGATACGCATCTGTGAAACCGCCGTGGTGGCATTGTTTATTATTTATTTATTATTATTATTTTTTAAGGTGGCATTGTTTATAATAACGGCAAAGGACGGGGGCCCCCACAGGGTCCATGTTGATGGTGCACCCACACGCCGGACGGGTGGGCAGAACAAGGGGTTAGACCCATTGATGTGTGAACAGCAGCCATGACCTAGAAACACTGCAAAGTGGAAAACAAAACGAAGAAGCCAAGGATCTAAAGGGACTGGTTTCAGTTCTCAGTGAGTGATGAAAAGGCCTGCCACAGTGTGGGGACAAAAATAAAGGGAAGCGGTGCGTAGGCTTGTGGGCTCCTGTGCTGGTCCCATCCCTGGATGGTCTGGGACCAGCAGATGACGTAGTGGTCACGTCGTTGGACTCCCATGTGGGTGACCAGGGTTTGAGTCCCAGACTTGGTGGCTTGAAAATCATGCCTGGTCGGGACCAGTAGTTAGTGTAATGGCTATGTTGCTGGACTCCCACGTAGTCGACCACGGTTCGCGTCCGTGCATGCCCAAGATCCTGAGAGGAGAAGGGAGGAGAAGGGATTGTGGCATGGCCGTCTCCCCTGGGGGTTAACTTATCACTTTCCCTCTGTCTGTTTGTCTGTCTCTCTTTGGAGAGCATGCATGCCCTACAGCAAAAACTTAAAAAAAAAAAAAAAGAAAAGCCAGTGTAAATTATGGGATGAAATGACTCAAGTACTTGAGGCGAGCAGGTTCCCGGACAGAATGCAGGAGGTAGAGAGGGAGATCACTCTAGTTTACAATCACATTACCTATTATATTTGACAGATGTTGCCACGTTCGATCCTCAAGGCATTCTGTTTGTTCAGATAAAGAAAGGGAGGCTCAGAGAGGTGAGGAGACGTCCCGGAGGTCACACAGAGAGCGGCTGGGCCAGGACTCACGTCTAGGTTTCTGGCCTCTTCATCACATGCTTTTCCGCCTCACCCCTATGGCAAGGGGCTGGGTCCCTGGTGTCCCCATTTCTCCTCTGAGAACTGATCCAGGCCACAAGGTGTCCTGGCTCAGGCATAGCTGTGATGTCAGAGGATGGCGACGAATTCTGGGTCAGCTGCCTCCTGCCTGGGTGACTTTGGGACTGATTCTCCACGGCTTCATCTGTAAAGCAGGACAATAATTGGCAGTGCCGTCTTCAGGGTGGTCACTCTCTCGTGTGAATGAAACGGCCCAAGTGCTAAGAAAACGGGAGCCCTGGAGTGCAAAGAGGCCGGGCGCCCCTCAGCCGGATCTCCCTCTCAGAGGGCCCGGCGGCTGCCCTGGGTGACTTCCCAGACTCCCCTGAAGCGGGAAGGCTGTTTGCAGTCCGCCAGCCGCCCTTCTGCACCGTCGGCCTGCAGGGGCTCCTCCTGACATTCTCCTTCCCTTCTCCTATTCCTGCTTTATCTTTTCCTTCCTGTCTGCACAGGAATCCAGGCCAGCTGGGTCGGAGGGAGAGGAAGGAGGCTCTCCCACAGGAGCCCAGTTCTGCCTCTTGTCACTCCCACCCCAGGGGCTTAAATACCCACATACTTGTTTTCTCTGGAAGTTGTAATCACCCGGAAATGGGTGGTGGAGGGAAGGGGCTTGTAAATGACTAGAGTTTTTTCCTCTTCTATGCCTCTAAGCAAACTTGAACGCTAAGCCTTTAGCTGTGTGCGTGTGTGCTTGACACACAGAGAGGGAGAGAAAGCCAGAAAGCACCCTCCTGTCCCCCGCCATGGGGAATGATCACACCATAGCCCCTTCTCCTCCGTCTCTCTCTCTCCTCTCGGGATTTTGAACCTGCACGCAAACACACCCAGTGTGTTTCTCAAGCTGCCGGGTCTGAGACTCAAACTGCAGTCAGCCGTGTGGGATCCAGCTGTCTTAAACATCAGGTGCAGATCCAGTCCTCCATATCATCCTTTAAAGATGAAAATAAAGATTAACAGGAAGGACAAATTTCCTTCTTAATTCAGATTCCCCCTTCTTATACTCACTTAATCTTTAAAATCAACACTTAGGGGAACCAGCAGTTAGCGTAATGGCTATGTCGCTGGACTCCCACGTAGTCAACCGTGGTTCTCGTCCCAGACCCGGTGGCTTAAATAAAACTCACGCCGGGCACGTGTGCGTGCGTGCCCAAGATCCCAAGAGGAGAATGGAGGAGAAGAGATTGCGGCGTGACCATCCCCCCTGGGGGGTGATTTCTCGCTTTCTGTCTCTATGTCTCTCTCTGTCTGTCTGGCGAGCGCACGTGCCCTATAGCGAAAATCTCTCCAAAAAAAAAAAAATCAACACCTAGGAAGGCTTTCTTGTTTGGGTTTTTGGCATGTAGATCCATGCAACCACCACCACCAAGCAGGTACCTCACCCCCAAACCCTCCTTCAACTTCCCCTCCGGAGAGTCACACCCTGCCCCACCCTGGTCCTTGGTTGGCGCCCGCCAGTGTGTTTGTTACCATAGTCCTGTCTTTTTGAGATGGTCACAGAAGTGGAGTCACACAACAGATAATATTTGAACTGGCCTTTTCATGCAAAATAATGCCTCTGAGACTCACCTCAACTGTCCTGCACATCACGGTTCACGTGGGTGTCCAGGGCGTGGTGTCCCCAGCTTGCTTATCCATTCATTCATTGCAGGACATTTGAGTTGTTTCCAACTTGGGGTGATTATGAATGGAGATTCTATAGACATGGTGCCAAGGTTTTTTGCGGGAACAAAAGGCTTCGTTTCTCGAGGGCGGTGGTTCTCAGCTGGAGCAATGGTGCTCCCCTGAGACATCTGGCACCAACCCTAGCATGTCTGATTGTCGGGAGGAGGGGGGCCGCTGGCATCCCGCGGGCAGAGGCCAGGGATACTGCTGGTCATCCTGCGCCACACAGCGTGACCCCAACAGATCTCTAGCACTGAGCGAGAATCGCTGGCCCGGGCCGGGTCAGATGGCACATGTACATTTGACCCTGGAAGAAATCGCCACACCGTTTTCCAGCTTTTACCATCCTGCATTCCTGCCAACTGGTGCCTCTTATCCTCACCGGTGCTGTCTTCTCCATTTCAGCCATTAAAATAAGTGTGTCATCATCTTTTATTTTCAATTAAAACCATTTTCAAGTGGCTGAGGCACTGGACTCCCACACAGCTGGCTGTGGTTAGAGTCCTGGTTCTCTTCATCTCGCTGACTGATGGTTCTGTCCTTTCATGGATACCACACTATCTTGATGGCTGTAGCTTTACAATAAGTCCTAAAATAGGGTCATGTGGGGACCAGCAGACGGTGTAATGGTTACGTCACTGGACTACCATGTAGTTGACCACGGTTCGAGTCCCGGTCCTGGTAGCTTAAATTTCCTGCTGGGCACGTGCATGTATGTGCCCAAAATCCCGAGAGGAGAATGGAGAAGGGATTGCGGCCATTCCTCTGGGCAGTGAGTTCTCGCTTTCTGTCTCTCTGTCTCTGTCTCTCCAGTGAGAGCATGCACCTGATAGCAAAACTCTCTCTCTAAAAATAAATAAATAAATTGGGTCATGTGATTTTAAGTTCTACCACTTTATTTATTTATTTATTTATTGGAGAGGTTTTTGCTATAGGGCACGTGTTCTTGCCAGAGAGACAGACAGAGACAAGAAACAGAAAGCAAGAAATCACCCCCCAGAAGGGGTGGCCATGCCACAATCCCTTCTCCTCCATTCTCCTCTTGGGATCTTGGACACACACACACGTGCCCAGCATGAGTTTAAACCACCGGGTCTGGGACTCGAACTGTGGTCAACTACATGGGAGTCCAGTGACATAGCCATTATGCTAACTGCTGGTCCCTACTTTCAAAATTGTTTTAGCTATTTCAGTTTCTTCACCCTTCCACAGAAATCTTAGTATTATCCTGTCTGGGTCTACAACCTTTCCTTACTTTAGACGTGTTTTTAGAAGGTCTAGACTTATGATGTGCTGATTTTATTTCTTTGTTCTAGGTAGGACTTTGACATTCAGAGTTCTAGGTAGAAAGTTTGGGTAAGTGTCGGCGTCCACCCCCAGGCTCGGCGCTACTATGGAAGAAGCAGAAAAAATGAGACAAAAGATAGAGTAGAAACGGGCACAGGCAGCTTGGGCCTAGGTAGCCCATGCAACTTGTGCCGCCCAGATGAACTGGACGTCTTTATTTATAGAACAGGGAGACATTACACATGTATGTTTTACGACACTTCATACATTGGTTGCCAAGTTACAGACAATAAGAAGCAGTTAACAAATCTATGAGGGCTTAGTCACACCAGGCCAGGTGTATCCCCTGGTGATAATCCCATCAAGAGAAAATCTCATCTTCCTTTCTAATGCAGAGAACTAGCTGTTAGGTGTGGGGAAGGAGCTAAAGATCTTCTTGCACCACCACACCCAGAGTAGGCTAAGGAACCTTTCAGATGCAGAGCAGGGATTGGATTTTACCAAGATGTTTCTTGAAGTCTATCACATGTGTCTGTTGGAACGCACAGACTCTCTCTCTTAAACGTGTCCCCACAGGTAAGTTTTTTTTGTTTGTTTGTTGTTTTTTTTTTTTGTTTTGTTTTGTTTTTGAGAGGTTTTTGCTACAGGGTGCGTGCGCTCGCCAGACAGACAGAGAGAGACATAGAGACAGAAAGCGAGAAATCACCCCCCAGGGGGGATGGTCACGCCGCAATCCTTTCTCCTCCATTCTCCTCTCGGGATCTTGGGCACGCACGCACACGCGCCCAGCGTGAGTTTTAAGCCACCGAGTCCGGGACACGAACCACAGTCGACTACGTGGGAGTCCAGCGACATAGCCATTACACTAACTGCTGGTTCCCAGTTTGGGTAAGTTTTGGATCAGCAGATGGCATAATGGTTACGTTGCTGGACTCCCTCATGACTGACCATGGTTCAAGTCCTGGACCTGGTGGCCTGAAACTCATGCCGGGTGCATGTGCGTGCCCAAAATCCCAGGAGGAGAAGGGATTACAGCAAGGTCATCCCTCCAGGGGGCGATTTCTCACTCTCTCTCTCCCTGTCTCTCTGTCTCTCCAGTGAGTGCATACACACTATAGCAAAAATCTCTCTAAAAAAAAGAAAAGAAAAGAAAAAGAAAGTGCGGGTAGGGTTTAAGGGAGGAAGAGATACTGATTTTATAGAACACCAAAGCAGCTCTCCCCCTGGACAGCAGAGTACATTTTGCCTGAGGAATACAAAGGATGCAAATCTGCTTTCTTTTATTCAGCATGAAGTTGGTGTTTATTAAAAGACGCACAGACTAGGGCTAGCAGATACGTGGAGGTTAAGGCGCTGGACCCCACAAGGCTGACTGTGTGGTTCAAATCCCAGACCTGGTGGCTTGAAAATCACACCGAGCGTGTGTGCGTGTGTGTGTGTGTGTGTATGTGTGTGTGTGTGTGTGTGTGTGTGTGTATGTATGTGTGCTCAAAATCATGAGAAGAGATTAGAAGAGAAGGGATTGTGGTGTGGCCATCCCCTCTGGGGGCTGATTGCTCACATTCCCTCTCTCTCTCTGTCTCTCTGTCTCTCTGTGTCTCTCTCTCTCTGTCTCTCTCTGATGAGTGCACACGCCCTTTAGCAAAAACTAAAAAAGGAAGATGTGCAGACTAATACATCCCCTCTGCTAGTGTTTTTGCAGAGCCGTTACTGCCCGTTTTCGGGTAGCAGGATGGTGACAGCACCTCTGGCTTGCTCTGCGAGGTATCGCTTATCCGTTTGCACGTGTCCTCGTCGGGTCACACGGCTTGCCCGAAGCTCACATTCAGCGTCCCTGAAGGTAAGACCTGACCTGGTCTTGTTCTGAGTGTCGGGTCTGCACACAGGGCCCCCAGCTCTCTGGCTTCTAGAACAGACCGGGCTGTCATACAACACCAAAACCAAGAGCAGAGTGGAAGCAGGAGCGGGAACCACTGGTCCAAGATGCCCAGAGTCCCACGGGCCTTCTCTCCAGACGGGAGAGCCACTGTCCTTCTGACCCTCCATGCCCAGCCCCCCATCTGCATGGGAAGGCCAGCCCTGCACCCCAGGGAGGGCGGGAAAGCCGCGTCCTCTCCCAGCTGGCCACCCTGTCTGTGACTACCTGAGAGGAGGCCTCTGCATTGTTTCTTGCGTGGCAGGTGACCTGCTTGGGGAAAAGGAATCATGGCCCACTCAGTTCTGGGGCCAGGCCTGGGATGGTGGGGGTGCCCCTGTTCGCTCTGCCACTGCTGCTAGGCCTGGGGTGAAGACTAGGACTTCCTCTGGCCCCTTTACACACTCAAAAACCGGCAGCCACGCAATCTGACCTGCCCTCTCCCGGGATTATCACATGAACTGACCAAGCACAGACATTATCCAGGGAGACACCACCTCCATGCTTGGAGCAGCGTCTCTAGGGCATGGAGCAAGTGAGTGAGTTGGGGGTTCAATTCTGATCATGTTTCAAACTTTTTAACCAGAATGACTTCTTTCTGTGATTGAAAATAGTTTGTGAGCCAGCCGCTCAGCACAGTGGGTAAATTCTGTGCTTAGGAAGCTGGATCCCATATGACCAACCTACGTAAGAACCCTGGCCCTGGAGGTGTGAGAGACACGCCAGGCTTGTGTGCGTGCATGCCCCAAGTCCACACAGGAAGGAGAAATGGAGACGGGATTGCGGCATGACCACACCCCACTGGGGGTGCTCTCTCTTTCTGGCAAGGACATGTGCACTCTGGCAATAAAAAAATATATACGGTGTGTAAGTGCTCACCGCGACTAACCATGCAAGCACAACAATGCCGTGTTGCGGTCTCTCCAAGCTGCTAGCTACTCTTCCACGCCTGTGCGAGGGCTGCCTGGCCGACGTCACCGTGTCGATTTCACAGCGCCACGGGCTCTGTGGGTATCTGAAATCCGATGGTGCCCTGAAGTCGGCCAGGATGGGGCCTGGGTTCAGTATGGTCCCCCCTCCTCCTTTGGAGCCTCCCGCATTAGAACATATGTTTCTCCTTGGCTCTCCGGCCAGACCAGCCTGCAGCCAGGCACTGCGGATCCAGGCCTAGGACGCTGCTGAGCAGCCCGGAGTCAGCACGAAGCACATTAAAAAATCAATCTCTCCGCGGAGGAAGGGGCGGCGCGGAGACTGTCCTCCCAGGAGCCGGCCGGGGTTCCGGGCATGTGGATGGCCGGGCGCGGTGGCCAGCCTGGGCCAGCAGCACAGTGCCCAGCAGCACAACAGGGGGATTGACGCAGCTGTGCCTGTGCATCTGCACTTGGGTGTCCTGTCCCTGGTTTTCCCCATGTGCTGAGGTCTGTCCAGGGGAGGCCCTCCCTTCCTCACAGCCCCTCCAGAGCTCAGAAATTGGGGGGTGGGGGTCCGGAGACCCCCCTGTAAGAAGACCAGTAGGGCAGTCCCAACTGACTGCCTCGCTAACCAATGACAGGGACCAGAAAGCAGGAGGGCAGGGAGCCCAAGACCCTCCAGTCCCAGCACAAACCAGGTCACATTAACAGCTGAGCTCAAATTACAGCAGCTCCGGCCCCAGGGCTCACACAGGAATTCACCTCCGTCCAGGTCCAGGCTCCAGGCTTCGCAGGCAGCTCTGGGCATGGGGGTGGGGCGGGGTGCCTCTGTGCTGGGAACAGTTCAGCCCCATCCTGCGTGGGGACAGGAGGACCAGCTGTCCTCTGCTGGAGCTGCTCTAGCCCGAGGGGGCTGCAGCTGTTAGGGGGTGAGTAGCGGCCTCGCCCAGGCCGGGAGCCCGCGCACTGCAGACTCTATCCCCACCCTCCTTCCCATAGCCCGGGGACTACACCAGCAACACCTCCCCAGGGAGCCCAGGTTGTGCCCCCACAAGTCACCAAGGTATCCACACAGGGCTTACAGAGATGAAATAAACCGTCCACCTCTGAGGAGCGTGTGAGCCAGGGGGCAGGCTGGGGGGGCCTGGGGCCCAGTCGGGGGCCAGGAGCAGAGATTTTCATTCTTATTCGCAAAGCCTTGGGTTTAGGGCTGGGCTGCAGCTTGCCAAGCGGGTTCAAGCCTCAGCGCTGGCTGCTGACTAACCGAGTGACCTTGGGCGAGTTACTTAATCTCTGTAAGCTTTAGTTTCCTTGTTTTATAAAATGGAGATAAAAATAGTGCTTGGCTCCTGGAGCTCTGAGGTTTAGATCAGATAACCAGGTAAAAGCGTTTCACACAACGCTGACACACAGGGCGGCCGGATCTGTGGCCCCGACGGCGGGTTACTCCTCGGGCACCTTCCGGGTGCGGGAAAGGCTAAACTCAACCCTTCTTGTTGTTATTTATTTATTCCTCAGGGAAGAGGGAGCGAGAGCACACGCCCAGGACAGGGTGTTGTCACACCGCTGGTCCTACCCGCCACTCTCCAGCCAGCCAGGATGACGACACACCCTGTGTGTCCAGGTCGACCTGAGACGCAGACCCTGGGCCTTCCCACATGGCTCCAGCATCCCGCAGCAGCGCCCCACCACCTGCACCACCTGGCTGGGCCCTAAGTTGAGTCATCCTCATTATTATTATTATTATTATTATTATTTGATACAGTGCACATGCACTCACCAGAGAGTGACAGAGAGAGAAAGTGACAAAGAAAGCCATCAGGTCTGAGACTTGAACCGCGGCCTGCCATGTGGGAATCCAACACCTTAACCACCATGCCACCTGCTGGCCCCTGAATCTTAATTAATACTCCGTCTTACAGATAAGGAAACCAAGGCATAGAGAAACGATAACTTCCGAGAACACACAGAGATACCCAAAGTCAGAAGAGAGATTTGAAAGCCAGATGGAAAGGACAAGAATGGGGAGGGACCTTGGGAGCCACCACGGCCATGGCATCAGGCCCCACTGCCGTTACTGCGGTTTCCTGGGGGGTGGGATGGGGGACAGTTGCCTCTGAGCCACCGTGAGCTCAGCGGGGGCCCAGCCTCGGTGTACCTGCAGCTTTGCCAGAGAAGCTGGCTCCCCTTGGTGGAAAGCAGGGTAGGTCCTCGATGGAAAACCTCTTTGGGACTTGGGGGAGACCGTCCCAGTGGCCATGTGGAATGGGCTGAAGAGCGTCCCTCATGGTTTTGTATGTCTCTGGGCCCTCAGGATGTGACCTTGTTAGGAAGTCGGGTCTTTACGATGTAATTAAGAATTGCAGCAAGTCCATACTGGCCCCGAAGGCAGTGACACTGTCCCTGCGGAACCAGGAAGGGATACACAGAGACTTGGAGAGAAGGCCTCGTGATGGTGAAGGCAGACTGGGGTGACATGCCCACCAGCCAAGGAATGCAGCCGCCAGGAACTGGGACAAAGGCTGGAGCACGTGAGGCCATGGGGCAGCATAGAGACCCGAGGGAAGTCACTGCGAGGCCAGCAGTTGGCGTAATGGCTATGTCACTGGACTCCCATGTAGTCAACTGTGGTTCGAGTCCTGGACTTGGTGGCTTAACCTCACTCTGGGCGTGTGTGCGTGCATGCCCGAGATCCCGAGAGAATAGAGAAGGGATTGCGGCGTGGCCATCCCCCCTGGGGGTGATTTCTCACTTTCTGTCTCTCTGTCTCTCTCTCTCTTTCTGGTGAGCGCACACACCCTATAGCAAACACTTCTCTAAAAAGAAAAAAAAAAAGGGAAGTCACTGCGGGACCAGGAGCAGGGGTGAGGTCAGGAAATACGCAGGAGAGGTGAGACAGGCCCAGCACAGCTCCTTCAGCTCCGTGCCTGAGAACTGCAAATAAGCGGGGCGGTGACAAGCTGTTTCTTCACGGGAGGTAACCAGATCAATGGAGGGATTGCCTGGTTGCTGGTGTGTGTGCACAGCTGTCCTGCAGACGGTCAGAAAGCACCCCCGCGGAGCCATCCCTCTGCCTGACCAGGGCTGCAGCCAGGGGTGGGCGCGAGGCCAGGCTGGACAGCGACCGCCCATCGGCCTCCTATCTGGGCCCTGACCTTGCTGCCCCAGCCCTAGCTCTCCTGGCCCCGGGCCATCCTGCAGCACCAGGGTAACCAGGGAGGGGCTCGGGCTGCCCAATGGCTTTTCTGGGCGAGGTTTCTGCCTCTCCCCACACCCTCCAGCCAAAGCCAGGCCCCCTCATGTTGTCATAGTAACAACCCTCTCAGCTGGGCCACTCAGGAGCCTTAGAGATGGGACTGTCCCTTATTCTGCGTGGTTGCTTGCTTCCAAAGATGGCGGTCATCACTTTCTTCCCACTTTGTCACTGCTCCATTGAGAGCTGGAGCCCTCCCTTCACCCCCTTGAATACAGGCTGATTTATGACTGCCCCGACAGACAGGACCGGGAGCCGCCCCTTGTGACACTGCCACACCTGCGCTGCGTCCACAGGACTGGGGAGTTCCACCGGCCCTGGGAGTCAGGGCCTCCATTTAGGAAGCCGGGGACACACTGCCGGAGAGAGGCCAGGCTGGAGAGCCCTCAGCAGACACCTAGGGCCTGCGGCCAGCCGTGCTCTCTAATGATCACGGCCCAGCTGCCCTCTGATTGCAACTGCACAGAGACGCCAAGAAAGAACCATCTGGCAGGACCTGGTCAGCCTAAAGTAATATATATAACACCCCAATCCCTTCTCGCTCTCCTCTTGGGGTTTTGGGCAGGCACACACATCCACCCAGCGTGAGTTTTAAGCTGCCAGGTGTGGGACTCAAACCGCAGTTGACTACGTGGGAGTCCAGTGATGTAACCATTACAACACCTGCTGGTCTCAAGTCATTTTTTTAGAGAGTTTTTTGCTACAGGGTGTGTGCGCTCACTGGAGAGACAGAGAGAGAAAAAGAGAGACAAGAGATAGAAAGCGAGAAATCACCCCCTGGGGAGATGGCCACACTGCAATCCCTTCTCCTCCATTCTCCTTTTGCGATTTTGGGCACGCTCCCAGGTCCAGGACTTAAACCACAGTCGACCGTGTGGGAGTTCAGCGACATAACCATTCCGCCATCTGCTGGTCCCAGTAATAGGTTTTTTAGCCACTACATTTTATTTGTTTCCTTCTTTTTTTAATTGTGGAAGGTGTGTGCTCTCATCAGAGAGAGACAGAGACAGAGAGAGAAAGCTTCTTCTCCATTTCCAGATGAGTAATTGAGTGTTGAGATTTGAAGCATGCATACACATGTCTTTTCAAGTCGCTAGGCCTGAGATTTGAACCACTGTCAGCCATATCGGATCCAGCTGTCTAAACCACTGGCTATGAGGCCCGCCCATAAGCCACTGAACTCTGAGGCAGTTTGTTTCCACAGACGTCAATAATCGGGATGCTCAGAGATTCACCCCTCGTCCCCTTCCCACTCTTATTCAGTGGCTACTTGGAGGCGGCCAGGACCCCCAAGCCTCGGAGTCCAAGGTCCTTCATGAATGATTTGACCTGCGGTCTCCCTGGAGACCAGCCCTGGTTACAGGGTGGAGTTGCTGGGTGTCACTCTTTCTGGGGTTGGTAGGAAACCTTGACATTAAAATCAACAGATGTTTGCAAAGCAGCTAGATGTCCACGGCACTCTGAGCAATCGAAGAGACGGACAGCGCTTTGTATTTGCAGAGCGTCGGATAGCTCTCCAAACACTCCAGTATCCAGCCTCATTTCACCCATGACAACCGTGACGGGCAGCGCGACGCCATCGAGCAGGAAATGACACGAAGGCCACACACTCGGGATGGCAGGGTTAGGGCTGGAAGCCAGGTCATCTGGCTACCTGCCCACAAGCCTCCTTCGCACTGCACCCTGTGGTCCCTAGATCATCCTGGGTAGTGGCAGGGGACTCAGTCTGGCTCACTTCCCGCTTTTCCAGGCTGGTAGAACAGAAGAGGGGACAGAGCACTAACCACAGGCACTGGAGCCTACGTCCTGCAACTGTGGCTGTTCCTTAGGCTCATCTGAAGTGGAGCTGCACTGTAGCAGAGAGCTGCTGTGGCCCCAGGAGAGGGCCAACGTCTGTGACTGGGGTGTCGGACAGCACAGAGCAGAAGTGGCCCTCCGTGACTCGGGAAGTGAGATTGGAATGAATGCGGTCTGCCCGGCTCTCTAGGAACTAGCTGACTGCCCAGAGGCTGCCATGCTGTGAGGAAGCTCAACCAGCCACACAGGAGGATCACATGCAGAGCCCTGAAGCTACGCAGAGACAGTGACACCAGGTCAGCCCCCTGCTTCCTCAGCCCCAAGCTGGTCCAGCACCACCCACAACTGTGGAAGACCCAGAACCAGAACCACCCAGCCAAGCCCTTGCTGAACTTAGACCCCAAAGACACCATGAGAGACAACAGCATGGTCGTCACTGTCTGAAGCCATGGTGTTACTTATTCCATGGCAATCTTACGTAACCGTAACAGGGTGGTGGGGGTGTGGCTTCAATGCTCTCCCTTGGCCCTCCACCTAAAAATTAAACAGGATATGTACCACTGGGACCTCAGAACGTGGCCTTGTTTGGACCAAGAGGCTTTGCGGATGTAATTAAGGTAAGGACCCGGAGACGAGGTTCATGGATAAGAGTAGGACCCTAACTCCAAGGTCCGGTGTTCTCTTTAGTTTTAGTTTTTGAATTGCTAGGTTATGTGTGCTCACCAGAGAGAGAGAGAGAGAAGGAAAATGAGAAATCATCCCCAGGGGGAATGGCCATGCCACAATTCATTCTTCTCCGTTCTCTTCCTGGGATCTTGGGTATGCACACGCACATGTCCTGCATGATTTTCAAGCCACCTGGTTGCAACTTGAACCATAGTCAACCATGTGGGAGTCCAGCAACATAACCGCTATGCCATCTGCTGGCCCCGGGACAAATGTTCTTTTTTTCTTTTTTCCCCAAGAATTATTTTATTTAACTTTATTTATTTATTTATTTATTTATTTATTTTAATTTGACCAGAGTGAGAGAGAAAGAGAGACAGAGGGAGGGAAAGTGAGAAGGCAAGCTGCCAGGCCCAGGACTCAAACCGCAGTCAGCCATGTGGGAATCCAGCACCCCTAACCACCACACCACCTGCCGGCCCCAGGACAACTGTTCTTAAAATGAGTTTGTTTTGTCTAAAGGAGCAGATGCAGAGAGACACAGCAGAAGGCCATGTGGAGACAGGCAGAGATGAGCACGATTCTGCCATGAGCCACATGCCGGGGCCTACCAGAAGCTGGAAGAGGCAAGGAGGGATCCTCCTCCTGGAGCCCTCGGAGGGGAGCCGGCCTGTGGCTCATTTCCGACTTCGGGCATCCAGAAGTATGGAGAACGACGTCCTGTTTAAGTTCCCGTGATAGGTCTCGGTCCCCGCAGACTCTCACACAGGGCTGGGGGGATCGGGGCCCGCAGCTCGCCCCCAGGCCTGTCTCTCCCAGTTCTCCCAGCTCCTGAATCAGATGCAGGGCTGGCACATGAAGTGCTCCATGGGAAAACGGGACAGAAGTTTGTGATCAGGACTCCCTGGACGACAAACGATGCTCGTTGGCCACAGCTAGAGTGAGGCCCGGAGCAGACAGAAGGATCAAGGCAGTTTACCGAGAGAAGCGGCTGGCCACAGAGTATGCAGTCTACAACTCGCAGTTCTTCACAGAAAAGGTCACACGTGGGCCGGCAGGTGGCGTGGAGGTTAAGGTGCTGGATCCCACATGGCCAACTGTGTCTGAGTCCTAGACCCGGCGGTTTGAAAATCATGCCAGGCACGTGTGTGTGTGCACGCACGTGTGTGTCCAAAAACTCATGCTGGGAGCATGTGTGCATGCATGTCCAAAGTCCTAAGAGAAATGGGAGGAGAAGGGATTGTGGCATGGCCATCCTTCCTGGGGGAGTGATTTCTTACTTTCTATCTCTCTCTAGTGAGCACACGCACCCCATAGCAAAAACAAAACAAAAAAGAAAGAAAAGTTTACATAAACTTAAAATAAGCAAAAGTATGCATGACCTGGTGAGAGCCTCAGGTTCTACACCCTTGAGTTTAAATTGCCTCCTACCAATCCCTATAATTCATCTTTTTGATAGAGTATAACCAATATAATACACTTCACAAAATGTGGATACCTACAGGGTCAATAGGTCTTGAAAAAGGGGCTGCAAACTTCAGTGCTTAAGGGGCAAGGTGGTACAAAAATGAAGGAAGAGGCTGAGTAGGAGAGACAATAGGGAGTGGAGGAGAGTGGGGCAAACTGAAGAGCTCCAACTAATGACTGTTCCATAGGAATGTGAGCCCAGAACAGCCACCTCTTCCAGCTTTCCAAAAGAAGCTAGACTTTTAGATGTTTATGTAAAAGCCGGTGATTAAATGCTAGCACCCAACTGAAATGTAAAACATTGAGTGGAGAGGCCAGTAGGTGGCGTGGTGGTTGAGGCACTAGACTCCCCCATAGCCAACTGTGGTTCGAGTCTCAGACCAGGTGGCTTGCTTTCTCACTTTCTCTGTCCCTTTCTCTCTGTAGAGCGCACATACCCTACAGCAAATTTTAAAATAATAATAATAAATACAATTAAATAAATAATTCTTTTTAAAAAATGTGTGGCCAAAACAAAACACATCGATCAGCTGGGCTGGGCTGGCCAGCGGCTGTCTAGGCTCCTGTATTTGCGAGCCTCTCACTCTGCCTACACTGTAGACGCTGCCTGTCTGCAGCCTCCCCAGCAGTTCAGCCTCCAGTCCTGGAGGTTCTGCATCTGCCTTGGAAAAGGTCTTACATCTGGCTTCTTCTTTCCACCTTTCATCACCACGAAAGGTTGAGCCCCTCATCCTCTTTGATCTGGTTCTCCACTCCTAGATCCCAAGGGGCATCCCTGCAGGGGCCTTGCCCCGTCCTCATTGTCAGCCTCCCGCCCTCCTCTCCCTCCCTGGTCATTTTCTGAAGTCACATTGAGCTCCTCGTGCTCTGTGAACCTGCTGGGACCTTGCCTCTCCGGTGTTCTTCCACGCCACTTCTGCTTAGAATTCCTTTCCCTCCCATCTCTGAATTCCCACTCACGATTCTCTCCTGGATTCTCCCATCTGGTTCCCAGCTCGCAGGGAATCCTCCTCTCTGGTCTCTGCTCCTGCGCATTTGTGTACTTCCGCTGGAGCTGCCATCGCCTCTCATCTCAGTGACTCTGGACGCTGGCATCTCACGATTAGATCGCGACAGTCCCGAGGGCAGGGACTAGGGCTCGGCTCCCCCTGTGCTGCGTGCCTGGTGCATGGAGAGCGTTCGTTACACGTCCATCTCTGTCCACTTCACGCTGCCCTAACAGGATGCCCAGACTGGGGAATCTGTAACGAGAGAGATTTATTTGGCTCACGATGGTTCTGGAGGCTGGAAACCAGGGAACATGGCGCTGGCATCTGGCAAAGGCCTTCCTGCTGTGTCACCCTTTGCAGAAAGCGGAAGTGCAAGGGAGCTCAAGAGCCAGAGAGCCGAGCTAGCTTTAAGGACGAAGCCACTCGCGATAACTAACCTACTCCTGCCATCACATATCGATCCATCCCCGAGGGCAGAACCTCACCACCAGTCACCTCTCATTAGGTCCCACGTCACCTCACTGTGCACTGGGGATGAAGTTTCTGACACATGAACTCAGGGGGACATACTCTAACCACCACAGTGTTTGTTGAAAGGGACTTGACGAGTCAGGAAGCTCCGGCAGGAGGCGGCAATGAGGCCACGGCTCCCAGCGGGCAGAGCTGGGGTGGGACCCAGCGCCCAGGTCGGAGCCTCTGGGTGCACCTCCCCGAGTGCCTGGTCTGGCTGAGGGGTCAGTGAGCAGCAGGAATGAGGGGCTGGGCGGTATTTGTTGGACGGGTGCCAGGATTCTTCACAGAAACAGAGCTGTTAGAAAAACAGAGGCTTCAGGAACATGGAGGGAGCCAGGGGCCGCAGAGATGTTGGGGACAGCCAGGTGACAAAGTCCGGAGCAGAATCACCCTTAGGGGAATGGAATCGACTAGGCAAGGAATTCCAAAACCTGTGCTCGGAATCCACGGAAAACCAGGAAGCGCTTCCAGGCAGAGTACAACCATGGGTCAGATGGTGGCACGGCAGTAACATACAGCACTGCGAGTCAAATTCAAGTGTGAAAGTCGGCAGTTCAAGTCCAGAGGCCACCCGGAGTACACTTGGCACGCGAATGCCCACGATATGGGGCTGGATGATGGCTAGGGTGGATTATGGCATCAAGACCCTGTTTGGGATACTGTCTCTCTCTCGTTCATGGAAGAGATAAATACAGTTAAGAAAGAGAAAAGGAGATCGATCATGGCCTGGAAAAATGGCCTAGACATCAAAGACTTTCAAAGTGACCAAGAACTGCCTACCTATGCTCCCTGCCACCACTGACACTGGTGCCACCAAGGCCAGCCAGTTCTTTTTTTTTTTTTTTTTTTTTTTTTGGAGAGGTTTTTGCTATCGGGCGCGTGCACTCGCCAGAAAGCCAGAGAGAGACAGAGAGACAGAAAGCGAGAAATCACCCCCCAGAGGGGATGGCCACGCCGCAATCCCTTCTTCTCCACTCTTCTCTCAGGATCTTGGGCACACACGCACACGCGCCCGGCGTGAGTTTAAGCCACCGGGTCCAGGACGCGAACCACGGTCGACTACATGGGAGTCCAGCGACATAGCCATTACACCAACTGCTAGTCCCAAGGCCAGCCAGTTCTAACCACCACCGTCCTCGGCTCCCACGAGCACTGTCTCTCCCAGCACCACAGCCATGAAGATGAAACCTACTTGTATGTGCATAGGGCTTCACATGTCACAGAGCATGTGCTGTGGGTTGAATTATGACCACCCTGTAGGCCAAACAAACATGGACGTCTTAGACCCCTACCGCCAAGCTCTTTCTCTGTGAACATGATCTCACTTGGAAAGGAGGTCTTTGCAGACGTAATGAAGAGGATGTCATCCTGGATTAGGGTGGGCCCTGAAATCCAATAAAGCTAGGGTCCAGCAAATGGCATAATAGTTCCATCGTTGGACTCTCACGAAGTCGACCGTGGTTTGAGTCCTGGACCCAGTGACCGAAACCTCACACTGGGCACACGTGTGTACATGCCCAAAATCCCAAGAGGAGAATGGAGACAATATTGTGGTGTGGCCATTCCCCCTGGGGGTGATTTCTCACTTTCTGCCTCTGTCTCTCTAGTGAGTGCATGTGCCCTATAGCAAAAATTTGTCTTAAAAAAAAAAAAAAAAAGCTGGCATCCTTACAAGGAGGCCTCAGGTGGGGAAGCCAAGACTGGGGGGTGGCACTGCACGCCAGAGTGTCGGATTGCCATGGATTGCCTACAGCCACCAGAGGCTGGAAGAGGCAAGGAAGGCTTTTCCTCCAGAGCCCCGAGCGAACATGGCCCTGCTGGTGCCTTGATTTGGGGCTTCTAACCTCTAGGGTTGGAAAGAATTCAATTTAAAACAAATCGTATTTATTTATTTCTTCTGAAAGAGAGAGAAATACCCCCAACAGGGGGCCAGCCAGCCTGGATCCCAGGTGCACACATGCACCGGCATACTTAGGGAGTTCCCAGGATGCGAACCCCAAACGTTCCCCACGTGGATCTGCCGGCGTATTGCTATCCCACCACCTGGCCGAAATGTCTGTTGTCTTAATGACCATTTCATGGAACGGTGTTACAACAGCCCTAGAAACAGCACGTTTACACCTGCTTTTCCAACATCTTCCTGATTCCCCTGCTGGTCACTGGGTGCTCCTGTCTGACACCCGCCTCCAGGGTGAACTGCCGCCCTGTCTCCTGTACTCACTTCGCCGTGTGGTCCCCGTGCCCACTGAGTAGGACTGGCCTTTGGAGCTAAGAGGACATCGAGGGCAGACAAGTGTGTGTGCCCACAGCTGTGCCCCAGCTGCTGCCTTACCTATCCTTGGGTCACCTGCTCTGGGGAAAGCCACCACCGTGTCCCAAGACCACTGAAACAGGCTGTGGGGAGGTCTACGAGAGGAGTTGAGGTCCCCAGCCTGCAGCCGGCTGTGTGAGAGGGAGCCACTTTGGAAGCCGTTGGTCCTGCCCTAGTCCCTGTCTTCGGATGATGGCAGCCCCAGCCCACATCAGCGGGAGACAGTCAGAGCCAGATGCCCCAGTGCAGCCCCTCCCTGGTTCCCGAGGCACAGAACGTGCACATCATAATAAATGTTTATTGCTTTCCGATGCTTGCGGTAGATAGCTAAGACATTTCTCCAATCTCGATAGAGGTCGCATGCGTAGTGGTTAAAAGTAGAAAGTTCTGGAATCAGCCACCACTTAGTAGCTATTGACCTTCAATACATTATTGACCTTGAGCCTCTCTGAGTTTCCTCATTTTTTTTTTCCTTTTAATTGTCAGAGGGTGCTTGTAGAGAGACAGAGAGAGGAAAAGCACGCCCTCCCCTCCCTAGAGTTGGGTGTGGTCACATCAGGATTCTTCTCCTTTATCCTGTTGGGATTTCGGGCACACATGCCCAATGTTTTTTTTTTTTTTTTTTTTTTTTTTTTTTTGAGAGGTTTTTACGATAGGGCGCGTGCGCTCGCCAGACAGACAGAGAGAGACAGAGAGACAGAAAGCGAGAAGTCACCCCCCAGGGGGGATGGTCACACTGCAATCCCTTCTCCTCCATTCTCTTCTCGGGATATTGGGCACGCACGCACACGCGCCCGGCGTGAGTTTCAAGCCACCGGGTCCGGGACGCGAACTGCGGTCGACTACATGGGAGTCCAGCGACATAGCCATTACACTAACTGCTGGTCCCCCCAATGTGTTTTTCAAGTCTGCTGGGGCCAGGATTTCAACCATAGTCAGCCATGTGGGATCCAGCTATGGGGCCAGCCCTGAGTTCCCTCATTTATTTGTATCATTATTTTCTTTTTCTTTTTTCTTTTTTCTTTTTTTTTTAATTTTTTAATTTTTGCTATAAGGCATGTGTGCTCACCAGGGAAAGACAGAGAAAAAGAAAGTGAGAAACCACCTCCCCGCCCCGCAGCTAATGGTCATGCCACCATCTGTTTCCCTCCATGCCCCTCTCGGGATTTGGAGCACACACTCATACACACCCAGTGTCTTTTCCAAGCTGCCAGGTCTGAGTCTCGAACTGCTAAGTCAGCCACGTGAGGTCCAGCGCCTTACCCACCATGCCACCAGCGGGCCCAGGTTTCCTCACTTACAAGCAGGAAGAATAATAGTGTCCACTTTAAGAGACTGTTGGGAGGAGCAAAGGAGTGAACCCATAACCCCTAGCAGTCCCTGCCACAGAGTAAATGTTAGTTTTTGATAGAACACGGGTGAGAAAACAGGCGAAAGGTACGCCCAGGAATGGCCAAGAATGGTCAGGCTGCGTCCTGAACCTGGGTCTCCTGACTCAGTACCGTGCTCAGCGCGTCACCGAAACTCGGACCTAGTCAGCGGGCGTGTCAGATGCTCTCTGGGTGCAGCTTCCGCCATTCCCTCCTGCTGCTCAGGTCAACAAACAGCTGCTGGGGAGGGGCGGGGAGCCAGTGGGACAGACATGGAAAGAGAGCCCCTGGTCCCCTGCAGGAGAGGTGCTAGGAAGGCGTGCCAGAGCAAGGGACAGCAGGCCACGCACTGGAGTAGGTTTAAGGACAGGAAGGAGCAGAGGGACTGCAGCCCTCCTGAGGAAGGGCCAGGACAGCAGGACAACTGTTTTGAAATGCAATACGGTATTAGGGCGAAAGGGCTGTCGGGAGTAAATCTCTGCTGCAAGGCTGCTCTGGCTTAAGCCGATCAAAATGACCTTGCACAAGCAGAGGCCCAGGAGCCAGCCATGGCCCCCCTAGAAGTGCCCACTCCCCTTTCCTTCTAAGTGTGTGGTGCCTGCCTCACACCTGATGGCAGGAAACAGCAGAGGGTCCAATGATCGCAGTGAAGGAGTCAAAGGAGCAGAAGGCAGGGAAGGCAGGGGCACGTGGAATTTACCTTTGAATGAGCAACAGAGCCTATGAAAAGCGGATGCAAAGGACCTGCAGGTGTGCTCTTGGCTAGCCACAGACCACAGCCAGGTGCAGCCTTGGGGAAGCATCCAGGTGGCTTTTCCTGAATGTCATCTAAGAGGTCCCCATCAGCATCCAGGCCCTCTGATCACTTCAGCTGATTTGCTTTTCCTCTGGGGTTTCTCGAGAGCTGGTTGAGTGTGATGGCCAAGGGGGCCAGACACCCACCGACAGAAGAGGACGAGGCCATGGCTGCCTTCTGCACTCTTTAGATCCCTGTGGTCCAGGAAGAGGAACCCTCATGGACAACCCAGAGAGCCTGGGTGCGGGCCTGCCTGTGGCACTAGTTCTATTGTCTTGGGCTCTGCCGACTTCCTGGCCAGCGCTGTCCACTGCTTCTGCACACACCACGGCTACGTGCTCTCGCTACTTCTCTCCCCCGAAGTCCTGCGGCCAGGAGTGGGATCGTTCAATCGCACACATCGATGGCAGCCGGCCGCTCCTCTGCCCCGCTCTGCTCATTGCCTGAGTGTTGCTCATACTAAAAATTGATTTGTAGGGGCCAGGAGATGGCAAGTGGTTACGTTGCTGGACTCCCACATGGCTGGCCATGGTTTGAGTCCCCGGACCCAGTGGCATAAAAATCACACTGGGTACGTGTACATGCCCAAGGTTTTGGGAGGAGAAGAAATTGCGGCATGGCCATCCCTCCGGTAGTGATTTCTCACTTTTCTTCTCACTGTCTCTGTCACTCTCTGTACCTTAAAGCAAAAAACTAAAAAAATGTTTTTGTATTTCTGTGGCTCTCAGACTTTACAGGCATGACAACCACCTGGAGCACTTGTTTATAGATTCTGATATAGCAGACTTCAGTGGGTTCAGAAACCTACTGTCTTAATAAACCTTGAATGTCAGGGCCTGCAGGTGGCATGGTGGTCAAGGGTGCTGGACTTCCACATGGCTGACTGTAGTTCAAGTCCTGGACCTAGCAGCTTGCTTTCTCACTTTCTCTCTCTCTCTCTCTCTCTCTCTCTCTCTCTTTCTCTCTGTCACTCTAAAATAAGCAAATAAATGAAGTTAAATAAAAATAATTATTAAAAAAAAAAGTTCTCGGGACCAGCAGTTGGCGTAATGGCTATGTCACTGAGCTCCCATGTAGTCTACCGCGGTTCAAGTCCTGGACCCAGTGGCTTAAACTCACGCCGGGCACGTGTGCATGTGTGCCCAAGATCCCGAGAGGAGAATGGAGGAGAAGGGATTGCGGCATAGCCATCCCCCCCGAGGAGGTGATTTCTTGCTTTCTGTCTCTCTGTCTCTCTCTATCTGGCGAGCGCACACGCCCTATAGTGAAAACCTCTCCAAAAAAAGAAAAAAAAGAGTTCTCATATTTTAAAATATATAAAAAAAAATGGGACCAGTAGGTAGCATGGTGGTTAAGACACTGGATTCCCACATGGCCGACTGCGGTTCGAGTCCTGGACCTGGCGGCTTGCTTTCTCTCTTTCTCTGTCTGTCTCTCTCTGGTGAGTGCATATGCCCTACAGAAAATTTTAAAATAATAATAAATAAAATAATCTTAAAAAATATACAAATAAAAAATAAACCTTGAATGCCAAGGAACCATGCCTAATTTGGGATCATCTCAGACAGGGCTGAAGGGTCTTTCTGGGAGGGGCAGGAGAGAAAGGGCAGTAGGAGACACGGGCAGCAACTTCCTGTCTTGCTTTTATTTAATTGCCAGAAAGAAAGAGAAAGCGCCCCCCGACACACACAGGCGGTGGTCACAGGAACATGTCAGCTACAGACCCCTCGGTGTGTCTGCACGCCTGCCCTACCCCCGCTTCCACTCATCCTCTGGAAGCCAGGATTCCCTAGAGGCAGCCAGCTGGCCACGGTGACTCAGCCCAGGTGTTTTGGCCTCTGTCTCTCCTTCCTGTCCCCATAGTCCATTTCAACAATTCTTCTGGAGAGGTTTTCACTATAGGGCGCATGCGCTCACCAGACAGACAGAGACATAGAGACAGAAAGCGAGAAATTACCCCCCAGAGGGGATGGCCACACCGCAATCCCTTTTCCTCCATTCTCCTCTCAGGATCTTGGGCACGCACGCACACGCACCCGGCGTGAGTTTTAAGCCACCGGGTCCGGGACGCGAACCGCGGTCGACTACGTGGAAGTCCAGCGACATAGCCATTACGCTAACTGCTGGTTCCCGATATCAACAATTCTTCACCCGCCTTGTGGCTCCCAGGGCCAGTGTGCATCCCTAGTCACATCTGGGGACATGGATATGAAACAAGAGCCTGGGCTCTTCAGCTAGAGACCTGGATTCAATGGCCCAGAAATCGGCTCGATTTCTTTTAAGGTGTGGTCTCCCTCTGTGCCCTCCTCTGGCCCTCAGCCTCTGGGGCAGCCGGGACTACAGGCCCCGTGAGTCTGGATCTTTCAGACACGACCTCGCTATGCCGCCCGGGCCAGCCTTGATTGGCCTGCCTCAGCCTCCCAGAGAATTCTGCTCTCTAAACACACAGCACAGCCGACGGGGAGCGGTGCCCTGAGGTTTGACACAGCCTGGGAACCAGCTCCATCGTATTCTTGTGACTGCACAAAATCTCACAGCAAAGGGAGCCGGGGGACTCTCAGCTCCCAAATCCCAGACTCCCTGGGGCTCTCGGGTCTGCAGTGGGCTCTGCAGTGTCTGTCACGTAGTGGCCACAGCAATCGAGAGAGGCAGGGGTCATTGCTCCATTTTACAGATAAGCAAGTTCTGGGCTCTTCCGATTCCTGTGGTGACACCCTCTGTGATGCCACAACGTGCAAAACACCAGCTTGGGCCAGCCAGTGGAGCGGTGAAGGTGGCCTGGATCCCACATGGCAACTGAGTCATTCGACTGAAAACACAGGCATGCGTGCATGAGTGCCCCGAATCCTGAAAAGCGAACAAATGGAGAAGAAACTGCAGCGTGGCCGGTTTCCATGGCGGGAGGGAGGCTGCTTTTTCACTCCATTCCCCAAGTATGTCTGCCCTCTGGCGAACCAAAAACAAGACAAAACTCCGAGTTTAAGCTTTATGTCCCTTGGGGCAGGCTTCTTCCCACCTGGCCTCCAGTTTCCATAAGAGAACAATAAATTTGGCCCCATCATCTCATTGGGAGGCTTCTGGGGAGGCTGTCCAAAATGAGGCTAACCATGTTAGATGTTGACAATAGATTACTATTCTATTGTAACCAAATCCAATCTTCACACTTTAATTACTTACATGGCAGGATATCCAGTCTCGACATCTTTTATTTTTATTATTTTTATTATTTATTGGAGAGGTTTTAGCTATAGGGCACATGCGCTCACCAGAAAGACAGCGAGAGACAGAGACAGAAAGCAAGACAGCACCCCCCCAGTGGGGATAGCCACACTGCAATCCCTCCTCCTCCATTCTCCTCTCGGGATCTTGGGCACACATGTACACGCGCCCGGCGTGAGTTTAAATCACCAGGTCCGGGACTTGAACCACGGTCAACTACATGGGAGTCCAGCGACATAGCCATTGCGCCAACTGCTGGTCCCATCCAGGCTCAATTTTAAAAAGATAGAGACAAGAGGCCTTCAGAGGAAATCTGTGGCTGGACTTAACTGGGAGGGAGTGCCAGGACACCGGGAATGGGTTAAACAGCAGGGTGGAGGGAAGGAAAACTGAAGGAAGGAGCCTGTGAGCCGGGAGTGGCAGCAGATGAAGGCCGATGCCTGAGGCTGACGTATAGACCGCTCTGGCCAGATCCCACTTTAGCAGAACCACAGCTGCTATTAAGCCCCTCGCTCGGCCATGAGTGGTTCTGAACTTGGCATGACGACTGAACCCTGCCTTATCATCAGAGGGGAGGAGGACAGCACGGAAAACCAAAGGGGCTGAAATTTCAGCCTCCGCCAGGCCTCCCGGAGCTCATCATGCTCCCAGAATAGCGCCGCCAGGTTCCCGGCAGCCTCAGCCTCACCGCAGCTGGGCTTCCGGCGACAGTCAAGCCCCAAGCAGTGCTGCCGGAACAGCTGGGACTGGATCCTGCCCAGAAGCCAGCTGGCAGGCCCTGCCCTGCCCTGCCCTGCCCTGCCCTGCCCTGCCGGAGGCACCATCTCTGGTGAGTGTGGGCTAGTCTGGCTTCCTTGCGGCCCGTATGTCCACTCGCTGCCTGGAGTCCTGCTGGGTTTGAGAGCTCGGGGTGACCTCAAATCACAGGCAAGGGAATGGGGGGCAGCGACTGGCCTTTTGAAGGCTTTGCCCGTGAACTATGTTGGTGCAGTGTGGACGCGACCACAGGGGGCCAGTGGCCATCAGCAGAAGAGAGGCAGACAGGGAGGCGCACAGCCCTGACACAGGCTGGCAGTCTCCCCGTGTGGTGCTGCCCGAGGGTGGCTTCGAGGGCAAGGGGCTATTGGGAGGACGGTGGGTGGCTGAGCCCGCCTGGCTCCACAGCAGGTTTGCTCATTCTGGCACCTTCTCTGTGGGCTGGTGCCATCGTTTTTTCTATTTATTCCTTTGCAAGTCTGAACTGAGGCCCTATCGTGGGCAAGAACCCATGGGAGACACAAAGATGCACCAGGCACATCTTTCTCGCGACGGGCTTCTGCCTTGGCAGGGGACATGACGGAAACAAAGGAATCACCATCAATGAGGAAGAAAATGGTGAAGGCTCACAGGGGTGGGAAAAGGGCTTCGGGAAGTGAAATACAGCAAGGCCAATGGGGTTAGAATGAACGGTTCCAATCCAGGGGCCCCAAGAACCTCATTTTATTTTTATTTTTTTTAAGAATTACTTTATTTACTTTTATTTATTTACTTATTTTAATTTGACCAGAGAGGGACGGAGTGAGAGAGAGAGAGTGAGAGAGAGAATGAGAAAGCAACTGCCAGGTCCGGGACTTGAACCACAGTCAGCCATGTGGGAGTCCAGCGTCCTTAACCACCACACCACCTGCCGGCCCAGAACCTTGGTTTTTAAATCTGTAAAATGGAGATAATAGGGGCCGGCAGGTGGAGTAATGGTTAAGGCACTGGACTCCCACGTGGCTGACTGTGGTTTGGGTCCCGGACTTGGTGGCTTGAAAATCACATTGGGCGCGTGTGCGTGCGTGCCCAAAATCACAGGAGGAGAATGGAGGAGAAGGGATTGAGGCATGGTCATCCCCCTGCAGGGTGATTTCTCCCCTCTCTCTGGCATACATGTGCACTCTATGGCAAAAAATCTACAAAAGAAATGGAGATAATGTTTGTTTTATGGAATCATGTCTGCCTTTACAAGGTTGTAGCATCAAATATCTATAAAAGACACTTCAAAATTGTACAGCAACATGCAGAGTTAAGAAAAATCGTGATGGGTTGTCAGAAAAATCGTGATGTATTTAGATATGTCACGACGACTCGGTATTACGTTATTTATCGCTGAACTAGCCAGATTCTCTGAGTTTCTTCCGGGAAGCAGAGTGAGCCAGGGACCTGAGCAAAGCCCAGCCTAGACCCTGGGCCCCCCTTGCCCCTTAGATAACACCGACAGCCTCTCTCAACTCTCCAAGGAGAGGCCTACTGTCAGGGGTTGGAGAGACACGATATCTATGCAAAGATATAAGTATCAATGCAAAGTGGGTAGATTTGCAAATGCAAGCTGAGGGGAGGGTCCAGGAGAGCCCAGGGAGAAAGGCGACCCAGGGTGTGTGATCACCAGCAAAGGCTTCTGGGAGAAGTCCAGGGCTTTAAAGAAGCAGAGCGGAGGGCATCCTGGATCAGAGTGGGGGACAAGATGAAGCCACAGGAAGGCAAGCGGGGGAGCCAGACTCAGAGCAGGCCTGTCAGGCTGAAGTGACAATTTCCTGTGGGAAAGAGAAAGGAGCTGAGGCCACAGCCCAGGCGGAGTACAGGCTAAACCTTCTCTTAAAGGCACAGAAGCCAGTGAAAAAGGGGGCCAGAGTGAAGTCACAGGACGACCCACACTGGATAGGGGTTTGCGTGGTGGCTAGAGGAACACAGCAGCAGGGCTAGTGTAGCCGCTGGGGAGAGGTAGAAGGTCCACTCACTTCTGGAAGTTTCCTAGCTTGGGGGTTGAGGAGGATAAGGGTTTACACTGCTTCTTTTTGTTTTTTGGAAGCGGGGCTGAGCTGGGTGGCCTGAATCCTTGGCTTTGAGACCTGGTTCTTAGCTTGTGGTCAGCCTGTCCAGACTCAGACCTGGGAAGCTCAGAAAATCCAGCTCTCTCCTTCCAGAGAGTTGGTTAGTAGTCGCTGAGCCACAGACAGGGAGGAGGGGTAAGAGAGAGGCAGATTTTGCAGCCACTTGGGTGGAAGGGTTCAGCATCAGGTGACATTCCAGCAGGCGCTGCCCAAGGCCCACTTCCGGGTACGTTTCCAGAGTGATCACCCATGAGCAGCCGGCTGTGTCGAATGAGTTTAACTCAGCTGGTTCCCCAGGACCACAGGGCACCTGAGTCCTCTCAGAAAACCAGGTGGTCACTGCTCCAGGCAGGAAGGTCTGTGAGCCTGAGAGAAAAGGAGACATGGTGAAACACTGCAGCCCGGGGAGGGACCAGTCAACACAGGATCTGGGAACAAGGAGAGGTGGGGTGCAAACTCTGTTTACCAGGCCCGGGGCACCGGCCACCAGCACGGAATTCCAGGCTTGACCTGTCATCAGAGAGCCAGAAGCCCCTCCCTCAGCTCAGTGAGGGACACTTCCCACTCCAGGGAGTCTGGCTGCAAGACTAGGGCACTCCAGTCACTAAGAAGAAAGATCAGCCTCCTCCCTGCCCCCACGGAGGAGGAGGGGGGAATGGCTCCTATATAAGATTCTGCAAGCTGGAGCTGCCACCCAGGACTCCTGCTGCCCAGACACTGGAAGTCCCCCTGGGGAACATAGCTGACCTCTGGCACTCCCTGGGTAGGCACCTCTGTGCTCCAAACCAGCTGCCGGGGCTCCTGCCCTGGGCTCTGCTGCAGGGCATTGCTGGCACAGGCCAGTGGCCTTCTCCAGCAGGCACCCCGCTTGCTGGCTTCCCAGGAAGGTGTGGCACTGTTTGCAAGGCCGAGGTGTGGGGAGGTCAGTCTTGGTCTGTCGCAGAATAACAGACACTCCATGAGCATTTTGTGAAAACATCTACCACGCACAGCCAGGCTACGAGCCAGGTGCTGGGGACAAAATGAGCAAGCTGTGGCCCTGCTCTCAAGGAGGTACAGGCTACCTGGGGAGATAGCGATTTAGAAGGTTATGAGGCACCTGCAGATGCCATAGTAGTTATGTCGCTGGACTCCCACGTAGTCGACCCTGGTTCAAGTCCCAGACCTGGTGGCTTAAAACTCATGCCTGCCCAAGATCCCGAGAAGAGATTAGAGGAAAAGGGATTGCGGCATGGCCACCTTCCCCCAGGGGAGGGAGGGGTGATTTCTCACTTTCTGTTTCTCTATTTCTGTCTCTTGGGCGAGTACTTGCATCTATAGCAAAAAATCTTCCTCTAAAAAAAAAGGTAGACCTCTTTGGAGCCAGCAGGTGGTGTGGAAGTTAAAGCAACTGGACTCCATATGGTCAAGTGTGGGATTCAAGTCCTGGACCTGGCAGCTTGAGCTCATATGATGTGTGTCCAAAACCCCAAGAGGAGAATGGAGAAGAGATTGTGGCATGGCCATCTCCCCTAAAGGCTGCCTTCTCTCATTCCCTCTCTCACTGTCTCTCTTTCCAGTAAGTGCAGGTACCCTATAGCAAAATAAAAATAAATACATACATAAAATTTAAAAGAATAAAAACAAATATAAAAAAAGCCCTGTTAGACCTCTTGTCTGAAGGCACGGAAGCGGAGTGTCGTGGTGGACACCAGAAGGTGGGTGGGAGAATGGCTGACGTACAGGGCGCAGGTAGGAAGTGGCGTGAGCTCTGAGCACACGGCAGCCTGCGTGTAGACTGTGACTGATGATTCGAAGCGAACTTTGAAGAAGAGTGATTTCCAACGTGCATAACGTGAAGTCGGGACAAGAGTGAGACGCGGGCATGCTTCCCGCCCTGCTCTGCTCATTACACAAACAATACATACTCTGAAAAATCACATGGTACCCCATAAGTATGCACAGCTATTACATGTCAATTAGAAATTATAATAATCTTTATTTTAATTATTTTTAAAAAACCTTAGACTTCTACCTGAAAGGCCTCAGACTCAGAAAGCCTGGGTAGTCACCCCAGGAACAGGAAGGATGACCACAGAGTAGCTCTCCATCCTCGGCTGGCACAAGGAGCATTCTTTTCTTTTTTTTTAGAAGTTTTTGCTATAGGACGCGTGCGCTCACCAGAGAGAGAGAGACAGAGAGAAAGCGAGAAATCACTCCCGGGGGGGATGGCCACGCCGCAATCCCTTCTCCTCCATTCTCCTCTCAGGATCTTGGGCACGCACGCACACGTGCCCAGCGTGAGTTTTAAGCCACCGGGTCCAGGACGAGAACCGCGGTTGACTACATGGGAGTCCAGTGACATAGCCATTACACTAACTGCTGGTCCCACAAGGAGCATTCTAGACGTGGCTTCATTCTGGGGGTGGTGTTATCGCCCTGTGTACACTAAAGGAAAACTGGGGTTCAGAACTATCTTGGGACTCACCCAGGTCACACAGCTGGCAGGTGGAGAACTGTTCTCACCCCGGGTCTTGTCAGTCCCTAAGTCCTCCCCAGGCTCCCAAGAGGGGTGCTCTTCCCCTCCGGAAGAAGGCAGCTTTCCCATGAATTGCGGAAGGTCCATCTGCCTGTGGACCACCAGCAGCATACCGCGTGGGCGGGAGGGGGCCGCTGGTGTCCACTACACCTACATACCGCGTGGGCGGGAGGGGACGGCTGGCGTCCAGTACACCCGCATACCGTGTGGGCGGGAGGGGGCCGCTGGTGTCCAGTACACCTGGCTCTCCCAGCAGTGGCAGGCCGTGCCTGTGGGGACCACTTCTCTAAGTGTTACTTCTTGGTGAGAATGGGAGTTCACAATGGTTATATGTCTACTGTGTTATTAAATCTGGGCTGAGGGACTGGGGGCACAGCTGACCCCGTGGCTGGACTCTGGGAAGGCCGCAGCACCTCCCACACAACTTCCTTCTTGCATTGCCAGCTGCCTGGGTTCTGCCATCCCCACTGGGTCTGACTCACTCAGGTGCCCTTCCACTCCAGCCCCCGGCCTCCATCAGCACAGGCCCCAGGGCCTAAAGAAGGTAACAGCAGTCCTGGGGACCCAGAGGCCCAGGCCATCTGCCCTGAAGGCCTGGCTTTGTCCTGTGAGGGCAGACTCTATTCCAGAAGTGAGATGGGATGAACGACCGGGTCTCAGAAAACCGCCCGCACCACCGCATCCATCCACATGGCAGGGCTGGCTGGGGCCGGGTTCCTGCCAGCCGCTTCCCCATGGGTGGTGGCCAGGACCACACCCCCAGCCTTTCCCCTGCCTGGCCAGGGTATGAGGGAAGAGGTGCCTTTTTGCAGAATCTCAGTAGAGAAAAGAGGTTCCCGAGACTCGAAGGCAAACTGGGACAGCTCACTGGAGCCTAGCTCCTCGCTGGCTCCTTAAGGTCACAGGTCACTTGTCTTCCAGTCTCATTTCCTCCGCACCTTCCCTTTGCTCTGCCCCTTCGCTCTGGCCCGCCTCCAGAGAGATTTTTGCTATAGGGCATGTGCACTCACCATAGAGACAGAAAGCGAGAAATCACCCCCTGGGGGGATGGCCACGCCGCAATTCTTCTCCTCCATTCTCTGTTTGGGATTTTGGGCACGCACGTACACATGCCTGGCATGAGTTTTGTTTTGTTTTGTTTTTAAGAGATTTTTGCTATAGGGCATGTGCGCTCTCCAGAAAGACAGAGAGAGACAGAAAGCAAGAAATCACCCCCCAGGGGGGATGGCCACACCACAATCCCTTCTCCTCCATTGTCCTCTCAGGATCTTGGGCACGCACGCACACGCGCCCGATGTGAGTTTAAGCCACCGGGTCCAGGACTTGAACCGTGGACAACTACATGGGAGTCCAGCGACATTGCCATTACGCCACTGCTGGTCCCCCTGGCATGAGTTTTAAGCCACTGAGTCCGGGACTAAAACCACAGTCGACTGCGTGGGAATCAAGCGATATAACCGTTACACCAACTGCTGGCCCTACGTGCTCTCTCTCTCTCTGTGAAGGTTTTTTGCCATAGGGTGCATGCACTCACTGGAGAGCGACAGAATGGTGGAAAGTGAGAAATCACCCACCAGGGGATAGCCATGCCACCATCCTTTCGCCTCATTCTCCCAGGATTTTGAGCGTGGACACACACATGCCCAGAGTGATTTTCAAGACACTCGGTCTGGGGCTCGAACTGCAATGGAGCACGTGGGAGTCCAGCACCTTACCCACCACACCACCAGCTCTCTCTCCCCTCACTCTTAACCAGCTTTTCACCTGTAGTCATGAGGTCCCCTCATGCAGCCAGTTCAGCATTAGTGGCCTCTTAGAGCTTCTCCGAGGCCACAGTGGCTCCCGGTCTCACTGAGGTCTGAGGCGCTGGCCTTTCCAGCATGGGCACCCAACCCCGGGACACCCATTACCACCCCAGCTCGGGGGCTCCTGAGTCTTGGAGCGAGAGGGAGGGAGGAAGGTACATGTCTGCAGCAGAGAGGCTCTTACTTTTAACATTTAAGAGGTGGAGGGGCCTGTGGGTGGCATTCTTGTTGGGGCACTGGACTCCCTCCTGCTGACCACACTGTTTGAGACTGGGACCTGGTGGCTTGCTTTCTCACCCTCCCGTCCCGCCCGTCTCTTTCTGATGAGTGCATGTGCCCTGTAGAAAATGTTTACAAATTAATAAATAAACTACATAATTTTCTAAAAGAACAATTATATTTAATTTTATTTACTATCAGCATTACGATTCAATTTGCCACAGGGCATGTGCACTCACCAGAGGGAGACAGGGAAAGCAAGAAAGCAAGCCACCAGGTCTGAGATTCGAACTGTGGTGCACCACTTGAGTCCAGCAGCTTCTTACCAACCACACCACCTGCTGGGCCCAAAAGAAGTAACCCCTTTAAAAATAATAATATATAAAATTAATTATTTTAAAATAAAAAGGATTGAACGATTCGGTCATTAGCACAGTCCCCAGATCATCCAGGGCAAGGCAAAGAAAAAGATACCGGGTTCTAGAAATTCAGGGCCTCACGGTGGTTCCAGCCACCAAGCAAACATTCCATCCTCGAGTCAGGAGGGCCGGTGTGCGTGCGAGGGGAGGAACCGGCTTGAGGTTTATCGCTCCGGCAACTCCGGGTGATTCATTGAGTTGAGACTACCAGGCTGTCATAGATCAAGGCTCGCAAACAGCCCAGGCGTTACCTCTCGCCTGTCTCCCCCTGCCCCCACCTTGCTTCCCCCTAGCCCGAGACCAGCTGCCTCCCCTCCCCCTCGGCAGCGCTCTGGTTGGGCAAACACGCCCGGCTGGCCGCCCTGCCACCGGCTGGCTTGGACCGCGCGCTGCTGGCGATCCCCCAGGCAACTGGGCGTCACGAGGCCGCCTCCTTGGGACCCAGCGCCCTGCCTCCCTCCGCGCCCCCAGGGTCCGGCCAGGCCCAACAACCTCTCCCTTCTCGGTGCGCCTCGGGCCCCAACGGGCCTCGGCGCAAGCTAACTAGACCTGGCTCAGGCTCTTGGGGCCCGCAGCACCGGGGAAAGCGGCCGGAAAATCTCTTCTTGTTTACTGGGCCAGAGAGGTCCCAGCTGGGACTCGCTTCCCTATTCCTGTGGTTCCCTTTGTGCAGATTCCTGGGGCTGGCGGGGAAAGGGTGGCCGGCAGCTGATCCAGTGTGAGGCTGAGGCGCGGGCGATCCTGAACTGGAAAGGTCCCCGGCCGCGGGAGGGGCAGGACTCGGAGTCAGGGCCAACGCGTCCGGGAGCGCAGGACCGCGGAGGCCGGGTTAAACGCGGCACCTCGGGGAACAAAACCGCGAAGGCTAATTAGGACAAGTCAGAACAGAGAACCGGGACGCGGGGAGGGGAGCGCGCGCTGCGAGCCAGGCGGTGTTTGGGGCGGTCTCAGGAAACCTGGGCGCGGGGTAGGCGGGCCCCAGGCCACGCTTGCCCAGGGTCCCGCGTGGCCCTGGGCTCTGCCCAAGGGCTAAGGAGAGCGCGCCGTGGCGCTCCCACGTGCACTTGGGTGAGTGGGGTCCTAGGGAAGGGCCGCGCGTGCAAGAGGCGGGCACTCAGTGTGTGGCGTGTCCACGTGTACAAGCTCGGGAGGGGAGGGGGCGCGGAAGGCGTGACAAAGACGGACTTTGTGTCTGAGTGTGCGCCTCGCTCCGGCCTGGAGCAGCGAGCTGTGCCTGGCGTGCGTCCCATGGGAGAACCAGGACGAAGGTGACAAAGGCTGGGCGTCCGCCGCGAAGAGACGAGCCAAAGTTGCCCCCACGCGAGTCTGTGCGTGCGAGCGTTGCGAGATGCGGGGACAGAGAGCCTTCCCACGGGATGTGCTGGGCTGCACCCCAAACCGCTTTCCGGAGAAAAAGCCGAGCCCAGAAAGTGAGTGCGCGGGAGTGCGCGCGCGCCCGCCTGCGGGGGCGTGGCGGTAAACAGCAACAACCCCCACGCCAGCTCCGCCAGGAACTCCGATCTGCCTCCCTGGCCGGAAAGTGCAACTTGGCGGAGCCCGGAGGTGAGTCGGAGCGGGGCCGCGGGCTTTGTTACCGCGTAAACGGCTTGCACATACCTGGAGCGCTGCGGACGCCCGGTAAGCGCCCTGAATGGAGGTGATGGCACCGCGATGCGGGCGCCGGCCCACCCTGGTGGAGAGAAAGCCTTGAGCCGGGGCCGGCTATTCCGAGAGCGAGGGACAGAGCGCCGCCAGCTCAGGCTGGGGCCCGGGGGAGGCCGGCCCTCCGCCCTGTGCCCCGGCGGGTCCCGCCACCCACTTAGGGCTGGGCCTGGCCGAGCGCCCTGCGCCGAGTCCCTCCCACTCCGGCCCGCAACCCGCCTGGGGCTGGAGTTGGCCCCAAACGCCGCGCAGGAGCCGGGCTGGCGGCGCTTCCCAGGTAAGGGCTGCTGCCTCCCGCTCCGCCCTCCTTTCGGTCTCCCGGAAGAGTCGAGTCAGACCGGAGGGGAGTGGGCTAGGGCAGAGGCCCGGGCGTGGAGAACCCGCGCACAGGGGACGCGGAGCCAACTGCGCTCGGTCGCTGAAAGTTTCCAAACCCGAGCGGGCTGGGGACTGGGGGTGGGGGAAGGCGGACGCTGCGGTTCGGGTGGAGAGCCGGGGGAGCACTCGCAGTCGGGGTCGCCTAGGGGTGCCCTCTCCCCGACCCCCGCCGCCCAGCGGGTGTCCACGGCCAGCTGTGACTTGTGCGTTCGCGTCCTCGTCTGTTTTGGAGAGGGCTCCTGCGCAGGTTCCTGTGGCCAGAGGAAATGGAGTGTCAGCTTCTGCTGCTCCTTCAGTCGGAACGAGCCGGGCAGCGCGGGTGTAGACCCCAGTTTTGTGAACAGGAGTTTAGAGGGAAGGGCTCAGGTCTCCTCGAGAAGTTGGGAATTTCAGACTATGAGAGAGCTTCAGCTTCTGGCAGCCTGGCCTCTAGGTAGACGCCCCTACCCCCCTGGCTGTTCCAGGGCCCTTCCACCCACTCCCAGGTGGTCAGTTTTACTCTAAGAAAATTCTGTCACGTCAGAACTCCACGATCCTGGCCCTGGAACGCGGGAAGGAGACCTTGAAGTCTGGCTTTGTGCTGGAGATGGCCCCTCCGTGCATGACTGGAGGCAGGAGTGTGGCTGGGGGGTGGGTGCATTCCAGAGGAACATTCCAGGGGAGACCCTGGGTTGAAGACCTCCAGGTCCCGGATGTCTCAAGGCTTTTTGACCCAAATGCTCACTCTTAATATGGGACTTGCTATTGTTTAAATGTGCCCCCTCCCCCATGTATTGAGCCATAGTAAGAGGGGATTAAGGATGAGCACTTGATGCAGTTTAGCTGTCAAAGGTGGGGCTTTGGGAAGAGATTAGAAGGATCATTGGGGTGGAGCCCCATGATTGAGTCGAGGTGAGTTTATGAGAGGGACAGGGACGGAGGCAGATGACACAGACCGCGCTGTCCTGCCCTCTGATGCAGCCCGAAGACCCCCACCAGGGGTGGCTCCCGGACCCAGGACCTCCCAACTGTGAGCTGAATCAACCTCTGTTCTCTGACATTACCCAGGCTCGGGTGTTTTCTGGTAGCAGTGGAAAGGACTAGCACCGGGGCCCAGGCTGAGGTTCCCGGGAGCCCTTCTGTCCCCCAAGCTGGGACTGGGGCAGCTCCTCCCAGGCACAAGCATCTTCTGCACCCCTTACTGGATGAGTTAAAACACTAGAGCCCCCCAGCCCACGGTGGCGTGCCTAGGGTGGTGGTAAGATGGTCGGATCTCTCTCTGCACCGAGAGGGAGGAGACCCGTGGGAGGATGGGAGGAAGGTCGGTGGTCACTGGGTCATTGGATTGGCTGCTAAGCGGGCTGGGAGGAAGAGGGGGCTCTGGTATCCCTGGGCGACTCTGCCTCTGATGGGGGGGTTGTGAATGGCCATGGCACCTTGAAGGTAGCCACTGGCTGGGTGCTGGTCTTCCCCCGTACCCTCGAGCTGGGAGACAGACCAGGGCTGCCCTGAAAGCCCACAGAGCTCTTTCCAGGATGGTATTTTTAGCATCCCGGGTGGGGAGCAGGGTTCTCAGGAAGCCAGTCGAGGCTGGCTGGGTCTCTAAGCCCACCAGTATTGCTGAGGCCTCTGCTCCCTGCCAGAGAGAGAAAGAGAGGCAAGAGATTTGGGAACAGGCTCGGACTGGCTCAGGCCGGAGCCAGGGGCTGGGTGACTGAGCCTAGGGAAGGCCGATTTCAGAGGTGATTAAAAATATTTGTGCTGCTGATTCCGAGGAGGTGAATCAAAAGGGCCCTTTTGTCCGGAAAATAATCTGAGGCTGGGGCTGGGCTTCAGCTGCGGCCAGGGGGAAGGAGGGTGGGAGGAGGTGCCCCTCACCCTTCCGTATGCTCTGGAGGACCTGGAGCAGCAGATGTGACTCAGATGGAGGAGGCAGGTGGGGTGTGGAGAAGCGGCTCTGCAGCCGTGGTGACAGTTAGTGCCTCGGCACCCATGGCGAGGCGGGAGATGGTGCAGGCTTCAGAGGTCCCACTCACCCACCCCAAGACTTCCAGTCGTTGGAGAGACAGGTTCGCGTGATCGCAGTGTTCAAGGCTCAGAAGGCTGTCTAAGCGCAGGCACTAGGGGTCCACAGGAGACGATGGGTGCTTCCAGGACCCTGGGGAAGGGCCTCCAGCCAGAGCTGGGGCCACCTTGCTGGCTGCGTAGAAAGTGCCATTGGCCCGCCCGTGCGCTGCTGTCCATCTAAGGGCTGGAGCTGAGCTCTCCTGAGCTTGCTGCTGGCCTTGGGTCCCCGTCCTAGGTCCTAGGTCCTAGGCAGTGGGCAGAGCCAGGCCCCACTGGCTTACCTTCCCTACCCGAGTCTGCCTGTTTCTAAATCCCTTCCCTGTTTTTGGAGGAAGCAGGGAATTAGGACATTTTCAGATGGGAATGTGTTGTCTCGCCTGAGGCTAGTAAGTTTCAGGGCGGCTGGGCAGGAGTGGGGTCCCTGGATGGGGCGAGGAGCAGATACAGGCTCCTGTTAGATTCCCGTTCCCACAGGGGCTGTTGGTGGCAGAGGTGAGACTTGGGGAGCAGGATCCAGGAGGAAGTTGTTGCTGACCAACAGCAAGGACACGAGGACATGGGGAGGGGGCCGTGAAGCCCGTTTGACTCCAGCCCAGCGCCTGTGGAGTGCTGGGGACTGGCAGGGCATAGACCAGTATTTTTAGGGCCAGGTGGGTCAAGAATAGGGCTGTAAGGGTCCCTGGGGCCTGGCTGGCCTCTGTAATGACATGGCGGTCAGCAGATCTGAAGGTGTGCTGTGGGCCTCAGCACCCTCCTCCACGTCCACCCGATCCCAGTCCCTACATTTTGGGAAAAGATCTCTCGGATCTGGCCGTTATTACTTTACCTTTGGCCTTGGTCGTTAAACTGGGACGAGTGTGTCCCTGACAAATCGACTGCCTGTGCTTTTTGCCAGCCTCGTCTCTTAGGGCTCCTCCCTGGCTGTGCCCTCGGGCTGCAGCCATCTGTAGGATAAGGCCCCGACTCCTCCCTGGTAACCTTTCTTTTTTTTTTTTTTTTTTTTTTTGCCGAAGGGCATGAGACAGAGGGAAGGGGAGAAAGTGTCAGCAGGACGGCCACACCCCAGACCCTCTCCATTCTCTCTGGATTTTGGGGGTATGCACACAACATTTTTCTTTTTTCTTTTTTTTTTTTTTGAGAGGTTTTTTGCTATAGGGCGCGTGCGCTCGCCAGGCAGACAGAGACATAGAGACAGAAAGCGAGAAATCACCCCCCAGGGGGGATGGTCACGCCGCAATCCCTTCTCCTCCATTCTCCTCCGGGATCTTGGGCACGCACGCACACGTGCCTGGCATGAGTTTTAAGCCACCGGGTCCGGGACGCGAACCACGGTCGACTACGTGGGAGTCCAGCGACATAGCCATTACGCTAACTGCTGGTTCCCAGAACATTTTTCATTTAAGAGGTTTTTACCTTGGGTGCATAAGAGAGAGACAGAGAGAGTGAGAGGGAAAGTGAAAAGTCACCCCCCGGGGGGATGGCCATGCCACAGTCCCTTTCCTCCATTCTCCTCTCAGGATCTTGGGCAGGCACGCATGTGGGCCGGGTGTGATTTTCTCTTTTCTTTCTTTTGTTTTTGAGAGAGATTTTTGCTATAGGGCGCGTGTGCCCGCCAGAAAGACAGAGAGAGACAGAAAGCAAGCAATCACTCCCCCGGGAGTGATGACCACACCACAATCCCTTCTCCATTATTTTCTCAGGATCCTGGGCACGCACACACATGCGCCCGGCTTGAGTTTAATCCACTGGGTCTGGGACTTGAACCGAGGTTTACTACATGGGAATCCAGTGACTTGCCATTATGCTAACTGCTTCTCACTCCCCACCCCCCGTGTGGTTTTCAATCCACTAGGTCTGGGACTCGAACCTTGGCCATATGGGAGTCCAGCGATGTAACCTCTAAGCCATCTGGTGGTGCCAACCCTCCTTGTTTTTCAAGGTGCTGGTCTAGGCTATAGCTTAGTGGGCCTCCTGGGACCAGCCTTAACCAGCTGGTCCGCCCTGTAACATCCCTAATCTGTCCCCCGCCAGCTGCAGCCTACCTTATAACCTCAGTCCACACTTGTTGAACTTGATTTTTTGTCTTGCTCTGAGCTTGGGCTCATCCCAGAGCTTTGACTCCAGCCACCTTCTGCCTCTCCCTTCCTCTCCTGATTCCTTTCACCTGCCCAACCCCCACCGCATTCTTCAGGGCTTAGTGTCTTTGTGTCCCTGTCTCCTGGCAGCATCTGGGACATGGTACACTCTTAATAAATACCAAATAAAAAGGTCTGCTGTCTGTATCCCTCGATGCCCCCAGCAGCAAGGCCCTTTCCTGGTCCGTGCCCGGAGCTCCCTCCCCACCGCAGGTACATTCCGTGCTGGGGCACTCGTGTGTCATCTTCCCGTGTGATTTTCTGTGTACTTACCTTATCTCTATTAGATTTTAAATACCATCGAGCCAGGGAGTGTTGGTTCACCTTTGCATTTTCCACAGCTTTGACAACGGCAGGGCCTGGTTCCATCCCTGCGCAGTATCTATTTGCTGATTTATAAAAATCGCCCTGGGGGCCAGCAGGTGGCATGTGGGTTAAGACGCTGAACTCCTGTGTGGTTGACCCTGGTTCATATCCTGGACCTGTTGGCTCGCTTTCTCTCATTCTCATTTCCTCTCTCTCTCTCTGTGTTTCCTTCTCCAGTGAGCATACATGCCCTATTGTAAATTAAAAAAAATTAAAATAATGATAAATAAGAGTAAATAAATCTTTTTTAAAAAGTGGAAGACTTGCCCATTCTACACTGGGGCCTGGCAGGGGAGGTGGGCGAGAAGCCCATAGCGTGCGAAGTCCAGAGACTGTCTCCCAGGTCCTCTTCAATATTCAATTCCACGTTCCAAATTCCGATGGTTCTCTGGACCCAAAGCACCCAAGGTGGAGTTAATGCTAAGGCCCGTAGCATGTTGTTATTCCGAAATGACCTCACGGAGTGGTTCAGTGTAAGGAGAATGGCCACATCGCAATCCCTTCTCCATTCTAATCTTCGGATTTTGGATATTGACACATGCGAACTTGGCGTGATTTTCAAGCTGCTGAGTCTGGGGCTTGAACCGTGGAATTGCCATGTAGAAGCCAGTGCCTTAACCTCCATACCCATCAGCTGGCCCCTTCTTTTCTCTTTCCTGCACTTGTGAATGCAGTAGGTTCTCTGATTTGGATTACACAACGCCCTCTACAAAGGCTTATTTAAGTTTCTCCTGTGGGGGAAACATGCTTGGCATTTTAAATGAAGAGAAAGGAAATGTTAAGTGCTGGTTAGTTAGGAAAACAATTGTAAATTTACATAAGAATGTTAACTTCATTAGTTAAGAGTTACTGATAACTATTTAAGGAAAAGTTCCCCTGTTGAAAAATGAGGTGGGGAATGGGGACAGCGAGAGGGGCTCAGGGTTCAGGGGCCAGGTGGGGACACAGAGGCCTCTTAGACACACCCGGGAGAGGTCTTGGGTTTGTGTACTGGACCCCAAGGCAAGCCAGGCAGGTATGAGTGTGTCATAACTGATTGGGGCTAGGCTGCATACGGGTGTGGGTCTCCTGGTGAAGATTCTGTTAGGAGTGATTTTTTTTTTCTTCTCAAGAAATAACAAGAGAGGGACCAGCAACATAATGGCTATGTCGCTGGACTCCCATGTAGTCGACCGCGGTTCAAGTCCTGACCCGGGTGGCTTAAACTCACGCCGGGCGTGTGTGCGTGCGTGCCCAAGATCTCGAGAGGAGAGTGGAGGAGAAGGGATTGCGGCGTGGCCTTCCCCCGGGTGTGTGTGTGTGGGGGGTGATTTCTCACCTTCTGTCTCTTTCTGGCGAGCGCACGTGCCCTATAGCAACCCCCCCCCAAGAAAAGGATAAATAACAAGAGAAAACAAAGAAGAAAGAGGAAGACAAGAATACCTTTTAAAAATACTTACTGAGAATATGAATTTCTATTTATTTTGCTATAGGATTTGTTCCCAGGAGGGAGTGGGAAAGTAGAAAGCACTCCCCAGGGTGGCGGCCACACTGCAGTCTCATCTCCATTCTCCTCTTGGGATTTTGGGTACGCATGAGCATGAACTCATGTGAGTTTCAAGCCACCAGGTCCTAGACTTGAATTGTGGGATCCAGCTACCTTAACCACCACACCACCTGGCTGGCCCAGAGATTCATTTCTCTGGATTTTAGTAAGCGTTCTTCCACTGATCAGCCTGGAGAGCAATTTCTATATATCGAGATCGATCATTTTGCTGGCCTGTTAGAAATCAAGTGGCCAGCAACAATGCCAGCAGGAAGGAGGGGAACTGCAAACCACCCTCCCTTCCCAATAAGGGGAGTGGGAGGCAAGAGGGTGGGGCGCAGTGAACGAGATGATGTTCCCCTATAGGCCTCTAGTGGGCGCCATCAGCCCAGGAGAGCTTGGTTGCCCTGTTTCTGGAGAGAGGTCGTGGTGAGACAGGAAGAGGGAGGGTCCTACCCAGTTATTTGAACATTCAGGGTGATTTAAATGTGGAGTACCTGCATTTCAGAGTTTGGGAATTTATAACTTGCTTTTTATAGCCCTTATTTTTTTTCTTTATTTAACTTTTTATTTTTTTCAGATTTTGCCGTAGGGCACATGCACTTGTTGGAGAGACAGAGGAGAGGGGAAGTGAGAAATCATCCTCACTCTGCTCTCCTCTTGGGATTTTGGGCGCACCCACATGTGTGATTTTCAAGCTGCCGGGTCCAGGACTCAAACCATGCATTCTGCCATGGGGGATCTAGTGCCTGACTACCATGTCACCCGCTGACCCACTTTCACTTTTTTAAAGTTTATTTCTTTGGGAGTGAGGGACCAAGACAGAAAGAAAAGCGCCCTCAGCAGGGTCTCATGCCCTGACCTCCTCCCCGAGTTCCCAACCAGCGGGGGTCCCAGGCATGTTTGCCGGGGTGTGTACATGCTGACCAGGGAGACTGAACCTCGATCTCCCACGCGGACCCAGCCGTGCACGAGCCGGCCTGACGTCAGGTCCTCTGCACGTACGTGCGAAGCGCGTCTTAATATCTGTCACCCATCACACCTGTTACCGCACGTCACAGGCTGAGCTGATGGGTGTTGAGGTTTTCCTGGTTGGTGCCGATCTGCAGCGTTCTGGAGCCCATCCAACCAGGAGTAATAAGTTACCTTCCTGGCGTTAATAAAAGATGCCTTTCTTGCCTTCTCCCTACCTTGTCTTAAAGTCTTCCACCGAAGATTAATCCCTGGGGGTTTGCATCGTCCTTCCCTGGTTCTTGTTAAAATGTTAGCCCCTGGGTGGAGAAGTTTTGCAGAGTCCTTGGCTGGAGGGTTAGGCTATCTTACCCGTGACTCCCGCATCTGAACCGGACAGGAATCTCAGATTTGGCATTACCAGTGGGGAAAGGAAGGGGGCAGTGGGTGGTGGGAAGAATGGAGGGGAAGGGCTGAGAAAGAGAACTTTCAACTCGCCCCATTTCTTTCTGGCTGCAGGTTATGGCTGCCACAGGGTGCTCGTTAGGGACTTGTCGAATGAATGGGAGCGTAGCTGGCTGTGCACTGAGGTCACAGGGTCAGAGTTTAGGGGCCCAGTATCTGACCTGCTGGCCGAGAGCAGCGGTGAGTAGCTGCTGTGGTTTGGCCTCTGCTTTCTCACAGCGCCGTCACCCCAGTAGCTGGGCTGTCTCGGAACATCGGAGCCCAGGCTGTGGTTGGTGGGACCACGTATTCAGGGACAGTTGCAGGCCCTCCCGGGGGGTTGTGCTCGGAATGGTTCTGGAGCTCAGATTCTCACGGTCACCTAGCGCTGTCGGCTCTGGTTCAGGATGGGGGGCACAGCCCCTTATCTGTCCGAGGCCGCCCTTGAAGGACACCCTGAAGGACTGATTCTGTTCTTTCTCCTTCTGTCTCAGGGACCCAGCTGGAGCCTGGCCTGGGAGCCAGGATGGCCAACCCCAAAGCCTTGCTCATATGCCTGGGACTGCCGCTCTTCCTGTTCCCGGGGGCCCGGGCCCAGAACCATGCCCCTCCGGGCTGTAGCCCGGACCTCAACCCCCTCTACTACAACCTGTGCGACCGCTCTGGGGCTTGGGGCATCGTCCTGGAGGCGGTGGCTGGCGCGGGCATCGTCACCACGTTTGTGCTCACCGTCATCCTTGTGGCCAGCCTTCCCTTCGTGCAGGACACCAAGAAGCGGAGCCTGCTGGGGACTCAGGTGTTCTTCTTGCTGGGGACCCTGGGCCTCTTCTGCCTCGTGTTTGCCTGTGTGGTGAAGCCCGACTTCTCCACCTGCGCCTCTCGGCGCTTCCTCTTCGGGGTCCTGTTTGCCATCTGCTTCTCCTGCCTGGTGGCCCACGTCTTTGCCCTCAACTTCCTGTCCCGGAAGAACCACGGGCCCCGGGGCTGGGTGATCTTCACCGTGGCCCTGCTGCTCACCCTCGTGGAGGTCATCATCAACACAGAGTGGCTGATCATCACCCTGGTCCGGGGAGGTGGCGAGGGCGGCCCCCCGGGCAACGGCAGCGCCAGCTGGGCCGCGGCGTCCCCCTGCGCCATCGCCAACATGGACTTCGTCATGGCGCTCATCTACGTGATGCTGCTGCTGCTGGGCGCCTTCGTGGGGGCCTGGCCCGCCCTGTGTGGCCGCTTCAAGCGCTGGCGGAAGCACGGGGTGTTCGTGCTGCTCACCACGGCCACGTCCGTCGCCATCTGGGTGGTGTGGATCGTCATGTACACCTATGGCAACAGGCAGCGCCACAGCCCCACCTGGGACGACCCCACGCTGGCCATCGCGCTTGCCGCCAACGCCTGGGCCTTCGTCCTCTTCTACGTCATCCCGGAGATCTCCCAGGTGACCAAGGCCAGCCCAGAGCACAGCTACCAGGGGGACATGTACCCCACCCGGGGCGTGGGCTATGAGACCATCCTGAAGGAGCAGAAGGGCCAGAGCATGTTTGTGGAGAACAAGGCATTTTCCATGGACGAGCCGACCTCAGGTAGGACTTGGGGCCCCTCCGTTACCCCCGTCCTCCACCCATACCTTTTTGTTTAATTTGCCAGAGGGTGTGTGTACTTGACAGGGTGGGGGGAGGGGAAGACACCGCCCAAGGGCATGGTCACTGCGGTCTGTGGTCCTCCTTCTCTTTTTCTGGGGATTCTGGGCACACATACAAACCGCCAGGTCCAGGACTCGAACTGTGCAGTCAGCCATGTGGAACCAGCTACCTTAGCCACCAGCTGGCCCAAATCCCTGTCTTTTACTTCATGACAGGGAACCAGTCTCTGGAGCAAAGTGGAAGGTTCTTGAGGTTACCTGCAGTGTTCTGCTACTGAGTCCCTAGGTTTCATTTTTTTCAAAAGGTTTCCCTCATATTCATATAATCATGAATATACTCTCATGAAATTTCACACATCATAGGGGCTGGCCCCATGGCCTAATGGTCGAGGAGCTAGATAACTCAGTTCGAATCCTGCCCCAGGAGCTTGAAAAACACACCAGTGTGTTTTTGTGCATGTGTGCCCAAGGCTCAGCGGGACAGAGAACTGTAGGAAGGATTGCGGTGTGGACATGCCGTGTTGAGGTGTGCCTCCTCCCCTCTCTGTCTCTCTGGGGATAGACACCCTCTGACCTGGTGCCCCAGCTGCGCCACCGCTGACGCCCGCACTTGTCCTACTTTTCTTAGACATCAGTGTTGCTCTCTGAGCTTGCCCAGTTTGTACATCAGACTTCGTCATCGGTTCGGTGGCCTGCTGGATCTCACAGGGCCACGTTGTGGTTCGAGTCCTGGACTGGGCAGCCGGAGACACATGCTGAGCCTGTGTGGCTGTGTGCCTACAATCCCAACAGGAGGGACAGGTGGGGAGAAGGGACTGTGGTGTGGCCGTGCCCCGTGGGAGGTGCTTACCCCACTTCCTTTCTCTGTCTTTGCCAGGCCTGTTCCCACATCCCCTAGCGTACACCGTACATGGATGTTCAGGAAGAGATGTATGTAGGGTATGGTGCTGTCTGCTGGGGTCTTGGCACACATGCCTTGCCGTAAGGGGACGACTGCACTGTTGTTAATATTCTTCCTGAACTTGTTTTTCTAGTACATTTGTATCCCTAATTAGCTCAGTTTCTTTTAATAAAAATATCTTCTTTAGTTTTTTTTCTTTTTTTCTTTAGAGAGAGAATTTTTCTACAGGACATGTGTGCTTTCTGGAGAGACAGGGAGAAACAGTGAGAAATCCCCCTCCTGGGTGATTTGCCATACTGTGACCCCTCTCCATTCTTCTCTCAGCATCTTGGGCACACATGCATGTGCCCGGCGTGAGTTTTAAGCCACTGGGTCCAGGACTCCATCCATGGTCGACCATGTGGGAGTCCAGCAACGTAACCATTATGCCATCTGCTGGTCCCAAGTTTTTTTTTTTTTTTTTTTTTAATTTAAAAAGTATTTTAATTTTGGATTTAAATTTATCTTGTGCTTTAAATAAAAACACTCTGGTGCCACCCAGAGATCGTGGCACCTGCTCCATCAGGAGCACTTGGTGTGTGTGTGTTTAAGATTTTTGCCATATGGTGTATGCACTTGCTAGAGAGAGAGAGAGAGAGGAAAAGTGAGAAGTCACCCCCCAGGGATGGCTATGCCACAATCCGTTCTCCTATATTCTCCTCCTGGGATTTTGCACACGGTACACATGCCCTGCATGATTTTCCAGCTACCAGGTCCAGGACTCGAACTGCAGTTGTCCATGTGGGGGTCCGGTGCCTTACCCACACCACCCATCCCCATGCACGAGTGTTTATGAGCACCTGCTATGTGCCAGGCCCCACACTGCCTCCCTTCTGGTAAGCCGGGTGCCTACACCTCACAGGCATCTTAGCAGCTGCCTGCAGCCTCGTCACTGAGCTGAACCGGAAAGCCGGAGGCACAGTTCGAGGCCCTGACCCCGGCCCTGCACTGTGCTCATCAAAAGCTTCGGGCTTAAGGCCTTCCTGGCTGCCCGGTTATCATGTACCTGGGCAGGGGCACGGGGTGTTCCAGAAACTGAGACATCCCTGTCTCCACATGCCGTGAGATCTGTAACCCCTTCTTTGGGAAAGAAGTGACCCTGGTCCTGGAGGGCTCTTGATCTTTGGTCTGCCCACCCGGACTGAGCACTGCTGCACCCTGGGGTGTTCCTGGCACACAGCTGGGCCTGCAGGATTGAGGTGGCCAGTGGAGGGGGGAGTGCTCTACCCCGCCCCCACCCCCCACCCCACCCCCGCTGGCGCCCTGCTCCCTGTTCCTCAGGGCCACATCGTTCTCAGCCTTTGTCCTCTCTCAGCAAACACTCTGGGGGCTGCGAGTTTTTATTTCCTTTTTTTCCCCTAAGTGGAAAAATCAATAGAGCAAGCCCAGCACTTAGGGAGCCCGGAGGAGGATGCAGGGCCTCGGCTGCTGTGGCAGGTCTGCTGGAGCGATGGCCGCGCCACCATCCCTCGCAGTGAGGCCTACTTCTCGCTCCGGGCCCATCCAGCTTCCCGCAGGTGCCCTGGCACTGCCCAGCAGGGGGCACTGCATCGGGAAACCAACACCCCAAGGCCCAGGGAATATTCCTGGAGCTGAAACGGCTCTGGAACCCGGCCAAGGGCCATGGGATGGGCTGTACCCTTGGCTTCCATGGCCAGGCCTGGGCTGCAGTGGGGGACGAGGACTCACTCTGCCTTGTGAGACAGAGTCTTGGGCTGAGGGTCCCGGCGTCCTTAACCCAGGCCTGGCAGCCAGCCCGAGCGGGAGAGGCAGGAGCTGGAGGCCGGCCATCTTGGAGGACAGCCGAAGGCCATGTGCACCTTTTGGCCTCTGGCCCTGGAGAGCGGATGGGGACGCTCAGGTGCTGACTGAGCGTTTCTCCAAGCCGCTGGATGAGGGGAGGGGGGCCCCACGTTGGAGGGAGGCCAGGCGGCATTGTACTCCCTTGTGCATCTGTGCCCAGGGGTTCCGAGCTTGGGAGGGGCTCCACATCCACAGTCTCGCCCCAGGCTGGTCACTCCTGGGTGAGTTACACCAGGGTGGGCCTGGCCCCCTCTTCCCTGCCCTCTGGAGAGCCTGGCAGGGGCGAGGAGGGGAGCTGGGAGCCCAGGGAGCCTCAGACCACTGCCGTTCTCACTCACAGCCAAGAGACCAGTGTCCCCGTACAGCGGGTACAACGGGCAGCTGCTGACCAGCGTGTACCAGCCCACCGAGATGGCCCTGATGCACAAAGGCCCGGTGAGTGGGTCCCCAGGCCCCGTGAGCCAGGGCGGGGGGACCACGGAGCCCGGCCCTGCAGGTGGGGCAGAAGGCCGGGCGGCCACTGGCGGGTGGATGTGCAGGGGAGACAGGGCCTTTGACTGGTGCATCTACCCAAGAATCTGGAGCCCCTGTTTGTGGCGCCGACATGTCCACTGCTGTCAGCTGCGTCGCCGCGGGACCTGCGCGTGTCTCAGGGGCGCCGTGTTGGGCTGGGGCTGGGTGCTGTAGGGAGTCGAGCTGGTAAGAGCGGCCGGCTTGACCGCAGGAGGTTGGCAGTGGAGCGGAAGGTCTCAGCCAGGTGCTCCCTGCGGGCCAGGGATCAAGTTTAGACAGGTAGTGACTTTTGAGCCACAGCCGGCCCGAAGGCCTCAGCTCATCCCTGTAGCAGCTCCCTGGGTTTGGAAACCAGATGCTGCAGTAGCCACGGGAGAGTGGGAACAGGAAGACGGTGGCTTGGAGTCTCCCTCCCCCGGCTGGCAGTGGCTGTGGGGAGAGGTCAGTGACCTGCCTTGGCAGGACGCTGAGAACAGGAAGCTAGGAGGTCACCGGGGTGGCGTTCTCATCACCCCCAGCCCCGCCCTGGTCTGGGGACAGAGCAGGGAGAGCCACTGGGTCTGGAACTTGAGCCGCACTGCTTTGTCTGAGCCTGCGGCCAGGGGCTGTAATGAGCGGAGGCCCCCGGACCACGGACCCTGGACCCGGGCCCCCGTGGCTGCCGCAGAGCCCACTCCCTGGCAGCTGCCCTCACTCTCGTCGCCCCTGGAGCCCTGGTGTGTTTGGGTCCTGCTTCCTCAAGGCGATGGCCTGGGCTCACTGGCACATTTTATCTGCTGATTCTTGAACACTGTCCCCAGCCCCTGGTATAGCCTCACCTGGGACGTGTTAGACATGTGACTGGGGGGGGCCAGGGGTGCGCTGTCAGCCCCTGGTGGCATCGCCTTGTCTCTGGGGTCACCCCTGGCTGCAGGTGGGTATGGGCTGACAGATGGTGCAGGTAACTCTGGTACGCACCGGGTCTGAGACATAGACCCACGTGTCCCTAAGGCCACCCGGGAGTACGAGATTACAGACCCGTGGGCCACTGGGGCCGGAGTACCCTGAAGGCTGGTTTGGGCCAGGGAGCTCCAGAGGGCTGGTGCCAGCTCTTGTCCAAGGGCTAAGGCAGGTGGAACCAGGAATTCACCTTCCCTACAGATGGGAGCTGGGACGGGTGCCTCGGGACCCTCCATGCTGATCTGCCCACGGCCATGGTCTCCAGCCTGCACGGGCGCGGCCCAGGCTCCTAGCTGAGATGGGTGGGCTCATCCAGGACCACCAGAAGGGTGTCCTTGGCCGGGAACGCCAGCAGCCAGGATGGTGTCGTAGCAACAGTCATGGGGCTGGGGTAGGATTCTTGGGAGGCAGGGGCCCTGGCAGCTTTACCTGACAGGCCCGAGCAGCTCTGGCTCACCCCCCACGGGACCTGAGTTCCCCTGAGTGGAAGAAGGCTCTCCCTCCATGAAGTCCTGGGGCCCCCACGGTGACCAGGGGCCTCGTTGTCAGGCCCAAAGGCAGGGGGAGATAAGGGGTGTGGGTCAGCTTATCTGTCTGCAGAGGTGGAGTCCACCTCTAGCTCCACTGGGGCCCGGCCAGAAGGGGTCAGGGCAGCAGGGGAGCTGGCAGGCATGGCCCTGCAGGAAGCAGGGTGTGCATCCGCCAGCGGAATCTGGCTCCCGTTCCCCCGGCTGTGAGGCCGCCTGTTCTTCCTTCCAGTCCGAAGGAGCCTACGACGTCATCCTCCCACGGGCCACCGCCAACAGCCAGGTGATGGGCAGTGCCAACTCGACCCTGCGGGCTGAGGACATGTACGCGGCCCAGAGCCACCAGGCGGCCACCCCGCCGAAGGACGGCAAGAACTCTCAGGTCTTTAGAAACCCCTATGTGTGGGACTGAGTCGGCGACAGCCAGGTGTAAGGGTGGATTGAGGAGAGCCCTCGGACCTGGCCTAGGCAAGGGACTCCCCGGGACCCCTGTGCTCTGTGGCTGTCCCTTCCTGCTCTTGGCTCAGGCAGCTTTGCCTCAGAGCCCGGAGGGTCTCCCCATCTGCCAGTGTTCAGGTGGGTGTCCCAGGTGCCCTACCCACTGCTCAGTGTTTGGGAGCCGAGGAGCCAACTCCAGCTTCATGCCAGGGCCGCTCGGGTGGCCAGACTCCCGCCAAACAGTGTTCTTCTCGGTGGTGGCTGCTCAGTGCCTGCGGTCCCTGGAGACTCCTGCAGCCTCCAGACGTGGCCCAGGTGCGCCAGCCGGAGTCCTGCTCCTCTGTGAGGAACAAGGATGCCTAATAAACTTGTTTCTGCTTTATTAACTCTTGCTCTGGGGTCATGGTGTCTCATCTGGGCTCTCGGCTTGTGGTGGACTGCTCCCTCACCGTGGGCTGTGGGCGCTCCCTCTCGCTCCTTCCGCTCAAATCCAGCTCTCACTTAAGCTGCCGCTGGTTTCTTCCTGCGCCTTTCCACGGCTGACCTCTGCCCAGGGAAGGAGCCTTTCACGGAGGCTCCGCTCGTGTTGTATGCGACCAGGACGATCATCCGGGCCAGCTCGGCCTGGAATGCCTCCCCGTGTGGGCTCGCCTTCCTCTGAAACCCTCTGGCTGTCCATGGGGACGGAACAGGGAGCAGACGCCCCAGCAGGCAGTTCTGCATGTAAGGGAAGAGGGGCGATTTCAGCTCCTCGGAGAGTGATAGTTAAGACCCGGGCCTAGCCCGTGGCGCGGAGGTTAAGGCACCTGGAACCCACATGGCCACCTGCGCGATTCAAGTCCCATACTCGGGGGCTTGAAAAACGCCAGGTGCCTGTGTGTCCCTGCCCACATCCCAGGAGGAGAGTGGAAGAGAGGAGAGTGCAGGGTACCATCCCCCGGGGATGATTTCGTCTCCCTCCCCCGCCCCACCCCATCTTCTCTCCAGCAAGCACACTCGCTCTAGAGCGACATTAAAATTAAACGAAACAGATCCTTTCCTGGAGACAAGGTCGAGAGCCGTTCTCCATGTGCCGTGAGATCCCACTGCAGTGTTTGTGGGAGCAAGCGGCTCGGGAGGCCCGGAGCAGTCTTACCAGGTGGGTTTACAAAGGCGGGGAGGCCAGGCCAGGTACTGCTCGGCATCATTCTTGGGCAGCAAGGAAAAATGTCCATTTTCAGTGCGTCACAGTAAGCGAACACCTTTCCACGTCAGCTGGTTTTAGTCCCTGCCCTGGGAGGTGGGCAGGACTGCTGTTCTCTCCCCTGTCCACAGTCCCAATCCCCAAATCACGCCATAATTTTGGGACTAAGCGGCCTTCAGGGAGGTACCCTGCCACCTCCCACAAGGAGACCCAAGCCGACCCAGAGAGACCACCTAGCCTCTAGACAGCCAGGCCAGAGCCAGCCACCCACCTGGGCCACTGTGAGCCGCCCTGATGGCCAGGACTGGGACAGTGGTGTCCCGAGCCTTAGACTGTGGCACCAGGCTTTGCAAGACGGATCACAGGCCTGCCCTTCCCAGGCAAGGAAGCGTTTCTCCCCAATTAGCCCAGAGCTATTTTCTGACATCGCTTGTAGGAAAAAATATATATTTTTGTTGAAACGAAGAGAAAGGTTACCAGAAAAAAAATAAATCTAAACTTCTCCTTCTATGCTCAGAATGCACCAGCCCCCTGGGGAGTGAAACTTCTTGTTCAACATGTACCAGCCCCCTAGGGACTGAAATATTTTTAATATATTTTTTTTTCTGAGAGAAAGCTTTGCTATCAGGCACATGCACTCACTAGAGAGGCAGAGAGAGAAATCACCCCCGGGGGGATGGCCACAACACAGTCCCCTCTCCTCCACTCTCCTCACGCGTGTACGTAATGCCCAGTTTGAGTCATCAGGCCCAGGACTCGAACCGTGGCTGACTATGTGGGAGTCCAGTGCCTTAACCACTATGCCACCTGCTGCCCCACCGCACCCCCCCCCCCTTTTTTTTTTTCCCAGTAAAATCTATTACTTAGTCCCCACATGGCAGGGTCCTCTGACTCTTGTTCTTTCTGGTCACTTTAGGCTCAGTCCCCGCAGAGTAAAACGCGGTGGTAGACGCCCCGGTCCCTGGATGGCACGTCATCGGGTCCTCTCTGTACCCAGGCTGGGCAGGGCAGGGCCCCGCACCTTTCCTCCTGTCATCGGAGCTGGGAGGGACCGGAAGCCACCAGGCTGAAGCAGAGGACTGAGTGGGAGCCCCATGAAGCCCGAGGCGGGTGACATGGGCTCTAGGGCCACCCCTTTCCAGCCCAGCCTCTCCTGGTCGGTGGCTGTAGGCAGCTCTGCAGAGTCCTCGCCTGGCCTCTGTTTCCCTCTTTAGACCCCTGTCCCCCGAATCACAGCTCCTGCTATGGCTCTCCGGAGCACCCTCCCCCTGTGCACGGCAGTCCTCGGGGTCCCTGTCTACAAAGCTGGCCAGGCCAGGGTGGTGTCTGTCATCAGCTCGTCCGCTCTGCCTGGTGGGTCTCCATGAGTCAGGAGCACACTGCGCAGACGTTGGGCCTCACCCTTCTCTCCGGGCCTCCTGCCACCTGGACTGCAAGGCCACTGAGTCGGGGCAGAGCCCAGCAAGGCCTGGACAGATGCTGCTCCTTCCCGGCCTCCGGTCTCAAGTCCAGCCCCTGTGCACTGGGGTCTTCCTGTCTTCACTGAACCGGGTCCTCCCAACGAGGCAGGCCCAGCCGTGCCTGCTTTCTGCTCCCAACTTCACCTCACCGTCGGGGCCAAGGTCCCAACCAGGACGCGCTCTGTCCAGTACTACCTCACCGAGAGTCCCACAGAGCAGCCGTGGAGTCAGGTGGCATTGGGGCTCAGCGCCGTTGTGAGCCTGCACACTCCCTGGGGCTTCTCTGCCTTCGGTTTCTCAGGAAGGTGGCTCCAGGGGCAGGTGCCGTGTGAATGCCGCCGAGCTACCGGATCTCAGACTTGGGAGTGCAGCAGGGGCCTGCTGTGGCTACTGGGACATCTGCACAGACCGGAAGCACCCCTGGGAGACACACGGTGGGGCGGCTGGACTGCATCCTCAGGGACCAGGCGGGAGGCCTGGGCCGATGACCTGAGGGTGGCCTCCCCCATGAGTTAACCGTGGGCTTTGTGGAGGTGCCTTGGGGAGGAGGAAGCGGGACTGAAGGTGGTGGGTACTGGATGGGCGGAGGTAAGTTTCCAGGGGTTCCTGCCACCGGCTCACTGTGCTCTCATCGCTGGAGGAGCCTCGTGTCCTTGGCCTTAGGACACACTGCAGAGGGTCCTGACGGCCACCCTGGGAGAACGGACCTCAGGACCTGCATGATGCTGGCTCTGGGGACAGATGAGCACAGCTTGAGACTTGAGAAGCGGGACCTCTGTAGCATCCTCTACCCTGGCCTTGTCCAAGGGGGCCGTCCCGAGTGTGCCCCTGGGCTGTCTTCAGCCTGGCACACCTCTGGGTGTCACAGCTGCGGGTAAGGGCAAAAGGAACTCTCGGGGTAGAAGCGCCCTGTAGTCAGCCCCACTGCCCTCCAGGGCCACCTCCTGTCCCCAGCAGCCTGTGCCTTCGTCACTGGAGTATTGTTGCAGAGCTGAAATGGGTAAACAGCCCCGGAGAGTAGGACTACCCAGTGTGCGACCCCCTTCACCTGTCACCTCCTCCTCGCGCCGGCTCGGTCATTCCACGAATAGAGGATTACCTCCTCTGATGGGTCGTGGGCTCCTGGTCTAGGACGGCAGCCCCAAGACCTCTGAGAGTGACAAAGGTGCTATTGTGCTTTTCACACAACGGTGACAGTTTCGTCAGTCACAGGCAGCACCAGGTGGCCAGAGGTGCAACCTGCAGTGACTCTGGGTTGGTGTCTAGCGTGATGAGTTCCTGGATTCAGGAGGCCAGGTCCTGCGTACACTACAGCCCCTTGGCCGAGTGCAGGAGACAGTGGTTTTGGTGGGAGAGAAGCCTTCGTCCAGTCCCATCACAGCAGACCTTGAACGAGGTCTAATTGGGACCCGTTGCAGGCTCTTCCGGGCTACACCGAGATGGATTTCACGCCCACCATGTCAAACTGGGCAGCCGGAAGCACAGGAGTGTGGATGACATAACTGCTCAGAATTAAATGATTTGTCTTCCGTTTGTGAAGGTTCCTGCCTCTGAATTCCTGCATGTTGACGGATTTATTGATACGTCTTTTCCCCCAGATCCCTGGCTCTCTACACCAACAAAGGCTGTTTGATTCCAGCTAACTTTTTTTTTATTACTGGTTAGGCATTTTATCCTAGGAAGAAAACCAGGCCACCAGAAAACAGCTCATAACCAGCCCATCCCAGAAACCAGCGACCCCTACACTGGAGTGGAGTGGGGGACGAGGGCCCTGAGGGTGGACAGCTCCCCTAGGAGCAGCAGGACAGCCCTCGCCAGCTCCTCTGTTCACAGGAAGGCATTCTGGGCCGGAGGGGGATCGGAACTCCCCCACCATGGGGAGCAGCTGCCGAGGGCTATGTCCGGCTTTCTGGTTTACCCATGTTCCCTGCTCTCCAGCCCATTCCCCCCAAGGCTGGCACCTTTTGTAGCCCCACCCTGTCTCCCCCAGATGGCCAAGGTCATGCACAGGTGCCAGGCACCAGACGCTTTCCTATCCGCTGTCTCCACTGAGCCCTCCAGGAAGTTACAGCGCATGAATTATTCAGCAGCTGCACCGCGCAGGGCTCTGACCTCATCCTCCTTGGGCTCAGGGTGCGGCTCTGACCTCATCCTCCTTGAGGAGAGGTTGTTGGTGGGCAGACTGGCTCCTGTCCCTCTGGAGTACGGGTAGTAACGAGGGGCACTGGTACCCTTGGGAAAGGAGGCGGCCTGCAGCAGACCCACTGCCCTCGCAGGGGCGTAGACCAGAGTGGCGACGACGTGAGGACCTGGCTTCACCTGTGGCCTGCTAGCTCCGACCTTGGGCGGCTCCCTCGAACCTCAGGGCCCTTGGACTCTGGGACTCTGGATTCGAGTTTGGTATCAGGCCCTCCAGGTGCCTCCCTGTGTCTCACCTAGGCAGGACTTTGGCTGCTGGCTACCCCGAGTTTTCTCCCAGACAAGCTGGTCTCCAGACCAGGTTCACGGTGGGCTGCCTTCAGGGGGTGCAGCCCCCCTGGTTTCCAGGGTGGGCGGGTGGGCAGTTGTGGGTATAGAAGAGGGTCCGACCTTTGTGCCCTGATTGGCAGGGGAGAAGGGCTCATAAGAAAGGCTTCCGGAGGGCCTCCTGGGCGCACCGGAGTCCAGAGCCAGCCGAAGAGCTGAGAGGACGCTCTGTTTGCTGAGCACTGCTCCGCTCGGGGCAGGTGAGCCCGATCTGCCCTGCCCCCTTTGCCAGGCCAGACCAAGGGCTGAAGCGGAAGCAGCCGAGCTGGGTCCTGCCGGATCCTCGGCATTCGGCAGGCAGGTGCCTTCCCCACGCTCCCACCAGGCAGCCCTCCGCAACGCCCTTCCTGTCCAGCAGTGTCCTCGGCCAGGGCCGGGTCTTGCTAGCTCTGTGACCTTGCCCAACACCCATGACCCGCCCTGGGTTTCCTCAGCTGTAAAGTGGACTCCAAGCTTTAGGTCTGTGCCCTGGGTGTGCCCGGTGGCCTAGACTCAAGGTCTGGGCAGAAGTTGGCTGAGGGGGGCCACCTCCTGGCTGTGCCTCAGACAGAGCACTGCTCCTGGCGAGCCAATGGGACTCATCTTAGTCTTGTACCCAACTCAGAACCAACCCCCTTCACCCTAGGAACCCGAAGAGGGTGCCCTCCGCTCTGACCGCGCACCCTCTTCTCATTTGCACCGGGAGACAGTGGCTGGCTTCACCCTCCGATGGCGCCGCGCTGGAGGGCCTGCGGGGGCGGGGCCAGGAAAGGTGGCCGTCGAATCCCAACCGAGCGACACAACAGCAACCGTGACTGCCCTGAGCGCGTGGGGAGTGGGCCAGACTCCCCACTTCCCTGGGACGGGACGGGCATCTGGCGCTCAGACGTCACTCTCCAGCGAGGGCCGGCCCACCCCAGCTCCCAGCCAGCCCGAGGCCGCGGCCCGCGGCCACCCCACGCCTCGCCCCGCACTCACAACCCAGTCCCTGGCCCCAGCCCGCCGGCACCAGCACCGGCACCGGCACCGGCTGTCTCTGCGCTGCTGCCGGCTGGGGACCCTGGGCCCGCTGCTCTCAGGGTCCGCCCATGTCCTCCTGGGATTGCGACGGTGACGAGCTTTTCCCTTCCCTTCGCGGGCCAGCCCTGCACCTGCACCCAGCCCCTACCGCATCTGTCCCTGTTCCTCTCAGTCTAGCACGAAGTAGGGGCTCCCGGGAGGAGGAGTGGGCTCCCGGAGGCCTACAGGGCTCCTCAGGTTCCCTGGGTGGGCACAAGGGGCAAGGGCGGCAGGGAGCCGGACCACCCTGTTGGTGTGACTCTGGGGCAGGTTCCCCCAGCCCGGGCACTGCCCTCGTTTTGGGCCAGATAGTTCTCTGCGGTGGGCGTCCTGGGCATGGTGAGATACTGAGCCGCATCCCGGCCTCTACCCCAGATGCCAGGCACACGCCAACCCCTAGTTGTGACGATCCAAAACATCTCTGGGCCTGGCCCAACGCCCCTGGGAGACCCCGTCCTGGGTGAAGACCAAGCCCCCCAGGGTGCTATAGTGGGCACTGGGGCCACCGTCAGAGAGCGTGGGGCTGGAGCCCAGGTCCTACGGTCCCCGCTGGGCTTCCCTTCGCCCCTCCAGGTTGACAGCTGCCTCAGGCCAGCTGGGGGACTATGACCCTTGGCCTGACATTTGGGCACATGTGACCCGTTGACCTGCCGGCTCCTCTCTCCATCCAAACACCTCAGCCCCACCCTGATGGGAACATGGGGCCGGGGCCTGTTCCTGCCTATCAGGTCAGCGCTGTGCCTACAGCGGGCAGCCTGGGCGTGAGGGGAGCCGGACTGAGGCCTCCTCTGCCCGGGCTGTCAGGGCTGAGGTTAGGTAAGCACCCTGGCCGGCAGGACCCCCATCTCTCTCTCACACAGAACACGCATTGGGCCAGCCCCAGCTGGGGGATCCTTTCAGCCCCCCGCCAGGCCCTTTTGGGGTGGTTATCAGAGCTAGGTGGAGGGCAGACCCCACCCCATCCCACCCCACATGCTGAGTAGGCTTTTCAGAAGAATCTACTCCCAGATTTAAAGGGGAAAGTTTGGATCCCCCGCCCCCCATAGTCACGTGTGTCTGTGCAAAAGGAGCTTGGGAAGGGCCAAAGACACCACTTGGGTTCAGGTGGACGGACCGGGGCGGGGGTGGGGGGGTGCTGGGCCAGGGCCGTCGCCGGTACCGCGCAGCTGAGGATCGGATGCCTTCCTGTCTTGTTTTCTTTTTCTTTCTCCTTCCTCCCTCCCTGTCTCCTTCCCTCCCTCCCTCCATCTCTCCTCCCTTCTTTTCTTTCCTTCCTTCTTCGTGAAAATTACATATTCTTTAAAATTCACCGGAAACATAAAAAGGGAGCAGAGGGTTCCAGCGGCTGCCCCTGTGGCCCAGGGCGTCCTGCGGCGCCCCTGCCCAGCCTCCACAAGGGCCAGGCCCTGGCAGTCCTGGGCCATAGTCTCCCTGCATCCCTCCCTCCAAGGTGACGGGCCAGCTTCACCCTGTCTAGTTTTCGCAATGCCTTTGGAAGGGTTTCTGAGGAAGCAGAGGATGGAGGGCCTGAGCCGGGAGCATGTGCTCGGGGTGTGTATGCGGCAGGGGACCCTGCACCCACCCCCTGGCCTGGCCTCGCGACCTCATTCTGAGAAGACGGAATTAGATTTACATTCATGGAGCAGATTGGCGTGCAGCCGCCATTTGCTGGCTCTCCGTGTGCAGCTCGTCATTATAAAACACCCGTGTCCCCCGGGGCAGGCGACAGCAGATGAGGGAATAACATCCGGCTCATTAACTCCTTCATTCATCAGTTCTTCATCAATATTTATCAAAGGCTGTTCCTTGCCATCCTTCTCATTGACATCCTTCTCATTGACATGGGTCCCCACACGGATCTCTCTCCAAGCACCCAAAGACTTGTGTCTGGTGCACAGTTCGTTTACCTCCCTGGATCTGAGCATTCCACCGCCCCAAGTCACTTGAGCAGATGACTTATGTCTCTGGGGGGAACCGTTTACAGTATGTGTGACTTCTACAGTGATATCAGTACCATTATCAATAAAGTGCTGATAAACTCTAGGGTCATTAAGGCCAAAGTCACCCCCTATTGCATATGTGTCATTTGGGTGGGGGTCACCTGGAAGAGTGTCTTAGCTTGCTGTTGTGTTGCTAACAGAAATACCCAAGACTGGCTGATTTATAAAGAATAGAGGTTTATTTGGTTCACGATTCTGGTGGCTGGGAAGTAAAAGGCACAGGGCTGGCATCCGGCTGGCTCTGGTGCTACGTCACAGCACAACCAACAGAAGCAGAGAGAATAGAGTACATGCAGAAAGAGACCGGGGGAAGCCATCTTCCTTTTAGAACAATCTGTTCTCGTGGGAATTAACCACGTCTCACAAGAGCTAGAGTTTACTCCATCTAGTGAGGCAGCACTAAGTCATTTGTGAGGGTGATTTCTCCGTGATCCAAACATCACTCCCTAGACTCAACCTCTTAAAGGTCTCAACACCTCCTGATGCCATTGCATTGAGAACCAAATTCCAAACCATGAAACTTCGGAGGACAAATCATCCTCCAGACCATAACAGCGAAGTTATGTCTCAGATTGGAAAGTGGAATGAGGGAACAGTCTGGGTTGGGACAGGGAGTCTGTCCCTTGGGCATTATCAGGAAGGTCAAAGGGGAGTCTCTTGAATCCTTAGAAGGCCCATTCCCCACAAGGACCCGTGTGTAAAGAGCCCAGTGTGTGTGTTGCTCAGGCTGTGGGGGCTTACACAGCAGACACTCATCTCACAGTTCTGGAGTTGGAAGTCCAAAGCCACAGTGTTGGCGGTACTCATGTCTAAAGAGGGCAGCGAAGGGGGCTCGGCTACAGGCCCCTCTCTGCCTGGCGTTGGTCGTCTCCTCCCTGCATCGCCACGTCGTCCTCTGTGCACATCTCTGCATCCAGAGAGTTCTCTGTGTTTTTATTTTTCAGTTTGCTATAGAGTGCATACCGGATACAAGGGAGAGACCAGGTCTCACACAGCCACGGGCATTTTTGCTTTGACCTTAATAGTGATTCTCCCTTTTAAAGGTAATTCTATTTCCTGCCTTTATTTACACGTTCTCACTAAACCATGAACTTCTGGGAAGGAGATTCCGCTATGTTTTTAGTTTCCTCTTTCCATCTTCAGACCCTGTGCCTGGCACAACCAGGGCAGCCATTTGAATACTGGGTAAACAAATAAACGGTGCCTGGGCATTCAGTGCCACCTGGTGGCTATAGAGAGTATGGCAGCTTTTTTGATTCGGTAGAATGGATAGGCTCCTCAAGTTGACTCTAGAAATGAATGAATGAATGAACGAATCTGCCTAATTAATTAATTTCGCTTCTTAGTCCCAGAGGGAAAGCAGGTGCGCCCCTAAGCCTCCCACCTGCAACCTAGCCCCTCCCTCTCTGGATCAGTCCAGATGAGGCAGGAAGTAGCAACAGGGGAGCCCCTCGGTGACTGCTGGCGTGAAGCCCAGGACACCCCAGAGCCCAAGGCGTTCCTGGCCCCTCCAGGCAGCCTGGTCTGAGGGTGAGGCACTGCCCTGTTTTCTCCTCAGGGACTTCTTTTTTTTACACAGGAAAACATTTATTAATATATGATATGTGTACCTATTTGCAGGAGTTCAATGTGGTTTTTGAATTTTTTTTTTTTATTATGCCAGAGGGTGTGTGCACATGCACAAGAGAGGAAAGAGAGGAAGAGGGAGAGAGAGAAATAGAGAGAATCCCCTACAAGGTCATACATACCCCCCCCCCCCCCATTCTCCATCCCATCAGGATCCTAGGCATGTGTGCACCCAGTATGTTTCCAAGCCAAGGAGACTGGTTTCCAAACACTGGTTGGCCACGTGGATCCGGCTTCTTCGGCATAGCACTTAGCCACTGTGCGGCAGGGCCAGCCCACGGTGCAGTTTCACAGTATGAGAACACGTGTCTAGCGGTCATTCAGGGTCATGGCATACCCATCCTCTCACCACATGCCGTCAGTTCTGTCGGGAACGTTCAGAAGCCTCCCCTCTAGTTATTTCAAAATACACACAAGCTCTTGCCACCTATATTCTTGCTCCTCCTATCTATCTGCAATTTTATTTCTGTTAGTATCCCGTCATTCTCCCCTCCCCCATCTTCCAGCCTCTAGTACTTCAGGTACTCTAGTATTCTAATAGTCTAGTACTCCAGTAGACTAGTACTCCAGTAGACTAGTACTCTAGTAATCTAGTACTCTAGTATTCTAATAGTCTAGTAGTCTAGTACTCTAATAGTCTAGTACTCTAGTAGTCTAGTACTCTAGTAGTCTAGTATTCTAGTACTCTAATCATCTAATACTCTAGTAGTCTAGTACTCTAGTACTCTAGTAGTCTATATCTCTAAAAAATTTTTTTTGTATGTTTATTTTGTATCTTTCAACTTTCTTGAATTTGTCTACCAATTCTAAGAGCTTATGAATGGAATCCTTAGGGTTTTCTAGATATAAGATTATATCCTCTGTGAACAGGGATGATCTAACTTCCTCCTTTCTAATTCAAATGCCCTTTATTTCTTTCTCCTGTCCTATTGCTTTGGCTAGGATTTCTTTATCTCTGTGGCTTTTGCCTCCTTCACTTTTACTCTCTTCCCTCACCCCTGAGGGCCAGTCTGCCTCTCTGAAGTCCCTCGAACTTCTTTCCAAGAGGCTGGAGCTTGTTGTGTCTACTGGCTGAGGGTCTGGAAGGACACGTGCTACGCACCTGGACTCCACGCATTGAAACCTCTCCAGACCTTGTGTAGGAACAAAGGTACCTCCCAAGAAGGGCAGTAGTTCTGGAAGCACCAACAGATGGTAAAGGGTCTTCTTGTGGCTGGCCAGACTTTCTCTGGGGTTCCAAGAACAGCTTCTCTACGGTGCTTAGGGCTACAGGCTGCATTCCTCTTTGACTGCTGGCTCCTACTGCCTGATTTATATTCCCTGGCTCTGGCCACTTTGTTAGGTGGCCACCTAGGTAGGACCTGGAGTACTAGACCTCCTCAACCCTACCTCACAGCCTGCCTGCTCCTAGGCTAGGTTTGGCCATCTGGTCTATCCCCAGCTTCACTCTGTCCAGTCCCTGCTCACTCCCCTCCCCACCACCCTGAGTCTTTAGGCTCTTCAGGTATCCCTCAGGGTCAATAGGACATGGGACAGACAAGCAGGGATGGGCCAGGGTAGAGCCGAGGTGCAGCCAGGAGTCTGCAGCCAGGCAGGCAGTTAGGGCAAAGAGGGTGCTGGAGTCCAGGTGACAGAGCCAAGTAGGAATGACTCGGGCATACCAGGGTCCAGACCAGGACAGTGCTGGCCAGCGGGTCTTGCCTTCAGCTGTAGCTGTGTTGACAAGCGGCACCCACCCTGCACCCAGCTCCTCACTCCCTTGGGAGAACTCGAGACAGCCACTTCCTTTGCTAGAAGTTTTTAACTACTTTAGTAATTGGTTTGTTTCCTCTCACCGTGCAGGTGTGTGGGGGTGGTCAGCTCAGATATTAACACCTGACCAGGCCAGGAAGGCTCTGGGGAAGGCGGAGTGGCGGAGAAGCTGAAAACCAAGGAGAAAGGCAAGCAGGGGTTGTTACGGGATGGCTTCTGTGATGATATCCAGGTTCTTGATGTTTTGAGCAAAGAATTGAACAAAATACACCAAAAGTGAAAGGAAAAGGGAGTTTATTAAGTAAAAGCAAAAGTACATTCCGGAGAGGTAGGGGCGGACCTGAGCAGACAGAGTGACTCAGAAGGCCCAGCAGCTGCATTCTGCTAGATTTATAATTTTTTAAAAGAATTATTCTATTTAACTTTATTTATTTATTTTAATTTGACCAAAAAGGGATGGACTGAGAGAAAGAAAGAGAGAGAAAGAGCAAGCTGCCAGGTCCAGGACTCGAACCATGATTGACCATATAGAAGTCCTGCATCCTTAACCACCATGCCACCTGCTGGCCCCAGGATTTATAAATTTTTTAAAAGAATTATTTATTTATTGTAATTATTTTTTACATTTGAGTTTTGCCAGAAAGAGACAGAGAGAGTGAGAAAGCAAGCCGCCAGGTCTGGGGCTCAAACCACAGTTGACCATGTGGGAATTCTAGTGCCTTAACCACCATGCCACTGATGGCCCCCAGGATTTATCAATTTTAAAAAAGAGTTCTTTTATTTTACTTTATTTATTTATTTATTTTAATTTGTCCAGAGAGGGACAGAGTGATAGAAAGAGAAAGGGAAAGTGAGAATGTAAGCCACCAGGTCCGGGACTTGAACCACAGTCAGCCATCTGGGAGTTCAGTGCCCTTAACCACCACGCCACCTGCCAGTCCCAGATTTATCATTTTTAGCCTAGGTCGTGCGGGTTGATCATTGGCTGGGCCCACTGATCGTTCTCATCCTATTGACGATCAAATGTGGCTGGGCCCACTGATGCCCCATTGGCTATTTCAAATGTGTTTTGTCCCACTGATTTATCTCATTGGCTCTATCAAATGTTGCTTAATCAGCTAGACATCCCCCACTAATCTCCTGCTTACATTTTCTTAGGCAGCGAATTTTCTGCCTTGATTATTATTATTATTATTATTTTCTATCTAGCCACATGAACAGATGCTCCAGCCCCTTCACCCACTTCCATTTGCTAGCTTTGTCCTGCCTCAGGCATAGAGGTGATGGTGCAGCAGCGAGGGACATTGGCCTCATTTCATAGTTTTTGAATTTGCTTTCTAAAAATTTAGCTATAGGGGTTGCACAGTGACACACATGGGAAAGGTCCTGGGTTCATGTCCCAGGAACTCCCAACTATGCTTGTGAGATAGGAGTTAGACCCACTTACAGGTAGGTAGGGTCAGGGCCCCCAAAGGAAGTCACTCTGTTTTTCTGTTTAACGATGTCTCTGTGTTTCCCCTCTATGGTCTGATTAATGTAAAATATACACCCTTCTAAAATAATTTTATTTATTCATTCATTTATTTTAATTTGACCAGAGAGACACATACAGAGAGAGAGAGAGAGAGGGAAAGTGAGAAAGCAAGCCGCCAGATTTGGGACTCAAACCGTGGTCAGTCTTGTGGGAGTGTCCAGCACCTTAACCACTACGCCAGCTGCTGGTCCCCGCCTTTTACATGTCTCTAAGGAATTCATGACTCCGTGCTAATAATGCAGAAGACAGGGATAGTGAGCGCACAGACAGGAAAGCCCAAGATGGAGTCGCAGTGGCTAAGTTGTCACAGCCAAAAGCTGGCTGCATTGACTCACAGCAGCTGTAGCCAACGGCAACCATTTCTATTCAGTAACTGTTTTCTAACGAGAAGTACAGGATGTTATGGTCTGCTGGGCCCATAAAGAGCAGGGTAATAAATCACTCAGATTACCATGTAACCATTTCCTAAACCCCACTTCCTTATCAGAGAGCCAGCCCAGTGCTCAGACAGCTAGATAAAACCCCTTGCCTCCAGCTCTTCTTCAACAACCCATCCGGCCCCTTCCACTGCCCTGGAAGCCTTTTCTCTTTCCCTAGTAAACTCCTCTTTCCTCTCCTCCCTGTGTCTGCATCTCTAATTCTTCATGAGCATAGGGTAAGAACGTCCTGGTGTTGGGTCTGATGGCAAGCAGTCCTGCCCCACTTGGACACGTGTGCCTACAGTCCGGTTAGCTGAGACTGGGGCTGATCTTCCCTGCTGGGGATGCCTGTCTGCCTGTTCCTCTCTCTCGTGGGAGGAATAAATAAATAAGTTTAGAAAGGTAGCTCTGTCTTACGTACTATAACTTTACTCACTTTAAGTGTCTAATTCAACATTTGTGGGTGAATTTATAGAGTTGTGCAGTGACTACTCCCACAATCCAATTTTAGAATATTTCCTCAAACTTAATTGTTGCTGTTTTCAGTTTTGTTATAGGGCACATACACTTGCCAGGAAGAGAGTGAATATGAAAAATCACTCCCCCATCCCCACCAGGGGGCATGGCCACACTACAATCCCTTCCCCTCCATTCTCCTCTTGGGATTTTGTGCACACACGCGCATGCGCACACACACACACAACACACCTGGAATGTTTTCTAGTCGGGTCTGGGACTTGAACCGAGCAGCTGACCATGTGGGCTCCAGTGGCCTTAACCCCCACGCCACCAGCTGGCCCCTCATGCTCAGTTTTTATTTTTTGTTTTTGTTTTTGTTTGGAGAGGTTTTTGCTACAGGGCGCGTGCGCTCGCCAGAGAGACAGAAAGAGACAGAGAGACAGAAAGTGAGAAATCACCTCCCAGGGGGGATAGCCACGCTGCAATCCCATATTAGTCCTCTCCCTTTTTTTCTTTATTTATGGTCGAGTGCGAGCACGCTCACGTGAGTGTAGGTGAGGAAGAGTGAGAGGTGCACCCCCCCAGGGTCTGGTCACGTCGGGACCCCCTTCCTCCAGCCCTGCAGCCCTCTGGATCGCATGCATGAGCTCAGCATGTTTCTGGCTGGCCATGCTGGGGGTCCGAACCCCATGGTCACCATGTGGGGTTCAGCTCCCCTGAGGAGCATGTCCCCACCTTGACGTTATTTCTAGATGAGTTTGCCCATGAAGTTCCAGAGTCCCGCGTGGGTCTTCCCGCCAGCCCGCACCATGAACTAGCACTTCACGCTCTTAGAATGACCCAAGCACCCTTGCTGCTCCGTGCGCGTGTGGAAGTTAAAGGCCGTGATCTGTTACACGTTCTCATTTTCACTGACTCTCTTCCGGACTCCTTCCGTTTTATAATATACCACAAGGCTCAGAAAATGGACACGGCCCAGATCCCTCTGGACCTTGGAGGGACACAGGAAAGTGGAGAGAAAGGGAGAGAACGCCTGGGCAAGGTGGGGACGTCGTGAAGTCCAGGCAAGGCAGGGCGGCCGTCGGCTTCGCCTCATCCGCAGGCAGCGGGGCAATGCCCTGCCTGCCGCCTCAGCTCGGGCGTGGAGACGCTACCTACGGCATCTCGGTTTGCCTGAAACAGTCCCGTGGAAACACACCTTCTACCAGCTTCTGGAAAGTCTGTGGTCAGAGCACAGTGGTAGGTGTGTAGGAAGAAGCTTCTGAACATCCCGAGAGTAGGGGTGTGTCAGAAACACTCAGCCCAAGGTCAAACGCCCCTCCCCTTAGCTGTGATTGATGGAGCTGCTGGCTGGCCCCTCCCACTCCCGCCCTTGGTTAACACAGGGGCCAGAGCCAGCAGGGAGGACTCTGCATTGGTCTGGTGTCCTGAAAGGAATGCAGCGTCGCTGGGCTGGGCGAAGAAACAGGAGGAAGCAGAAGGTGATGAGGCCCTGGACGAGGCTCTCCACTGGGGTTCCCACGGCCCTGATTGCCCAACACTCTCTTCCCCACGGGTCCCCTGGGTTTGTAGCTGGAGTGTTGCCCGCTGTTTCCTCTGGCCACTCCTCCCTTGCATGGTCACCCCTTAGGGTGTCATGGTGTGGCGGACAGGAGTTTGGGGGTTCCTACGACGGCTGTGGATTCTTGCTGGTAAGTTATCACATCTGTCCAAGTGGTGAGGCGTGGAGATTAACGTAGGCACGTGGTGGGAGTCAACACCTTTTAAACACCTCTAAGTGGTTCACAAGTGCACCCACACTCTCATCCACCGCCGTCCCCCAACTTTGTTCTTCGGTAGTTTTTTTGCTATAGAGCACATGAGTTTGCTAGAGACACACAGAGAAAAGGAGATCGAAAAAGCACCCCCTGGGGGTGGCCACGCTGTAATTCCCTTTCTCCCATTCTCCTCTCGGGATTTTGGGCATGCACACCCACCCACCTGGTGTGTTTTTCAAGCCACTTGGTCTGGGACTCGAACTGTGCAGTCAGCCATGTGGGATCCAGTCACCTTAACCTCTATGCCACCTGCTGGTCCATGGTCCCTTTTAAGGGGTCGGGAGGTGGGCACGGTGAGTCATCATGTTCTCCCACTTAGGGACACGGAAACTGCTCTGGCCAGGCTGCAGGAGCTGCTCAGGGCCTAACCTGCCCCACTGTGCCATCCTCACCACCACAGTCAGGGCGGGAGGGGCAGGGGAACCCTGAGACCCTGCTGTCTCTGTGCGTTCCTGGGGGAGGGCTGGAGGGCAGTGATGCTCGGGCTGCTTCTCTCCCAGGGGTGCAGGCCACCGGCCTCCGCTTGACCCTACGTTTTGTCGAGATAAAGCAGCTTCGGTGAAAGGCTCACGTCCCAGAGCACCTGGTGCCCCGCCGAGCTGTGGCTCAGCCTGTGTTGGGCCAGATCTGGTTCCTGGCTCCTCCCTCCAGGGTGAAGAAGGATCTCCAGGCACCTGCACAGGCGGAAGGGGACAGGGCCCAGGGAATCAGTGGCTCTGGGGACAGGAAGCCCAGGAGCCCTGTGGTGAATGGTGAGGGCTCCCGGTCTCCGGCTGCAGTAACCACCCACCTGCTCACCTACAGTTTCCCCTTCCTCTCCCCTGACCACAGCACGCCCGGGACCAACAGACCAGCATGTCTGAAGCCACTAGGGCTGGCCAATGTGGACCATGGCCCTGCGACAGAGGGACACACTGAACTTGAGTTGCTCAAGCTGCCTTGGGCCTGGTCTGGCCACATTGGGTGGTTTCCCCAGAGATGGGCAGGAGAGTGGGACGTGAGCCAGGCCAGTCGGGCAGGGCCGGGCCATCACAACTGGTCCCAGCCAGGTTCCTGGGGAAGAGAAACCAGATCCTTCCAGGCCCGTCTGTCCTTCCCTGCTGCCCCTCCCTGATGGCGTCTCATTCATTGCCAGGCTTGTTTGCTTTGTGGATCTTGCAGTTATTAAGCTCCGAGTGTGTGCATGCACCCTCGGTCACACCAGGGCCCGGCCTGTGGTAGGTGTGCAATGGAGGTCCATTCTCCTCGGCTCTCACTTCGTGCTAACCAATGGCTAAGCTCTTTTCCCGATGATTCTTCTCATAATTGTAGACTCACTTCCTGCTTCTGGCCCTGGTGCCCACCCTGGTGTCCACCCTGAGCCTTCCTTGAGCAGCACCCATGGGACCATGGCCCTCCCTAGGGAGAAGAAGGGGCAGACTGAACAGGGGACCTGGGGATCACCCTGGTGGTAGAGTGGCTTGCCCATGGTGCTGCCTTGGGAAGGAAGCTCTGCTAAGGGCCCCACAGCTCATCTGCCCCCCAGATCTTCCAGGGGACCCTCAGTCCCCAGGACTCAATGGCTCCCACCCATCGCCATCAGTACCCTTGCCCACTGGCCTCTGAGCACGTGCGTCCACACTGGGAAGAAGCTCCAAGCTGGATCACAGGTCCTGCGACTGCTGCACGAACCTCCCCCACACCCCAGAGAGACGGGTCCAGGCCTATGGCCCTGGGGCTCTTCCCTGCCTCGCGTTCCGCAGCAGCAGGGGCAGCGAGAGCATCATTTCCTGCATTTCCTGCCATTGCTTTGCATTCTTCTGTTTCTCCTTTGGGGTTTGTGGTGAGTAGGAGGGTGTGGCAGGGGCCCAGGTCCCTGGCCCTTCCTCTTCGCAGGCTTGTGAGTGTCTTTCTTCCTAAGGAGAGGCGCAGCCCGCAGTGCGTGTTTTGTTAGTGGGTGTGTGTACGTGCCAAAGACAGAGAGAAGAGGGTGAGGAGAGCAGTCCCCAGGCTGCGTGGGCACACCGCACCCCTTCTCCTCCATTTTACCATCCCGTTGGGATTTGAGGCACAGGCGTGCACACGTGTGCACACACACAGCATGTGAGAGACCTAGCTTCCTTAACTACTAAGCCACGGAGCCGGCCCCATCCTCCTCCTCCTGAATCCAATTTCCCATTGCCTTTCCTTAAACGTAGAGACATATCCCCTGGGGAAAGACTGGCCTGCAGACATGGACTCCCACATGGGAGTCTTCTTTCATTTTAGAGTTTTTGCTATATTGTGCATGTGCTCGCAGAGAGACAGAAATGAGAAATCACCCCAGGGGAGATGGCCATGCTGCAATTCCTTCCCCTCCATTCTCCTGTTGGGATTTTGGGCACACACACGTGCTCAGTGTGAGTTTGAAGCTGCCGGGTCCGGGACTCATACCGCAGTTGACTATGTGGGAGTCCAACGACGTAACCATTATGCCATCTGCTGGTCCAAAGTCTTGTTATACTCATCCTACCATTCATCCCACAGATGGGCTTCCACTCAGAAGCTGCAGGTTTTGCTCACGGACCCTCCTGTGAGAGACCGCAGCCTCCGTCAGGCCTGAGCTGTTGGGTCGCGGTCAGGCCTGGATCATGGCTGAACCGAAAAACACGTTTCTGGAAAACTTCAATAATGATCGGACCGTGCAAAGCACCAGAATGACACCCCTCCTTTGTCTCATGTTCAGCTCGACGGCATCAGGATCCACGTCGTCTTGGGGCTCAGTGAGCTTTAGCTCATCTATGGCCACATGGTCACGGCATGTCCCAGCATCTGCCGATCTCTGTCCCCAAGCCTTCCAGTCTCCTTGGCTCCCTGTCACTCCCCTGGGTAAGGCGCTCTGGAGGCCAGAAGGAAGGAGAAGGGACATCACAAAAAGTGGCAGAAAAGGGCTTTCCGGTCCCTCACGGCTGGTGCAGCGCTCCTGTGGCTGGAAGCTCCAAGTCCTACGACCAAAAACTCCTGGGCAACACCTTCCACGATCGGCTCAGAGTGTCCCAGCCCGTGCTAACGTGCCACTCCGTGAGGCTGGGCACTGACCCGTCACAGGGCATGCTTTGTGTGCTCAATCTCAACTCCACGTGCATCAGGGCGAGGGAGGGCTCCCTACAGGCACGCTGAGTCCCTGCTCTGGGCCAGTCCTGAGCTGGACCCAGTGGGTGACCCAGGGAGGAAGGTCACAGTCTGAGGGCCTTCAGGCCACGTTGAGGGCAAACCCAGGACTAGGAACCATGAGACTAGGAACTCTGAGGCCACCGTGCCAACCGGACTCCAGGTCTAGAGCTGGGGGTTCACAGACGGGGCTGCCCGAAGGCCTTGTGCAGATACCTCCCGGAGGAGAAGCAGGCCAGCATCTGTCCCCCAGACTTTTAACCCTGACCACGGAAACCAGGGTGAGTCACTGCCCCACCCCCACTGGAGGAAGCCTGGCCTGCCATCCTGGGGGACGTGGGAGAGATCAGATGGTGGGTGGGTGGGTGGTTAGTGGGTGGAGTAGGACGAGGCCTCCTCACCAGAAATAGCCCCTGTAGCTCCTCTCCCCTGGGCTCAGAGGGCAGTGCAGGGTTCCCGGGGAGTCCCACCGCAGAGGCTCCGCTCCTCGGCTTCCTGCGTGTTCTGGCCTGCTCTAGGAATAGAACCCAGAGAAGTCGAACAAGGAAGCAGCCGGCAGAGAGAAAAGCAGAAGTGAGAGCCTTGGAGGCCCGACCCTCCCTGAGCACGGCTGAAACCTCAGGTCTGGCGGGGCCTGGCGCCACCGCAGTGTCCACTGTGCTGGAGAGATGTCCCCACGGGCCTGGGCCTCCTGGCTGCCCTCAACTCTGCTGCTGCTCTGGGTCCCAGGTAAGGGGCTCTCTTCCCGGGGAGGGGCTTCAGGAGGGAGGAGGGAGGGCATGGGGTCACATGAGGCGCCCCAAGTTGGACTCGGCTGGGATTGCAGAATGGAGATGTCTGTCCACCACGTAAGACGGATAGCCTGAAGGACCACACCGCAGAAGGGGGAGAGGCGAGGGTCCCTCTGCACCCACCTGACTGGACGAGCCACAGCAGGAAGCCCGGAAGCAGGCACGGGCAGCTTGCAGCAGGGACCTCGCAGGCGCTTGGCAGATGGATTGCAGCAGGAAGGAGGGAGGGAGACAGGATGTGTCGGCAGAGCTCTGGGTGTGCCCGAGGGGCGTGCGTTTTGGGGAGGCACCCTCTGGGTTCACCAGCTTGGGCTGCGGCGGAAAGGGGGACTGGAGCTGAGCAGGTGGGGGGCGTCAGGGGTGGGAGACTGAGCAGGGGAACTTGGTCTGGGCCTGCAGAGCGGGACTGGTCTCCAGGAGGGGAGGAGACGTTGTGGAGAGAGATCTTTTCCCAGAAGCCTTCCCTCGAGGCGGGGCCACGGTTCACCCCAAACTTGGCTTCCCGCTCTCGGCAGCGGACCGCGCTGCCCGCCCTGGTCCTGCGGCCTCCTTGGCTGGTTCTGGGCTATTGAGGCTGCCCTGTTAATGCGAGGCAGGTTTTCTTCAATCACGTGTGCTCCCAGCCGTCTGCACCTCCTGCGCTAACCTGGACACTGCCCGCCCTCGTGTTCCTGGTGCTTCTGTCGAGCTCCTGGGCGTTCTCAGTTTTCCCGCACCTCTGGGCCCTGCGAGTTCATGGTTTCGGTTTCTCTTTCATTGATCCTGGGCTGGTGGAGCCAGAACGCTGCCCGGTGGCGGTGGTAGCACCAGCCTCCGTTGGAAAGGTGCTGCTGGTTCCGGGGTGTCGGAGGGCGTCCGTGAAGCCTTTCCTGTAGAGACAGGGCTGCAGGGTTGGGTGCTTCGAGTATCTGCCATGGTTATCTTCCTCTGTGCTGTTAAAGAGCTGAGCCCTATGACAAGATCTGGCCAGATTTCAGTGTTGATATCTTAGGTTATCTTCCTCTGTGCTGTTAAAGAGCTGAGTCCTATGACAAGATCTGGCCAGATTTCAGTGTTGATATCTTAGTCAGGAAAACAGGCAAGATCCCTGTTTCTACGTTCTCTGCACACGTTTAAATCAAGCTGGAGTAGTTTGTTCCTTGAAGTTCTGAAGACCTACCTTTTGCACGCGTTCTCTCTCTCTCTGGAAGGGAAAGAACTTCATGATAATAGTTATTATTGGTCTATGTTAGGAAATCTACAAAGGGTCTTCCCAAAGCTCATGGGAAATGCAAATTATGAAAAAGCTATGTGTGTTAAATGAAAAAAAAAATGTTCACAGGAGGGAGTGTGTGTACTCATCGGGGGAGAGGGAGAGAGAACATGAAAAAGCGCCGGCCTCCCCCAAGGATGACCACGCCACGGTCTCTTCTTTTCCATTCTTCTCTCAGAATTTTGGACACACACACACACACACACACACACACACACACACACACCAGTGTGTTCTTCAAGCCTCCAGTTCCGGGACTCGAACTGTGCAGTTGCCATGTGGGATCCAGCTGCCTTAACCACCATATAGGAATCCAGTTGCCTTAACCACCACACCACCGGCTGGCCCAATTTTTTTACACTAAATAAACATGTGTTTTTTGTTTATTTGCTTGCCAGAGATGCGCGTGCTCTCCAGGAGACAGAGAGGACTCCATCAGTGCAGCTCGGTTACACCGCAATCCCTCCTCGCCCATTTGTCCACCCTGCTGGGATCCGGGCGTGCATGCACACATGCCCAGCATGGTGTTCAAGCCGTCGGGGCCGGAATTTGAACTGAACGGTCTGCCGTGTGGGATCCAGCTGCCTTAACCACCAGGCCACAGAGCCAGCTCTAAACATGTAACTTAATTCCATTTCCCACAAACGTCTCTTTTTTATTTTTTATTTGTATTCATGACAGGGCACATGTGCCTGATGAGAGAGAGGGAGGGAGGGAAGAAGAGAAATGAGCGCCCTCCGCAGGGTCCGCTGACGCCGCCATCTCCTTCTCCAGTTCCCCAGCCCGTCGGAGTCCGGACTCCACGCCAGCGCTGGTGTGTTTCAGGAAGACGAGGCTGGCAGGGATCCGAACTGCGGTCGCCATGTGGGATCTGGCTTCCCCTGAGCAGCTCTGGCACCACAGAGCTGACCCTACCCTCGTATTGTCTATGTTGGTCACTTACATTTCCTAGGAAATAACTAGCTCCACGTAGGCTTACAGATGTGTAGAGACCTCAGATGGCTCCAGTTCTTTCTGTCTGTATTTGTATTTGGGTCTTCTCTCTCCCTCTTTTAAATTTGGGTACCTGCTATCTGTCTATTTTAACGTTCACCCTTCCCGAAAGAAAAGTGAGTTTCTCAGCCTACGCGCTCGTTCCGTATTTTTCTTTCCCATTTGGCTCATTTCTGCTTTGGCGTCACTCTTCCCTTTCTCCTGTGTTGGGTGTGTACACCTGAGTTCCTCTTCTGGCTTGATGTTTTTTTTGCAGTCTATTTATTTATTCCATCAGTGAAACAGAGGGAGAGACACTCAGAGAGACAGAGATACAGTACTCAGGACAGAGTCTTGATGCCACGATCCACCCCCAGCTTCAGGGACGTCTCTGGACTTGAACCAATAACCCTCCCATGTGGGTGTGCTTCACGGAGCATGGCGTTTTACTGCTGCGCCCCCACCCAGCCCCCGTCTCCTGACTTCTTGAGTTAGATGATTCACTCATTTATCCAGGATTTAGTGAGACTTTAGTGATCCTAAAGTCAGACATCAAGACCGCAGAGGAACAGCGGAGATGAGCTGGGAAGACAGTCAGGGCCGTGGCCTCGAGGCCTGCTCTGGTCTGTGGTTGTGGGTAGGCACTGGGAGTCGGTGAGAAGGATTAGCTGGGAGAGCACAGAAGAGCAAACCGGGAGGACTGTCGCTGTGTGTTATAGTGTTCCAGGCAACAGGAGACACAAGGCCAGGCTCTGTGGTCTGATGACTAAGGCAGCCAGATCCTACGTGGCTGACCGTGAGTTCAAATCCCAGACCTGGTGGCTGGGAGCACACCCCAGGCTCATGTGCTACATACTCTTGCAGGCTGGGCAGGCCTTCTGGGAGACTGGGTGACATTTTTTCATCCAAGTTTTCAGATATAGAATGTTTTCAAAAAGCTAGCTTAACAGAACCCAGACACAAAAGCAGATTCTTCTGCGACCCTGTCCACTTCTCCTTGGCCAACACTCCTGAGCACCCCAGGACCCATCATACCCGTGACAGGGCTTAGGAAGGCCACCTCCAAATGGGATCTGTACATCCAGGCCAGGAGAGGGGGTCCTGCTGGGTCCCCGGGAGAGGGAAGGAGGAGCGGTGGGCAGCTGTGGCCTGCCTGAGGGAGGGCAGAGGTGGAGTGGGGAGGGGCTCGCGCACAAGTGTTCTGGAGGGCCTACCGTGTGCCAGGCATTCTGGACACGGACGGGCTAAGGAGGAGGACCTGTCCCTGGCTTGCTTTCTTGCATTCTAGTGGTCCCAAAATATTAAGTGAAGGGACTTAACAACCTAAAATAGGGGCCAGCAGGTGGCGTAGTGGTTAAGGAGCCAGCTCCCACACGGCCTGTTGTAATTCGAATCTGGACCTCGTGGCTTGAAAATCAGGCCAGGCACATGTGCATGTGTGCCCCCAAAAAAATCCTGAGAGGAGAGTGGAGGAGAAAGGATTGCAGCATGGCCATCCCCCCAGGGGGTGTTTCCTCACTTCCCTTCTCTCTGTGTCTCTCTGTCTCTCTGTCTCTCTCTGGCAAGCACACATGCCCTAAGGCAAAAGTCTAGAACAAAACACTACCTGAAAAACTAACTGGGGCGAAGGAGTTCCAAACCTAGACAGTGAGAGCAAGCCACCCCTCCTTGCCACCCCCACTGTCGGGACCCGATCGCAGAACTACGGGTGGTGAGGAGCTACGCGCACAACCGCCCAGTGACCTACGCAGCCAGCGGCTCAGAACCCACTCTCACAGCCAAAGGGCACGTGCGCAGCCAAAATCCTGGAAGGAGGGAGAGAAGGAGGAGAAGGGGTTGGGGTGAGGCCATGCTCCGTGGAGGTGCTTTCTCACTTTCCCTCTGTCTCTGTCTCTCCCTGGCAAGCACACATGCCCTCTGGCAAAACAAACAAACAAAATATTGGAAACTAAAAAGAGAAAAAAAGAGCTTCCTTGAAAGTTAAGCCTGTAGGACCAGCAGGCGGTGGCATAAGGGTGAAGGCGCTGGACTGCCACATGGCAGATTGTGGTTCAAGTCCCAGACCTGGCAGCTTGAAAATCATGCCAGGCGTGTGTGTGTGCATGTCCCAAATCCCAGGAAGATATTGGAGAAGGGACTGAGTGGTGACGATACCCCCTGGGGGGTGAGTTCTTACTTCCCTCACACTGTCTCTCATTTTCCCTCTCACTGTCCTCTTTCTCCTCTCTGTGAGGACATAAACCCTATGGTAAAAACCTTGGAAGAAACAAGAAAGAAAGAAAGAAAGAAAGAAAGAAAGAAAGAAAGAAAGAAAGAAAGAAAGAAAGAAAGAAAGAAAGACAGAGAGAGAGAGAGAGGGAAGGAAGGAAGGAAGGAAGGAAGGAAGGAAGGAAGGAAGGAAGGAAGGAAAGAAAGAAAGGAAGGAAGAAAAGAAGAGAAGAGAAGAGAAGAGAAGAGAAGAGAAGAGAAGAGAAGAGAAGAGAAGAGAAAAGAAAAGAAAAGAAAGAAAGAAGGAAAGGAAGGAAGGAAGGAAGGAAGGAAGGAAGGAAGGAAGGAAGGAAGGAAGGAAGGAGAGAGAGAGAGAGAGAAAGAAAGAGAGAGAGAGAGAGAAGGAAGGAAGGAAGGAAGGAAGGAAGAAAGAGGGAAGGAAGGAAGGAAGGAAGGAAGGAAGGAAGGAAGGAAGGAAGGGAGGGAAAGAAAGAGAAAGAAAAAGAGAGAAAGACAGTTAAGCCGACGTGAGCCGGGCAAACGGGGCAGGATGGCGGGAGGTGGCCGTCGGCGCGCTGTGTGAGACCTTTCGACTCACTCTTCATCAAGTGCGTCCAGCTCTTCTGCCAAATGGTTTGAACCCGATTTCTGCTCTGGCTCATGACCCTTGGTGGGGCCAGACTGGCTCCTGGGCTGTCCCCCCACCTACCGGGGCGGCCAGGGCCGGGCTGGGCCTTGGGGAGAGCGCTGCTGAGGACTGAGTTCTTAGGTCCTGGCACGTCTGGAAGCGGGAGGCCCCTGGTGGGTGAGAGGACAGGCATATTGGGGTCTGGAGGAAGGGGCTGCTGTGATCTAAGCCTTAGGCTGCTAGAGTGAAAGGGTAGAAGCCTGGAGTGTGAGCAGGCTTTGGGACCGGGTACTCAGGCCGGGAGTGCTGGGTGGGGGCCTTGCAGGGACCCACATTCCAGGGCCCCCTGCCCAGGCCATCCGGTGAGTGCCCGTGCTTGGGCTTGTGTGTTGCAGGCTGTTTCTCCCTGAGCGGCCCCACCACCGCGAGGGGCACCGTGGGCGGGTCCCTGAGCCTGCGGTTTTGGTACCAGGAGAAATTCCGGGCAGATAGCAAGTACTGGTGCAGAAAGTCACTTACGCCGCTTCAGCTGCTCTGTGACAAGATCGTGGAGACCCGTGGGTCAGAGCTGGAAGGGCGGAGCGGCCGAGTGTCCATCAGGGACCATCCTGCCAACCTCACCTTCACAGTGACCTTGGAGAACCTCATGGAGGAGGATGCAGGCACCTACTGGTCTGCGATTGACAGACCCTGGAGCCTGGACACCACCCTGCAGGTTGTGGTGTCTGTGTCCCCTGGTGAGCCCCTGCCCACCAGCCCCAGGGCTGCCCACAGAGATGGAGTGGCTGGGGCAGAATCAGAGCAGAGACGTGGGGCACACTGTGTGTGTGAGTGTGTGTGAGTGAGGGAGTGAGGGAGTGTGTGTGAGTGTGTGTGAGTGAGGGAGTGAGGGAGTGTGTGTGAGTGAGGGAGTGAGGGTGTGTGTGTGAGTGAGGGAGTGAGGGTGTGTGTGTGAGTGAGGGAGTGAGGGAGTGTGTGTGAGTGAGGGAGTGAGGGTGTGTGTGTGAGTGAGGGAGTGAGGGAGTGTGTGTGAGTGAGGGAGTGAGGGAGTGTGTGTGAGTGAGGGAGTGAGGGAGTGTGTGTGAGTGAGGGAGTGAGGGAGTGTGTGTGAGTGAGGGAGTGAGGGAGTGTGTGTGAGTGAGGGAGTGAGGGTGTGTGTGTGAGTGAGGGAGTGAAGGAGTGTGTGTGAGTGAGGGAGTGAGGGTGTGTGTGTGAGTGTGAGTGTGTGTGAGTGAGGGTGTGTGTGTGAGTGAGGGAGTGAGGGAGTGTGTGTGAGTGAGGGAGTGAGGGTGTGTGTGTGAGTGAGGGAGTGAGGGTGTGTGTGTGAGTGAGGGAGTGAGGGAGTGTGTGTGAGTGAGGGAGTGAGGATGTGTGTGTGAGTGAGTGAGGGTGTGTGTGTGAGTGAGGGAGTGAGGGAGTGTGTGTGAGTGAGGGAGTGAGGGAGTGTGTGTGAGTGAGGGAGTGAGGGAGTGTGTGTGAGTGAGGGAGTGAGGGTGTGTGTGTGAGTGAGGGAGTGAGGGAGTGTGTGTGAGTGAGGGAGTGAGGGAGTGTGTGTGAGTGAGGGAGTGAGGGTGTGTGTGTGAGTGAGGGAGTGAGGGAGTGTGTGTGAGTGAGGGAGTGAGGGTGTGTGTGTGAGTGTGAGTGTGTGTGAGTGAGGGAGGGTGTGTGTGTGAGTGAGGGAGTGAGTGTGTGTGAGTGGGAGTGAGGGTGTGTGTGTGAGTGTGAGTGTGTGTGAGTGAGGGAGTGTGTGTGAGTGAGGGAGTGTGTGTGAGTGAGGGAGTGAGGGTGTGTGTGTGAGTGAGGGAGTGAGGGTGTGTGTGTGAGTGAGGGAGTGAGGGAGTGTGTGTGAGTGAGGGAGTGAGGGTGTGTGTGTGAGTGTGTGAGTGTGAGTGAGGGAATGAGGGAGTGTGTGTGAGTGAGGGAGTGAGGGTGTGTGTGTGAGTGTGTGAGTGTGAGTGAGGGAATGAGGGAGTGTGTGTGAGTGAGGGAGTGAGGGTGTGTGTGTGAGTGTGTGAGTGAGGGAATGAGGGAGTGTGTGTGAGTGAGGGAGTGAGGGTGTGTGTGTGAGTGTGTGAGTGAGGGAGTGAGGGTGTGTGTGTGTGAGTGTGTGAGTGAGGGAGTGTGTGTGAGTGTGTGTGAGTGAGGGAGTGTGTGTGAGTGTGAGGGAATGAGGGTATGTATAAGAGAGAAACAAAAAGAGGAGAGGGAAAGGAGGGAGGAAGAGAGGGACGCAGGACAGTCGGGGAGGAATCGGGGCAGCCGACATGTCCGCCCACTGTTGATTGAGGGGAAGGTGCTGTCAGAGAGCAGAGTGTGCCAGGGTGAGAAGAGGGCCCCAGTGGGTCGGCCCCAGAAACAAGGCAGGCAGGGCCAGCTGGCGCCGGCCGAGGGCAGGGGGAGCTTCACCGAGCGACAGGTCAGGCTCGCAGTTCAGGCAGAACTGATGGTCCTGGCAAGTTTGGAAGTGGGAGGCCCCTGGTGGGTGAGAGGGACGGGCATATAGGGGTCTTCTCCAGCAGAGCATGGCTGTCCTGGGGCAGACCGGGCATGGGGAGGTGACAGGGCTCTCAGTACAGCCCCGACCCCGGCCAGCAGGACCGAACTGGACTATTGGGGCAGTACTTGGTCCAGGAGGGTCCGGGGAGATTCTGACCTGGGTCCCCCCTCCTGTCCCTTCCTGAGTGAGCTTAGGGTGAGAAATTAAACCAAAAGGGCATTGGTGGGGAGTCAGAGGAGAGAGCCTGGCCCTGATCCGCGGTTTTGCCACCAGCGCCAACATCGATGACACCGACAAGCGTCACTGTGGGCAAGACCTCGACAGCCGCGACCAAAGCTCCCGCTGTGCCATACACCACCCGGGCAGCAGAGAGCACCACCCACAATGCGGGCAGCCAGGAGGGCGACCCTCAAGGCCAGAGCCCAGGGTAAGGCCCCCGAGTCCCCCGGCTGGAGCTGTGCCTTGTCCTCGGGGGCAGCTTGGGCTTGGGTCATTGGCCGTGTGGGGGTGCGGTCTCAGCACTGCTGACGGGACCTGGGGCTGGAAGCCACAGCTGGGATTGCTGAGGCCTGAACCTGCCCTAGGCTTCAAGAGGGGGTCAGGAGGGGAGAAGTTGAAGGATGGAAGGAAAGGAAAGCTTAATGAGGCTGACGTCCTACCAGGCACGTGCCGACCGCGTCACATGCAGGAGCTCATTCGCTCTCCGTCACAAGCCTGTACAGTTGCCATCCTCACGTTACAGATGAGTGAACTGAGGCTCGGAGAGGCAAAGAGATTTGCCCCATGGCATGACCATAAGAGGTAGGGCTGGGTTTCTAATTCAGGTGTGTGACACTCTAAAGTCCTGGGCTCTCTCCTCTAAATTGGGGCTACGCTTTTTGGGAGGATCACCAGACCCTCAGAGAATCTGACAACGTCTCTACTCTCTTTCCAGAAAAATGCATGTGCTTAAAACCATTTCTGGAATTCATAGACCCCCTATCCTGACCCCAGCTGGGCACTGCAGCCCCACTCTGGCACTGACCACCTGGAGTTAGGAGCAGACCCGACAGGCTACAAGACCACCCTCATTCAGATGCCAGCCAAACTTTGGCGATTCCCCAGCACCACGTTTCTGACCAGTTGGGTACAAATTCAAGCATTCCCACGACACCTGTGGTTCAATAATTAGCTAGACTTGGAAGTCCGAAAGCGCTAAGCTTATCACTATGGTTGTATCACAAGGTAAAGACCAGGACCAGCCAATGAGACATGTAGGGCAGGAGTGGGCGGGTCTCCAGCAGAGACTCCATGCCCTCTCCCTGCAGAGCATCACCTTACAGAGACATCGGTGTGTCTCCAACCAAGAGGCTCCACTCATCCTCAGTGTCTAGAATTTTTACTGGGGTCTCATTACAAAGGCGTGATTGATTCGTTGTCTGTGATTGAAATGTCCCAGCACTGGCGGCTGGGCTGGCCCAGAGCCCCAGATCTCCAGTTACATGGTTGGTCTTTCTGGTGACCAGCCCCCATCCTGTCATCTCATCTCTCAGCAAAACTCAGGTGTGGTCCATGGATAACAAAGCCACTCCTATTACTTGGGAAATTCCAAGGATTTAGAGCCTCCCTCCCAGGAACCAGGGACAAGGGTCCCTTTACCTGCAGGCACCCCTGCCACAGACTGCCTGCCAACCCAGAGTCACGATCTTCTTTCTTTTCTTTTCTTTTAAAATAATTATTTATTTTATTTTATTTATTCATCCATTTATTTTAATTTGACCAGAGAGAGACAGAGAGAGAGAGGGGAAGTGAGAAAGCAAGCCACCAGCTCCAGGACTCGAACCGTGGTCGGCCATGTGGGAGTGTCCAGTGCCTTAACCACCACGCCACCCGCTGGTCCCTCCTTCTTTCTTTTTTAAGGTTTTTGCCATAGGGAGGGTGCGCTTGCTGGAGAGAGACAGAGACGATGAGAGGGAAAGTGAGAAATCACCCCCTGTGGGGAATGGCCACACCGCAGTTCCTTCTCCTCCATTTACTTCTCTGGATTTGGGGCACACACACACGTTTGCACCCAGTGTGATCCTCAAGCCACCAGGCCTGGGACTCGAACCGTGATCAGCCATGTGGGAGTCCAGTGCCTTAACCACTATGCCACCTGCTGGCCCCAGGCTCAAAAACCTTAATATCAGATAAGACGAAATTCAGGTTCCAAACATTCCAGAAGTTTCCCCCGTGGGTACACACAGAAGGGATTATGGCATGACCACGCCCCCTGAGGAGTCCTGTCTCCTTCTCCCTCTCTTTGTCTCCCTCTGGCAAGCACATGCGCCCCTGGCAATAACAGAGAGAAGCCGGGAGGGCAAGCTGGCCGCACTGACGGACTGACACCCCTGCCCGGCCCCAGGCTCTTGCTGCTGCTCTCCCTGCTGCTGCTGCTGCTGCTGCTACTGGCTGGGGCCTCGCTGCTGGCCTGGAGGATGTTTCGGAAGCAGGCCAAAGGTGAGTTAGCCCCCACCCCACCCCAGGGTAGGCCCGACCTTGTCCCTGGTCCCTCGGCTTCTCAGCTCGTCCTTGTTCCCCTGAATGGCTATCAAGTACAACCCCTCAGACCACTGATCCCTGCGACCCTAGAGGGCAGGCCCTGAGGAGGTGGCCCTCGGGGTAGCTGCTGGTGGTGGCTGAGCTCAGAGCTCAGCCCGGTCTATCTGTGTGTGACACACTTCCTCTTTCCCATCTGCTTCTCCGTGTCATTTTTCGGCACCCCCCTCCTGAGTTCGGCTGACCACGCTGCTGACCGAGTGGGGATTTCCCAGGCTCTGTCCTGGAGGCCCAGCTGTCTCCTGGGCGCCCTTTCACCTAGAAAGCCTCCTGCTCATCAAAGGGCTTCCTACCCTTTAAAAAGCACACACTCCCTACAGCAAAAAAAAAAAAAAAGAGAGAAACCGTCATTTTTTGCACTTAATATACTGTGCACTGTTCCTGCTATTAACTGTTGGAAAAAAGGCAGCCCACAGAGCTCACGGCGCAGAGCTCACGGCGCAGAGCTCACGGTGCAGAGCTCACGGTGCAGAGCTCACGGCGCAGAGCTGGGCCGTCCTGTTTACGGGCTCCCCAGCAGCAGGAGAAAGGCTTCCTGTTCTGACGTGCTGGCTCTTGGCCCCCTGCTTTGCAGCCCCCCTTCCCCCTCCCCAGCAGTGTCCCTCTTGGTTCCACGCAAAGGCTGGGGCCGCCTACCTCCTCACCCGGCCTAGGACCCTCCCTACTGACCACGGCACTCCCAGCTCTTCCCCACCCAGCCCAGCCCACTCCTGCCATTCATTCGTTCATTCCTTCACTCACACCGCACAGCTGCCCTGAGCACCTCCTGTATGCCAGGCCTGTGCCAGGCTTGGGGGCCACCGCTGTGACCAGGGCAGACTGGGTCCCTCCTTCAGTGGGCTACTCATGCAACTGGCTCCCCCAGACCTCCTCACTGCACTGAACTCCCAGCAGAGCCCCGTCCTAGGTGAGAGGAGGGCGGCCTGCAGCACACGCAGCTCTCAGAGACCGAAGCTCACACCGCAGAGCGCCACGTGTGTGCTGAAGTCAGCCAAGGGTGCAGCAAGCTCGTGGGCCCTATGAGGACTTCTGGGCTTCTCCGCTTGACTCTGGGGGCTCCCTGAGGGGCAGGCTGGCCTCTCCCTGTGACATCTAGTGAGGTGGGCTCTGGGGTGGCTCGGTTGTGGACCCAGACCAGGTCATCAGCTGCACATGTGTGACTGGCTGTCCACCCGCTCCTGGGTCCCCGTTGGAAGGGTCAGTGTGTACAGAGCTGTGTGCAGAGGCAGGACAGACACCCCCAGGCAACACATGGGTGCCAGAAACCAAAGGTGGGGTGAGCCTGAGCTCTGAGCCCACAGAGCTGACAGCCTCTTCCCTCCGGCTCCTGGGGCAGCAGGCAGTGGTCCAGTGGCCAGGGCCAGACGCCAGGCTCAGGGGGTCAGGGCAGATGCCCTGTTGACTTCTCGTGGTTTGGGACAGCCCTGGGCTCTGCAAGGACAGGTCCTTCGGGGGCACCTTCTGTCTTCTCTCACTGGGATGGTTCTGAGTGACCAACTGAGTTTGGTTTGACTCCTCCACCCCCGCTGGGACCTTGCCAGTTGCTTGTTCACTCACTCCCTTGCTTATTCACGCATTCATTCACTCATTCATTAATTCACTTGCTCAGCAAACACTTGAGCTCCTGTCATGCGTCAGACCTGAAGGGATCGGTCTTCAGCGCTGAGGTCTTTCAGAAAGGGCCCTTTTCCAGATGGATTAAGGGCCCCTGTCTCTGCCCTTGTTCTGGAATTCACCCTAACTTTCTTCCCGCCTTTAGCCGGGGAGTATGCCGGGCCATTCCAGAGCCCCAGACAGGTAAGGGAAGGCTACAGCCCGGACCAGCAGGCGGGCTGATGTGGCTGGGGGTGGGACTCAGAGGATGCCGGGGTTGGACAGTCCCTTCAGCCAGTGGAGGTGCTACGTGGGTCCCAGAGGGTGGAGGGGGCTGCTTGCCCAGAGCTGGGAGAGCTACACTGTCCCCAATAGGACCAGCCTGTCCCTTCCCACAGGGGAAGTGGAATTGGGGGTGCTTCTCCCAGCCAGTGGGGGTGGAAGGAGGTGGGGCAGTGGGGATTAGAGCACCCAGAGATGGAAGGGAAGAAGGGACGCCGGCAAAGAAGCAGGGACAGAGGCCGCAGGGGCTCCATGGACACCCCCGAGCCCCTGCGCCGTCATCCACCCCAGGCTGTGGAGCAGAGCGAGCCCCACTATGCGAACCTGGAACTGCAGCCGTGGCCCCTGCGGGAGGAGCCAGCCCCGCCGTGGCAGGCGGAGGTGGAGGTGGAGTACAGCACAGTGGTAAGCACGGGAGCCCGCTCCGGCCACACCGCGTGTGGGTCCTGGGCTGGGGGTGGGGACAGCAGAGGGGAGTGAGGGGCTGGCGGCTGGTCTTGTGCCTCTCCAGGACAGGGCCACACAGAAGACAGGCAAGTGTAGGCTTTGCCAGAGCAGAGATGTCACTGTGGCTGGGGTGTGGGACGAGAGGGCTGGGGTGGCCAGTGAAGACGGCCCTGACCGTTGAGGAAGCACAGCTTTATTAAGCTCCTGTGAGGGCAGACACCCGGGGATGCTTTCCCACTCTCTGGCCCCTCATCTCTTCGGGGAGACTGCTCTCGGGGTTTTGCCCACAGCCTGCTGTGGGCTGGCCCTTGGGCACAGCCAGCATAAGGTGGACTGGCTGCCTCCCTGGGTGGTGACCTGCTCGTCCACGGAAGGAGCCAAGCGAAGGCTGGGGAGAACTGAGATAGCAGACGGGTACCTCCCACCCCCAGGCCTGTGAGCCAACACAGCCCTTCTCAAATATGCAACCGCGTGAGGCCATGGCGGGCGGTGCCAGGGACAGCCACCCTGTCGCAGGTCTGCTCCGGAAATGTGGGCCGGCACCCTGGGGTGTTCCAGCCTGCACTGTCCACCCTGGGCTGCTGTTCCTGCACCGAGCAGGGAAGCAGGGCATCTGGTCCCCTGGAAGCCACGCCCCTTCCCGCCCTCCCACCAGCTGTCACCCGAAGCGAGTGTGGGAGCCCGGAGTCCTGGTTGCATCCAAGGGAGCGTTTGAGCAGCCGGCACGGGCTGTCACAGCAGCTGGGCTGGGCGGCAGGGACCCGGCGGTGGTCTAGCCCGGCCCCTCCTCACATGACAGTCTCATGTCAGCACAGCTGTGTGGGCCTGGGTCAGCAACAGCCCTGCTTCTGCACTGACAAGCTCCCAGTGGGCTGGGGGCCCGGTGGTCCTCTTCTGCCAGCCCCTCTGGGATGGTCAGGACTTGCACCCACAGCAGAGTCAGTCACAGAGCTGCAGGCCGGTGCCATGCCCTGAGCCTGCCCGGGCTCAACCTCGAGAGCTGGGGTCCTCGGCGGATGCTTCTGAGTCACCCCAAAGGCCCATGGCTGCTTCCCTGCCAGGACAGCTAACCAGGAGGAGTGCAGAGGCGCCTCTGGGAGCCAGCAGACATCACTGCCCCCGTCTCCTGCTTCGTAGACGTAACAGGCTGGGTCAGGCCGGAGGATCGCAGGGACCCCTGGCTCCGATGCCTTGGGCCTCTGTGCTGGGCTTGACCGGGGAGGTAGGTGAGGAGGGTGGACAGGATCGTGGTGCCACATCCTTCCAAGAGAAAGAAGGCAGGACAGTGGGGGGCTGGAGCCCCCAGTATCCTCCCTCCTCCATGCTGAGCTGGGGTCCTGTCTTGCACCCACCCCTCCCTGAGTCTTGGGTCTCTCTCTACAGGCAGCCCCCAGGGGAGAGCCTCACTACTCCTCCATGGTCTTTGACGTCCAGAGCCAGGATTCTAGCACCAGCAGGAGTCTCTCCCAGAGGCCCCTGGGGGAGGAACCAGAGTACAGCGTGGTAAAGAAGAGATAGGCCTCAACCTGGCCTCCCACAGGAGCCCAGGGACAGCCCCTCCCCACAGCCCCTCAGCCTGGCCTCCACCATGGCCACTGAAAGGCAGCTGGCCCCACGGGGCCCTTCTTGTGCCATCAGCCTAGCCGGCTTCACAGAGGTCCAGCAGGGACGGGGCTCCATCCCTCTGGTTCTTCTTTCCTCTTGACTCGATGTCTTCCTGGCTCTGTGTGTGGAGGTTGGAATCCCAAGTCCCCTGTGCTCACATAGGCCGGCACCATGGATAGCTTCATAAACCCCGGGCCCCTAGAAATCTCCGGGCTTCCTTTATCCGGTGACAACGACCTCCCCACGAGCATATGCCTCTCGCAAAGGACCTCCTTCACCCCTCTCCAGAGGAGAAGAGGAAACACAAGAAGCAGCGCCTGGTGCAGAGCCCAAATTCCCACTTCACAGATGCGAAGTGCCCAGGATGCTATAAAATCACCACAGTCTTGGGACTGGCAGTTGGCGTAATGGTTATGTCGCTGGACTCCCACGTAGTCGACTGCAGTTCGAGTCCCGGACCCGGTGGCTTAAACTCGCGGGGTCGGGGGAAGGTAAGGGGGCACCAAAGGTCAGATCCCTCCCCTTGGACACTGAGGCCCAGGAGAGGAGAGGCTTTCCCAGGTCTCCAGAACTGGCCCTGAGGTCCTCTGAACCCTTAGGTTTGTTTTTAATAGATGTGATTACAAATAAAGTTTCAAATATCTTATTCAGGGAGAATAAAACTGTTATTTAACAAGGCCTGCTCTATGTGCGTACTCCTGTATTAGAGGAAGCTCCTGGTGCTACCGCCAGCTAAGTCCAGCTGCTGCTTCTCACGGTCGGTGAAACCAGAGGCAGAGGCCGGAAAGGAGGAGCTCGCTTCTGTCACCGGCTCCAGGGAGAAAAGTGGGCGAACTCAGAGGAGCGCCTGGACCCAACTCAGGGGCCCAGAGTAGTCATGATGCTGAATGAGGTTGTGTTGATGGGGTTCAGGCCAGAATGGCCACAGGACATAGGCTGCCCAAATGGGCATCCAGGAATGCCCTTTGAAAGGGGAACACCTGACTATGTGCTCCTTCAGCCTCAGCTTGACTTCTTTATTCAATCGGATTCCCACCAGTCAGAAATGAGCGCAGACACCAGGGTAATTAATGCTGGCTGCCATAACCACCACCACCACCACCACAAGACTGGGTGGACAGCATAGAGGCCACATGCTGTCCCTAGCCCATGCCCTATGAGGCCAGGCATAGAGATAACTCCCCCAGCATAGACTGCCTGTCATGGTGGCTACTCCTTGAGAGTCTCAACTGATTTTTTTTTTTTTTGGTAGAGAACATATGTGCTCACCAGAGAGAGACAGAGAGGAAAGTGAGAAAGCCCCCATCAGGGGGGTGACCAAGCCACAGTCCTTTCTCCTATCTCTCTCCTTCCTTTTGGGATTTGGGGCATGCACACACACACATGCACCCGGTATTTTCCTCAAACTGCCAAGTTCGAGACTCAAACCACACAGCTCTGTAGGATCCAGCCACCTTAACCAGCACTCCACCAGCTGGTCCAATTTTTGTTTGTTTTCAAAGTTTGTTTATTTATTTCTTCTGTATGTGAGAGAGACAGTGAGCGAGAGCACACACAACCCGACTGAGTCTCAGCACCACGGACGCCAGCCCCAACCACAGGCATGCACATGCTTGGCACACTCAGGGAGGTCTCTGGGTCCGAGCCTGAAACCTTCCCACGTGGGAAGCCTCAGAATGTCGCACTTCACTCCTATGCCACCCTCCAGCCCCAGGGAATCCTTAATATCACCTCTTGCTAGTGGGTCTGAGCTGGGACCACCCAATTACCCAGAGCAGGAGGGAGTAGGCCCAGTCATCCTCCTCCTCCTAGAAGTCTTGTCAACCTACAAATTTGTCCACTTCCTCCCAGGAAGGCCCTCATACCAGTGGGCATTTGGAAAGCCCATCTTTTAAAACTGTTTTTTGCCACAGGGTGCGTGAAGTTGCTGGAGTGGGACAGAGAAAGCCAGAGAGAGGAAAAGTGAGAAATCATCCCCTGAGGGGAATAGTCATGCCACAGTCTTTTCTTTTCCATTCTCTGCTTGGTCCATTCTCCTCTCTGGGGAGAGAGGCACCTCCAAAATGGTCCTCACTCCATGATCCATTCCCAGTTTCAGCTGGCCAGACCACACACACACATGTGCTTCCAGCCTGCCCAGGGAGGTCCCAGGAAGCGAACCCAGGACTCTTCCCATCTAGCTCTGCTCGTGCCATCACCCCAGACCTGCAGTTGCTTCTTTACTCCATCTACCTCTTTTTCCATTTATTTTACATTTTTTCACAAACATGTACTTTACGTATCAAAAATTTTTTGCTCATACTCCATAGTTCTTAACAGTTAATAAACAACTTTCAAAATTTCAGAATACCGAATTTTAAAGATAATGTTCAAGATATTTCTTATCATTTTGTTTGTGACTCTACAACAACAGAGACAACATGGTTTAAATATTTTTGAGAAAATATTTACATGTCAACTACTCAAACTGTCAAAAAGCAAACGCCAGCACACTAATCACACATAAACCTTCTCAAATCAGCCCTGCCTACCAAGTATTCTATGATATACCATCTGCTAGCAAAGATCAGTCTCTTTTTCTTCCTTCAAAGTCTTTCTCAAGACAATCCTCGGGTGTGGTTGCTCTTTTGCAATCTCTACTGATTACAATGCTGGGCTAGAAAAGTCCAGGTTATTTTATGTTATAAATTCTTTCATGTATCTTCTCTAATCCTCTCTGCCAGGCAGAACTATTTATGGTGCCAGACCATCTTTCTAAGAGCTTCTGTTGGCTTACTTGAGATCACCTTAGTTCCATACTTTTCTGATTAATCTTCAGGTATGATATTCCAGTCAAAACCCTGTCCAATAATGAGTATTTCCAATTTCTGATTCAATGCAACAAGCATTATTGAACTTATGCAAATAACTCTTCTGCCACGAAATAAGGATACTCCCAAATATTTCCAATGCAAGAGGTGTCAGGAAGGAAGAAAAGTTTGTTTCTATTTAAAGAAACAAAGAAAAATATTTTAACAAATTGCTGAACCTATAAACAACTCAAAAGAAAGTAAAATGTTTAAATTGGGGAAACAAAGCATAGTAACAAAAATAAATCAGTAATGTTTTATTCAAAAGTCATAAAATTCTATTTTGCAATTTCAGTCTTACGTTCTGTCGATGGAAAAATAACCAACTGTAAAATTAATAATTAATAATGAATGTGGTTTATTTCCAAGCCAAATATGAGAGACCTAGGCCCGGAGAAGAGACATACATGCCTTTCTTGGGTTGATCACGTACAGCAGTTCCTTTTATTTGTTTTTGAGATTGACAGACAAAATTTAGTGAAGAGATTTTCCATTGGTCTGGCCCAAAAAGGCGGGACATGTGGAAGGGGGGGGGGCTTGTGGGTTATAGGTGGGTTCCACAATTCTTAGGTTGGTGATTGGAAGGGAAGATCTGAGTCTTAGAAAAAGATTAGTTTAAGAAAGGCTTAATCTACATCTTAAGGAAAAGGGAAGTTCTGTGTCTTGGGAAGAGATAAGCAAAAGAATATACTGTAATTCGTTGAAATATACATCTCAAAAATACTAGGCCAGGGACAGGATGTAGGAAGAAACCTGTTAAATGAAGAAAAAATGGTCTGTTAATGTTTGTGGGCATGACTTCCCCAGTCCCTTCAAAAAGATTTTGGAAAATAGGAAAAGTAGTCAGACTTCTGTTTAAAGTTCAAACTCTCTTCTGTAGAATATGCAGTGTTACTGTGGTCCAATCTTTCTGTTTAAATCCTGGAAGTTAACATTCAATGTTATTATTGATATTTCTTGCCCCTAGCATTAAATTGATCATTTTCTTGGTTGCCTTTTGTTCTCTTATTTCTGCATGTGTCTTTAGTTTTCCTGGTAGAGCACTCCTTTCAAAACTTCTTGAAAAGTGGGTCTGTTATTGGCAAATTCTTTCAGGACTTGTTTACCTGAGAATGTTTTTTTTTTTTTTTTTTTTTTTTTTTTCTTTCTTTGGAGAAGTTTTTGCTATAGGGCGTGTGCGCTTGCCAGAAAGATAGAGAGAGACAGAGAGACAGAAAGTGAGAAATCACCCCCCGAGGAGGGGTGGCCACACCGCAATTCCTTCTCCTCCATTCTCCTCTTGGGATCTTGGACACGCACGCACACGTGTCTGGTGTGAGTTTAAGCCACCAGGTCCAGGACTCGAACCGCGGTCAACTACATGGGAGTCCAGCGACATAGCCATTACACTAACTGCTGGTCCCTGAGAATGTTTTTTATCCTTTTTTTCTATATGAAAGATTATCTTGCCAGGTATAGTATTCTTGGTTGAAACTGTTTTTCACTTAACACTGAATATATTTTCCCATTCTTTCCTTGCTCACATTGTTTCTGATGAGAGGTCTGAGGTTAGCCTGATGAGATAACCTTTATAAGTAATCTGATGGTTTTGTTTTGCCAGTTTTAGTATCTTTGTCTGTAGATTTGGCAGTCTGGCTATGATGTACCTTGGAGAAGATCTTCTTGGATTGATTCTATTAGGGGTCCTTTGTATTTCTTGGGTCTGGATATTTGAATGCTTCTCTAGATTTGGAAAGTTTTCTTTCAAGGTTTCATGGAATAGATTATCAATGCCCTTATTCATTTTCTCACCTTCTGGGATACCAATTATCTCAATGTTTGGGCACTTAATGCTAACTAGTATTTCTCATATAATATTCTCATTTTTAGGGAGGTTATTTTCACAGTTTTTTTTTGGTTGTTTTACCTAGATCAGAGGTTCTACCTTCAACATCCGAGATTTGGTTTTCTGCATAGACTAATCTGCTTTTAATACTTTCAAGGGAGGTTTTGATTTCCTGAATGGCAGCCTTCATCTCTAATAGCTCCATTTGATTCTTTTTTATGGTGTGTATTTCCTCTTTCAGATCATGGAAGAACTTCAACCCTCTTGGAACTCGTCTTTTTTCTCCTGCATCTTCTGGAGTTCATTCTCTCTCAGCTCTTGCATCTCATTTAGTTTTATCACTATGAATATTCTGAATTCTCTATCAAACATTTCCATGAGTTCTACTGTACTATCTGTGGATGATGAGAGATTGTTCTTTTACCTTAGGGGAGAGATATTTTCTTGATTTCTCATGCTTCTTGTGCCTCTGTGGTTGTTTCTGGTCATTCCGTGACAAAAATCTACCCTCCACTGTGCTTCACAATGTGGTATCCACAGAAAGATTAGGAGTTCATATTTATTAAAAGACATTTCTTCATTAAAGCAGGAGGTTCAATAAGCAGTGAGGATTTCAATGACTCTAAAAGTATTCAGACGCTTGGCTACTGCGCACTTAGGCCTATCTAGACATTCAGTGTGTGGAGAGTGAAGCTTAGAGTGGGAAATTACGGTTAAAAAAAATAAGAAAAAAAATTAAAAATACTACCAAAAAAGAGGAAAAAAAATTTTTTTACATGTAAAAAATAAAAACCGTGTGGTGAGGCCAGAACACATCTCAGCTTTAAAATGGCTTCTGAAATTAGCAAGTGAAAGAAAATGCCCAAGGTGAGGAGAAGTGGTTGAAAAATTTTAAAAAGATGTTAGAGAGAGTGTGAGACAGACAGAGAGACAGACACCAGAGACAGAGAAAAGACAGAGGTTGTCCTACCTTATCTGAATATTTTGGAAGTCTAGGAGATGGAGTTTAGAGCATAGCTTCCCTGAACACACCAGGACACACCTCAGCTTTAAAATGGCTTCTTGTCTGAATATTTCAGGAGTCTACTCCATCCACCTCTTTTTTAAAAAATTAATTTATTTTTTAGGGGAATGAATATGCTGAGGTTTATTCATACAATAGAATTTTTTTTAAAAAAGAATTATTTTATTTAACTATTTATTTATTCATTTATTTATTTATTTTCAATTTGATCAGAGAGGGACAGAGTGAGAGAGAGAGAGAGGGAAAGTGAGAAAGCAAACTGCCAGGTCCACGACTTGAACCATGGTCGGCCATGTGAGAATCCAGCGTCCTTAATCACCATGCCACCTGCCGGCCCCAGTACAATAGAATTCTTTACAGCAGTGAAAATAGATAGCCTTCTCCAGAATGGGGAATGGAAAATCTGAACCTTGAATCCAGAACTCCCGGACCTTGCTCTCAGGAAAATAATTGTGAACATAAGGAAAACTTTTGAAAATAGTACAGAGAACTCCCCTCCAGCTTTTATCCATGTTCACCTGTTTTTAAAAACATTTGTTATTGCTCCATTTCCACCTACACTTTTCTTTCCTGAATCACCTAAGAGCAGACTGCTGCCAATGTCTCCAAATGAGCTGGGTACCCCGAGGGGCGTTTTCCAATGGCATCTGGCGAAGGTCCCCCTGGTTGTATCTAGTCTTTGTTTTACAACCAGAGTCCCCTTCAGAAATAGCACTAGCAGGGCACAGCCTGCCCCAGTTGCAGGGCTTGACAACGTACGTTAGTCGTGGGTATATTCACCCCTGGTCTGAGGAGGCCCAAGTCCTCAGAATAACCCAGCACTGACTCACCAGGGTTTAGAAAGTGATCTCCAGACGATGCCACTTTGTTTTGCAGCCTCACATCCCAGAAAGTTTGCTGTTTGGCAAATGCCAGCTGCAGTTTGTGGAGCTGGCTCTGCCGCAGACCAAAACAGGGTTGGTATAATAGTGTGTCTCCACCCCGTGGCCACCTCTGGAATCACCATCCTTGACCCCCAGACCTGCCCTGTTTGCTCCATCAATACAGAACGGTTTCAGTGGTTTTTGTGGCTAATGCAGCTGAGAAGGGGGAGAGTTTAAAATGGGGGAAAGGGTGGATAAACGCCTGCCCAGCTTTCCCATCCCCCACCCATCACTCCCTGGATGTTATTATGCCAAACGAAAACGCGTTTCTCCCCAACTTTGAGTTTCCCTTTTGTGTCAGCAGCATGTCAGAGGAAGAGCAGTCGCCCTACCTGTGTGACAGATTTGGGGTCAGACAGAAGGGTCTTAAACGTGTCCAAGGCTGACTGACTATTTCCTCCCTGTAGCCAGTAACGGCCCAGCAGGGCCCAGCACTATCACATGCCAGGGTCTTGTTTTTTATATCCGAATAGGGTTCTATGGTGTATATGTGCCACACTTTCTCAATCCATTCATTTGTTGGCCATTTGGGTTGATTCCTAAATGTCTCAGCAATTGTGAATAATGTCGCAGTAAATATGGATGTGCAAGTGCTTTTCTGAGTGTGTTCCGGTCCTTTGGGTAGATACTCAGGAGTGGGATTGCTGGATCATATGGTAGTTCTATTTGTAGGTCTTTGAGGAACCTCCATATTGTTCTCTACAGTGGCTGTACTAATTTACACTCCCACCAACAGTGTAGGAGGGTTCCTTCTTTACTGCAGCCTCACCAGAACTTATCAGTCTTTTTTTTTTTAATCTTAGCATCCTGACTGGGGTTAGAGGTATCTCATTGTGGTTTTGATTGGCATCTCCCTTACAGTAAGGGATGTTGTGCAGTTTTTCTTTTTCTTTTTCTTTTTCTTTTTTTTTGGCTGTTTATATATCTTTCTTGGACAATTGTCTGTTCAGCTCCTTTGTCCATCTTTTATTTTATTTTACTTATTTTTTATTTTATTTTATCTTGAGAGAGATTTTTGCTATAGGGTATGTGTGCTCTTCAGAGAGACAGAGACAGAGAGACAAAGAGACAGAAAGCAAGAAATCACCCCCCAGAAGGGATGACCACACCACAGTCCCTTCTTCATTCTCCTCTCAGGATCTTGGGCATGCATGCACACACATCCAGTGTGAGTTTTAAGTCACTAGCTCTGGAACTTGAACTGTGGCTGACTATGTCAGAATCCAGAGATGTAACCATTATGCCATCTGCTGGTTCCTTTTTTTCTTTTTTTAAAGAGAGATTTTTGTTATAGGGAGTGTGCACTCACCAGGAAGACAGAAAGTGACAAATCACCCCTGAGGGGGATGGCCATGCCACAATCCCTTCTCCTACATTCTCCTCTTGGGATCTTGGGCATCCACTCATGCGCCCATTGCCGGGTCCAGGACTTGAACCATAGTCAACTATGTGGGAGTCCAGCAACATAACCATTATGCCATCTGCTGTCCCTTGTCCATCTTTTAGTTGGATTGAATGTTTTTTTGTGGACAAGCTGCGTGAGTTCCCTGCATATTTCAGTTTGTCAGTCCTTTATCTGAGAGAGAATTTGCAAATATATTCTCCCATTCCAAGGTTGTCTCTTCACTCTAATTATTGTTTCTTTTGCTGTGCATTTGATTGCTTTTAAATTGAATACCATTAATTTAGAAAAATGTCTTTAATTCCATACCCATATAATGTCTCTTACCACAAAAACAGTAAAAGAAAAAACCCACAGTAATGATCAGAAAGTTCAAACAGCACAGGAAGCTCTCAAGTGAAAAGTCAGTCTTCTTCCTCCTGCCCGACTGCTGGTACCATTTCACGACAGTAACTGCCATGGGACCAGCAGATGGCATAATGGTTACATCGCTGGACTCCCACATGGCTGACCGTGGTTCAAGTCCTGGACCTGGAGGCTTAAAACTCACAGCAGGCGTGTGTGTGTGTGTGCCCAAGACCCCAAGAGTAGAATGGAGGAGGAGGGATGTGACTTAGTCATCCTCCCGGGGATTAATTTTTCACTTTCTGTCTCTCTGTCTCTATGCAAACACATGCTCCCTATAGCAAAAATCTCTAAAAAAAAAAAAAAAAAAAAAAAGTGCCAGTAGCTATTTCTTACATGCCTTTCAGAAAGCTTAATATCACTATAAAATTATTTTTTAGAAGAACATAATCTTGTGCACTTTGCCTTTGTACATATCCTAGGGAGGTTTTTATACTAGTGCATGTAAACCTACCTCATTCTAGTCTTCATTCATTCAGTACGTATATATACATACATGTACATATGTATATAAATATATATGTATATATATTTAATGCCAGAGGGTGCAAATGTATGAGAGAGAGCGAGAAATAAATCCCCATGGGGCCTAATGAAGCCACAATCCTTTTTCCTCCATTTCTCCATCCTGTTGGGATCCTGAGCACACGCGAATGTATACCCAGGGCCAGGACGTGAACCACAGTCAGCCATGTAGGATCCAGTACCAAGGGGCCAGCCTCCATTCAATGGATAATTTACTGGTGTTATATATGAGGGGACTGAGGAGCAGCAGGGAAGAGGACAGACAAGGTCCCTCCTTCTGGACCTTGTTTCTCAGGGGAGGAGTAGGGAGAAAATGAGAGTAAGGCTCACTCAGGTCCTGAAGCAGGTGGAACTGGGAGTGACGGCGGGCTCAGGGGCCAGCTGGACAGGGTGGTCATGGAAGGCCTTGCTGAGACTCCAGCTGGAGCCAGCCATACTGTGATTTAGGGCAGTAAGGGAGACAGCTGAGGTCAAGACTCTGAGGGAGATAAGCATGGTGTGGCCCAGGTTTGGAGGAAGGCCGGACAAATGGGAATAGACAAATGGGGAGTCTGATGGGAGGGACAGGCAGAAAGGCCATCAGGGTCTGGGACACGGAGGGTTTAGTAAGATGGGTGAGGGACCAGCAGATGGCGTGGTTGTTACATTGCTTGACTCCCACATGGCCAACTGCAGTTTGAGTCCCAGATCCAGTGACTTGAAAGTCATGCTGGGCACATGTATGTGCATGCCCGAGATCCCAGGAGGAGGATGGAGGAGAAGGGATTACAGTGTGGCCATCCCCCCAGGGGGTGACTTACTGCTTCTCCCCTCACTGTCTCTGTCTCTCTCTCTGGCATGTGCAGGCACCCTAAGGCGTTTTTTATTTATTTGAATAAATAAATAAAATAAGATGGTGGATCTGTTCTAAGTGAGAACTCTGGAAAGTTCCAAGCAGGGTCATTACACAAAGGTGCCTGGGAGTGGTGTGGCAGATGCGGAAAACAGAGCATGTGGACAAACGCAGAATAGCGTTGGGGGTGGGACCAAGTCACTGGGCTGACAGAGTAGATAGGGCAAATAATGGAAGGAAAGACTCACAGATGTCGATGTTTTCCACCTGAGCAGCCACATGGGTGGTGGGGCCTTTGACTGCCGTGGGAAGCCTGGAGAGAAACTGCAGTGGGCCTGGGCAGAGGATCCAGGGATTCAGTGTCTCAGGGTGTTGCTGGGCAGACTGAGTCCAGCTACTTCTCCTCGTGGTCAATGAAACAAGAGGCAGAGGCTGGAAAAGAAAGGAGTTTATTTCTGTAAATAATTACAGGGAGACCGTGAGCAAGCACCCTCAGACTGTCTCAAAAAGCACATGTTCTCGGTATTTATAGACACGAGATACACACAGGTGCAAATCATTCTCCACCATAATCAGAGTCAATCACTTCCCTCTGAGTAATTATCCTAGTTCCTTCAAATACACGTTCCTGGTTTCTTATCTGACCATACATCAAACAGACCCCTCAGCACCTGGTCAGATAGATCTCTAAGAGGCCTTTGTTCATTTCAAAATGGCTACCATCCTGATTAACCTTAAACTGGCCTGCTACTAGGGCCCACCGATGCCCAGGAGAAGATGGGGCAATGCTTGCTGGCTGTCCTGGTCAGGTCTGGGAGCGGGGCCGGAGCAGTAGATACAGGACGCACTGATGTGCCACGCCAGTGACAATGTGTCCCACATGATGTACCCAATTCGCCATTGAGAGATACAGGGTGATTTCTTCCTCTCTCTGTAAGCACATCTTGGGGCTGTCATGTTTTGTGCCTGTATCTTCATGGATATTTGTGAGTGTATCTGCAGGAAAAGTTCCCTGTGGCAGAACTGTCCATCAAAATGTATGTTACACAAAATTTTGATCAATAGTGAGCCAACTTCATGGCTTCCTGGTTAAAGAAACTAGATCCCACAGGGCTGACTTTGCAGTTTGAATCCTGCCCCAGTGGGGTTCAAAGAAACACAACAGGTGCGTGTTCATGCCCAAAATCGCAAAAGGAGGGAGAAGTGGAGATGGAATTGCACTGTGACCTTGCCCCATTGATGGGTGCTTTCTCTCGCACTCCGTCTTTGTTCTTCACTTGCCCTCTGGTTAAAAAAAAAAAAAAAAAAAAAAATGGGTAAATATTGACAAATCTCCCTCGAGAAAGAGCTTACCCTCTTGCCTCCTATCAAGAACATTCACCTTGTGCTCTTGTCAATCAGTGCTGAATTTATTTTCTTTCTCATTCGTTTACTCTTTCTTTTTTCTTTTTAGAGAAAGAGACTTTTGCTAAAGGGTGTGTGTGCTTGCCGGAGAGACAGAAAGCGAGAAGTCACCTCCTGGGGGGATGGCCATGCCACAATTCCTTCTCCATTCTCCTCTCAGGATTTTGGGCATGTATGTACCTGTGCCTGGTGCAAGTTTTTTTTTTAAGCTGACCAGCTCAGGACTCGAACCACAGTTGACTACGTGGGAGTCCAGAGACGTAGCCATTACACCATCTTCTGGTCTCCATTTATTCTTTCTTTTTAAGATTTTTAGGAGAGTTGGTTTTTGTTTTTGTTTTTGAGAGGTTTTTTGCTATAGGGTACATGCGCTCGCCAGAAAGACAGAGAGAGACAAAAAGCAAGAAATCACCCCCCAGGGGGGATGGTCACACCACAATCCCTTCTCCTCCATTCTCCTCTTGGGATCTTGGGCTCGCATGCACACACACCTGGTGTGAATTCAAGCCACTGGGTCTGGGACTTGAACTGCAGTCTAGTACATGGGAGTCCAGTGACATAATCATTACATAAACTGCTGGTCCTGAGAGATTTTTTTCTATAGGGCACACGTGCTCACTAGAGAGACAGACAGAAAGTGATAACCCACCTGAGCAGTTGCATGAGTGGTGGGGCACTGGGACTCTAACCACAGTTGACTACATGGGAGTCCAATGATGTAATCATTACACCATCTGCTGGTCCCTTATTCTTTCTTTTAAAAAGCAATTGCTAGGGAACCAGCAGTTAGCGTAATGGCTATGTCGCTGGACTCCCACGTAGTCGACCGCGGTTCGCGTCCCGGACCCGGTGGCTTAGAACTCACGCCGGGCGCGTGTGCGTACGTGCCCAAGATCCCGAGAGGAGAATGGAGGAGAAGGGATTGCGGTGTGACCATCCCCCCTGGGGGGTGATTTCTCGCTTTCTATCTCTCTGTCTCTCTCTGTCTGTCTGGCAAGCGCGCGCGCCCTATAGCGAAAACCTCTCCAAAAAAAAAAAAAAAAAAAAGCAATTGCTATAGGGTGTATTCACTTGGTGGGGGTGAGGAGGGTGAGAGAGAGAGAGATTGGAAATTGGGAACACCTTCCCACTGGGGGATGACTACGCTGCAATCCCTTCTCCTCCATTCTCCTCTTGGGATTTTGCGCATGCACACACATGCACGTGGTGTGTTTCTCAAGCCACTGGGCCGGGACTTAAACCGTGCAGTTGTCCATGTGGGATCTAGCCATCTTAACCACTCTACCACCAGCAGGGCCATTTCTAAACCTCTAATTTTTTTCATCCTGATAGAAGAAAATAATATGTCACTTTTTGCAGAGTTTGTGTGCCCTTACTTACAAGTGAGGTTGAGAATGTCTTTATGCATTTCTTTGACATTTTACTTTTAAATTTTCATTTATCATCATCATAACTTTTTAACTTGCTATAGGACATTTGTGGTCACAAGAGAGAGAGAGAAAAGGTAAGCCGCAGGTCCAGGACTTGAACCAAGGTTCACCATGTAGAAGTCCAGCGCCTTAACTGTCATGCCACCTGCTGGTCTTGCCATTTTATTATTTTTCCTGTGAATTACCCATGTGCCCATTTTGCCCCTGAGCCATACACATTTTCTTATGAGGTCTTCTATTTGATTTGTAAATTAAGAACATCAGTGGAACCAGCAGTTAGCGTAATGGCTATGTCGCTGGACTCCCACGTAGTCGACCGTGGTTCATGTCCCGGACCCGGTGGCTTAAAACTCACGCCGGGCGCATGTGCGTGCGTGCTCAAGATCCCAAGAGGAGAATGGAGGAGAAGGGATTGCGGTGTGACCATCCCCCTTGGGGGGTGATTTCTCACTTTCTGTCTCTATGTCTCTCTCTGTCTGGCGAGTACATGCACCCTATAGCTAAAACCTCTCAAAAAAAAAAAAAAAAAAAAAAAGAACATCAGCATGGCCTTCTGTCATTTCTGCTGACCCTAAAACTTCAGCTACATTTCCACCCCCAGGCTGCTGCCACCACCCCTTGGCCTAGAAGACACCCTCCCCTCCAATCTGAGGTAACACTGCTTAGCACACAGAGCCATGTGCGCTCCGGGCTGGCCCAGCCTCACAAGCAGACATGTTTGATGCTCAGGAATTCCAGACAAGAAACAGCTGGAAGAACAAAGCCGAGGAGATGCAGCTTCTTCCCACCCAACCCCGCGGCCACGGATGCAGGGAGCTCAGCCAGAGTTCCTGGGCCCCCTGGAGTGCAGGACCCGTAAGATCTAGGAGGGGGCTTCTAGGGAGACCCGGCCAGGAGGGTGTGCCTCTGTCACCTCAGTCACCAGCACACAACGGGGATCAGGCTTTGGCCCCACACCTGCCCAGCTGTCACCCTTGCAACTGTGAGCATATTTCCCCACGAGGACGGGTTTTAGGGCACTGACTGCAGAGGGGACCCTTCTCTACCTACGCATAGTCTGAGGCAGCAAGTCCCCCAGTTTCACATCCTCTGGGGGCAGAGGAGCACGGCCTGGTCAGGGATTGGGATGGCTTAAACATGGGGCTCACAGGTGGCATGGTGGTTAGGGCACTGAATGCCCACCTGGACAACTGAGTTTCGAGACATGACCTTGATAGCTTGCTTTCCCTCTCTCTCCTCTCTTGCTGATCAAATTAAAATAATAATAATAACAATAAATAAAATAAAATAATTATTAAAAAAAAAAGCAGCTTGTGTGGGAGGCTGCACACCAGCGAATATCGCCGATTTCTCAGAAAGCAAACAATTACACAATGCCAAAGGCCACATTGGTTCCCTTCAAAAAACCTGACCTTCAAAACCTTGCTCTGATTGACCACTAGAATCCCTCAGATTTGCATATCCGGCACCTCATGATTGGTCCAAAAGCAACCAATCATAACCCACCTTTTACAACCAATCATAACCCACCTTTTACAACCAATCACGGCCTACCAGCATGTATATAACCACGATGCCTGGCCCACAATCGCCAGATGACCCGGAGGACCCTGAAGAGTTGTAACACTGCATTGTCTCTGGAAGACCCTGAAGAGCTGACACCACATCGTCTCCAGACGACCTGGAAGACCCTGAAGTGTTGTAACACTGCATCGTCTCCGGAAGACCCTGAAGAGGTGTAACACCATGTCGTCTCCAGACGACCCTGAAGAGCTGTGACATCACGTCGTCTCCGTGCTGCTCACAGTAGACGACGCGACCCTGAAGAGTTGTAACACTGCGTCGTCTCCGTGCTGTACCGTGCTGCCCACAATAAACGGATGACCCTGAAGACACTGTGTCGTCTCCGTGTTGTAACACTGCACCATTTGTCCCGGCTCTCACTCCTTCCCTCAGGAAACCTGTTGGACTGTCCCCCCGGGTCGGACCAAGCTTGAACTCGGCATCAAGAAATGTTGACAGGGTCTAGCCTGGCGGTATAGTTGATGGTGACAAACTGAACTGCAGTGCTGGGAGCCTTGTGGCTGTCCGCGGGTTTGGATCCCCGGGTGGGACTGGAGACAAGCTGGCACATCTGCACATGCCCAGGGCCCGACAAGCTGGAGGATGGGGGAAAGGGGCCCTAGTAATACGAGGCCCTGTGGAGGGTGTGCCTCTCTCTCCAATGCACCTGCGCGCACGCACACACACACACACACACACACTCTTTATTGTGAATAAAATTAATAAAAACTACAACTAAACAAGGAAAACCAGACATAAGCTACAGAAAGGCAGGACCAAAAGCACCGGAGGAGGTCTTACAGCACCCACTTCACAGATGTAGAAGCCAAGGCCCGGGGAGTGAGGGGATGCGTCCACAATCGCCCCCCAAGTGGGTTGGCCACTCTGCAATCCCTTCTCCTCCAGTCTCCTCTCGAGATCTTGGGCATGCACGCACACACAGCCGGTATGAGTTGCAAGTCACCAGGTCCGGAACTGGAACCATGGCCAACTATGTGGGAGTCCAGCAACATAACCACTACGCCATCTGCTGGTCCCAAGCACAGGGTTTAACTATCATGTTTTGGATGGGACCGTTCTCATTCCGGGGGCTGTTTTCACACTGCAGGATGTTTAACAGAATCCCTGGTCCCTGCCTGACCGATGCCAGTAGCACCCTCCCATGCACACACAACCCTGACAACAAAAACCGTCTGCAGTGTTGCCAGATGTGGGCAAAATCGTCCCCAGAAACACCGGCTCAGAGGGTCTACTGGCTTATTAAACAAAAGCCAGGTCATGACACTCTTCTTCTGGTCCCGGAAACATTCCAGTCTTTTTAGGCCTCTTCCCTATCATCTTCCAATGCCAGACTTCAATTTCAATTAATGTGTCCTGGGAACCAGCAGTTAACGTAATGGCTATGTCGCTGGACTCCCACGTAGTCGACCGCGGTTCGCGTCTCGGACCCGGTGGCTTAAAACTCACGCCGTGCGCGTGTACGTGCCCGCCCAAGATCCCGAGAGAAGAATGGAGGAGAAGGGATTGCGGCGTGGCCATCCCTCCTGGGGGGTGATTTCTCACTTTCTGTCTCTATGTCTCTCTCTCTCTGTCTGGCGAGCGCACGCACCCTATAGCGAAAAAAACCTCTCAAAAAAAAAAAATTAATGTGTCCCTTCTCAAAGCCAGGCCCGCACCCTGCACGGGCTCACAAACACATGCATTTTCTGTCATTTCCTCCTTTCCTTATTTAGCATCTATTTACGAGCTGTCTGCAAGGTTCCAGGGGTAGTCCTCAGCCTGCCGATGGGGAAATCCACAGATAAGCGAGGTTCCTGCTTCGAAGCCTTCCTCCTTCTCCTCCTTCTCTTCCTACATGCCTGCTGTGCAGAGAACTCATGAGTTCTTCTAGAAATGGTAAGCGAAAGGTTTGTCAGGAGCCATGAAATCTCCCACCCTCGTGTACTTGTCGCAGTAGGAGGACAGGACAGGAAAAGGGTGGTCACTGCAGAGTAAAGGCCAGAATCCGGATGGCCTGGGCCTGTGAGCCTCTTTAACTGTTCCAAGGGGTAAACACCCAGACCTTACTTACAGACCTTATCTTCAGGTTTGCAGGAGAGACAGAGAGACAGGCTCCACCCCAGCGTCTTCACTCCATGTCCCCCTCAGCCCCAGCAGCCGGATGGGCAAGCATTTGCCTCAGGTATATGGGAAGTCCAGGGACGTGAACCTGGGGCCCTCCCATGTAGGCCCAGTACTGCGGAGCACTGCATTACCCCAGGTCCCTAGCCCAGGCCAATGCCCAGACCGTAGCAGAAGGCACCATGAGCTCAACCTTGTCAAATGCTGTGCATTCCAAAGTTGTCTCTGTTTGTTAAAAGTCTGAGGCCAGCCCCATGGCCTAGTGGTTGAGGGAGCCAGATCCCACATGACTGGCTGCAGTTTCAATCCCGGGCCCTGTAGCTCAAAAACACACTGGGCATACACCCCCAGTCTTAACCAGATGGAGAAGTGGAGGAGAAGGGACTGGATCTGACTATACCCCATGGGGGTGTTTTCTCTCTTTCCTGTCTCTCTGTCTCTGTCTCTCCCTGCCCAGCACATGTGCCCTCTGCCAAAAAAAAAAAAATTATTTAAAAGTCCAAAAGATTCTAAAGAAAAGAGAAGAGACTAGGCAAGGCTGTGGCACCTTCCTGCTTTTATTCTTGGAGCTCTCGGTCTGCTGGGTGCAGTGTTTGCTGCTCTTACTTGTGGACCCAGCTGTTTATCCAGCCTCGTGTCCCTGTCCTGCTATCCCGAGGGGCCTCCCCAATCCCCCAAGCTCTTGCATGCTTTTCTTCATGTGCACAAGCCCCTCGTCTGGAAGGCCCCTTTCTCCTCTCCCCCTGGGAGACTCCTATTTGCCCTTCCTTGCCCTGGGGAATTGTTCCACACTCAGAAGCCTTCGCTGGGTGCTGTCCCCTCTCGGCCACCAGCCCAGTGGCATCGCGAGCAGTGCACACTCTGACACCTGTCCTGGAATGGAGTGGCTTGTGGTGTAAGCTCTCTGCAAAGCCCAGCACTCAGCTCAGGGCTGGGCATGGGGTGGACACTTGGTATACGTGTGTGCTTGGTGACAAGTTACTGTGTCCTTGGCATGTCCCTCAAAACTTTCCACTTGGGGGAACCAGCAGTTAGCGTAATGGCTATGTCGCTGGATTCCCACGTAGTCGACCGTGGTTTGCGTCCCTGACCCGGTGGCTTAAAACTCACGCTGGGCACATGTGCGTGCGTGCCCAAGATCCCGAGAGGAGAATGGAGGAGAAGGGATTGCGGCGTGGCCATCCCCCCTGGGGGGTGATTTCTCGCTTTCTGTCTCTAATGTCTCTCTCTGTCTGTCTGGCGAGTGCATGCGCCCTATAGCGAAAATCTCTCCAAAAAAAAAAAAAAAAAGAAACCTTCCACTTGGGTCAGGACAGGCCCCAGTTCCTCAGTTCCAGGGACCTGAGAGGAGCAGGGGTGCGGCTGCTCCGTGAGCGTCCCGCCGTCCTCAGCTCTGCCTCACCTGGTGTGTAGAAGGCAGTCGATCTCAATCCCATGTAGGTCACAGCCCAGAGTTGTGCAATAGAAAAAATGGGAGGGTCATGTCAGATTTTCTAGAGGCCACATTAGAAAAGCCCTTAAAGGGTCCAGCAGGTGGTGTGGCGGCTGAGGCACTGGACTCCAACATGGCTGACCGCGGTTTGAGTCCTGGACCTGATGACTTGCTTTCTCACTTTCCCTTTCTCTCTCTCTCTCTCTCTGTCTGTCTCTCTCTGGTAAGTGCACATGCCCTAAAGCAAATTAAAAAATAATAATAGTAATAAATAAAATGAAATAAATCATTCTAAAAATTTTAATAAAAAAGAAAAGCCTTTAAAAAG